>NHQK01000014.1:0-600000 GCA_016864655.1 Phytophthora cactorum | reverse complement strand
TGTGTGCTCGCAGAGACTTCTTCGTTTACTTCGGTATCCACCACCTGCGTCCGCCCTTTGCAGTCCAGTACGTCGTCCCCAGATCCCTTACGAGGCCTTCTCTCAGTAGCGGTACCGGGATTCTCCGTCCGACACTACCACCGCCAGACTCCGTACCGCCTGTGACCCAACGTGCCTTCTCACTCGTACGTCCACTGACAGCTGCCTGGCGATATCTCCGCCACCACTTCGTTCCACCGCTGTTTCGGGCAGTTCCCTCAGTAGTCGTCTCGCTGCTCACACCGCAAGACCTCAACTCCTATTACTCATCCATGCCCGAGCGTTTGCGTCCTCCCCCGCGCTTTTGTAAGTGAGACCTTCAAGCCGCTAAGCCACTGCGACCGTCTCCCAGCCACTTTCGACAGACATTTAGCGCCAGGTCACTCATCATGGCCTTACCGTTGCACATCTCCTGGTGCTTGTATCACAGTCTCATCTTGCAGCCGCTCCGACTTTTGGCCTAGATTGCGTTCGCGCTGCTCTCTGATAGTGCTGTCAACATTTTCCTAAACATCTAAACCCCGTAAGCGTTTATTTTAAACCTTAACGCGAATTAAAATCTCGAGATTTAGCGTGTGTGACCCACACAATCGGGAGTTTACGTGGAACACGCACGCGGTCGTTGATATTGTACTGGCGAGATGAAATGATACACTAACTTTGGAAGCCAATAGCGAATCATCTAGTGGGTAAATTTTCAAAAGAAAGACAGCGTTAGAAAGCTCTGTATTTGCTCATTAAAGTAAACCTTTCCACGGCATTTATATCGCGTTCAGTGACAAAGTATATTTAAACAAAAAACTTGTCTGCCACATAGGCCCAAAACATAAGGGGCTATGTACCACCCAGCTGTTTCCTGTTAGGCCTTTACGGTAAAATACCCAACCTTCACAATTGAATACGAAACCGCTAGTGAATAACCTCTAACATTGTATTCTTATATGGCAATCTTGTACTCCTCGAACTGAGCACTGGTATCCATCTCTCCCATGATGTTACTGCAATGGACCTTGTTGGTGGCCTCGCCGGCAAGATCCTGCAGCTCTTCCATAGTAGGCGCTGGGGCTATCTCCGATGGGGGCTGCTGTTCAACGTACGCACCTCCTGCAACGTGATTTACGTTGCAGTAACTTTCGTCTTAGTTAACTTTGGTACCAAATGCGCAGAGCATTGCCAGCTTCTTTTCCAAGTATGCATTTCTAAATGCCACGTTTACCTTGGAGTCGGTCCTCGGGTCGCGCGTACAACCTCTGATGTAGGAAACATCCATTCGCAAAAGTTCCTCTCGCATGGAATGGTCTCACCATTCAGAGTTTTTAGCTCAGAACATATGATCTTGGACGTGGCTGGGTTACGCGATATATTACGGTCATTTATTATTTGCGTAATAAACTCTCGGTAATTTTCGACCTCCGACCTTGGTGATCCGCGGGCACCGCAAATGCTTCCTCGCCGTGTACGTTGTAGGCAGCCAGCACACGCGCAACCATGCTCTCCGAAACCGCCAAAGACTTGGCAACACGCTCGCGCACAGTTCGTCCCAGGGGATCCAGCCGTTGCTGAGCCTCGGCCAAAATATACTTATGCGTATGCACAATGAGCATCTTCTCCTGGGGTGTTCGATAGACCATAGCGGATAAGGAAATGAAACCAAACCGCCTGCGATGAGAAATATACGATGTCGGAGAGCCAACCATTCCTATGCTGGTCTTGCTGTCGGTGTGGGTTCATTTTTGGCAACGTTACACTGCTTAATGTGAAATTGGTGTATCATTTCATCTCGCCAGTACAATAGTGGCCAGCACCTCGTAGATCACGTTGCCATGATCCTCGTGAGAAACCGTGGGGAACCCGCCCGCCCGTAGGGCTCGAACAACACGGCGGGGGATCTGCGTCTCATGCGAGTGGTCAATGATGCCGGCGCCGACGCGTGTCTGGTGGTTTGCCTGTACGTTACCACTGGCCTATACAAAAGAGCTGCACATCCCACTTCAAGGCCGTGGCTGCGGTGGGTTGGTCTATAACATCCCTGAACGGATCGACGTCATCCTGACGCAGAGGATTGCTGAGTTTTCCAAGTTCCCGACATCGTAAGCTTACCCATCAAGGGGTCCGCAGACTCACTGAACCAACCTATGGAGACCGCTGCCCTGTGTGGCGGTACCACCTCGCTGGCAACGACAACCTGGCCGTGTCACCCATGGCCATGACAGCCAAGGGTGCCATCGGCGTGATCTCCGACGCCTGAGGATGAGCTTCAACGCATTGTGAATTATACAGCGCTTACGCATTGTGTTTTTCTTGTAGCGTGCAAACAGCCCCCAAGAATGGTCTGACCGTCACCGACCCAATGCTCACGGGCGACTACGCCGGAGCTCGCAAAGTTGCTCTGGCGTACGCTTGGCTTGACATCGTTCGATTTTGTGCAGGATGCTAATGCTTGCTCGTGTTTTTTGGGAACAGATTATCCTGGTCAAGTCGCTTATCAGATGTTCATCCCGCAGCCCATCAAGAAGGTGCTCCAGCTCATGGGAACGTGTATGGTTACTGTGTTTGTGACACTGGTGGACTCTCAACCGTCGAGACCTCGCCAACCTGGTTAAGAAGCAAAATTTATCTAAGGCAGTTCTAAAGAAGATTGTGGCTCTGCATAATCCAGAAGTGTAATTCCCAACTCATCGTAATAATTTTGTGCTCAAACGTAGTGTAGCAAGTGTTAAGTCACCGTACGGAAACTTACCACATTCGTAATGCGCGCTAAGGGAATTGTACGCAATACTACAAGACTCGATAGACGGAAGCAAGAGCTGGGGTTGTATTGGCCAATGATGACTAGGATTTGGAGCTGTTCATGCCGAAGTTGCTATGGCCTTGCGAGGTCGGGTAGCCGGAGCTCGTCCATGAAGTGAGCCCAGTATACGGCGCCTAATGACATATTCACCTATATCCTGTATGCCAATACTTTAATTAAGTAAGTTTGTCGTCGGCTAAACCTTGCAGGTTTAGAACGTTTTTCAAACACCTTTTCGAGGTTAAGGGCTTAAGCTGTTTAAAACGTCTGGACCCTAAACATTGACAGCACTACTCTCTGAGTCCTTCATCTTCTTGTGTGCCGTAGTACGCGTCGTCTCGGGGCGTACCCCCTCACTGGCACTTGTCTGACCATCTGCATCGCGGCGCTGTCCTCTACTTCAACGTGTAACCGGTTGGCTCCGTGTCCGCATTATCTTCGTCCGTCATCGCGAGAGCGGCGTCGCCGTCCGCACCGGGTACTCGTCTGTCCCCGTGTGCATCACGTACCCACCCGTTCTCGTGTACCCCGGTTACTCATTCGTCTTCGTGTACCTCGTGTATCCACCCGTGCTCGGTAGGGTACCCGCTCAAATCGTCCATCACCGTGTACGTCGACCCGTGTTCGTGTACCTCGTGTACTCGGTCATATCGTCCGTCAGCGTCGCGTAAGCGTTCAACGCGCTCTCGTGCTAGCACCCTATCACATATTGAATCTCCAGGAAAGAAATATATAATGGTGGTGCTCCATCCACAAATAGCTAACAAAAGCAATTATCACAGGAAATTATTGCGAAAATCTCAAACACTCGCGAGGTGCCCTTTATCAAAAACTCGATCATACCACCTAAATTGGGATATGGTGACGCTCACAGTGCAGTACCGCACGTGCAACACTTAAAATGCTTATTTACCATGTTGTAGAGAATGTAGGACGCAACAAAACTGAAGATCAATGAAATACACTTTTTCATTTTAAGGGAAAGCAAAATAGTAAGTTATTGGAACAGAAATATCAATATATTTACGAATTCTATTTTATGGTGCTGACGCATCAGGGATAAGACTGTACAGCATAAGACGTGAGTCGGCTGCTCTGGAATAGTCTGAAGGAGCTGGTCGCGCCAACGATCTGCTTGGTATTTTCGTCCCGAGATGAGCGCCGCACTACTGCGCTTAGGAGCAAGTTGGTCTAATAGACTATAGGTCATACATTCGCTAAGCTCACTAGAGCAGTGGTGGAAGCTCGGGGAGTTGGACCGCCACTCATCACAGCAAAGCGCGGGGACCACGATTAAAGCGAATTAGGACCTCGTTGCTCCTAATTCGCTATATATATATATATGTTCTCTGAAATTTATTTCAAAGTTAAGGAGCGATCCGAGTCCCTGGTATGATTATCCATTCCACCAAAGCCTCGTTAAACAAGTTCTCTGGCCCAAATCGGGAATAACGGATTCTTACTAACAACAAAGGAGCATGTGTACAGTGAAATACAGAACACTTTATCCCTGACCAAGGATATATTTTTCTATGAATGTTGCCCGTGTCGGTAGGTTGTGTGGACTACACAAATATTAGTCCTCCTACGACCATCGAACAACATTTACCCACGTTAATCAAAATTTTACGCTACGAAAGGTAGATTTTCAGGATACAGAATCCGCTTGCTTTAATCTGCTGCTGAAAGGTTCGTAATTACATCAATAAGAACAAATAGCGCATCAATCAGTCGAAACAAAGGTGAATCTACCCATCACTAAATGATCCGTTCGGTAGGTTTGGCAAGTTTTGTCATTGAGAATCGTCTTTTGTAAGGAACAACTGGGGTTGATGGTAAAGGAATCTAACATTTCTGTTTTCGTCCTCATTCCGTGTTTCTGAAATCTGACTAAACTGTGTTCTATCCAAAAGGCTGCATGTACTGCTGGCGAGTTATTCTAGTAAGATTAGATGCTGTTGCGAATGGTTTGTCGGCTACACGCTCACGACCTCTGGGACTAACTATACTGCTCCACACATGGGGACCGTTTTCGTAAGCTACCGGAGGTGAAGGTAAACAACATGTTACATTTTGTTTCCGTTCCGTGTGTTCTAAAATCTACTGCACTGCTACGTTTCTTGAAAGTATAAAACGGTTTGGCTTCTATTGACAGCGTTAGGCTGCTATACCCTTTCCATCAAGCAGTTTATGGGTACCGATGGTGAGATCCCAACGCCTGTGTATTTTATTTGAGGAAATCCTGTTTATGGGCCGTAATGTAAAATAAATCTTTTTCGGTGCCGTAATTTTCCAAAGCAGCGTTCGTTTGAAACCCCACCGTGTTTTGTAAAATAACCAAAGTGTAGCCTGTAGCCAAAGTGCACCCTATACCCAATGTGCACCCCGAATTCCAACCGTAACTGGTATTCCTCAAAGCACGCAGCACGCGTCCGTGAGTCGGACGAGCTCTGCGAGCCACGTCATCAGCAACCCATTGGACGTTCTTGCGCCAGGGACTCTGTCGTGTTCTTGTCGATATCCTCGTTGTCGCTGGATGCGGAACCGTCTGGGGTGGCTGTCACTGATTCTTCACGGGGGGGGGGGGGGGGGGGGGGGGCTGACGTGTTTACGGCACCACTTTTGGCTTGCAGAAGCTCCTCGATCGACGCCATATGTCCCTCAACTCCTTGCATACGGCCATCTAGTCCTTGAAGATGGGCCGAAACGGCGCGGAGCTGGGCCACCAGGAACTGTCCTGTCAGCGACACACTTATCGAGGGCATGCACGTATCTGAGAACACATTCGCTCCAGTCGACGTTGCTCTCGATTTATGCTCGTGTGGCTTGTGAACGGAACTGCGCTATCCCTGTTTGCACGCGTGTGCAGCTCTACAAGTGGTGGGGTATTGACCCTTTGTCAAAGATGTCTGAATACTACTCCGTCGAGAGGCTGCGTCACTGCTACGCACAGAGCGATCTTCCAGTGGACGTTGGACTTCTCGTGCCGGGAATCACCAAGCTACCAGTCATCACAGCTACACGAGGGCAACCCAAAAAGGTGAGAACCAGAAACCGTTCGGAGTACATCAATGATGATTCTCCAATCCATTGCAGCAAATGCTAAGCCAGGTCATAACGCACGAACATGCGAGCTGGACCTGCTTTTCGGATCACTATGTAGCATTCTACATCGTCTTTTCGGAAAGATGACCAGTTGTTCTACATTCTACTGGCCGTAGCATCCCTCAATGAGGCGGACCTCACTGCCGTCTCGCACTGTGCCTACATTCGTAACATATTGGCGATTTTCGGCCAATCAGAGGAGTCGCTGAAGTTTCTGGTTGATGGCAATTGTGCCACCAATCAGCTGACGGCAGCCATGCTAGGTGTCCCATTGGTCGGCTGCGCGTCTTACCGTTTCAACTTGGCAACCGAAAGCTTTTTGGCGGAGCACGAGGATCTGGTAGGCGCGGTGAGCGCGCTGATGGTGGCGCTACGGGCTATCAAGAACCGCGCCGAGCTCCGACGCCATACAAGCTTGGCGCTATTGCGTGCGAACGCTACGCGGTGGAACTCCACCTGCATGATGCTGGAGCGGTACGTGCGTATCCGCGACGTGATCAAGCGCATCGATACGGCCTACGACCTAGTGCCAAATCCAGCTGCGCATAGACGCATCGTTGCTCTCGTTGAGAGCCTCAAGACGTTCAACAGCGTGTGCAAGAAGCTGCAAGAGGAGTCGATATCGATGAAGGCCGTACGGCTTTTATTTGACAATATGGTTGAAATCTCCCCTGTTACGGGTGACTACCGACGCACCGACGCCGCCATCGTCCATTCTCCGGTGTTTGAGAGCGCTGTCGTGAAGGTAAGTTTGCTATTATGTTGCGCTTATGTTGCTGCAAGTTGCGCTAAACGACTTTTCAACGTCTTATTAGGTTTCTCGAGGTTCAGAAGCTGACTTGACGCCAGAAGAGTTGCAGGCTCTCCATCCGTTCGAGCTGGTAGCTACTGCTTCTGAGTCCACCCCATCGTCGCGTGGTTAGCGTGCACGGACGCGCGCACGCAGCGATGCTGAGGACTTCGCAACTGCGCTGCTACAATCGCGCCCGATCCCCGGGCAGGTGACGCCGCGGTACAACCCGATCGTCGCCTCCATCCCTCCAACCAGCAACCACTGCGAGAGGCTGTTATCGCAATGCAAGCTGGTCATGACGCCACAGCGTGCATCTTTGCTCCCGGTGAACTTTGAGATTATCGTGTTTCTGCGTGCTAACCGTAAGTCTTGGGATGCAAATACGCTGATGAGTCTTGATGTCGATGACACTGACGACAACTAGTGTCAATATTGGTGCTGAAGGACAATACAATAGGTATTCCTCATTTCTTTATTGTTGTTCTCCTTTATATGCATTTATTTATTATTGTTGTGAAGAACAACTAATACATTTCTTCATTGTAATGTCCAAGCGCTGGATTACGGAAGGGCTCATTGTCACCAAGTGTGTACCGGTAAACATATTTTTTTTGCCTGCAAAGGAGCACGAAAAGATCTGACCAAGACAACAATGCCGAGAAGATTTGAACATAGTAACACAGAAACGAACCCAGCTGAGTGACCCTTCTAACGGATTTTTCCGCATACAAGCCCTGCACCTATTAGAAGTCCGGTCAGGTACCCCCCTCGAGCTTCAAGAAATGGAAGTCCGGCACCAAATAAAAGTCCGCTCTTTTATTTATTGTAGCTGAACATAATGAATCTCGCCCTCGACCTCAGTCTTACCTTGTATTCGTTTACAGACGCGATAGTTCACTCTAAAATCCCCGCAATGGCAAGCAGACGCAACTCCATCAGCCTGTGGAAAAGAGAGAAGTCACAGACTGAGAGGTCTAGAGGCCTGCATATCTTCGTTTGTAGGGTAGAAAACTTCAGTCCACCCACAAAAAGCATAAAATACAAGTCCTTATCCATTTAGTGGTCTCCCCCTGCAAACCCGCTTAAGGTTTAGGGGGTTATGAGGAATACAAGTCCGGGTACTATTGGTAAAAATCCGTTAATTGCACAGCGCCTCCAACGACTTTAGAAAGCTGGTTCTTGGTAGTGGTTGGTAAGTTAAAAAATGGTCAACGTTCTTGCTATATGATTCTAGTTCACGGTTCCATCTCGCTAAATTCAACATTTGATCCAAGCTAGAGGTGTTGAGGCCTCTGGAGACACTGTAGCACCTATACACACACGTATTAACCCTTCAAAAGCGAGCATTTATTCTGTATTATACAGAATAAGGTTTTATCTTAATTAAAGTATAGATTGAGGATTGCAACACTTTATCTGTAATTAGTCGGTCCTCGAATATCGTGAGATGGTCGCTACGAAAATGAACAAAGCATGCACATTTATGGACAAAACCGTATCAATGTACCCACCATATGCAAATTTGCAGTGTTTTGATAGGCTCGTCGAGGATAGTAGATAATCGCAATAACCCCTGTAACGTATTCCCCCTTTCAGATGCTTCGTATCACTATGGGTTGCCATGCGACTTCTTGGCCGAAAATTTGGTCAGCAAAGGTCTCATTCGCATGCTCTTTTGCTTACGCGACTTATGCTTGTGCTAACTACTCCTCTCGTTGTCTTCGTCGTTGCGCTTGCGCTTACGAAAGCGAATGCACTTCTTCAGGTGCTCCGGAATCGCCGAGCCGCTGGCCAGACTTGGTGCCAAATCTGGCTGCATGTCAGCGTATTGTCGCTCCCCTCTCGGCGAACACGATTACACAGAGGTACGCATCCAGCGTGCGAACCGGCTCCGATATCAAGTCTTCAGCATTGGTGTTCGTGAGTAGCGAGGCTTCTGTCGTTGCTAGAAGCTCCGAATGCAGCCGGCGCATGTACTGGGCGTGCGTCGGTACGGGTTCTCCCTTTTTCTTCAGGATGAACTTATGCAGAATGAAGCCGTTGGCAATGGTCATGTCCCCAAACCCCCAAAATAGCTGCCGATAGTGCTTTTTGACCGCCACGCAGTGCTGTATGGAGTGCCTCTGCAGCCGGAGCTGGTCGTGATAATTTACCCCACCCATCCCCGCGTGATAATCGGCAATCACCTGGGTCACGGCATAGCGGCACGAATGCTTTCGCCCTTCGCTCTGCGCATCACACAAGTTGGGGTGGTTGCACGCCCTGTTGCAATCATTGACACTGGCTTCGAGTCCATCCACGACACGGCAACAAGCTCGGGATAAGTTTTGGCTTGGGCGAGGCGATATGTCCCTCTTGACATGGATTTGGGCCGCTTATATCCGAAGTTGGTTGGCCAACCGAGTCTGTGGTTGCGGTGCGTGCCTAAGTAGTAGTAGTATCTCTCGAGCAGCTCTAGCAACAATGCGCACGAAGTGTAGAAGTTGTCAGCGATAATAAGTCGCTTCGCGGGTTGCCCTTCTAGCGCTTTGCTCACGTTCCGTATGACCGCTTTCTGCGCGACTCTTTTTGCCTTCGCTGGATTCGCAGCTGCACCGATGTAGATTTCAGCTCTGTGCAAAACACAAAATATACAGCATATCATCAGTAAATTCCAGGCTATTCTGTTTAGTGCGGAATAGGCAATCTGTATGATACAGAATTACACAAGTACAGAATAACTATTCTGTAGCTGAACTACGTACCATGAGCAGTAGCCGGTCTCAGCGCAACACGTCATGTACACCTTGGTCCCGTACTTGTGGGGCTTGTCCTTATTATACACGCGGACTGGGTTGTACTTGCTCCTGTTTGGAATCGTGCCTTCGTCAAAGCTGTTACGCTACCCCAAGCGATAGCCGCGCCGGAAAGTCTTCTCGATCACTTGTAGCACAGGTCTTACTTTCCACGCCTTGTCCTTAGACGCTACCGCTGGGTTGTTACTGGCAAAATGTAGGTAGCGAGTGATGGTCTTGAATCTATCCCTCGTCATGTATCTGGAAAAGGTCCCACGAGGGACAGCGCCGTCTTCTCGTGTGGACCAGTGTTTCTCCAAGCCGTCAGTATGACTACACAGTGTCCGGGCGACGAGAAGCCCAATCACGTGGGGAATTTCATGTACCTTGATAGACTTCACTCGCAAAAGCTTTTTCTTCAATTTGGTGGCGCAGATAGTGAGCGCCCCCTGTCACCGCGCTCAGGGTTAATCGCAGATCCCGTGCTGATCTTGAACCGTTGTTGCTGTTCATGATCATCAAGCAGTGTGTTGGTGGCTGAATGCCAGCAACCAACCGTACGCCTTGCAAGCCTAGACAACGTCAGAGCTGGTAGAACAAGTAGATCTTGCTAAATACATTTCAGTTCCACATTTCCCATCTACAACAACATTCATCGTGACACCCCCTGTCCACAAACGGTGAATTATATAGAGATTGAATTGAAGTGTGATGTTGCTCGAATGTTGTAGCAATGTGTAAGGGAAACCACTATCATAATGGAGGCGATGCTGCTTGCACCTGGTCGGGTGTCAACTCGGCTGCTTGTTACTCTCAATCCTTCCTTCTCGATCATCAATGGGGTCCCAGCGTCATCAGTGGTCGCATGACATGCGGCTCCTGTGCGTACAGTAGCACCGAAGCGGCCTAGGCTACACCAGGATCGGCAAACTGCTGGAACTCCCAAGGCGTACTGTCCGTTCCATAATCGCCCACTTCAACAAGCACGGCTACGCAAAGCTGACACCTCGAACGGGCCGCAAAAAAGGTCACGAAGGCCCGCCATGACCGCCGAATTGACAACTTAAAGGTGAAGTTGCGGCGCATTTGGTCCGCCATCGATGACGACTTAGTGCGAAAGACTCTGCGCTCGATGCCCAAGCGTCTTGACATAGTGAAGGAAGCTCGGGGTGGCCACACCATGTATTGAGCTGAAGGATTTCGTTTTATAAATTCCTCGTTTTTGTATAGGAAGATATCTGATTATGATGGGGACGATCACTTTTTGCGCCCTAGATGTTAGTCTTGCCTTGATAACTACCAGAGCCCAATACGAATGCATTAACCCGTTTGCAGTCTAGTTGGCCTCACCACGAGCTATATGCTCATACCAAGTTCGCGCCAAACGGACAAGAATTGACTTCAGGAGCTATGAAAATGTAGCCATGAAGGGGGGCGCTCATTTCCTGCACCCGCTCTATAAGGTGGAGGTGCTCTAAGGTGTGCACATATTCAAAGGTGTCCAAAACGTTGACGCTTCTTTACGTATCTGCATGACACCCGGTCGCTCAATGAGAAGTATGGCATTAAAGCAACTTATGACATCCGTCCTCATCGACAATTTGGGAATTATTAATGCAAAGAAATACGTGAGGGTCCCATTTTTCAGGTGCATGGGCTTGTGCAAATGCGTTCATAGAATTTTATTTTAATATAACTCATTAAACATATTCTAAAATTTGCGCAAAATTATGCGTAAACCATTTTCGGACAATAAAATATAAATCGTGCAGGTGGGCTTTGCTTTGCTCATACGCATACGGTTTTGGGCAAGTTTGGTTACTTTCTGGGCGTATGAGCCCCCCTGCACGATTTGATATTTCTGGTCACATAATATTTACGTTTCTATACCGGTACTACATGTATTTTAATAGTTGTATTAAAATAGTTTAGTGCCACTCAAAGATACTTTTTGCTTTTCAAAACGCGTTACTCAAATATTCTTCCCATCGCCCATAATTTATGGCGGCCGATGACCATAACACGACCAGTCCAAATTGCGATTTTTTTGCCACAATTGCAACGAAAGCCATGGCGAGTCCGCAGCTGATCAAGGAAATGGAGACGAAGTACCCGAATCTGAGCGTGCTACAGTATCGCGCGTTGGCCCCGCTGCAGATCAAGCTGCGCGACGAGAAGACGACGCCCACTGAGTTCAAATTCTTCGCCGACCGCCTCATGCGGATCCTGGCCGAGGAGGGTCTGGCAGTTTGCGCCAACAAGACAGAGACGGTGGTGACCCCCACAGGCGACTCGTTCACGGGCCTCGTGCCAGCTGAGAAGGTTTGCGCTGTGTCCATTATCCGGGCAGGAGATAGTTTGCTGCAGTCCATCATTGAGTGCGACCCCACGGTCTCCGTGGGTAAGATCCTGATCCAGCGTGACGAGAAGTCGGAGGACAAGCACGCAGTCATGTATTACTCTAAGCTCCCGCCCAACGTGGAGAAGCTGGACAACGTGCTGCTGGTGGACCCCATGCTGGCCACCGGAGGCAGCGTCAACATGGCGATCAAGGTGAGATCTTGCATTCTATTGGTGGTGAAGCTTGTTCTAACAATGAGTTCGGCTTTATTCTTCGTAGACGTTGATTGACGCTGGTGTGGAGCAGAAGAAGATTACATTCCTGAACGTTATTTCGTGCCCTGAGGGACTTGCTACACTCTTCAACGCGTTCCCAGGTAATTACTTGCTCTGTATTTTCTTTCTTTTGGATGTTGCTGAAGCGTGGGTTTGTGTTTTTCTATCCACAGACGTGAAGGTCGTGACTGCCGGTCTGGATATTGGCTTGAATGCCAGCAAGTATATTCTACCTGGTCTCGGCGACTACGGCGACCGCTACTACAACACGGTTTAAGAAAGAGAGCATTCAATGCTGGTAGAGACAGTAGTAACGCAGGCAGTCTGGTAGTTGTGGTAGCCTTAGCGTAGCACACGTGTGAGCATCCCGTCCAGCGGGCTTCTACCCGCAAGATAGTTCTTGTCAGTATTTCCACTTGACTGGTGTCAGCCCTTCCGTTGCCATGCGTGTGTAGTGAGCGATCATATTGAAGCATGCATACATAGGAGTGTATTTCATTCGCAACGATACATCCATCGTCCATGTGTTTGTACCTTTGAGGATGCATTGCTTAGATCGGTAAGTACTTCGTATATGTACCTACTGGTACTGCAATGGAGACATCGACTTTGTGCGGCTCCTTCGAGATCCACTTCATCATGATGTTAAAGGTGCGGACGCAAGTCGCAGTGCCAGGAGCGATGCCTTGCAGCCATTTTCCAGGTCGCCACTGCATGTGGTACCTAGAGTACACGTACATGTAGTGACCCACTATAATAGTACATGTAGTGCCACTACTACCGGTAGTGGGACACTATTCCGGTAGTGCCGCACTACCGGAAAACTTCAACACTGTGCCAACTGAAGAACATGCCCACGATTGCACATAGCTCGAAATGTACAGATCGAAGGCAAACAACCGATCGCTATAAGCTACAGCATGCTGCCGTGTGTGGAATCCGGCTTGGGTGTTTTGGGTTATCCTGAATTCACATGTGTGCAAGGGTTACGATGGGACCAAATACCTAACGTATCCATATTCAGGTATACAGGTCCTTATCATATAACATCGTGCAGCCCTCTTTATCCTCTCAAATCGTTTCTGACAGGTCTTTAAATTCTCAAGATCTTCAGTCTAGAAATCAGAACCTTTTTGTCTCACTGTCTTTTCGGCCAAGCAATACTCAAGGAGTCGTAGTCGGCAATATGCCTAGTGCTCCGGACTACTGCGGCTGGGGCGCCAAGCAGGGCAGTAAGGTGCGCACGTGGAAGAACCGCTACTTCGTTCTGCATGGGCGGGAGCTGGTCTATTATTCCGGAGCTAAGAGCGACGGTAGCGGCACTGGGGTGGGCGAAAAGGGACGTCTCAAAGTGGTCAATGTGGACTACTCGCCCGACCGGAAAAACGGACTGTTCATTCATGGAGAGGGAAAAGACCTCAAGATGACGACGGCCAGTGCACAAGAGAGTCGCGTGCTGTTCCGCAAAATTAAAGAAGTAATTGGAGAGCAGGAGACGAGCTTCAGGATGTCAACACCACAGACTCAACAGAAAATGATCAAGAAGACCGTCGAAAAAGAAGGTTGGCTGCTCAAGGAGGAGCCGCAATTGCAAGCATGGAAAAGGAGTTATGTCATGCTCAGTGGCAGGACAGTCGAGTTCTGTGCTCATCGGAACGCGGCTCCGGTTGATTCGCTGACGCTAATGAAAGTGGAGGCAGATGAGACTAGTCCACTGTCGCTGGGACTCGTTGCAAGAGGAGGGAGAGTGGCTCATGTGGCGGCGGAGACCAGAGAAGAGATCGAAGACTGGGATCGAGCTCTTGCGGCAGCAATTGGACAACCGCTGGCACTGCGTCAAGTGACGAAAATCCAAGAAGAACTTGGGAATCAAGAAATGATGGTGAGTGATACAGATTTGGTCGCTCGAAAGTATTCGACGGTGGCGTGTGAAGGATGGTTGGAGAAGCTTGGGCAACACAGCAAGACTTGGAAGAAGCGGTATATGTCGCTGGCGAATGGGATGCTGGAGTATCGCAAGGGGCCCATGGAGCAGCTATCAGCGGAGCTTTATGTGGCAGACGTCAGATACAGCATCGAATATTCGAATGCTCTGGAGATTGAGTTTGGCTCAGATAAAGCGCTAGCTAATGGTGATACCATCTGCGTAAGGGCGGAATCCATGCGTGAGTTGGATAAGTGGATGATTGCGCTCTGTGATGCTGTTGGCAAACCGCGACTGCAACCGGCTGGTGTAGTTTCAGAGCCGCCATCTCCGTCGGGAATTCAATTGAGTGAGGATCGACAAGGCAAGCCTCAGCTACCGCCGTTCCCAAGAAACGTGCTGCATTCTCAAGACAGCGACAAGTCCTCGAGTAACACCCAGCCGTCAACCCCTGCTAACACTGATCGCTCCTCTGGCAACCAAGTCACGGTCTATGCAGCTACGAACCGCATTAAACGGGGATGGCTGTACGAGCAAGGCGATGTAACATCGTCTTGGAAGTTGCAATACTTTGTCCTCAACGGAAATACTCTCCATCACTGCAAGCATGTCAACGGAACATCAGAAACTCTCGGTAGTGTGTCCAGCGTTACCCGCAACCACGAGACAACCGGATCTCTGTGTATTCAATTTGAAGATGGCAGCACTCTCAACGTCTATGGTGAAACAAAAGCCGACACTGATGCCTGGTATGCTGCTCTGTGTAAGGCATCCTGGAGCTCAGCAGAGAATCCACCGGAAGGGATGTCAGTTTCCAACCAAGAAGAAGAAGTGGAATCTCACGAAGACAATGGTTTCCGAGGGTGGCTATTGAAGAAAGGGCAAAACTTCAAGACTTGGAAACGGCGGTATTTCGTGCTTGAAAGCAGTCGACTTGTCTACAGTACGACGGCGGATAGTGAAGTTTTAGGCTCTGGTGTGGTATTTGACGTTGACGTGGGCGATCTCCGCCCGTTTTGCCTCAGCATTCGCTTCCAAAATGGTCGTCTTCTTCACGTCGTGGCTCCAACTGCAGAAGCGTTCTCCAAGTGGTTTGATGTGCTCCGGAGAGCGTCCAATCTGGCTGAGTCGTTTTTGTCGCAAAGTAACGGGAAAGTTGTCTTTGATGAAGAATTCGACAATGATATTAATGAGAACGCGAATGACGTGGACGTGGAGTTTACTGAGGAGGACCTTGCTGAGTACGAAATGTCTCTGCGTGACGGTGAAGGAGCCTCGTTGTGGATTGCAGCCATGCAGAACAAGCCCGAGTACGACGCGCTCAGCTCGTCGGCTTCCGAGCAAGGCGATCAAGAAGTGGCCGTGGAGGAACACAATTCTACTGAGCTATTTCCTCGTGCGAGTGAAGCACCTTCAGCATCACTAAATGGGTCACAAGGATGTGTCGGGTGGCTGAAGAAGGAAGGTGGAAATGTTAAGAGTTGGAAGCGGCGGTACTTCACGCTCTACGGCTCAAAGCTGAGCTACTACAAGAGTGACAAGGGATCTCTATTACGCTCCTTTTGTGCCGTCAACATTGAGCCTCATCCGTCGATCTCGCTGGGTCTGATAGTTTCTACTGTTGGCGGTCGAAAGTTGGTCATGCAGGCTGATTCAAAAGACGAATTTGATAGATGGCTCGGTGCAATCCACGGAGCTGTGGCAGGAGACAACGAAAGGAAGTCGACAGTGGTGGAGGCTCCAACCATGAACGTGGCCATGGAAAACAGATCGAGTGAGGACTTGAAAGCCTTTGTTAGCCACAGTGGTTGGCTGCAGAAAGAAGGTCAGCGGTTCAAAACCTGGAAAAGACGATATTTTACGTTGAAAAATAGCGCCTTGATCTACTACAGTGAGATCGGTGGTGTGGCACGCGGTCATGGAATGGTGAAAGGTGCACTTCAGGATACCACCAAACCACTTACTCTTGTGATCGAGTTCCTTAGTGGCAAGACTATGCGTGTGACAGCTGCAAGTGAGACGGAGATGAACTCGTGGCTCCAAGCTTTATCACGAGGTCGCGCTTCCAGTAGTACAACGACTGCTGTCTCGGATATTAGTGATGACATTGTGGACTCTGAGAGTGAAGATGAAGATCGAGAGCGCGCCGCACGCATTAGCCGATTCAACTCTAACGACTATATCAACGATACAATTACGAACGACACGATCATGCGGCTTCGCGACGAAGAAGGGAAGGGAACAATGTTGGAATCTCGTGTCGGTGCGATCAACACTTCTCGCTCTTTCAAGGGAGAACTAACTTTTGACGAAGAAGAAGAAAAGGAAGACATGGGGCTCAGCACCACCGGGGCAGATTACTATCGCCAACTACTAGCTGAAGATGAGCGTGTCCAGCAACAGCGATCAGAGGAAAAGCTAGCTAAAGGAGAACCGCCAATCACCGGATGCGCACCTTGCTGCACGGTGATGTAGGCATTTATCATCTTCTGCATCGACAACTCTGTACTCTAGGCAATGCACTTTTCGTTTTAGAAACTCTTTTGTGTTTTTAGGCCATGGGTTTCCTTGGTTTGCTGTTACCCTGACTGTTGACGAAGGGTCTCCATTTGTGGATATAAGTGATAACTTGTGTAGACGGCAAGGTCTGGAGAATGGACAAGAAGTACGATTCCTGCAGCTACAAGGCGCGTCGTACGTTTCTTGGCGGGGAATTTGAGGTTCGGTTGTTCGAGGTGGACGATGCTGGTGTTGCCGCGGTGGTCTTTCAAATATCGCAGGAGCACGGTCCACCGCTCAAGTTCTCTCGAGTGTTTTCACGTGCTGAGCTGGACAAGGCCGGTATCGCCCGAACGTTAGAGGGTCATGTTGCGCTTGTGGACTCCCTCGAGCTGGTCGAAGACGCGTATTTCACCGGCAACGACGCGGTTACTGCGGGACAGAACATGCTTGCAGCATACCAGTTGTCGTCCACGCTTCCTAGCATCAGCTTTCCGCCGCCGATCGTCTCGCACGAAGCAGCTCTGTCCTATTTTTCTCGAGCACCGGTGGGGCTTAGTACGTGGAACAGCAGCCGAGTACCGGAGGAGGAGAACCTGTTGGTAAACCTGGTAGTAAAGGGACTGACAGAATTGTGCCGAGAGAAACCACCTGGCCTGGAAGCCATCAAGTGGCTCGGGTACTGGTTTCTCGATCACAACCCAGCGCAACCGAAGGTGGAAGTGGACGATTAAGCGAGAAATTTCAGGATAGCGCCTGGTATTTGAA
This sequence comes from Phytophthora cactorum, assembly GCA_016864655.1. NCBI lineage: Eukaryota > Oomycota > Peronosporomycetes > Peronosporales > Peronosporaceae > Phytophthora > Phytophthora cactorum. The sequence continues at coordinate 582,691 of NHQK01000014.1, read as the reverse complement.
CAATACGAAATATTTCTATAACGACGTGCCTATTGTGTAGATATGAAGTCATTGAGTAGAATGCTCTCACAAATTGAGGCGAGGAATCCGATAGTATGCCAATGCTTAAGTGAACCGTCGCGACTTCTTAAGTATTGATCTTCTTCAATTGAAGATCGACAACCATGGCGGACGAGCTGCAGTCGTCCGAAGAGCTGGCATTTGTCGCTGAGGAGGTAGACCGCATCATTCTCACGTCCATCGAGAGTTGTCTGAAGGACGAGGTGTACGACGAGCTGAAGGTGTCGCAGTGGGTCGACTACATCTGCGAATCCATCATGAAAGGGCTGAGCGAGCTGCGGAAGCCGCTCAAGTACATCGGTACGCAGCAACCTGATTGCAACAATTACTACTCAGTACTGACAGCTGGTATGTCCAGTGAGCTGCCTCATCATGCAGAAGAACGGCGCTGGCGTGCATGCCTCGGTCTCCTGTCACTGGGATACCGTCACAGACGGTAGGGATAACACACCATGACAAAGTTCTCGTATTTCCCTATTAACTGACACCTTGTTACTTGCAGGCGCACACGTTGTCAAGTGGCCTGGTGACAAGCACAAAGACCACAACCGAAGCATGTATTGCATTATTACTGTGAGCGGCCTCAGCTTCTAATGCGCGAAATACCATCATTTTATCACTAGCAAATGAAGTTTTTTTTTCTGATTTGGTGCTGTAGGCGTACAAAAATTCTCTAGACGCAGTCTTCACTTGGGTTTAGTAAGCCTCCACATTAGGTACGAAATATAGTTAGACCTGATTTCCCACAAAACAAGCATCCATCCGAGCAGCTCATATCGGAAGTATCCAAGCAGGGAAGAATGGGGCGCGACGACCCCGTGACGTACGCTGGCTGGGTGTTCAAGGAGGGCAGTCTCGTGCGCTCGTGGAAGAAGCGCTTCCTCGTGTGTAAGCGCGCAGAGCTGGCCTACTACAAGAACACGGACGAGGAGAACCATGCGCAACTTTTGGGCGCACTGACCGCTGCGCACATCGAGCGCCTGCCGGATATCACGAACGGTCTGCTGATCCACGGCACAGAAGGACGCCAACTCAAAATCTTCACAGACACCAAGCAGGAGTGCGACCGCTGCTACGAGGCCATTATCAAGTATTGCAGGATGCAGAACCCAGGGGACGATTCGAAGCAGCGCGTGGGCTGGCTTGAGAAGGAAGGCCAGCATTTTCGTACCTGGAAGAAGCGCTACTTCGTGCTCAGTGGCACGCAGTTGACGTACTCGGCCACTATGGGGGCTGAGAGATTGGGCGGTGGCAGAGTTATTGGAGCCAGAAGGGACCCCACTAGACCCTTCACATTGGCTGTGACGTTCGAAGGAGGACGAGAGATGAGAGTTGGAGGCAAGTCTGAAGTGGATATTGACGACTGGCACAAGGCACTACGACGTGGACTGCTGTATGCTCAAGAACAGCGGAAGAGCCAGCAGGGACGACCCTCAGTTGACGACGATCCGAGAAACGCCCGAGAGAGGGAGTTTGCCAAACGACAGGCCAATGCAAGTGCAGCTAGTGCTGCCAGTACCGAGGTGACGGACGAAGAGGCGAGCTCGCTGTTTGGCGCAGCACCTATCGATGTTGATGACGCTCCGCCGCCGTATTCGAGTGTTGCGGCGCACAGTGACGAACGTAAGACTGAGGCAGACAAGCCTGAGGACGGCGAGTTTAAGGAGAACAACCCGCCGGAACTGTACGCTGCTAGCTCCTTCCGACGCCACATTGTGGTAGAAACAATGCCCGACAACACGGCCAGCTTCATTGAGGTCGCGGAAGAACGCGAAAGTGAGGATAACAACGAGAAACCGTACTCGCCCACGGCGCCAGGCACCACCACGATCCGCCGCATGCGGCTGGCGGAAAAGCTGTTACAGGAAGAGCTGGAAGAAGAGCGTCGGGAAGCTATGATGAAGGAGAACACGGTGCTCATGCGCCCACCCAGCAAGTCAGACGCGCAGGACCCCAAAGCTGCCTGCTGCTGCATCGTCATGTAAGACGAGTCAAAATGGAAGAATGATGCGGTCAGCTCGCGAGTGCATGAAATATATAAACACGAGTCTTCTCTTTTTGCTTAGTTGGTTGTTATTGTCGCTGCGGCTCAGCAGCCTGGGACAGCGGTGATGCAAAGTGTATCTGCCGACGAACACATTGAAGCTGCCATGACAGCTAGTGCGGCGCTGTCCTGATATTTGCGTTAGGAGCAACTGAACCCAACCGGGATTTGTATTGACGTTTGTAAGCGTGCATGAATATCGATTTTTTAGAATCACTGGATTTTTTTAGTTTTGTATACACTTCATAGAAAGTCCAGTCAGTCCATTTTACTGCAACACCTTCAGTTTTCTTTTTTGTTTTCAGCTCAAGAGCAAAGTATCTACTCACGCAACCAATCATCGACATACGTTGATCAAATTTTAAGCAGTTGAATTCACTGACGAGTATTAATAGTTTGCGAATGTGCTCAACAAAATCGTAAGGCAGCGATTCTTCTTTGTTTTGCGAACTTCGAAGTTAAATCCAGGATGAGAACTACTACTTCAAGTAAGTATAGTCTTTGATGTAAATCAGTAGCTTTTTTGCGGGTTTTATGATTCGGTGAAAAATAAGCGTATACTGTCACTCTTCATTCCAAACTGCTTATTTTTCTTGGCGAAAGAACAAGGAGTTAACAAGCGAGGTAATCCCTCTTCGCTTGTGCAGTAAATTATGAGCACTTTAAATTTAAGTGTTTATTTTCACACCACACCACCTCGTGTATTAGTTTTGAGACATATCGCCGGCAGCCATGTTGGTATCGGGAGCCCATTTGTCATATGTCACTCGATGCTGGTGGAAGACGGACCCCATGCTGCTGTGAATTTCACTGTGAAATTTTCACAGTGTGAAATGGAAATCGTGGCTGACGCCACGGCGAGACATGCGGGGCGCCGCTTTTTGTATACGCATGTCCGGTTATTCACCGCTATTTTGTGTAGATTTCGCGTCCGGAAAAAAGAAAAAAGTGCGGGAGGGGCCTCCGCCCAACAGTCAAGCGACTCACCCATTCCACGCTTCCCCCTTTCCGAGTCAATCGCACTAGCTACAGGCACGTTCGCAGTGCCTTTTTACATCGACAGACCAACAGACTATGGCGCTCAACGGCATCGACGGCGAGTACTCCGGTTGGGTGTACAAACAGGGCTCGCTGGTCAAGAACTGGAAGAAGCGCTTCATGGTGCTAAGTGGGCGACAGCTTACTTACTACGACACGGCCAAGGTGAACCCGACGGTCAAGGCCAAGGGCAGCTTTCAGGTCATCACTGTGGAACTCAGCACCGACATCCAGAATGGGCTGCTGGTGCACGGCCGCGGCGGCCGCGTGCTCAAACTCTACACAGCGTCGGCCGAGGCCACCAGCGCCTGGTACAATATGATCCTGGACGCCACCACAGCAGCCCCGCAGCAATTTGTAGCCGCGCCGCCCGACCGCTTCTCGACGCTCTCGGCCGCCAGCTCCAAACCCGTGGACGTGGACGACGAGATGGAGATATTGGACCGGCTTGAGTCTCTTCCGCTCAGTGAAAGCGGCAGTGAACAGGTGACTCACTCAGGCTGGCTTAAGAAGGAAGGAGCTCGTGTTAAGAGCTGGAAACGCCGCTACTTTGTACTGCGTGGAAACGCGCTATCGTACTTTAATTCCGAGGACACAGGAGCCGCAGCCAAAGGATACGGCCATGTGCGAGCTGTAGAGGTGAACGGCACCGTGACCAACGGACTGGACATTTCGTTCGACAATGGGCGAATACTGCGAGTCTCGGCCAGAAACAGCGGAGATATGGAAGTCTGGCTCTGCAAACTGAGCGACGCCATTGAGGCGTCCAACAAAGAGATGAACAGCGTGCGTCAGTCCCTAGCGGCACGCAACTCGTTCCGGGCGTCGTCGATTGGAGGACCTTCGCCGACAAGGATGAAACAGCAGCAGAGGAGCCAGCAGTACAACAATAGGAACACAGGACTTCCGATGCGGCACTCACTAGCGTCTGTGCCGTCGAAGCCCAGAGGATCGGTAGCTGAAACACCCGAGATGCCGCAGCGACGTACAGTGTACGAGAAGCGGTCGTCGTCGTCTCTTGATGACTCGTACATTTCGTCGGGCTTGTCGTCGCAGTTCTCCTCGTCCAGCTCGTACAACCACTCGAACTCGTTCCCAGATGGCTCTGCACCGGTGGCAAGACCGAGCACGCACACGAATGGTACAACCAACACGCAGAGCTCGTCGAGCTCCACATTCTTTGACAGCGACGATGAGTACGACAGCGATGACAGTGAAGGCGACTGGATTTAAGCCTCAAAACCGCGGTTACATGACCATACAGACATGCCGTAACGATCCCATTCTGACGCGGATGATTGCAGATATCAGAGCAATTTTGTAGCGGACTATGCGCAGCCTCCGACACAAAGCATCGCCAAATGACGGTGACTTGCTGCGTGTCAGTGTATTGAATCGCTGGGCCATCGTTTGCGAGCCCTGGGATCTTTGTTTGTATCACTACACGACCAATGCGCCTGAGTAAGTCAAAGCAGACGCCTTCGGAGCTGTAGGCTTTGATTTGTGCTTTTCTATTGCGTCCTCGTGACTTTTTCTAAACTAATATGAGAACTCGTTGCTAGAATCTGGCATTTGGAAAGGAACATTGGTGCGAGGGACAGTAAACTTTCGATAGTCGGATAGTGCTCCTCTAACTACGTCGAACACATTGATAGCTGTTACTCATTAAGTATTGCATTCCAGTACTGTACATCGAAGTAAATTTACTACAGTAGTGAAAGTGAATATTTCTACGGCATGCGGAACCTAAGAATTCAGAATACATCGTGTCAGTGTGGATGGTCTTGCTCTATTTTTACGATCCACGTTCTTGTCGCTATTTTTACGAGCAACATGCACCTTCGTCGAAATCGAGATGTACACACACGAGCCCGTTGAGATCTCTGTCAAAGGACGACGCCTATAAATACTGCAACAATCCATGATCTTGCCTTTCGTCCTGTGTGAAGTTTGGCCGCAACCGTAGTGGCAGCCAAATAAAGATGTCATTTCTTGCTCAATGAGCTCATCTACATTTGGATTCGAGCTCGATCACCACTTGTAGTTCACTTAGAAGTCGGCACTAAAGGAAACCGCGTTCAACATTTTTCTCCTTGCCCACTTCAATCGAGATAACTAGGTCAACAATGGGTGCCGGAGCATCGACGTCGCCACGAGAAAATGACTCAGAAATGACACCGCGTACCGCTGGAGATCTCGCCTTGTTCAGTGCGGTTCAGCGAGAATATGATCAAATGGCGACCGAGGATCTTGGCAACGAAGTCATTTTCGAGCGCATGAAGCAGATTTGCAAAACGGCTTACGCTCCTCGGGACCCCAACGCCCCAAAGTCAATACCTGCTATTGGACGTGGACTTCATCGGCGTGCATCCGATCCTCACCGAAAGAAGCGTGAAGTCGTGTACTCGAAAGGCCTGGTACGATTGGTAATGTGTCATTGTTCACAGTGCAGTTGGAAACTCATACATTCTTGTGTTTGCTAGGATATAACCAGAGATGTGATGCCCAAACGACAGTCCGAGTCAAAAACCCCAGAGTGTGCTGCCATGCTCAAAAAAGCGCTGCAGTGTGTCCTCTTCACCGACTCCAGCGACGAAGAAATGGATCGGCTGCTTTTCCTCATGAAGAGAATAAAGGTTGAAGCCGAGCAAAACGTGATCAAGCAGGGCGATCTCGGTGACCAGTTCTACGTTGTGCACTCAGGGTCGCTTGAGGTCATTGTCAACACCGCTGTTCTCGGATATTTAAAGCCAGGAGATCACTTCGGCGAGCTGGCACTCATCTATGACGGTAAGGCTGAAAGAACAGTGTTCCCTTTTTCAATTCCAATCATCTTGAACTCATTCGGTTCCCTTTCTTGCAAACGCTAGCTCCCCGTGCTGCCACCGTACGCGCTGCAACGAACTCAATTTTGTGGACACTCGACCGTGACGAGTTCCGTATGATGCAAGCTCGGTCGTCCAGTGACTCACTCGTAAAACGCGCCAAGTGGTTGCGTCAGGTCGAAATCCTCGCAAGTCTATCCGAGCGCCAGCTTGCTCTGTTAGCAGGAGTCCTGAACGCAGTGACCTACTCGGATGGCGAGATGATCATCAAGCAAGGTGACGTGGGAGACACCTTCTTCATCGTGGAAGAAGGCAATGTATCCTGTCAGATGGAAGGTCCTCGTGGCTTCAAAAACTCCGATGCGATGAGAACCGAACTTGCTATCTTGGATCCAGGCGACTACTTTGGTGAGATGGCACTGCTCAGCGACATGCCGCGCAATGCCAGTATTTACGCCAAAGGAAGTGTAAAATGCCTCAGCCTCGGTCGACAGGAATTCGACTCTATACTTGGTCCACTCACCGACGTGCTGGATCGCAACAGCCGCATTCGCATCTTGCGTACAATTCCAGCGTTTGCGACCAAGTCTCAAGAAGCTCTCGACTACGCTGTTTCGCAGCTCGAGATTAAAGCCTTCCAGGACTCTCAGTGTATCTTCCGACAAGGCGATACTGCAGTGGCTTTTTATATTGTCAAATCTGGATGTGTCAAGCTCATTAAGAAGCGCCAGGACGGCAACAACAATCTCGTGACCGAAGAAGTTTTGCTGAAAGCCAATGATACATTCGGCGGAGAAGTATTCGAACAGGCTGACAAGTACAGTTGCACAGTCATCTCAGCTGGTCGATCACAATGCCAGCGGCTCAAGGTGTCCTCTCTTGCTCGGTCCGGTTCTCGTCAGTTCACTCAGGTAAATTCCACGGCGGAAACCATTGATGAGAGTAGAATACCCATAACTTTCGTTGTTGTCTTGTTCCAGCGCGTGAACATGGGTGAGCAGGGCCGTATCAAAAGCTGCACTCTCACGCTGGACGATATTCAAGTGGTAAGGCTCCGTTAGCTGGTGTATCAGGATTTTGCATGTGTCCCTGACCCTGTAAATCGGTTCATTCATGTCCACAGGCGGGCGTGTTGGGTGAAGGTTCCTTCGGCAAAGTTGTTATGGTCCATGCACTCGTGGACGGCGCAGAGGAGCAACCCATGGCTCTCAAGATCATGGCCAAATCTCACATCATCGAATCCGATCAACAAGTTCAAGTCATGCGCGAAAAGCAGGTTCTGATGACGATTCCGAAGCATCCATTCATTGTAGACCTGTACGCCACTTATCAGGTATGTACTGGCCTGTCAATGCGTATCGATCGCTGCAACCCGGTATTAACACAGCCGCTTGCAACAGGACGCGAATAATTTGTACATGTTGATGGAGTTGGTTCAGGGAGGCGAGCTCTTCACGCTTCTTCACAACGAAGAGTTCATCGAGACTGTTGATGAATCGTCTGTCCGGTTCTACTCGGCAAACGCAGTTCTCGGCCTACAGCACATGCACCGATATGACTTTGCATACCGAGACCTCAAACCCGAAAACTTGCTAATCAGTCGCGAAGGGTATCTGAAATTCGTCGACTTCGGCTTCGCCAAGAAGATCCCATTCACAGTTGTCAATAGCGATGGCGCTGAAGAGGTTCACTCTCGCACATTCACGCTCTGCGGTACGCTAGAGTACCTCGCGCCCGAATTCGTCCTGAACACCGGCCATGACATCGCCGTAGACTACTGTAAGTCCGCCACCGACTCAATTCATTCGATAACCACGAACAAAGCTAACGTTGCTTACGGATTGTTTGGCGTATTGTAGGGGCACTCGGGATCTTGATCTATGAAATGCTGGTCGGCTACACGCCGTTCGGCACTGGAGATGGCGACACCACACAACTGTTCCGCAACATCGCCATGATTCGAACGGGGGCAAACTCGGTGGACTTTCCGTTCCACCTTCAGGAGAATTGCCCACACGCTTGTGATCTTGTGCGTCGTTTACTGCAAGGTGACCCCACGAAGCGTATCGGCGTAGGCATCAACGGTGACCAGGAGCTGCGACAACATCCGTGGTTCAGTAGGATAGAATGGGATAAGCTGTACAGCATGAAGCTGGAGCCGCCCTACCTACCACCCATCAGCGGCAAGTACGACATCTCGCTCTTCGAAGGTGAAATCGGAAACCGAGCCAAAGATCGAGCTTTTGACGGGCAGGGAGACGAGTACTTTGTAGGCTTCTAACACCGCACCGTTGTCGCGACACGTTTGCGTCTTGTAAACGAGTACACTAGGCTTGATAGAGTGAACATAAGTCCCAAAAATCGAAACTGAAATGAAAGTAAATACACGGCGCCTTCGTCTTCACACGCTGGCACTGGATGGCTCCTCCATATCTCCATGACCTTCATGCTCTCTGATTATACGACTAATTGACCGCAACCTCGCCGCAATTTCACGCTGGACTTCGCGCGTTTCCTGGTGAATCTGTAAAATGGCTTCCATTTGCTCCATCGGATCTGAAGTCAATGGTGCCAAGCTCTCCATCCCAGGCACCATAACCATCTCCACCGTCGTCCGATGTTGCGTTTGTGAAGAGAGCTGCGGCCGAAGACGCCGATTCTGGTGTTGCGGGTCTGGTATGAGCCCTGTCTGCTCTCTCGTTCTGTCAATAATCTCAATATACTCGCAGATCTTGGCGCGTTCCTCTTGTAATTTCCTTTTAGCGGGTGTAAGCACCGCCCTCTTGGACACCTCTTGCTCGTCTTTGCATTGCTTGGGTGGGCGTTGTGCTCTCGCGTTAATTTCACTGCGTCGATTTCTTATAAGTTTTAAGAATTCTTCATAAGTAGGCCTGGGCTCATCAGGCGCGCCGCCCTCTTTTAGGAATTGCAGGTGACTCTGCTGCACAAGCTGTTGCGTCTCATGTTTGTCCGGGATCCGGCCGAAATCCTTCGCGTATTGAGCATACCGTTGCAGACTCAGTAATTGTAGTTGTTTACTAAAGTTCTTGCGCTTGAATCGCTGTGTGGTAGTTGCACCAGGTCTTGGTCGCTGACTGGGCGTATGCTCCTGCCTTTGGCTCGGATCCAGGCCCATAGAGTTCGCTGCGTGCGTGGCATAGCCCAGATCCGCGAAGGTTTCGTCGTCCAGCGCCGCCTTCCAGGGCAGGTCCAGCTCCACGTCTTCCTCACCCATTGCGGAATTGGAAGAGTGATGGTTGAGTGGGCTTCCCTTCGTTCATTGGCTAAAACGGTATAACCTTTTCAACCAATGCAATCACTGAAAGGCATTTGCACCACACGTTTCCTTTGTGCGGGATCCAAAGAGGCCATAAGCAAATTAGCGTCAAGTCGACATTAATCATGCAGCGTGTGATGGCGATGCGACTGCGGCTGCTGCAGCGTCCCGTGCGCATAGTAGCTCAGAGCAATGCGGCTTTCTCCACGAAGGCGCCCGAGTTCTCGGACATCGTGTACGGCCAGGATACGGGCGTGCGTACCGTGCAGTTCAACCGACCGGAGAAGCTCAACGCGCTGACGCTCCCCATGGCGATGCACCTGACGCAGCGTCTGCACAAGATCGAGGCCAACAAGACGGTGAATGCCGTCGTGTTCTCCGGTAACGGAGGTAAGGCATTCTGCGCTGGCGGCGACATCCGCGCGCTGGCCGACAATGGAAAAGATCCGGCAACGCGCCACGTCTCGCTCGACTTTTTCCGTCACGAGTACCGCCTCAACTACCTGCTGGCGACCACCGAGAAGCCCATCATCTCCTTCCTCAACGGCGTCACTATGGGCGGCGGTGTGGGTCTGTCCATGCACGGCAAGTTCGTAGTGGCCACGGAGAAGACGTTGTTCGCTATGCCCGAGACGGCCATTGGCTTCTTCCCGGACGTCGGCGCCTCGCACCTGCTGCCGCGTCTCGGACGCCGCCTGATTGAGGGTGAGGACTACGTGGCCGATGTGCCCAAGTCCCAGGCGCTCAAGGGACAGGGTGTAAGTGGCAAGATTTGGTGGGGACAGTATCTTTTTGAATCGACTAATGAGTTCTTTTTGAGTGTGATTTTAGCTGGGCACGTATCTTGCGTTGACGGGTGAGCGTCTCAAGGGCCACGAGGTTATTGGACTGGGACTTGCGACACACTACCTGCCCACGAGCGAGTACGAGACGCTGGTGCACTACCTGACGGGCCTGGAATTCGCAGACCATGTGCCCCAGGAGCAACGCGATGAGATGATTCACGAGGCTCTGGAGGAGCTCGAGACGGATGAGGCCTTCCAGGAGATCGACCCGGGTGAGTTGGGATTTGAGGAAAATAATGTTGAAGTTGCTAGTGCTTACATGATTTTTTTTTTGTAATGGTCCAGAGTATCTGGAGACGGTTGAGTCTGTGTTCGGTGCTCTCAATGACAACGACACAATGGAGGGCATCTTCGAGCGCCTGGAGGTGAGTTTTAAGGGGTATATTTTACACTTTTTATCTGGAACTAGATTTCTAACAAGGATTGTTCTGTATTTCTTTTTACTATGAGCAGAAGCTCAACACAGAGTGGTCGCAGGAGACGCTCGCGACGCTCAAGAAGATGTCGCCGCTGAGTCTGAAGGTCACGCTGGAGCAGATGCGACAGGGTGCTGTGAAGATGTGTGCTGAGTGCTTCCAGATGGAGTACCGTATGGCTACGCGTATGATGGAGAACCCGGACTTTTTCGAGGGTGTGCGTTCGGTTGTTGTGGACAAGGACCGCAACCCGAAGTGGTCAAAGCGCGACATTACCAAGGTGACGGCGAAGGAGGTGGAGGCATTCTTCAAGCCGCTGGACAAGGATCAGGAGCTGATTCTGTACCCGTCCGCGACGGCAGTGACGGAGAAGGAAGAATAAGACTCATCGCTCAGAACGTCATTAAACCTTCAGCTAAGCGCGAGGAACTTCAACAAGGAACCAAAAAAAGACAAAGCAGCTCTCTCAGCGACTAACACTGCATATATGCACACAGTTGTGCTAAGAATAGAGGGCTCATGGATCTCTGCTCACTTATTGCTGTTACCCAGGGCTATTTTTACGACGGAAGAAGCACACGGTTCGTATTTTTAGTGACGTTCAGCTTCATCCTCGAGGACTTCAACCGGTACTTTAGTGCTTGGGCTTAACTGTTGATGGCTAGTTTGTGAAGGTGCCAAGTGCGTCGAGAGGGACGTTTCTTTCTGCTGATTCTCTAGTCTGGAACAACAGGGCCAGGATGATGTCGCCCGAGGCGTTCGGGCGTACGCACAAACGTCACGTGACGGATATCGTCCGAGTAGCGCTTGAGCGGAAAGGAGTCATCGGCTTTATCGACGTTCACGACGGAATGACGCTTCTCGAGGCTCGTACGCTTATTTGGGAAAATGTCGAAGATGCACCGGCCGAGTTTCAATTCGTCCTGGATGATGGTGTCCCCGTCAGCGCGCGACAAGAAGGCTCCCAAAAAATTGCGTACTTTTATCCGATGGTGAGAATCCGTGAGTTACATACACGACGAGGACCAGCACCGTCCCCGTTATCATCACCGCAACGAGCAACCACCAGTACGACGTCCCTAGCGAGTACACACCCGTCATCTAGTTCGTCGGAGAAGGTGTGCGTGAGAACAGCGTCTGGAGAGGAATTTCACGTCTGGATTACTGAGGACTACACCTTCCAACAACTACGGCGTGATGCTGCTCGATATTGGAATACCCCTGCTGGCGAGGTCGCACTAGTCGATGGAGAAGGATGTTTATGGCCGGAACAAGCCAGGATCCTTTCGTTAATGAGCGTGGAAGATCTCCACAACAATGGAATCATCCTCGAATACAAAGGAGGTATTATCGCGGCCAGGGCTTCAAACAGCGTCAGCCTGAAAGATGCTATGAGTGCCGCAGCCCTCCCAGTCGGTAGAGATAAACGACCAGGCACACAGCGTGCAAATTCGGCTTCAACTTTTGCAATATCACTACCTCCGCCGATGGGACTATCTAGAACGAGTCAAACAGGATCTTCGTATACGTTGCGACGGGCCTTGTCAGCAACAGATGCCGACGTAGCTTCTGCTGACTCGATGCTCTCAGCTCCTGCTACGAATCCTGTAGAAGAGCTCTGGCGAATTTTTACCTTCTACTGTGTGAACGGGGACAGTATGGAACTGGAGTGCTTGAAAGCTCATCAGTTCAACAAACTACTACGCGATTCACGAGTCTTTGAAAGACATCTAACACCTGCGATGGTCGACATTATTTACACCTCAGAAACCAAAGGAAAACCGCAAACGTCCGGCAAGATGAACTACGAGGAATTTCTGAACGCGCTTGTGAAAGTGGCTCGGGCAGCTCACACAAAAGGGAATCGAGCCAACAGCAGCAAGCTCTTGTGCGACAGTGACGAGGAAGACGAGCTCTTCCAAAGATTGGTAATGGACCATATTCTGCCTTTGGCAGCACGGTGGCCAACAAACACTTGGTTGCAGCACACGCAGCGCCTACGAAGACCTGAAATCGTGTCCTTTATGTCGAAATTTCTTGAGTCGCTGGTAGAGATGTTCATGTTCTACGCTAAGAGCTACGCCACAAACGCATCGGGGGTCAGGGAATTCTACATGTCATACGCGGACTACCAGAGGTTTATAAACGACTTTTGCTTCGCCAATCTGCAGCTTTCAAGTGTTGAGGCTGCGCACGTTTTCCTGGCATCTTGTTCAAGTCCTCCCTTCCACGGTGCCCTATTTGACACTGCTGCTAGTAGTGACAAAACACAAACTGCAGACTGCAATGAATCAAGTTCAGACAGCATGTCCAGCTCAACGGGAGTTGGTTGCGGTACCGGCATAGCGTCAATTCAGCGAATCCTTGAAAGTGTTGAAGGTGCTGTGGCCTACACATTTCCTCAAAACCAAGTGGGGCGAATGTGCATGGGGGTCTCAGCGTTTCTCGATGCTTTGGGACGCATTGGGCTTACAGCATTCTCAAAGACGAGATCACTCAAGACTATCCACTGCGTAAAGGGAATATTTCACCACCTTAGTCGAGGATTGACGCGATCACGAGTGCTGGAGATCCTGAAAAATCATGGTTCTACGGCGATGCATGCCACAAAGTTTTATTCGGGCAGTGTAGCTTTCTGCAACAAATTTCTCGATATGTGGCGATACGAAGGCTCACCAGATTATCTGACACTTGACACTATGATTGGGTACCCAGGCTCCCCGGATGCAAAGATGATGTCGTCCACTGTGCCAGCCGCAGTCGGGATTTCTACAGGCACCGAAGCTATTGTTTGCAGTACAGGGGCCCCATTTGTTGGCAATACGTCTCGTCGAGTCTTCTCGGCCCCATTTTCGTCAACATCGCTTTTCAACGACAAAAATGTACCAAATGGCAGTGGACGCGGACGTGAGGCTCTTGATCGGCTTGTGCGCAATGCATTCCTACGCAATGCTATCACCGCTAATGATCAAAGTGCGAGCGAAGAGTTGAGAAGTCCAGTAAGGCTTCCCAATGAGTTGTCAGTCGGACAACTTCCCGAGGCTAGCAGAACAACAGGCATACCTCTCCTTAATTTGGTCATCGATGAAGAGATCAAGGGGGAACGAGCGGTGGAATCAGGCATTATTACCCCAGACACGGAATTACTGGAGAAACCGGGCAGTAAATTAAGTGCGAGTGCTCCGTTTGAGATGCCTGTGATTGACACGAGGCAAGCAACTCTAGCAGAACAAACTCGATCCGGATCGCCCCCACGAAGCCCAAACGTGCAGCTGCAAACGAAAACGACCACATTGTCATCACCATCTTCACCTCTTCCGAAGGTGCCGTTGTGCCAAGAAGACGAGAAGGTATTCTTCGAGAGTATTCTCCTGAAAGGCGGTGTCTTCAAGAAGTACGGCCAATGGGGAAATCCTCATCGACGATTTGTCTGGTGCTCGAAAGATTTCGATGCGATCTACTGGAGACCTCTCAACAAGAAGAGCAACCTTACAAAAGATGGCATCGCGGTGGACTCGATGATATCAGTTCTGCCTGGAAACTCCACCCGCACACGCTACGCATTCATGAAGCACTTGTCCGATGGTAAGCTCCTGTGTACAAAGTGTAACGTTACTGGGACACGCTAACTTACTGTTTCTGTTGGCCACAGATAAAGCAATCGGCCGTTGTTTTTCCGTTGTCGCGGAGGATCGACGTCTCGATCTGGAAGCAGACTCAGAAGCTACACGTGAATTGTGGACCAGAGCGCTGGTGTTCCTGATGAGGGAGCATCGTTCACAATCAGTCAGAAATACCTAACTTATTAGACGTCCTGAAGCACAAAACCATTTCCGGTACAGCTAAAAGAAAAATATTTTCTTGAACCTCTTCGTTTCCTACACGAACAAGGAATTGATACAACCAGTTATCAGCATTCAGACTCTCATCTTCAGACAGCCTTTACTTCCTACTTCAATCAGCACACTTTAGTCGGTTTTGAGGCATTTGTCGAGAGTTGAGAACTCCGAGTAGAAGGCCGTAAACCAGTCCAGCGTCTTGACCAGGTCCTCTGTGCCACACATTTCACGGATACTGTGCATACTCAGTTGAGCGAGACCCACATCGATCGTGCGGATGCCCGTGTTGGTCGACAGAATGGGGCCAATAGTCGAACCGCAGCCAGTGTCCTGACGCACCACAAACTCCTGAATATCCACGTTGTGGCGACGAGCGAGCTCCTTCATGAGGAAGGAGGAAGTGCCGCTGGTGGCGTAACGCTCGTTGGCATTGTGCTTAATCACAGGCCCAGCATGCAGAGCGGGGCGGTGGTTCTGCTCGTGCCTGTCACTGTAGTTCGGGTGCACACCGTGGGCCATGTCGGCCGATACCATGAAGGACTTCCTGGCTGCGGCACCGCACAGCTCGCCCTGCGCCACACGCTCTGCCACGGACTGCATGAAGTTGGATCCAGCACCCATAAGCGACTGCGATCCCACCTCTTCATTGTCAAACAAAGCTGCCACACGGACGTTCTCGTCGTCCGCGAGGTTGTCCAGCGACTTGATCAGCGACTGCGTGGCGAGCCACGAGCAGCACAAGTTGTCCAGTCTGGGCGAGAAGATGAATTCCTCGAGCACACCGCCCACGTTGGCTCCCTGAGTGTCAAACAGACACAGCTCAAAGTCGCAGATCTGGTCGATCTTGACGTCCAGCTCCTTGGCGATGAGCTGCAGCAGCACCGAGGCGTGCTTGGACTTGGGCTGGTCCTTGCCGTCCGTCGTGGCCTCCAGCTCGGCGCGAGCGGCCGAGGCGATCACGGGGCGCAGGTGGGTCTCCTTGTTGAAGGTGAAGCCCTCCGAGACCTTACGGTCCAGGTGGATCGCGAGCGTGGGGATGCGCATGATGGGGCGGTTCACAAGGAGCAGTTTGGACTGAAAGCTCGAGTCGCTCTCGCGCACGATGACGCGGCCGGCGAGACCCAGGTCACGGTCGAACCACGTGTGGAAGAGGCCGCCGCCGTACGTCTCCACGCCCACCTGGAGCCACCCCTGCGACTCAATATTGGACACAGGCTTGACCTTGAGGCACGGGCTGTCCGTGTGCGCGCCGATGACGTGGAAGCCATTGCCGCGCTGGTACTTGCCGCCCACGGCGAAGGCAACTATGGCCGACTGGTTGCGCGTCACGTAGTACTTACCGTTGGGCTGCACCGCGTCCTTCCACGAGTCCTCCTCTTTCAACTGCTTGAAGCCGGCGGCTGTGAGCGTCTGTACGGTCTCGTAGACGGCGTGGAACGGGCTCGGGCTCTTGTTGATGAACTGGAGGAATGCATCCACGGTCTGCGGGGTGCGTGGAGACAGAGTCAGCTTTACCATTTTGGTGTCAAGTGCGGAATCCAGAGTGATGGTCTTGGGCTTCTCGAAGCGAATGCGAAAGTGGTGCGGAATCATGAAAAGATCGGCACTATCAGAAGTGACCGTTTCATATTTGACGGGGATATCAATTGGAGAAGGAAACTAGTTGTTGCATGTTTATTTGACTTGGTAAACGATATTTTCATGTTGAATTGCAACGGGTTATAAGGTTTGAGTTGACCTGTAGACGGATGAGTGTATGTGGTTCTTGAGCCGCGACGCCTACAGCGGAATGTTACCGTGCTTCTTCCACGGGTTCTTGACATCCTTGGTCTCCAGCACGTCTAGGTCCTCACATATGTGGCGACGAGTGTTTACAGGCTCGATGATGTCGTCCACGAAACCGCGCTGGGCCGCGACCTGCGAGCAGAAGTTGACAATGTACACAACCTCAGTAAGCTCGTTCGTTGCAGGTACCGTACACAATACAAACAAGACCAAGCATACCATGGGGTTGGCGAACTTCTTCTCGTAGTCAGCAGTGTTCTCCTCCACGTTCTGGCCTCGAAAAATGATTTCCACAGCACCCTTGGCTCCCATCACGGCGATCTCAGCCGACGGCCACCTGCAAAATACCAAGTGAAAGAAGTGTGTCAGTGCAGCAAAACCCAGCCAATCAATCCGGAATACGAAGTCACTTACGCGTAGTTGATGTCGCCGCGGAGGTGCTTGGAGCTCATAACGTCGTAGGCTCCGCCATACGCCTTGCGTGTGATGATCGTGATCTTGGGCACCGTCGCCTCGGCGTACGCGTACAACAGTTTAGCGCCGTGACGAATGATGCCACCGTATTCCTGGTCCGTTCCAGGCAGGAAACCAGGAACATCCACGAGGGTCACAATGGGGATGTTGAACGCATCGCAGAAGCGCACGAAGCGCGCGCCCTTGACAGACGAGTTGATGTCCAGACAGCCAGCGAGCTCCATGGGCTGGTTTGCGAGAATGCCCACCACGCGGCCCTCCATTCGGCCGAACCCAACAATGATGTTCTTGGCGTAGTCGGGCATGATCTCGAAAAAGTCGAACGAGTCCACGATCTGGTGGATGATGTCCTTCATGTTGTACGGCACGTTCGGGTCCGGTGGAACAATACTCTCGAGCGTGGGCACGGGACGGTTGCGGTCGTCGTCCGACTTGCGCACTGGCGGCTTCTCCTTGTTATTAAGCGGCAAGAAGTCGAAGAAGCGACGCATCTCTCGAATAGCCTCCACATCGTTGTCAAACGCACAGTGTGCCACACCAGAAGTTTTGGTGTGCGTGGCAGCACCACCCAGCTCTTCCTGTGTGACTTCTTCATTGGTCACCGTCTTCACCACATCCGGTCCAGTCACAAACATGTACGACGAGTCACGGCACATGAAGATATAGTCGGTCATAGCAGGCGAGTACACGGCACCACCAGCACAGGGTCCCATGACCATCGTGAGCTGCGGGATGACACCAGATGCCAGCACATTCAACTGGAAAATGTCGGCATAGCCAGCCAGCGACGCCACACCCTCTTGAATACGTGCACCACCCGAGTCATTGAGTCCAATCACAGGAGCTCCCAGCTCCATGGCCTTGTTCATGATCTTGACGATCTTCTCAGCGTACGTCTCGGACAAACTTCCGCCGAAGACGGTGAAGTCCTGGCTAAAGACGAAGGTCAGGCGGCCGTTGATGAGTCCTCGGCCAGTAACAACGCCATCTCCGGGGTATTGCTGTTTCTCCATGCCAAAGTCCGAGCAGCGGTGCGACTTGAGCATGTCATACTCGCGGAAGGTGCCCTTGTCCAGCAGCAGCTCGATGCGCTCACGGGCCGTGAGTTTTCCCTTCTCGTGCTGCTTGGCCACGCGCTCAGCGCCGCCACCTTCGAGTGCTCGCTTGCGAGCCTGCTCCAGCTCTTCCTTGAAGGCCAGTTTGCGCGCGGCGGGTGTAAGGATCGGAGAAGCCGCTTCGTCCACCAGCGCACTCATCCATCGGGCCTGGAGCTGCGGATATTGCACCAATCAAACGTCAAGACACAAGCGTGCAAAGTCGCATACAGAAGGCAGACACGTACGAGGGGCTGACGCAGCACGCGTAGACGTCTAGCAGCCAACATAGGTCTAGTGAGGTGGCGACGTTCACCGTGTTCACAGGAATCGGAAGTGACGGTCTCGGATCTCCATACACTTCGACAAGTTCAAGTGCGGGTCGAAAATGACTTGGATCTTGTAAGAGCTATAGTGACCCGTGAACCCATGGGTTTAGACCTGCAAAAAAAGGGCTATGGCGGCGTCGGTCAAACGCAAGTTGAAGTTACCTTGCATGTTTTACATGAATTGCTGCACAGCGGCGGCGTCAAGAGCGCGGCGAACCGGATTGTGAGCGCCGGACGTAATACTGACAGCGGTGCTTGGTCGGTGCCAATGGCACTGCCATGGCAGCAGTGCCTCCGATAGCACTGCTGACCATCAGCGCTCGCTTCACCCACGCCGTCAAGGGATAAAAGAGGTGCTGCGTCACTCAGCCAAGGGTCGATAGTACCATGACACATGCGGCGTCGAGGCAAGGTGTTTGCTGTATTGCAAGATCAAGCTGGAGACGCAGAGGGAATACACCGGTCCAGCTAAACTACGGTAGCTAGTAAACTGCTGAATGCCATGGAGGAGGCATGAAACACCGTTATACCAGAACAAGAAGTCTTACTGTAAGACCTTTGTATCGTCATATGATTCGTGAGAGGAGTGAGCCATCCATGTCAAGCTCTGTTAGCGTTTGACGGAACCTTAATCAACCCAGCTAGACCCGCATTTCTATAATTGAACGCGTTGCGAAATCGCTTTCTGTTCGCTCGCTGTTTTTGTCCGCAAAATGGCAAACAATGTGCTGCTTCGGTGTCGTAGATTTTCGTTCACTGGCGAAGGGTTGGCTGCTATGAAGATTGACTCTCTGGGGATTGTGCTTACGATGAGTTTGGCAAACGATGTCCAGGGATTACAATGACGAATGATAGAGACACGATTACCAAAGGTTGGAAAGTTGGGAGGTGATAATGAGTAGGCTGTCGGTTTTACTGATCCTCCCTTGCGACAGATTCATTACGACATGCTCGTTCTCGGACATGTTCACTAGAGAAAGATTGTTTTTGCTCCTTTTGGGCGTGAATACGCATCGGAGCCACATCGAATACCATATTTGTTGTGTGTGGCTGGGTTGAGATAATTGCGCTTGGCATGAGCCATCGGCTGCGTGCGGTAAACCAACAACGATGCGCAAATGCAAGCTTCCCAGGTGAGGATTTAGATGAAGATGCCGGTAACATCGATACACGCGAAGTTGGCGCGACAAAACTGTGCAAGAAACCAGGCTAAGCTGCGCTGTATCGATTGCACACCAACGTTTGATTGGGGAAACCGCCCAATTGTTTGGGTTCGTGCACTCATGTAACGTTAGTCTGATATTGCTTGATATCACTCTTCAACCTTGCAAGGATGAACACATGTTGAACCTTTTGAAATGGATAATGAAGACGAGATTTGTGAAGTTGGTTGGTACATGTAACACGCTAACAAATATTGAGGATACTGAACAAGGTGGTGCAATGCTGACGCTGGCCTGGACTTGTCAATGATTGATGAGCGATGCTATAGCTACATACACAAAAAAAAGTTTGGAACGGTGTAGTCAATGCGTTCGAGTTTTTGACACAATGACAGTAAGTCAAAACCTTCAGCACTTCAAGGTTGGCCCAATGACATCGTAAGAACGCTAGAGGGAAGAGCGCAGAAGCCCATGGGACTGATATTAATCTCAGGGGA
The DNA here is from genome assembly GCA_016864655.1 of Phytophthora cactorum. Lineage (NCBI taxonomy): Eukaryota > Oomycota > Peronosporomycetes > Peronosporales > Peronosporaceae > Phytophthora > Phytophthora cactorum. Next base: position 563,005 of record NHQK01000014.1, on the reverse strand, counting down.
ACGGAAATTAGAGTTCATGCATAGTGAAATATGTACTTAAGTAACACTATATACCTCACACACTATTAAAAACCAGAAAAAAAACTTGTGCTGCTATCGGTAGCGCACCGAACGCTAAAAAATGAAAAAAAAATCAGTGATGCGAAAGAAGCAGTGTGTGGGGCGTAGAATGCTGAATTAGCGAGGTGTTCATTTCTAGCTATTCAGCTAACAAGTAGTATCATATACTATAATAATGTTATTATGATGCGAATACTGAAGAGACACGTAGGTTTGGCACCCTTTGTAGAAGGAGCTTCGTTGATGGCTGATGAAAAAAAACATGATGCGTCTTCGAGTTGCTCCAGTCACTAGCGCTTTTGCAATCCAGAGCTAAAGCCTGCAAAATGGCGTCGCAGCAGCAAGGTCGACGCCGTGCAATCTGGCTCCAGTTGCTTGCACTCATTTGTCTGTCGTGCTCCGTAGTGATGTCTCAGACCGTTGGTGAGCACTTTAGCTTGTCGAACGCATCGTAGTACCAGTGTATCTAAGCTGCTATTGCTGGTTTTATAGGCGACGATTCCTCTGATGCAGGATCTAACAACAACAGCGTTGGTCCACCAAGCACGACTACACCAGCTACGACGCCAGTCACAGCTGTGTCTGCAACTACATTCCCGCCATCGACCACTGCACCTGCAGCATCAACCGAAACACCAACGACAATTACCAATACGCCCACTGCCAGCACAGTATTATCATCCTCTGGATCTGCTTCCGAGACATCAACGCCGACCTCAACGACGAAAGCACCAGCAACTACAACGTCACCAACAGCGACAAAGACAACAGCTCCAACAACGACTCCAAGTGCAACAGCCGACCCAGATACGTCGTCTGCTGCTACAACAGCAGCGCCGGTGGTCAAACAATACAACTCATCAACATTACCTCCCAGTGTAAGCTCCAGTGTACTAAACGGCTCGGATCTCGTCAATGTCGAAGTCACGGAGACAACGTTGGGAAATGGAAGCACGTCGTTCGACTACATAATCGTCACTAGTTCTGGTGAAACGGAGAAGGTGATCGTGTTGAGTCCTGAAACAATGGACCCGACCAGCAGCAACTACAGTGAAGCCGCGTCAGATCAGTCTGGAAGTTCTCGATCAGACAGGAACACATCGAACTCTTCCGGTTCCCTGGGGCTCGGTACGATCATCGGAATCATCGTCGGGGTTCTCGTATTCCTGCTAGCGTTGGTAGTGTTCTTGATCGTACAGCATCGACGTCGCAGAAACCAGTCTATCGAAATGCCCTCCGATACTATCTTGGCTGCAGTCGAGAAGCAAATGCAGCTTCAAGATCGAGGACAGTCACTGGTAGACACGGAATACGAGGAATCCACCAGAACGTTTGGCTACTCGCAAGTTTCTGGAGCGCCATTGTCGGGCAGTAGGCGACACCGGGCCACGTTGTGGGAGCACCCCGTGATTGTAGCGTCGAGGATTCCAGTCGATCACATCGAGTTGGGAGAAATAATCAGCCACGGAGCCTTTGGTATGGTGTATCGTGGACGATTTCGATATCAAGACGTAGCAATCAAGACATTGTTACCGGAGAAGCGCAAGGACATGGCTCATATTCAGCTGTTCTTGTCTGAGGTGAAGCTCATGGCTACCATGGAACACCCGAATATTGTGAAGTTTATCGGCGTGGCTTGGGAATCGCTGAGTGAGCTTTACTGTGTGTCCGAGTTCATGAGTGGCGGCGACCTGCGCTCCTTATTGCAAGACTACCTCGCTACTGGCGCACCTCAAGGAATGGACACCAGTAAAATGCAGATCGCTTACGACGTGGCGTACGCTTTGACGTATTTGCACTCACTGGAGCCTGCGGTGCTGCATCGCGATCTAAAGTCGCGTAATATTCTATTGACAGAGTCACTGACAGCCAAAATCACGGACTTTGGTACGTCGCGCATCCGTTCCGATGGTTCCATGACTTCGAACGTGGGTAGTTCACTGTGGATGGCACCTGAAGTTATGATGGGAAGACGCTACGACGAGAAAGCGGATGTGTTTTCTCTTGGTGTGGTGATGTCGGAGCTGGATACGCACGAATTACCGTACTCGCACGTCAAATCAAGTAACAACAAGAAAGGCCGCCCTCTTCCGGATACAGCCGTTCTTCAGATGGTGTCAATGAGCAAACTCCAAGTTCGGTTCTCGCCCTTCATGGATCAAGACATTCGCCACTTCATTGAACGATGCGTGAATGTGAATCCTTGCGAACGCCCCACAGCCGCCGAGGTGCTATATTACCTACAGGTGCTGATCCGACACCAACAGCATTGATATATTTGCGTTGCTCATTTGATGTGTTGAATATTGCTGAGTGGGGGAACGGTGGGTCGGGGTATGACGACATCTCTCGCTTGGTCGATCTATAGTGGAGATCCAGACCTCAATGAATACGACAAGCTTTCCAGCACCATTCTCCCATTGCGTTTACTCACTGACCGAAGCATAGGCTCTCGAAATATTCGAATTTCACCGCATCACGAAATGCGATAAAAGTCTGCGTATTGCAACTTTGTTCTCTTCAAAAACTCTGGAGCGGGCTCGTTTCTGAAGATTATATTTCCTTCTGCAGGTAATGAGGCACTGGCATTGGGCTCAGGTTTAGGAACAGCCAGATTTTGCTTCGATTTCACGGCTTTCCGGAGTTTCCGAAGCAGTTAGCGCGAAGTACTTAATCTGAAGCGCTCTCACCGTCACCAAGTGGAAGCTTTATTGGGTACACGAAATAGCATATATTTCAGGGTCTTCAAACTCATCGTCTTGTGGTTGTTGTACTCACTCAAGAGGCACAGTCTACCATCCTGCCCATTTTGAGAAAGAGATCGTTGGAGACAACCTCAAAATTGATCTAGTTCTCTTCCGGGATCCCAACCATATTAGCGAAGTGAGTAGAGCTTCCTTTCCAAAACGACAAAAAAATCGTCCGGCCTCTTGGTATTCGGGATCGAGGGAATGGAATCACGACATTTATTCATCTGGCTTGGGACTTTCATCACATGATTAATATCTTCGACAACGCCCAGTTCATATACATGTATCATGTAGCAGCCTGCAAGAACGCCGGGAATTTCACTCCATAGTATCCTCCTCAGTGGCTTGCAAGAATGACTGCGGGCTGTAACCAGAACTTCGAGGCTCAAATCAGCGTGATTAATGCTATCCGATGTAAAAGCCGTTGTATCATTCTGTACAAGGGGCAATCTAGCGGACGAAGGATTCCGGAACGAAAACTATCTTGAATAGCATGATCTCCAGTTAGAATCAAATGGGCAGCATATCGACGTCTGGAGATGGAAATTTGCAACGGAATTCCCACAACTTCTTCAAAATTGTTCGTGACCCATCAAGCTCAAGTTTAAAAGTCATGGGATCTTCATGACAGGGAAAGTAACTATCAATCAGGTTCACATGATCCCCTGCTACCCAAGAGGAGCCCTATAGTAACCCATACCAAACTCGTGCGGCGGTGTATCGGACTTGAACCCTTGGAATTGCTGAGCCAAAACACTGACTCTACAGCTTCCACAGTAACGGTACCGGTTTTATCCATATATAGCTGCTCTGTACGCGACCCCACAACATCGGCCGACTGTGCTGGAGGACCCACACTAATGGGCCAGGAGTACTATGGGTGTGTAGCAAAGCGAGTGAGTGCCGCCACAGCAATACACCACGTAGGTTCTAAAAAAACGATGAAGTTCGATCACAGTAACAAGGTTTCGTCCGGTGTCGTCCGTTCCGCTGATGATAATCGGAATATCTATCGATCGAAAGCCATTTCGGGTCATGCGAGCCTACTTTTCAAGCTCAATTTGCCTGGAAGCGATGGGGTTTGACCCAGCGCGGAGGGACGCGTCGAGGAAGAAAACGAAAGTCTTTTTTTTCCTTTAACCTATTCGGCGTATTTATACGGCGCGGCTGAGCGTGAAGCAGGGCGACCAAACATGTCGACTCACCTTGTACTGCGAGAATGAATCCATACAGGAGCAGTTCGGGCTTCTTGCAAAAGTACAGATCCAGAATACATCTTCTTTATATCATTCTCCTGGTAGGCTTTAGAATGCTGCCGTTCGGCCCTCAACTTAAACGTAAAGTGGCTCAAGTTTCCCACAGGGGTGCGAGGTAGGTAGAAAACTCACAAAAGCCACGTTGTTGCAGATTGAAAGCTATCTACGTCTTTGCCAGTACCCAAAAAGTTCTCAAGCACAACGAACGGCATCCCACCCTCATAATTGTACAGTGTTTTCATGATCCCTTCTATCTCGTCAACTTTCTCTGCGTTTGTGCGTACGCTCTCCTCCGCTACGTTCTTGTAGTGCTGTAAATCGTCGGTCTTCGATTCACGCATGGTCCATTCACTTTGAGGCACTGTCACGATCGATGAGTCTGTCAGATCTACCAAAAAATGTCTCGGATAAGAGCGCGTTTACCATTAAAAGCCTCCTGGTCGTCGTACGCAGATCTGTTCTTGCTAAAGCTTCATGTCCTCCAGAGCAAAGTTGGTAAAGTATTTTTTGGCGGTTCTTGCGTATCGTGTCTCTGATATCAGCTACAAATCTGGCACCAACGGGGAGCTTAACTCTTTATTAAACATGGCGTTATCTCCTCCAGCATTGCTCCTGTGTGTGCATTCACGGGGGAAAAAAACTGTAGCTGGGGTACATGTGCGCTCACACCGGCAAAGTCAAAGATTGGTTCAGAGACTCAGTGGGAGGGGGGGGGGGGGGGTCGGGAACGTTTCCAATAAGAGTTCCCTTTTCTTCAATACCTTCTTGCTCTTTGAATTTGTGGAGTTTCACACGAACGATGCGCGTTCCGTTTCTATGATCCGGTCTACAAGTCTAGCATCTGCAGGTAATGTGACGTACTGTGTTTCGCATTCCGAATCAGCAAATTATTGAATTTGAGAGATTCTTGTTTTCAGAAGAAAAAAAATAAAAAGAAAGATCTAATCTGCTGATATTATAGTGGAGATCCATCAAAATACATTTTTCGATGGAGCACCCGAAAATCGTTTTTGCTGTTAAAATCTGCTGAATCAGCAGCGCTGTGGTCCCTCTGGAACTTCCAAGTCAACTGGGGTGATTTGAAGAACAAGGAGCAATTTTTGCTGGTATTCTGGGTGCAAGGAAGATATATCAGGGCCTTCAAGCTAAACTTACGTAGTCGCCAGCTCAGGATGAAGGCGAAGAAGATAATGCAACCTGTGCGCTTAAGGTATATCCAGTCACGTTCATTGAAATCAAGCCGCAGTGGTTCAGCTCGCTGACGATCATCCAGAGTGTGAACTTCACAGGTTTCCATCTCTCTGGGCACAGGTGCTCCCGCAGCTGTGTAGTATCCATTGTAGCCATCAGAACTTTGGAGTTGTACTATGGTCACTGGACCTACACTCCATGGGCGGAAGAGAGGGGCTGTTGCATCAGTCACCAATCTACCTCGTCCGGTAAGACGCTCACTGGAATCTTAACAAAGAAGACGTCATGGCGTATTCATCGCGTCATGGCGGAACCTGGTGGTGCTGTATCGTGATCTTTTGCCTGTATTTCACTGTGGTGGTTGCCCAGACTGGCAGTAAGTTTCCTCTGACACTAGATTCTGCAAGGATACGTGTTGTCTAAGCTCTGTTTATGATGTAGGCGGAAGCGCTTCCATAGCGATAGACCCTACGGGCTTACCCAACACAGCAACTCCAGAACCCTTGACACCAGGGACTTTAACACCTCAGCCTTTGACCCCAGAGACTTTGACCCCGGAGACTCCGACTCCAGAAACGACTTCTCCAGCTACAACAGCGCCAGCCACCAGCTCTCCGACTCCAACATCTTTAACCCCAACATCTCCGACCCCAACGACGAATACGCCAACGATCACTCCTTCGCCCCCCGCTGCAACAATAACTCGGACACCTGGCTTTAATTCGACATCGGCTCCGGATCCTGCAACCAGCTCATCCGCCAGTGGTTCAGCGTCCGATACCAACAATTCTTCCAAGTCTTCGAGTTCTTTGGGACTCGCGGCAATCGTCGGGATCGCTGTGGGCTGTGTGGTCTTGATGACCGTCCTGATAGTGTTCTTCATTGTACAGCGACGACGACACAAGAACCGGGCGAGCGAAACGGATGACATTTTCGAGTTACCTATCGGTAGTACAAAGGTACTGCTACTGGACCCGGTAGACACGGAGCATGGGGACGCAACGAGATCGACAGGGGGTTCGATGCCTGACAGAAGCCCATACCGAGTTACACTATCGGAAGACCCGGTAATTCTAGCGTCTCGGATCTCCACTGATGGCATCGAGTTGGGGGCCGTAATCGGTCGCGGAGCCTTTGGTGAAGTCTACCGCGGACGCTATCGAGGCCAAGATGTCGCCATTAAGGCATTGGTTCCGGAAAGGCGCAAGGACATGGAGCACATTGAGGCATTCCTTTCCGAGATGAAACTTATGGCAACGATGGAGCATCCTAACATCGTACAATTTATCGGTGTGGCCTGGGAGTCACTAAGCGACTTATACTGCGTGATCGAGTTTATGACTGGTGGCGATCTTCGTACACTTTTGAAGGAATATCACGCCAGTGGTGTTCCGCAAGGAATGGACGCCAGCAAAATGCAAATTGCATACGGGGTGGCATATGCCTTGACATACTTGCACTCACTAGAGCCCGTAGTGCTGCATCGAGATCTCAAGTCGCGTAATATTCTATTGACGGAGTCTCTGGCCGCTAAGATTACGGACTTTGGTGCATCTCGAGTTCGATCGGATGCGACTATGACCTCGAATGTGGGAAGTTCACTGTGGATGGCGCCGGAGGTTATGATGGGCGAAAGGTATGACGAGAAGGCAGACATCTTCTCCCTCGGTGTGGTGATTTCGGAGCTGGACACACAGGAACTGCCGTACTCGCATGCCAAGGAAGGCAATAGCAGGACGGGGCACTCTCTTTCGGATGCAGCTGTGCTTCAGATGGTATCGATGGGTAAACTACGCGTCCACGTTTCGCCAGCGATGCACCCAGACATGGTTGAATTTGTCTACCGTTGCGTGAGTGTGGATCCACAGGAATGTCCTACTGCTGCTGAGGTACTCTACTACTTCCAGGTGATGACTCGAAACCGGCAATACTGAGCTTGGATTACTAAAGAAAGAATGTAAGTTGTTCGTGCTCATGTTTCTCTATCCCCACGGCAAGTCCATGATACGCTTTTTTCTTCTTCTAAATAGATAGCCATCGCCGTGGTTACGCTTCACTCTGTGGACTTGAGTATTGGTGTCACCTCAATACACTTAGTCCAACGGAGTTTCCCTCTGAGAACAGCATTTGGTCTGGAAGCGCGCCTGCTTGGTACACCCATTTTCGGTGCATCGGTTGCCTCCGCCATGCTCGAAGCACCGGCCTCGTGAGACGCTCTGCTTGACGCAGCCTTTGAACGAGCAATTTCTGCCATGGGCTCTACAAAGATCTTTAAAATGGGCCTGGTTCAGGCAACAAGGATGTGCGCAGCAGTTGGTTTCTTCATGAACGTGACATTTGCCTCTCAAACGTGCTGGTCGGCTACATCCCGAGTGCGTACACTGTTTCCCACCACCATGTCCCCGGCACTTACCTCTGACTTTGCCTTCTTCTCGCACTCTAGGTAAGTGCAAAGCTTGTATCCACCATGTGCAAAGCAAAACCCTTTCAGAACAGCCCATTTGTTGCAATCAGGCAAGGAACAGCACCTATGACTACTCTAGGAGGCAGCACGAACGGTTGCTGTTCTTTGTGTAGCCTCCGAGTCACTGGGAAGAAATTCTTCACTATCGGTTGACGACATTTCCCCGTTGCCACTTGGAGCTTTCGCTGAGCATATGCCGAAATACATGTACTGGGTTTTACATTTAAAAAAAATCAACATCCACTACCGCCGGCGATACGCAAACAGCTCGTTGAGTCGAAAAGACTGAGAATGTTGGTCATCAGCGTCCACGCCAGCGAGAAGATGAGGTAGCTCATTGTCAAAATGCCGAGGAATTTGCTCTTGCGGTTTTGCCTCTGCATTTCGTGCACTTCCTCCTTCTGCTTTGGCAGCCAGAAGACAGCAGCAATTGACAGCAGGTTGAACGCATACGCGATCAGGTACGTATAGGTGACTTGCGATCTCACGTGGTGGTTGTCCTGCTCGATGAAAGAACGTTCGATGTCAAAATACCCATCCACAGATTTGGTGATGACAGTCGCGAACGGGGTACCAACGGACTCGGTTGTGACTCCCAGGCCCAGAAGAGTCGCCTCGAACCCCTTTTGGTTGCCAATTTCGAGGATCAAAAGTTGGGCAACATAGTCGGCAGCAGCGAAAGGAACCTCACCCACCAGAGGAATTCCCAACCAAAACCACTGACTACGGTAGACGTTCCAGATCGTGAGTAAAGTAGGGATAGCGTCGATACACACAACGCAGACTTCGCAGACGATGATGATGTAGCGCCAATTCCAGCGCAGACCTCGCGTCTTGATCAAGTATGTACCGCTAATCGTCAGGAAAGCGGTGAGCATACTGGCGATACCCGAGTTGAGCGGCTCCACTTTTGCCCAGTCACTTTGGATCACACTCGACGCCGTCACTGTGATCTGAGAGAAAACACTGAAGCAGAACCGGAACGCTGAGTAGCGGTAGATCACCTCTTGCTGGAACACGTCGTAAAGGAACGGAAGGATGGGCATCTGAGCGCGTTCGTTCTTCACCTCTTGAATGCAGTACCACGAGAACGGAATCGTGAGAAATGAAGCCGCGGCACAGACCCACATGACGGCGTTAAAGCCCATTGTCCACGAGAAGGTGCCACCGTAGTCTTCGCCGTTAAGCCCGATTCCCGTCATGAATGAAGATACGACCATAAACACGTAGTGGATCACAATTATATCACCGATGAGTGTGCCACGAGTAGCTTCCGGTTCGCGTTGTGAGGCGTCCATCAGCGCTCCGTTGAATCCGCTGTATGCCATCACAGAGCCTAAATTCGCGATCATCATCAGAATAATGAGCTTGACACCGCGGCTTGGGGCATCTGTATTCAACGTTGCAAGTTGCTCGGGCGTCATGTCAACTAGCGCAGTGTCGGACAGTGACGGGTCTCCGTAATAAGGATCTCCTAGTGGTAGCACCGCCATCAACAGACACGAGATGAAGGACAGAGACCAACCGATGATCATGTACGGCCGTCGACGATATCCGAAGATCGGGCAAGTGTCGGTCAGCATTCCTGTGAAGATCCGAAGAGCGCGCGGGAACGTCACGAGCGCCGTAGCCGTTGCAACCAATGTGGTCGACATGTGCAGGTAGTTATTGAGCACGGAGTAAATAACACCGCTGACTGTGCCGTAGACCGTTCCGACAGCCGCGATATGAGTCAGCATGCCCAGGTTCTCCCAGCTGTAGGCTGACACGGATCCATTTGCCGGCCGCAGACTGCCGTCTTCCAGTTGAACCGGGTCGATTGGAGACTTGAGTTCGCCGTAATTTGTCGGATGTGTCATCCCATCGTCGGGCTTGAGCTTGGTGAGACTCTCCACGGAAACGCGGTCGGTCAGGTGCTGCACCATCGTGGGTCGATGGAAATCAAGAAGTGACCTGCCATCACGACTGGGGAGAACAGAGTCCAGGTAGCTCTGCAGTTGTATGTGCAGCAAGGGATCCGAATCCCTCGCCATCCCGCAATATCGGCAATGCCTAGGAGGTGACGCCATGAAGCTCTCAAGGTCTCAGCATCGCCCACTCATCTATGATAGCCTCCCCGACGTAAAGCCTTCATTGCAAATGATTAACGTGTGCCGGGCTCGGATGAGCTTTCGTCACCTCACGGGCGAGTGAGGTATCCAATCCGATATGGCGATCGATGGTGGTCATTGGATGACTCACTCGTATTAATACCACCGGCAGAAACAGGTCGTGTTGAGGGATTTGCGCAACGCCACCCGTGTCTTGATGCAAGTTGCATCAAAACTTATGCTTCATAGCGGCAGGGTGCAAGCTGCAAGCCGACCCCCCCCTCCCCCCTGCATGGCCAGAACTTCCAGTGTACCAAGATAGTAAACCGGAAGCTCTGGATATTTGTGATACTTGTGACTCAAGTTGTGAGCGAGCAAAGCCATTACACTGTAATAGCTTTTGGATAACTGTAAGTTGAAAATATTCACGGTAAAGCAGACAGACTAGCAGCCTATTTGATCTTCATGCTCTCCTCGGTCTCCTTTTAGGTCGTCCTCTTCTTCACTATCACACGGCATTATCCATGTTGAAGCGCACCGATTTCCGCTCTCTGGTCCACAACCCGTCACTATTTCGCGGAGCTAGTCACTCTTTCCATTCTCAACTTTCTACCAATCGCGTCTCTCCACCTGGATGCCGAATCCCCACTTCATCATCCGCCTGCAACATGTTGCGCCGCTCGTTGTCTCCGCTGGGCCGTATCGCTCGCTCCGAGCAAGTGCGTCGCTCCATGCGCTCTGGCGCCTTACTGGGTTCGTCATCATCAACCAGTGACCAACACTCATGGCTCACGGCACTCGCTGCAGGCGCACTGGGCGTGGTAGGCGTCTCTCTTGTCAACGACAATCACTCTGATTGCTGCGGCATCGTGGGCGTCGTGGGCAAGTCGCAGAACGCGTCGGACTTCCTGCTCGAAGGTCTCACCATCCTACAGAACCGCGGCTACGACTCCGCTGGCATGTCCACGCAGCCCAGCACCACGGAGAGCGAGGCCGCACCCATTACGACCACCAAGTTTGCCTCAGTGGTCGGCACGGCTGACTCCATCCACCTCCTTCGAGATACAAAAAGCAAGCACGACGGCAACACCACAGGTATCGCACACACGCGCTGGGCCACTCACGGCGCCAAGACGGACTGCAACTCGCACCCGCACACGGACATGCACGACCGCGTATCATTGGTGCATAATGGCACATTCACCAACTACTACGAGGTGAAGCAGGAGCTGCTGGATGAAGGCGTGGTCTTCTCTTCGCAGACAGATACAGAGGTGGCAGCACAGCTCATTGGCCACCTGATGGGTGAAGGAGCCGATCTGCTCACAGCTGTGAGACTCGCGTTGAAGAAGCTGGAAGGCACGTGGGGACTCTGTGTCATGTCTAGGGATGATCCAGGCAAAATTGTCATTGCACGCAACGGTTCGCCGTTATGTATTGGCTACGGCTCGAACGAGATGTTCGTGGCGTCGGAGACTACAGCGTTCAGTCGCTATGCGAAGCGGTTCATCTCGTTGAAGGATGGAGAAGTGGCTGTCATTAAGAGCGACTCGGCGGAGCTGAACCCCAATGACGATGGCAAGGAAGAAGGATTCTTGCAGCGCTTCCCAACCAGTAGGTTGGCTGTGGCACCGGACGTGAAGGTGCGTCTGTCGCCGGCGCCATACCCGCACTGGACGTTGCGTGAGATTATGGAGCAGCCCAAGGCTGTGGCTGCGGCACTGGGTTACGGTGGTCGTGTGTCGGATGACCACGTGTATCTCGGTGGTCTCGAGACCGAGAAGGACCGTATGCTGCATATTAAGCACCTGCTCATCGCCGCTTGCGGTACCTCCCTGTATGCGAGTAAGTATGGTGCCAAGCTGATGCGAACGCTCAACTCGTTCGACAGTGTGGCTACGGAGGACGCATCGGAGTGCACAAGCGACCGGTTCTCGAAGAAGGATGGCGGTCTGCTTGTGGTGTCGCAATCTGGCGAAACCAAGGACGTCCACCGTGCGCTTAAGACCGCGGAGGAACTGCAGCTTGAAGTGCCCACGTTTTCGGTTGTAAACTCGGTGGGATCGCTCATTGCCCGCACAACGAAATGCGGCGTGTACTTGAACGCAGGTCGTGAGAACGCTGTGGCTAGCACGAAGGCCTTCGTGACGCAAGTCACGGTCATGGGACTGATTGCTTCCTGGTTTGCTCAGAACCGTCCCGACGGTAACCGCTCGAAGATGGCTGAGTTGATCCAGAGCATGCATCGCCTCCCCATTACGATTGGCATGGCATTGCGCTCGCGTGAACAATGCGCGAAGATTGCCGACAAGTTGATGTCCGCTGAGCACCTCTTTGTACTGGGTAGAGGCTACGGTGAGCCGATCGCCTATGAAGGTGCCCTGAAGATCAAGGAGATCACGTATCTGCACGCTGAAGGCTACCCTGGTGGTGCACTGAAGCACGGACCTTTCGCGCTTATTGAAGGCGAGAAGAACGGCAAGTTCGGCGCCACGCCGATCATCCTCATCGTTCTTGATGACGAGCATGCCACCTTCATGAAGACGGCGGCAGAGTCTGTGCGTGCCCGTGGTGCTCACACTATTGTCATCACCGACAACCCGGCCATGTGCGAGAACATCGCCGACGAGGTTATCCCTATCCCGACGAACGGCCCCATGACAGCGCTGCTCGCAACAATTCCGCTGCAACTTATCGCTTACGAGCTTGCTGTGCGCAAGGGCATCAACCCGGACGTGCCACGCAATTTGGCCAAGGCTGTCACTGTGGATTAGACTCTTCGCTCTACGTATCTGCCATACTAGGTCAACGATTTTCCAAAGGATCGTACACGAAGCACTCAAACGGTAGGCATTTACCTATATACATTGTTTTTCGTTTTGAAGAGATACTTAAGTATTTTACGCTCACCTCGTGTTACTGGGCTCTTGGTTTCCAGTAGTATTTCCCAGTGGTGTCAATGCTACAGTCACTGCTGGCACTATCTGCAACATGGAGCGATCACGAACTCCACAAGATACCAGGGTTTCTTCGAGTCCGGTCAGCTTCCTGCCGCTCATGTGGTACAGATCAAACTGGTCTACACTCTGGAAGCGCTTTTGACGCAGCAAGATTGCCGACTTGAAGTGTCGAAGTTTCTTCATGGAGTAGACACTCGCAGTGATAAGCATACCCCCGGGCATTCGGCAGCTCACCTTGATTCGGACGTCCTTCGGCTTGGCTGTATACACTGTCTCGTGCGTAGCGGCATCTCCGTCTTCTTGTAAATTGCTGTGCTGTTGCACTAGTCTGGAACTTGGCGTTCCAGGGGTGAACTGTTCATCACCGTGGCTTATTATCATTTGAGACGACCGTCGCCTTGGTGACTTGACGTGGTTAACCAGCCCATGTTTCGCTGCCAGGAAATTCACTCGGTTCTCTCCATTGGGTCGTTGCCGTAACCAGCTGAAAGGATCGTCGTCTTCGGGCACATCTGTTGTAGCTTGTTCAGTATTAGGCTTGACGGGATCTGCTGTCGAAGGTCGAAGTGTTGGCGTTGACAGAGTCCGAGCGTGAAGCTTCGCACTGTGAAGTCTTCGCTTGGCAGCACTGCGGACGACTTTGTCTTTTTGCTTAGCGTAGTGACGAGACGAGTCCCATGACGCAGATACAGCGCACGACGCCGGGGTGATCGCAGGACGCCATGTAACTACGCGCTTCACTTTTGATGCACCGAAGAGAGCTGGTGAAGGTGCTCCTAGAGTTGTTCGACGAGTATTCGAGTCCCATAGCCGCTTGATGTCATAGCTCCCGACATCGGGTACAGTTTTCTTGTCGGTATCGAGTTGTCGACCAACCGTGGAAAATGCTGATACATTCCCAGGGTTTATTGATGAGTAGCTGAAACTCGCTGACGTGTCATTCATCTCGTCTTGAATTTCATTTTGCTGCGGCTCCAGAATCTGAATTCGAAGGCCTTGATGGCCTGATGAGCTGGGAAGGCGAAGGCGTGTACGTGGAGACTTGTTCTTACTCAGAGATGGGAGATCAGGGTTTGCAGTTTGTGGTCGCACAGTCTTGTCATTCGGAACATCATCCATAGGAGCTTGTCTTGTTGGGGAGCAAGGAGAAGCTGACGATATACGCTGAGTACGTGATAACTGTCCTCGCGTCGTTTTCGAGAGGAACGCAGCCGTCGGAGTCGCAGTCACATCTCGAACAGGCCATTGTTCAGGTACTTCGTATGTTCCTGGGCCAGGAACGAACTACACCAAAACGGGGTGAGAATTCCGAGATGGAAGCATCATTGGCATAGGTGACATGTACATTTTTCGGTTGCTTGACTTCACCACGAGCATTGAGGGAGTCGTCGTCAGCATATCCCGGTGGGACACGAAAGCGCTGTTCCAATGCTGCCACATTCACTTCAAGAGCTTTCTGCGCCTCAAGACGAAGAACCAGACGAAACACCTCTCGAGGTACAAACGGCACAGTCTTCGTGAAGTCTATCTGGCGCTGCAAAGATGTCGAGCTGGATCGGCGATTCATGGTGCTGACTTCTACAATGGATCAGATAAACCACAACGACAAAAATTACTTATGCTAAATTGGGCGGCACTGTAAAAAAACAAAAGCAAAACTCAAGTCCAGTAAGGAAAAACAGGTTCATGAGGAAAAAAATATTTATCCACCAGTCGGGATACAGTACGGGCTGTCGGTCGTCATGCGATCAAACTTACCGTCGCGTTCTTGAAGCGGGAGTGCAGAAAACTGCTGCAGGACCGGTCTAGTCGTCCGCCAAACTAACCGATGGTCGACGAACAAGAGGCGAGGCCATAAGCGTCTGAAGTACGCGAGCCGCCGACGGTCGCAGACTTGGATCGTACTGGAGGCATTCGTGCGTCAGCCGACGGATAATCTCCGGACAGGTATCCGACACCTTGGGTCTCAGCTTTCCTACAGCCACTTGCTGAACGATCATGGACTCCTCGAGACCCAGCGTCTGGTACGGAATTTGGTGCGTGTCCATCTCTGTAAGCAGAACGCCAAGCGAGTAGATGTCTGCTAGCTCGCTGTAGTCCTCACCCAGAATAATTTCCGGCGCCACCCAGCGAGCCGTACCCACACCAGCCGTCATAGTTCTCGCAACAGTGCGCTCTCTACTCTCTCCAAAGTCAGACAACTTGGCTCCCTTTTGCGAATCCACCAGAATGTTTCGCGACTTGATGTCTCGGTGAATCAGAGCAGGCTGCAAGCTGTGTAAGTAGTACACTGCTTCGCAGACCTGCACGCAGTAAGTAGCCTTGCCATTCTCCCATGACAGCACTGATGGCGGGTTCTTACGTAGCACGGAGAGCAAATCACCGGAATCCATGTACTCCATCACGATTTGGATATCAGTCAGCTCGTCATCCCAGCAGGCGCCAATCAGCGAAAGAATGCATCGGTGCGACAGCGATGCTAGCAGGTTCAGCTCCGAAACAAAGTCCTGCACGCTAGTTCCCTCCACAGTGATCAACTTCTTGACAGCAACCAGGTCTTTGCCATACAATGCCAGCCACACTTCACCGAAAGCACCCTTGGCAATTTTGCGCGTGTAATTGAGCTCGTCACTCGGAATCTGCGCCACGTTAGAGCTGATGATAGAGCTCCTGGATCGACGACCATTTCCACCGACCGGAAGAGTAGACTGGACACTGCTTCGTCGAGGTTGCGCATCGGACATCTTCTTGCCATGATCGGAGAAACCTGCCAGCAACACATTCGGGATCGAGCTGCGAGGAGTACGGCCACCAGCCGTTGGAGGTCGCTGCTGTGACGAAGCGCGTCCACGACTACCTGCTCTGTTGCGTGCAGGGGTGTTGTTTGAGGACGGAGGAGTGGCCACGCCCACCATATCAGGGGTGTTCGACAGGTAGAAGCCACGGGTTTTCATCCGCCGGCGGTAGAAGAAGAACCCTGCAACGCCAAGCACCACCACCACAGCTAGCACGACGACGACAATGATGAGGGTGCTGGAAGACGAGCCTGACATACGTCACAGAGAAAGATTAACAACAACTAATCAACAATGCAAGACAAGTTGACAATCGATACTTACTGCTTGATTCATCCGACGAAGACGAGGACGCAGCATCGTCAGACACACAAACCACCGAGTCCAGCACGTCGGTTGCGGTACCACTAGAGCAAGCGCTGGTGGTGATGCTCAGGGTGCTATCAGAGGAGAGCTTCCGCAAGAAACTGTACTGCGTTGACGTCACAGTCATACTGCTGATGCTGTTGCCAGCGATGTTTCTTTAGGCATTTTAGTACATGGACGAACAGTTTCTTAGTAAATGCAATTGCACAATCCAATCATAAAATACTGGTACGTACAGGACGTTGAGATTCGTCATGTTGAAGATGACGGATGGGAACTCAGTCAGCTTGTTGTCTGACAGGTCCCTGAACGAGAACAACAACATACAATAAACATTGAGGCGTTCAAAGGTTATTCAGTTCAATGGAAAGCACTGCGTACAATGTCGTGACGGACGGAAGCGCCACTTCGAAGGTAGCGATCGAGTTGTCCGTCAGGTTCCTGCAGCGCCGTCAATTGCCAATTAAACTGTAAGTAAGTATTACAGACAGCATCAGCAACATAAACTACGTACAATGTAGTCAAGGCCTGCAGAGCTTCAGTAACGGAGTTGCCCGAATCCGTAATGCTCGTCATGGTGTTCTTGTTCAAATTGCTAAAACAAACAAAAAAAGCATAAGAAGCTAAATTCTACCACCATACAGAACCGCAATCAATACTCACAGCGTCACCAGGTTCTTATTCGCAAGGTTGCCCAACTGCGACGGCAAACTGGCCAAGTTGCAGTTCTCCATCGTTCTGTCACACCAAAAGCAATAGCATCGTCATCATCTTCATCCAGTCGAGCATTATTCCAGCACAAGATCATACAGTAACGAGATTGTGGTCGGCAAGAAGTCGGTGGGCAGCGTCCCGAGATCCAAATTGGTCAAGATCCTGGAGTAACATCGGTCAGTCCAGTGCACCAAACAGAATAAGCCCTCCATATTCGAGAAGTTGCCACTCACAGCTGCTCCAGTACTGTGGCTGTGGAGAACGTGTCTTCATCGAAAGTCACGGACTTGAGCGATCCTTTTTGCACATTAGTGTCGTCAAACCCTGTGATCTGACTGTAATTCAGCCAAAAGGAAACCCGTCAGCGCTTCAATCTTCGAAAGTGTCTCATGTGACAATCACTCACATATTTCTAGTCGCCTCGGCGTATTCCATGCCGCTGACAGTGTCGATCTCCGCACTGGGGAAGGCGGCGGCTGAGCTACCGCTAGCGCTGGACGTCCATGCGTCGGAGGACGAGGGTTCCTTGACGAAGACTGTGAACTTTTTGGCTACTGAGTTGTAGGCATCCAAACACTGGTACGTGCACGAGGAGCTGTGTCTGACACAGTCGTTGCGCGAGGCCTCGCTGCAGCTGGACGAGGAGCTGTACTGTACGCACGGATCGCCAGTCGTACACACGTCGCCGCAGTTAGTGAGAACGGCGCTGGCCGTGGAGTTGCTGCACCAGGACACGGCCGAAGAGGAGGACGACGAGGCCGCCGAGGCGCCACCTGCCGCGAGTGCCAGCAGCAATACCGGTAGACGCATACTTTACTATTGGGCAGAGAATGCGGAACTGCTCCGATCGATGGATGTTGCTTGAAGGTATAGGAAGCCAGATGGCTGTTGTGGGTTCGCGTCCAGATGATTGGCCAAAACCTGTTTTTGAATCTATTTCTGATTTCAGCCAATCAGAGTGAGGTAGCGCATTGCTCGGTGAGTCAGTCGAAGGAGACCGGCGTTCTGCTGATTGAGCCACGGAAGCGCTGTGCTGTAGGCAGCTCAGATCGGCAATTAAACTATAGGCCACGATGATGAACTGAACCGTTTTTGAGCAAGGTGGCTCTGATGCAGCATGCCAGGTGCGTCTTGGCGCTGGGCGTCTGGAATCACAGCACGGATTCTGAAAAGACCGCGGGCAGATTGTCAAGCGCCGAAAAATGTGGCTCGTGTATGCCGAAGCTCCATTCCCGCACGTCAGGGACCTGACTCAGGGTATCCGCTGGATTCTACCCAGGTGACAATTACTGGCTGTCGACGACCAACACAGTAAAACTATCGAGTTGCATCCAGATATGCTAGCTACCGGTACTGCTGGAAAAACATAAATGAGGTCGCGCTGGGAGCAGCTAGTGAACTTGGTATATTGCTTGGGATCGAGAAATTCGACATAATGCTTGGTTGAACACTTTGCCAACGCTGTAACGGGTTGCATGTCGTAGAAGTAGCATTTACTGTTTGTTGCGATAGTTAGCACATGTGGGTGTGTCATGGCCGTCACCACGATGCGTCAAGCAGGCCCAACTGCGAGACTCCTGTGCTCGTGGTGGAGGCGACACATGGATGTATCCTGGCCGGCTGAGCATCACGCATCTCACACTCTTGAGATCAAGTCCGTTGTACGCGGCCTCGTGGAATAGATCATCCAAGGCTCGCTACCTGGAAGAATACAGCGCTCAGCGCGTCCAACCTGAAGGGATGCGCTCTGATTGGTCGATACCTGACCCACTTCAACTTGAAATTTACACCACATTTCACGCCAACGGGGTGATGTCGTCCCTGAAGCTCCTCCACCGGAGCCATCCCCAGCGCCCCTACCACTCACGTGTGCCTGGAAAAGAGGACGGTGCGTTACATGTCTCCTCTGCAGTCGCTGTGGCTGTGAACACGGTGGCATCCCCATCGCCGAGAAGGTTAAACGCGGTCGCGGCCAGCATGGCCGATACAAGCGAATGAAGCCCAACGGCAAAGGAAACGGTACAAAGGGAGCAACTGTCGACCGTAGCAACACGAATACGAGACTCGATGGACGTCCACGTCGAACTGCAACACTTGGCCAAACTTACGAAGAGGAGGAGGAACCGGAACTGGATCCGGTTCAGAAAGAGTGGACGCTACCGTCGCACAGAGATCTTACGATTCTTTGGAGAGGACGGAAAAGCCGTTAATAGCTTTTCTATCACTGTGGATCTGTGGTCTATCGCCACAATGCAGGCACGTGGAAAACCATGGAAGACCCCCTTTGCGCGAAATCCGTCGGGTTTAGAATGTATGAACAGATTTTGCGACTCGTGGCCGAGTAACCGCTGATGCTTCAATTGTTGCTCTTCTTCAGAAAATCACACCGAAAGAGGTTTTCGGGTCGTCGAGAAGAGACATGTCGGAGGTTTTCCTGCCATGGGCCTCTGTGATGATGGCCAGCAAGAGGAGAGACGCACTGCGCGTGCTGTGTGGGATATTCAAATTCAGCGAAATGAGTCGAATGGAGAACGAGGTGCCAGGGTTTCACGTCGGGAAAAGCTCTTACTCCCCAGGAAAAGAGGATTTCAAAAAGCTGGTTAAAGACGGAGTCTTGGAGACTGTAATGCGTTCGGTAGAACGAATTGACCAGAATCTGATTGCAGAAGTGATCACGTCCATTGTATCTTGTGACAATAGTAGTATATACTGGAACATTACGCAGGCAGTTTTTTTCCTTACCGTAATTTACCACCAAGAACATTCCTGGAGCCTTCTTTCGGGCCAGCCGCTGTTTTGACGACGCAACCTCTCGACCACCTGAGAGTGAAAGCAACGTCTTTTGGATCTTAGGGTAGTTTTAGAACCGCTCGACCGACAACATTCAAACTATATTGATAAAAACAATAGAACAGTACGCCGGTAGTTTTTTATTGTCTTCTCTTAGCCACCAATCAGGAATAAGAAATCAGTCAGCGCCGCCAACTATGCTTAGATCGCAAGCTTTGAGTTCTGCGATATGGTTAGATAGGAACTTGTCGAAGCTCGTAGTTGCCACACTGGATGACTATGAATTCACACTGGATGACTATGAGTTCTCACGCTTGGCTAAGTACTTCGAGATAGATCTCTCCTCACGGTGCCATTCAGCATGAGCAGTCCACGTACTGCGCGATCGGAATCGTTTTCTGCATCCTCGCTCAGGGCAAGTAAAATCAACTTCTTCTTCCGAGGATGATCCTGAGTCCTGGTTCAAGGCCATTTCCAACACAGGTGCGCGTATCTTGAAACCAGGAAGCACATCACCACCGTCAAGATCTCTTCACGCAGTGTTGTCAGAACATTGCACGTCTCCATTGTCGTCGAGATAGTACTCATACATCCGCTGAAAGTCTGGGCGTGGGTCGATCAGCCAACCCAACTGGACGCCGTGCTGGAAATATTCATTTCGCATCTTTCGATCGAGAGCTCTGCGTTGAGAGCCTCGACCAAAGAGTTTATCAATCTCAACAACAAAGGTGGGAACAAAGGGCTCGCCGCGATACGTCCACGTTGATTCAGTCGACAAGCCTCTATCGGTATCACGAGGCGTGTACGCGACGTCCGGCATTCGAACGTCAGTACCGAAAATGAACGCTCCTTGCGAAGTTGTTACTCTGCCTCCTTTTCCGGACCACGTCGCCCATTCATCCAAAACTCTACTGATCTTGGCTGCCACCTTCTCGTTGCCATACACGACCATTCGATAGGGGATGAAGCGGCCTTCGTCGATGAAGAACGCCGGCTGCTCGCCAAAAACGGGGTTCACCAATGGACCGATCTTCTTCACGCGAAGATTCAGCTCCTTCAGCTCCACTCCAGGATAGTCCTTGACGTAGCACAAAGTCTTCTTCGTTTCCAAGTCGCGCACGAGTCGCGTAAGGACGTCTTCATGAGGTTTTTGCTTGTCCGCCATCGCTGCTCTTTCTCACTGGTTGCTTTTCGACCGAGAAAATACACTATGTGGTCCACACTTTTTAAGGTCGGTAGTGGTCGGACTTTCGGGTGATTTTTAAGATCGGAGGAGGCTGACAAAAATGTGGAGCCAAGGCCTCATTGCAGAGAGCAAGCGACAAGCTTAATGCGGCAAAGGATGCCACTCCGGACGGAGTTGTTTGAAAAGCGTGGCATATTGTTTGCCGTAAGACCGCAGGGGTGCAAGCGATATGTAGATTAGGAATACGCTTCGAAGTAGGCATAAAAAGTAATGAATGCGGACCTTTGCCTTCTATTTTAATTTTTTATTCCTGATAAATATAAAGTTAGTAATATACTAAGATGACGTACTCACCTGAACAATACCTCGCTAACAAAGAGCGCATTAAGGCAGCACAGAAGCGCTACTACCAGCGCACACGCGACGCTCGCTTGTCGTATCAAAAGAGCTACGACGACAAGAATAGAGAGCAGATTCGAGCTCGCAAGCGTAAGCCCAGAACCGAACTTAACGAAACAGAAAGCGGTGAAACCGAACTTAATTAATTAATTAATTTTTTTCTCAGATAAAAAGTCAAGCCCAATATAGCCAATGACTGACGCGGACAACACGCTTCAAATAACTGGCTTAAAACCTCCACCAAGGCATTAGCCAAATATTTGAATTAATTAATTTCAGAATATTTTGTAGATGACTAAGATATAAAGTCGATCCTGATACAAGATCCAAATATTATAAAGTCATATCTACGAAGAATAATATAGCCAAGCATATATAGGCAACATGTTTGCATACGAGCTCGAAGGATTAAAGAGATTAAATATCCAAGCTATCAAATGGGGTAGTAGCTACCGTGTTAAGGTGCGTGGTAGAACGGGTAAGATGGTTTATGTTAGCAACGCTTCGCGCCCAATCAACCAGAGATTGGTAGCTAAGCAGTACAATGTTTCCATTGAAACCCTTGAGAAGCACATGTCGCCTGACTACAAGGTTGATCCTAAGTACCGTTTTTACAATGGTATTCACATGGAATCACACCTGTACGAGGGTGTTGAGCCTTCTGTTTTCTACGACAAGCTCGAGAACGTTCTTTCGACTCAGTCGAGTGCGTTTAAGGTAAATGTTGCTCTCGGGTACGAACTTGTAAGCAAGACCGGTCCTGATGACACTCGCTACTTCTATCCGAATCTTGCGAATACTTATGTATTCAATAAGCCTGTCGCTATCAATAGCAAGGCTGATATTCAAAAGAAGGTGATTTCGGAAATCCGTTCTATGGAGTTGGCTGACAAACTGAACTACCCCAGCTCTGGGTATAAGCTCAAGGCGATCACTGCTTTCTAGATTTTCATCTATCATCGCGACCATGCTCTAGCGAAGCTGTCATCCCTAATATTATTCGCGAAAACAAGCATGTGATCAACTTCCCTAAGACCAACAACAAGTGCGTCTTCCACTGCATCGCCTGGCATACATTCCAGAGTCCTAAGAAGGACCCTCGAAGAATTCAAGCTCAGGTAAAGGAAGCATTCAAGCGCTACTGCTCTTTCAAGGGGGTTAAATATTCGTTGAGCCTGTTTAGAAGTTTCAAGCCCATTGACCTACTACAGCTCGATGAGGTTGAGGACTGCTTTCAACTTGGTATTAACGTATATAAGATGGATGTAGCTTCTGGAAATGTAGAATGCATTCGTAGATCGGACAAGGCGTATGAAGCTATGGATATTCTATCGTACGAGAATCACGCTCTATACATCAAGAGCATTGATATGCTCCGGTCCAAATACCAATGTCCTAAGTGTGAAATGGTTTTCGTCAGCGCTGAAAGGCTTCAAAACCACAAGAAGAATCAGTGCGAGCTTGTGAATATCGAAAGCTTCCCAGCTGAGCCAACTATTTACAAACCAGCTCAGAACGCGATACGATCACTGCTTACGAAGTATTCCATCAAGGATGCTGACCAGTACATCGACCACTTCATCGTTTATGACTTTGAGGCCATCCTTAAGCCTACCGCGACTGAACACGGGGAGAATACTGTCTTCACAAACGAACATATTCCGGTGTCAGTATCAGTAGCTGATAGCTTAACCGAGGAGGTGCGTTGCTTTGTAAATGATGATCCAAAAATGCTGCTTACGGACATGTTCAAATACATTGGCAATGTTTCGGTTAAGATCCAGCAGTACAATGTCAAAAAATATAAGTCGCTTCTACAAAAAATCATCAATGCTCACGGTCTGACAGGTATGGAAATTCCAGGTGTAAAGCTTGGTAAGACCTACAAGATGTCTGATGTGGAGAGTTGGATTGAAGAGGGGAAGTATGCCAGCTTCTTTGACTTTCACCACAGTCTTGGTTTTTGGTAAGCAAAGGTCTGATTACGGGAAACTGAAACAGCAGCTTGATCAGGTACCAGTATTCGGCTTCAATTCTGGTCGATACGATATTAACTTGATTAAGAAGGATTTGTTTGCCGTCATCGGTACCGACAACATCAAATCTGTCATCAAGAATCCCAGCTACATGTGCATTGCTACATCGTACATGAAAATGCTCGATATTAGCAACTATGTACCAGCTGGTACCAGCTACGATAAGTATCTCACAACGTATCTTGGTGGCTGCAAATGCGATGAAAAAGTTAGATGTCTCTGTGGTCTTGGCAAGGGTCTTTTCCCGTACGAGTACATCACCGCGTTCAGTGTACTAAACCAGACTACTATCCCGCCTAAGTCTGCTTCTGACAGCAAGCTCCGTGGAACAAGCATCACCAGTGATGACTACGAACGAGTGAAATTCGTGTGGGGGTACTACGATATGAAATCAATCAAGGACCTACAACAATCTCGATGTAGTTCCATTTATTAAGGCTATCAAGGCTCAGCGAGAACTCTTCAAGCGTTTCGATCTGGATATGTTTGCGGATGGAGTGTCGCTACCTGGTCTTTCAGAGAAGGTCATGTATCAGACTTGCTTCAATAATCTCCAATATCCGGATAAGAAGCCGGCTAACGCATTCCAATTCCCAGCTAAGCGCATGGGAGGGTACAAGATTCAGGATGCTAAGGCAAAGCGAAAATTTGGTATGACACTCGAGCACTTGAATACATTGCTGCAAAAGCAAAAGTATCTGTGTAGTCTATGCTACTGCCAGCTGACCGCTGACACCGCTTCAGCGGATCGTATTAACAATAATCTTGGCCACATCGACGGCAACATCTTGATAAGCTGTGTGAAGTGCAACACCGCTCGTAAGGACATGTCGCTCGGAGGATTTCGGTATAAGAAGTTGCTTGAGTTCAACTCGGACAGACTGGTATATTCTATTGATCGGGAGGAAAAAGATATCTACGCTAAGATGAAGGCCAATATCGCCGGAGGTCCATCTATTATCTTCAATCGCTATGCCAAGCGAAATGAAACGAAGATTCGCGGTGGTAAGGTCTGTAAGAAAATTATCGGATACGACGCTAACGCTCTGTACCTTTGGGCTCTTGGTAATGAGATGCCATGCGGTCGATTGACTACAGTTGAAGCGTATGATGGTATCATCGACGATATCAAGGCCGATAAAATCTTTGGCTTTCTTGAATGTGATATCGAAACACCAGAGCACTTCAAAGACTATTTCAGTGAGATGACTCCGATCTTCAAGAATGTGCTGATCGACTGTACGAATGAGAGTGTCATTGGTAAGCACATGTTCGATTAAAACCAGTCCCGCACATCAAATCGTTCTAAGCCAGCTCGTAAGCTGATTGGTAGCTACTTTGGTGAAACGATTCTTATATACACACCATTACTTAAGTGGTACCTTTCTCATGGTATGGAGATCACTAAGGCTTACTGCTTTATCAAGGCCAGCTCTCGCAAGGCTTTTGCTCCCTTTATGGAGGCTGTATCAAATGCACGACGAGAGGGTGATGTTGATAAGGCTAAGGCTATGATTGCCGAGATGATGAAACTGGTAGGCAACAGTGCTTTTGGACGATCTGGAATGGACATGAGCAAACACAAAGAGGTTAAGTATGAGTCGAACGACAAAGCTATTAAGAGCAAGATCGAGCACTTTACATTCCATGGGTTGGAGGAGCTTAATGATGCGTGCGAAATCACCATGAAGAAGCGCCGACTCAATAACAAGAACCCTATCCATTTGTCGATTGCTACCTATCAGCTTGCTAAGCTACGTATGCTTCAGTTTTACTACGACTGCATAGATTTCTACTTTGACCGCTCTGACTTCCAGTATCAGGAAATGGACACTGATTCGACTTATATCGCTTTCAGCTGTGAAAAACCGTTTCAAGACTGTATCAAGCCTGAGCTGCGTGAGCACTTCCAGGAGCACAAATACGATTGGTTCCCACGCGACTACAACACCAAGGTGGCTAAGTTTGATCGTCGTACCCCTGGTCTATCCAAGGATGAATGGTCAGGTGATGCTATGGTCTCACTATCGAGTAAGAACTATATTTGCTATCTACCCGACGAATCTTACAAGGTAAAAGTTTCAGCGAAGGGTGTTCAGCAGGGAGGTGGTCGAAACAATGATGTTCTTAATCCTGATGGGTTTGAGACTGTTGTACGGATCGCATCACACTTCAGGGTACTAACAAGGGTTTCAGACTATCGAAAGAAACCAAATCTATCATCACATATACTCAAAGAGTGCCCTTTCATATTTCTACGATAAGCGACAGGTACTGTCGGACGGCATTTCTACGATTCCGCTTAATATATAAGGGAGGTATATTGAGCTGATGCTTTGACTTCTAAGTCTGACCATTGTTTTGCTGTAAAATATAGGATCATGGCTTTTCAAGATCTACTATCAAAACTCTACTATGATCCAAAAACCGGTTTTATCGGAGCTCAAGCTCTGGATCAGAAGGCAAAGGAGTTAAATCCTAAGATAACTTTCAAAATCGTAAAGGATTGGTATGCGAGTCAGACCGATATTCAACGATTTCAGGAGCAAAAGAAGAGATTCAATGGCTTCAAAATAGCTTCGCATAACCCCAACTCTTGGCAAATGGATCTTGCGTTTTGGGAGAAGCGACCAATTTTGACTGCTATCAATAGCAACTCGAGGTTGGGCTTTGCAAAGGTCTTATCGAACAAGACAGCAGCAACTGTGTTAGCAGCGCTTAAAGCGTTTGTTCGCCTCCATAAAATGGATATCATTACAAGCGATAATGGTAGCGAGTTCATGAACTCACAGGCTCAAGAGTTCTTCAAATCCAAGAAAATTGACCATTACAACAATGAGCCCGGTGATCATGGTACTATGGGCAAAATTGAGCGATTCAACAGAACGTTGAAGCAGAGACTAACTAAAATGCCTCCCAAGAGGATTTCACAAAAGCTTATCGCCGACGTTATTGAAAACTACAATAACACGTTTCATCGCTCGATTGGTATGACCCCGAATGATGCAAAAGGCAAAGTAATGGATACGGATCTGAGTCATAATAAGGGGGAAGCCGATAGAATTGAAAAGGAGTTTGAGGTTGGATCAAGTGTATTATACCGTCTCAAGAAGCAGACATTTGATAAAGAATCGGCTCGATGGAGCAATGCCGTCTATACGATAGTTGGAATTGATGGCTACCGAGTCCAAATCCGTTCAAAAATGGTCATACCCTCTACAAGGCACCAAACGATCTTAAAATGGTTAAAACAGAGACTACAGATGCTACTATTAATCGAGGCGATATTCTTGAGGCGGAAAAAATCATGGATCATAAGAAGACACCGTCTGGGAAGTACAAATATCTGATAAAATGGTTTGGTAATGAGCCTGACTCCTGGGAGCCACAAGATAATCTGCGGTTGATTAACAAGAACAAGAGATCAACTCTTGAGAAGGAGAATTGGGCGCTAAAAAATGAGCCATGATTAGCTTTTAAAATTAAATTGATAGAGATATCCTCTGTAAGCTTTAACCCATATATTATTTTTAATATTTTTTCGTGTGAATATGAATTATCTGACTTGATATATAGACACTCATCTCGTAAAAATGTGCCTAAGTTGTATAGAAAAGGAACGTGAGCTTGTGAAACTTCGTCGCAAGCTGTGGATCATCCAAGAAGCAAGTCGAATCAAGAATGAGTTGCTGGATCTTGATGCAACCGCGAATTTCCGTAAAACGGTAGTCAATCAAAAGTACAAACACGAATTGGAAGCAATATTCGGCGTTCCGTTCCATTGTATCAAAGACCGATATCTAAATCTTCTAAACCGTATCTGTCATTCGTATCTACCTTTTCGCCATGACTCAGTTATGCCGAGCTACTGGTAGAAACCTAATTACGCCACTCATTTTTTTTTATGACTCACAACATTTAGGATCAATATGTTTCCAAATTTCACATCGCTCGCTCAGAGAGAGCAAAAACGGCAGGAGCTTCTTGAAAGAGCTCAGCATCGCGTTCGTCAAGCTAAAGCCAAGCGTGAGATGTACGAAGGCGCTTCGTGGGCTACTGACATTTCCAATGGGGTTACTACAGTTCCTACGAAATCAACTGAATCAACTCAGACAGACTCATCCGAGTCTGCTGAGTCCTAAAAAAAAACACTGATTGATGAATACTCCCAGACAAACCCTGAGGTATCCACACCTGTGATGATCGATGCTAAAGTTGATGCTCGTCCTCAAGTATCTGATTCTGGGGTGAATATATCACCTCAAACGATCGATATTGGAACTGATGCCACTCCACAAACAGTAGATGCTGAAACAAACACAAAAAATAGATTAGTAGATACTGAGGATCAAGTAGCTGCACAATAATGGCTTAAGAATTTATTTAACTCAATCCTAACTGGGCAGCGCTTCGAGTTAAGCCAATCAAACGGAAAACTGGTAAGGATGACAATCGATACTATCTGGGTAGTAAAGGTTCATTAATAAACATCACAACGGGTAAAAATAGTAAGTCTTATAAATCGATTGACTGGGTTGCTACTGAGCAAAAGCTCAGGGATATCTGGTACGAGGGTGAAAGCAAATCGATCGATGAGGTCAGTGATATGAGACTTGAAGATCCGCTTTATCATGCTTCACTAATGAAAGATCGGTTGGAAAAACAACGATTCGAGCGAAAACGTAAGGGGGAAGATTTAGAAGATCTTGACGTCATTCTAAAGGATCGCAGACTACCTAATATCACGTTTGATAAAAAAGCAACTTCCACAGCTACTGATGATGAGTCGAGTAAACTAAGACTGTTTTGGATCATTTTCCAAAACAAGGAAATGCTTGAGTCAAATGGGTTGAAAAAAAGCATCGCTCCTATCTTCAAAAGTACTCTCAAGTCAAACAAAATTGGTCGAGATGAGTACGTATGGATCGATAATGGTTCAATCGGGATTTATGGTAAAGAGTCAAACCTGATTAAGGCATCTATCAAAAAGATAAGTTGGTCATCGACACTCAATCAATTCTTGGAAATGGTAATGAGAAGGGGATTGGAATTCAGTATGGTAGGTAAAACTAATAAGGAGTTGACCGCTAAAACATATAATGGTATTGATGACGAAGACATTGAGCCTCGACATGGGACTAAATCTGGCTTAGACGAAGGTATGAACGAGAAGCTATCCACCCCTGATAACGACGCGAAGCTAATTCTTGAACAATATTACCGACGTCTCTTAGAAAAGAAGGTAAGCGTTCCTTTTCACCTCAAACCGATTGTAGATTCTGAGACAGGTGTAAAACCTCACCCCACGTACTACTTCGAGAAGCCAATGCGTGATAGAGTACTTAATATCAGAAACAAAGATCATAAGTTGGTTTCAGGGAAGGTTTGAAGTGATTTGATGAAGGTTATGCGTTGGATGGATACTTTCCTTTCTCTACTGAGTGGTTTGGAAGATGCTTATCGTACGGCGAGTGATATAGAAGCTCCTGCAACTGAAACGGAGCTAAAAATGATTAAAAATGTTAATGATAATCTCGAAATTATTAGGGAGGTCATTTTTAGTAATGCTACCGATGTCAAGCAGCCAAGTGCTGATACTTATCATGAAGATGTTTTACAGAAGCTCCACGATGAGTCAGAAGCTGCATTCATGAAATATGGAGAGGCTCAGAAACTATATGAGGAAGCTAAGCAGGCTGTTAAGTCATCGAATAGCAAAGCTGCCAGATCTGCATTGAAGGCGGCTACATCGGCGATGAGGGCTACCAAGGCTGTCTATCAAGCTAAAGCTAAAAAATATTTAGATACCCAGAAATCAATAACTACTGATACTGAAACCTTCACTCATAAGCAAAATGATCGAAGGGTGAGAGGAGTTATGAATGATATGCTTCACACGGTTAGTGGTAGTAGTCTTAAAGGGCGAGGTTTGATGGGAGCTGGCGTAGCTCCACTGGAAGGTGTTGTACGACGCGGTCGTACATACAATCTCAATGAGATCCAAGGATTAGCAACACCAAGCGCGTACGTCTATAAGCAACTCGGGAGCAAGTACATTCGCATTCCTGACCTTGATGCCAAAACGCTTGTCATCGTTCAACCAAACCGACGCAAATGTGGTCCTAAGTGTCAAATCAGCGATAGTCTCCAAACCATGATTAGCACTCTTGTATATAAGAACCATATTGATCAGGCTTCTTCTGATAAGCTATCTATCGATGATAAAAGGCTGTTCAAAGAGATCCTCGCAATTACTCATCTCCAGTATAATTTCCATGATAAACTTACTGACCCTCTGGAGACTCTTCGTGCTGAGTACGATAAACTGAAAGGTGAGTTATATTTAGGCAACGACAACCCGAGCATCATCAAGCAGCTCAAGTCTCTCACTGTTGATATGTACAGCAATCGACTAATTGCCGATAAAGAGTTCAAGGAAATTATCACGCGCCTATTATAAATCATGTTCTTCTTCAATCCTCGCATTATTTCCAGTTCAGGTGGTAGCTACGGCGATAACGCTGATCTCAACGTCGCCGAGCTTAAAGCCATCATGAAGAATCTGATCATTCATGATCGTCCCCAGAAGACCCAAGGCAGTTGTGTGGGCAACTGATCTCAACAAGGTTATCAAGAAAGTAGATGCTTCAACTCAGACTGAAGGCGGTCGCGTCTGGGCTTACCAGCCGAAAACAAAAAGACTAAAACTGTGAAGACTTTTGCTATCTAAGCAATACCAGATCTAACTGCTCTATTCGCCATTCCGCGATATATACTAATTTTTTTCTCTCCGACATGTATCTCCATTATCGCATCTTCCCCCCGTCTTCGCGTCTCTGATAGGGACGAATTCACTATCTCCGAGAGCTACGATCTGATCAGCGTGCATGATTGTTGATCCTATGACCTGACTCGGTTCATTGGTAGTTAAATTCGTTTTGAGATCTTTACTCGGTCCGCAACCCATGGTTATATCACTACCGGAGATATCTTTTCGAGAGAAAATCGGCACTATAAGGAGGATAATCAACTTTATGTCGTAGATAATATCTCCTACGGCGTTCGGGGTCGTTGTGATCAAGGTGTGAGTATGCTTTCAAAGGGGTTTGATCGCGATAATGAGCATAGCCACTCGCACCAAAATCAATCTTTCGTAGCTTTCCAGTATCAAGGCGTATCCATACTCGATATTTCTTGGAACTCAATGGACTTAACTCCCAGCGCTCAATCCTCATGATTCTATATTAGCCAAACGATTTTTCAGATCTTCAATCTCAGACATCAGATGTTGAATCATTTTGATATAGTATGCAGCAATCCGGCTGTAATCAACGTTAAGTTGCGTTTTGGTAGGTTCAAGCGACGGGTCTTCTCCTTCCTCAATATCATCTCGATAGCAGACACTGATTAAACCGGTTAGGTGGGCTGAGACAAGGTCTTGTGCAATTAAACCGATTTCCTGACCTTGGCGATTCTCGGATTCGTTCCGTTCATATATTTTAACTTCGCACTGATCATAGAGACGCTTGACTCTATCGATTGGACATGGTTGGATATTCTTTTTAAGCCGACGGTCGCTCGTAATCGCCATTGCGGTACAGCTGATATATCCGCCGAATATAGCTGCAACACTATATGATATAGGTCCGAGAGCGCTTTCTGTATTACCATTATCAGTTCGTAATCGATACACGGTTAAACCACCTACTCCAAACATTAAGGAATTACTATTTGGAATGTGCAGCGGAGCGGAAGGACTTGTAGTTCCAAGTCCTAAGCGTCCGGTCGTTGTTAGAATCATCGAAGTCGTGTTATTGATACCAAAACGAAGATCATTATTTGTGTAATTGCCTATCCAGGTCGCGTTGCTACTTGTCGCATTAGTACCATTATGAACCTCTATTTGAAACTATACGGGAGTAAGATTGGATCCTAAAAACGTAAGCATTCTTGTATAACTGCCATCCAGATAGTCAAGGCCCGAACCTGTTATCGAAAAATACTCATTCGTAGGTGTAGAATGGATACCGAGCTCTGTCAATGACCCTACTGTCGTGGTGTTTGCTTGATTACCATAAGCCAAGAAACCATTTATTGCTCCACCGCACGTGATATCACCAGCTGTAGAAACACATGCTGCCGACAATGCGTTAATGCCACTAATGCTTCCTGCTGAACTAAGTACTAATGCCTTGCTATTTCCTGCTGATCCAGCAACAACTCCTGATAATGGGTTTAGCTCACTCGCTGATGCTGTAATTGCAACCCCTCTAAGTTGGAGAGTAGTAGGATTGAGATTAAGCGTTGTCGCGCTCATCATTTGCGTTCCTGATTTGGATATAGTATCGCAAGTTAGTGTAGGTGTTGCCATTGAGGTAGATCCTGTAATCGTACCTGAACAAATAAGGTTGCGTATTCCATTGAAGTCTTTCGTCGAGTTCAGTACTACCGCTTGAGAGACTCCAGCTGCCCCTTCTGTGATATTGATGTAATAGTTTTGATTAAAAGTGGTCCCAGAGAACTTGAGAGATGGAACGTCAAGACCTGTCCCTCCAGCACTTAAGGTCAGACTGCTACACGTGAGCGCTCCGATACCACTGATATTATCACCTGTCCCAGGAACCAGTGCAACCCCAGGTGTTGCAATTCCTTGTGTAATTCCTGTAAGATAAGTTAAACGATAATCATTCTTACTGAGGTACAACGTTTGTGCATAATCGCAAGTCAGATAGCCACTGGCATTCAACGTCAGATTGAATGCGGGGTTATAAATCGGCGATTGGAAAGTTGGTTGCGGATATGAAAAACCTGAACTAATTTTGTTTTATCCTATATAGATCAGACGATAATCATAAATACTATACCTGATTTCGGGGCTTCTATCCCCCAAAAATTCAAATCTGCCTCAATGGACGACATCCCTGCGCTTGATATTAAATCGTTGTTTAGAATGGTTGTGCATGGTCCCTCGTTTTCAGGAAAGAATAATCTATGCATGTTCATTCTCAAGAATTCCCCTCACGTGTTTGCTCATCTAACGATTATTGCTCGAAATCCTCACCAGGAACTGTACGAATATCTTCGCGACAAACTGGATGGATTCATTACTTTTGCTGATCCAGATACGCCCCCGAGTGTTGATCGAGTGCGACATACGCCAATCAATTCTAACAAGCCTGTGCTCGTCATCATTGATGATTTTAGTAATGACCGTCTGTTGCAAAAAAATCTGTTCTCACATTACTTCACAAGAGGAAGGCACTTTAAATTGAGTACCATCTTTCTAAGCCACAGCTACTTTGCCACCGATACGATGATTCGCTTGAATTCAGAGTATGTAGCGATCCTAAAGGCTAATTCAAAACGGGATTTACAGATGGTTGTGAAAGATTTCAATATCAAAGGAGTTGATGAACGTTCGATCGTCTATTACTACAACAAAGCCACTGAACGAAAGGGACAAATGTTATTCATTGACTCGGTCAAGGGACAGATTCGCTACAACATTGACAGACCAATCGTGATTAATAACTAAATCAAATTATTGATCAGAATTATGGTTAGAATCATATACTATTACAATGGCGAGCTTTCTGAAACTTGACAGTACTAATCTCGTTCAAGATGGATACAATTCAACTTGGAAATACTCCTTTCCTGGCTCGGCTGCTGACTTCCGCGATGTAGTTTGCGCTGTGCAAAGCATTAGCATGTACAACTCCGAATACAATATCGATGCTGCTCAGTTCTGGAACAACAGCCTTAAAATCGAAGTACCAACGGCTGCTACAACAAGCATTGTAAGTGTTAATCTCACGGATGGTATTTACACGTACGCTGATATCAATCGAAGTATCCAGACTGCTCTCGTCAATGCTGGAGCGTATTTGATCAATCCATCTGGAGAAAATGTATTCTATATCCAATTATCAGAGAATAGCGTGTATTATGCTGCTCAGTTTGATTTTAGTGCTACTCCAACCACTCTACCTACCGCTGGTGGAACATGGACAAGACCTGCTACTGGCTTGTACTCTACTGGTGGTACTGGTTTACCGACAACTACTCGTGTTCCTCGGCTAATCATCGATAATGCTGAGTTTGGCAAGGTAGTTGGTCTAACCACTGCTACTTACCCAGCTGCGACTGCAACGGTTGGAAGTGCTCAGCTATCGAACAACATCCCTCAGATTCACCCTACTTCATCCTACATAGTAAGATGTGATTTAATTAAGAATGAATACGTAGCAAGCGGTGATATTCTGAGTGCATTCGATCGGGGTGATGCATTTGTTGGTCAGTTAATCTCTTACAAGCCGAGTCAATATACCTGGATGAACTGTCATAACGGTTCTCGCTCGACTATTACGATCAGTATCTACAACCAAAATGATCAAAAGGTCAAGTTTCGTGATACTTCAGTATCGATCATGCTTCTGTTGAGACCAAAAAAATAAGCTCTTTGCTATATTTTTTTCTTACAAACGGAAGGATCCACCCTTCTTCCTCATTGCACGGATCTTCGCCATATGCGCCTTCGCTTCTGGAGATCCTTTAGCGAATTTCTTACCTCTTGGTTTGGAAACACCTACACCATATCGACGCCGTACTTCGCCTCGAATTGACTTGATCAAACTTTCGTGCTGAGGCTTAGTCGCCTTGTTCAGTAGGTACTTATCTCCTGCATCAACAGCATCGGTTATTACTCCTTTTTGCTTAGCGTACGGCAGAGCTCGTTTGGCCCCCTTCTTAACATCAGTCATAGTCAGGCGACCTCCATCCTTATCACTATCGCTGTCAGATTCATAAACCCCGATACCCGTCATAGAGCGAATGGCTGCTCGCGCCGGAATAGCCGCTGGAGGACTTCCCAACGCTGTTGCCAAAGCTGGGACCGCAGCGACAGCAGCCTTCGACAGTAGTCCTGAGTCCTTCGCAAACTTGAAGGCAGATTTGATTCCTCCCCAGATCTTACTCCAGCTCGATCCGCCTTGAGCTCGCTTGTATCCTTTCTTGACTTCGTGTCTGGTGATATCAAGTCGAACACCTCGACCAGCCTTCCGCGCCTTAATAGCCTTTTCATAAGAAGCGGGATGGAGATGAATAACGGAACCGCTACCCTTGAGTTGCTGAGCTGATAGTGAGTGCTTACCAGTCTTGAAAGCTTTGGCCAGCTTTGGAGCTGGTACGTCGCTTGAAATAGTTAGTTCGCGATACATTATTGCTATATAGCTTGAATCATATTTAATTAAGAATCGTCAAATTCAGATCTTTGAACCTATTGAGTAGATTCATCTTATTTTTTTGCTTGCAATATAACCAGAGCATGCACCATATGCCACAGTAATCGCCATACGTACCTTGAAGTTGCTTTGGATTGTACTTTCCGATACCGTACTTTGTTGGTCCAGCCTCACCCATTGAATCGAAATATTCCCCATGATGAACGCAAGTCCAGTGCCCTACATCCATATCAGGTTGTCGCAACAAAATCAGATATGTACCTTTCTTCGAGAGTGGCTTTGTTATCTCACTCGACTCATAGATAGTATCGAGATGACCCCCAATTTTTTCAGCAAGTTCAATGAGGTCATGATCTGACGTGATTGGTTTGATGAGGAATTATTTTTCGCTAAACTATATTAGAAACCATATAGATTCAACGATGAGTGAAACTCAACTATCCGACCAGTATTTGTACCAGAGCTCGCTCAAGAGCGACCCAGAGATCAAGATATCTTCTGGCAAGCGAGTACCGTTTGTAATCGACCTTAACCAGGGCTCGTACCAGAATGGTGTTATTACGATCGATGCTACTGCTCAGCTGAACGGTTCCGAAGGTTTTGCTTGTCTCCGTGATGCATACATCATGCTTCCATATAAGGTCTCGATGAAGAATGGAGCTACTACTCAGACCGCTGCTGCTAACCGATTATGTGCTACGCTTAAATATGGCAACTGGAATGTTATTGATTCGATGTCATTGGAGCTTAATGGTAAGAGCATTATCTCTATGGCCGATTACAAGCTGTTTTGGAACAATGTCCGCGCTCAGACTGGCTACAGTCCTCAGTACGTCGATAAGCATGGTTCGGAGTCGTTCCTATTCCCTGATGCTGCTCAGTCCGTATCTTATAGCTCTGGAACTAATTCCCTCAACGGCGATGGCTATTCGAACACTGCCGCCTTCTCGTCAACCTTCTCCACTTCTGCTCCTGCTGGAGGAGCAACAATTCCTAACGATGGACTTGTGAAGCGACTCTTATCGAACCCTCCTAACGCTGGGTCTGACTTTTCTTCGACGTGGCCTTCGGTGGGTGGAGCTGCTGCCTCTACTACCATCGCTAACCAAACTGCGCGTGGTGCATTTGTAGCTGGTGCTTCCACTGCTAATGCAATCATGGGTACTTGGAACTACATGCTCAAGATCAAGCTGACCGACCTCCATCCAATCTTCAAGGGGCTCGACCTCGTGCCTAATCCTCAGATTCGTCTCCGTTTCAGAGTCAATCAGGGTACTTCTACTATTGCTGTAGATGCTACGAAGGGTATGTCTCTAACAAGTACTACTCTTGCAAGCGGAAACACTTGCCCGGTGATGGTAGCTGCTTCTTCCACAGGTAATCCCATGGCTGGCGTTCTTGCTAACTCTGCTGGATTCAGCATCTCGTGGGGTGCTGTAGTCAATACACTTGAACCGAATATTGATGGAACTTACATGCCTTTCACTACAGCTCGCCTGTATGTACCTTTCGTACATCTCGAGAACCCTCAGGCTATTATTAGCAAACCTGTCAAGAAGGTTCGATACAACGACTGCTATGCTCAATGGTTCTACCAACGCGCTGGTACTGGAAAGCAATCGACTCAGCATAACGCTGCATTTGACCTCCAGCTATCTGCTTCTGTCAAGAATGCCAAATACGTAGTAGTATTACCCTTCGCCGAACAGACAGGTAATTTCGCTTCGGCTGCTGTTCAGGAATTCCAAAGCCCCTTTGACTCGGCTCCTTGGACTCTCCACCCTGGTTCGAGCATTCGCAACTTTAACGTGCAAATTGGTTCGAGTCAAGTGTTTGATATTAGTCATGACTACGACTTCCATCACTTCCACAATGAACTTGCTAAGATCTCTTCAATCAATGGTGACCTAACCCCTGAATTGGTGAATGGTCTCCTTGAATACCAGACGTGGTCGCTAACTAACCGCGTTCTTATCGCTGACGTTAGTCGCCTGACAGAGCGTGACGTCCCTCAAGCTATTCAGGTCCAGGGCGTGAATGCCGGTTGCCAGGGTATAAACATGCTCGTTTTGGTTATTAGCGAGCAAGAGCTGTCCTACGATCGTCTAACGGGCGAGGTGCTCGAATTCACCACAGCTTAGTAGAATAGCTAACAAAAAAAAGTTATTTTTAATCGCTTAGCTCAATTCCTTGAGTAGCTTAGGACACTTCTCAATCACGAATTCACTCTTACGAAGCCAATCGATGTAATTTGAATCCCTTCGACTGATCTGCTTGAGAGTCTTACCACGATACTTCCCCCAAGTCATCATGTATGAGTTATCATTATTGAGAAACTTCGTACGTAGAAATGTTTTAATATCATCACTGATGTTAAGGCTGGGTTGGTTGTGCATCCATCGACAATACCCAGGGTCGGAAGCAAATACCTCCTCAATGGGCTTGTTCTTGTATTTTCCAAAAGTGAGTTCGAACGACATGTTATTATCGGGGTGTATCTGTATACATACCCCCTTTAATTTTTTGAGAAAAATTAAATTAATTCTAAAATTCAGAATTTAGCAACCGATTGATTCGAAGAAGTCTTCAATATTGTCGAACTGTTGCATTTGCTTCATCAACCGTGATGGATGCATCGCTGAAGCGATTAGTTCTTCAGCGATTTGTGATCTGAATATGTTCTTATGAGCTAACTCGTCTAACAGGTCTAAACGATGTTTGGCCTCCACCTCGATTTGCTCGAGAAGGTGTAATCTAAAAGAATTGACATCTGGATATATAATTGTTGGATATGACATTTCATCGAATACTTCATAAGCTTCTATCAAAGTACTTAAGTATTCACCCTCTGGATCTACACCAGTTTGGTATGTACTCCCCCCTTCATACATATCAGCCATATCAGACATATCAGACATATCAGCCAGGTATTCACTCCTCAGGATACATCATTTTCGATTCTAAACGATTTTGTTCTTTCATTTGTTTTCGATTTATGATTTCAGCATTCATCATATCAATATCTTCGATGGTTGCTAATCCATCACAGAAGCAGTGGTAAATAACATTACAGAACTTACAATTAGAGGAAGAAGTGCCATAATGTTCGTGAGCTGTACCTTGGTAGTATCCACAGTGATTATCGATAGCATTGATAGTTGTAGAGTTGCTCATGGTTATGGTTATATAGGCGGTTGGTTGGATCGGTTGATCGTATATATGATATGGACTTGATATAACTAAGATTCTTATATCAGGATCATTTTACTTTCTATAGATAAGTTCTTGCTTCACACCAGAGTCCTTAGATTCTATATGAAGTAGCAATAATAAGTAAAGGATGCGCCCTCTCGCTCTCAGCTGGTTGTCGATGAGACCAACAGCTGTGAGATCTCAGTCGTCGAGCGATTCTAAAACTACCCTAATATCCAAAAGACGTTGCATACGCTCTCAGGTGGTCGAGAGGTTGCGTCGTCAAAATAGCACGTGGCCCGAAAGAAGGTTCCAGGAATGTTCTTGGTGGTAAATTACGGTAAGGAAAAAACTACCGGCGTAATGTTCCAGTATATACTACTGACAATATGGTATATCGTTTGGGGAAGACCAAGCGGATTGTGTTGGATGGACGCTATTATGATCTGCCGGCCTTGAGACGACGAACGTTTCTGAGCGTCAACAAACCGGAGACGCTCGTGCGTCTCGCACAGCGTTTTACCGTGTGTGCCGTGTCCTTACTCATGGAGACGACGACAAGTGCATGGAAGTGCGTGGGTTAGTAGTGGACGACAGTTTTTCGACGCTGAAAATAATTATCTCGGATTTTATACCAGACGAAAGTGTGGAACTTATCCAGCGTCTCTCTGGACTAGGAAACTGGCTGGAGTATGGACGTTATGCTGATGCTCTGATGGAATCAGATCCAGCAACAGCATGCTGTCCTCGCCACCAGTCTGCATTTGGATTGGCTGCATTCGATGTGTCCATTGCTCGAAATGTTTGCTGTGTACCTTGTGAGGGGCTAAATACATTCTTCACACACATTGACAAAACAGTGAAGAGAAAGGGTGGCGATACAACTACAATGTCTGTTGTCCATACTTGTTTTGAGAAAATCGAGCTGTATATGGCTCATCGCCTACGTGTGGTGCATCAAGAGCGAGTAGTGTTGAAGTTACTGGATAATGCGCGATCACAGGCGCTGCAAGGCGAGGGACTGGACGAAGCTGTCGTCACTATTGACTTTGAACTGAACGCTGAACCGGTTCGCTTTTGTAACAACAAGGTGGAACATGCCTGGGACGCTGGCATGACGCAATGGTGCATTTTTGGACTGCTGAGTCAGAAGCTACAGAGCCTGAACAGAAGTTTTCCGAGCAAAATCTCTACTACAACTACATTGCCAATGCCGATAACGGTCAACCAAAATTTACTGTGGCAGCTTTGATCGAAGCTATGCTGACTGATATCAAGCGCGATTTACCACAGATCAAATGCGTTGTGGCGCGTAGTGATAACGCGAGCAGTTACCAGAATGAATTTGTTGCTGTTTTGCTTCCGATTCTGGGCTGGTCGAATGGTATCGAGATCATTACATTTATCCAGACTGAAGCGGAAGCCGGCAAATCGTTACTTGGCGCACAATTTGCACGGGCGGCTACGAAAGTGAATGCCTGGGTGCGAAAGGACCATCACTGCACGACACCTAGTCAACTCATTGCTGCTCTTATTTCGGATGGTGGAATGCCCGATACAACGGCTGAGACTGTCGAGTATGATCGTGGATCGTTGCAGCTATTGTCTGACCAGATTGGGAGATTGGAGAAGTCGTTTGCTGCACTTACTACTAAAGTGAATGATATCTTGTACGAGTATGAAAGACATGCCAGCATTTGATATGAGAAGCTGTCCGACTATATGGGCCCGTGCGTTCAAATATTCTGAGGTTGGCTTGGGGAAATTGCTGGAGATCGATTCGACGATAGGAGTCTGCACTCTTCAAGCCTGTGAGGGCATCGCGGACGCGATTGAACCTTATGATAGTGAAGACGAGAGATGTGAGTCAAAGTGGGAACAGAGTGCGAACACTGCGGAGGATGGAGACGGAGACAACGTAGACGACTCCGAATTGAAACTGTCCACTGAACTTGTGCTGCATCGGTGTGCAGTCGGACCGGTTACTGGTGTGCTAGTGGTTTGTGAGGCACAGATTCGTCGCAGAACCCGGAAAGTGCCGTGCTCACGCGATGTTGTCGCCGATTTACCAACCAGTAGGGAGCCAGTAGGCACCAATGAAAAATAAATGGTAACCTGGGTCAAACAGTATCTCATTGGTCTGCAAAATGATCGCTCACATGGAGTAGTGTGTGTGTCAAATCTGTCCAAGAAGACCAGTCATGACTCCAGCAAGGATGGGCTCAAAGACCGTCGAAAGAATGAACAGCGTGAGGTACATTCCTAGGTACATGAACGATGTGAACGCTCGACTGAAGCGAGGAGGCTCAGATCGACACGATAAAATGGGACCCACGCGGATAGTGGAAGTGCTGCGCTCGTGGAATACTACGAGTTATGATATTCCGGGGGAGAATGAGGTTCAAGCTACCATTTCTCAGTTGCATATTGGGAATAGCAAGCGCGGTGCTCCCACCGAAGATCCCAAGCCTCAAAAGAAGCAGCGGATGGAGCAGAAGTACACCGATTTCCCCCAAGAACTTGTGTCTACGAATCCTCAGATTGGTCGGAAGGAGGCTGTTCCGCTGTTCCGCAAGAAGTTTCCTGAAGCCACTGATTATTCTGACGATCGTTTGAAGAGCAAGATTTCGATTCTGAAGGGTAGCACACAGATTTGAATATGGAGTTCTTGGACCGAAGCAAAGGCAAAAGCAAAAATTGCCAGGACCCTATTGAGTATTTTACATGCGAAGGAAAATCAATCCATAAAAATGTCCATAATGCGCTGAATGGCCTGCAAACACGCACACCTTCTGATAGAAATCCTGTGGGGCGCAGATGCGGTATCATTAGCGTCGATGGGGATAGTTATGCCCACTCGCGTCGGACTCTACTATCAACGAAGTGGTTGAAGCTATAGTGATTGAGAACCACCATTTGATGCTCGAAGTATCAGTAGTACAAACGCGCAATGGCCAGAGTCCTGTGGGCTACATACGGCGGGGCCGTGTTTGCTTCCGGAAGCATACCAAGGGAAGATACTTCCAGGAAGCCGAAGAAGGAGTGTTTGTTTGTTTATGTCAGAATCACGGGAACCCAAGGGTGTAAAGGAATATGAATCACGCCCGGATACCAGATAAAATGGTTTATCTTGGCTTTTAGTTTTGTATTGGCTTCGAGATGGCGTCAAGGATAGGGGTCTCTGTGCATTGTCAGTACCAGCTTACCGGAGCTAGCATCGCTTTACAAGAAACGGCCACGAGTGTGAGCAAAGTGCTCCAGCTTGAGTTCCGTCGGCACGAACTTCACCGCCACACCGATGGCTTTATCCAGCAATCGTTTGACCAGCCGTGGGGAAATCACGCGCGGAAAAGTAGCACGCGCCATAGCGATAGAGACCGAACAGGACGTCCATGCAGCCAATACCGACCACAGTCAAGTAGAACAACATGGCAGGGTCCACGCCGATAAAATACGCGTACTTTTCCATACCCTGTGCTCCTGTAGTCGTTGTGGAATTCCCCAAACCAGAGCTTCCGTACCAGTAATCATGAGGACGGAAATCGATTGTGTTCGAGTCACCCAAAGACGTGGCATTGTTCTTGCCGAATGGTAGTAAGGTGAAGGCAGCCGAGTCATTTTCTTGCCCATAGTCTCCATGGAACGTGGCCGAGCGTCCGCGTTCATCCGGTCGAGCATAATGGAGAATTGACAGATATTCACAGCAGCCATAGTGATACCGACACTGGCTGCTGCCGACACACCGGAATCGATAATACCTAGTCGAAGTTGATGCTTGGTAGGACGGAATGGAAGGGGGGGGGGGGCGAGCTGGCGATAACTCTTTGACGAGGATCC
Source organism: Phytophthora cactorum (assembly GCA_016864655.1). Taxonomy (NCBI): domain Eukaryota; phylum Oomycota; class Peronosporomycetes; order Peronosporales; family Peronosporaceae; genus Phytophthora; species Phytophthora cactorum. Next base: position 521,676 of record NHQK01000014.1, on the reverse strand, counting down.
CATAACCCATCCTGTGGCATGCCGTAGTGATGTGATCGCATTGTGTATTGCTATTAGAGCTAACGGCACTTAGGTGCTGCCCACTCTAAATCTCCATCTTTAAGTGGTGTAACAATCATGCCAACCGAGTTTGCGACTACTGGAAAAGCGAAATCTGCTGCAACACCTGTGCCAGAAACCGTAAACCCCGGATCTGGTAATTTGGCCTGCAGGTGACGGCTCGTCTCGCCATCATTCCACGAGCCGGGGTAGTCGTGGCGTCCCATCACCAACGTTCAGACAAGACCGTAGGAGTGTATTCCGGTTACAAGGGTCAACCTGTTAGTAAATATGGTTAGTAAAAGGACAATATGCTAGCAAATAAGTTTAAATAATATTGAAATAGGCGTTTGATAGGTCAGCTTGTGTTAGCTCTTGAGCTTAGTAGTGTTTTTCGTCGACGAATCTCCATATACCTTCTACCAGCGATTCTCTCGCTTGGGTTAGCTTCACCCATTGAATTTACTGCTGCTTAGATGGGAAACGGAATGTAGCACCCGTAAGTTGCGTAAGACAGGCGCTAAAGGCATGCTCAGATTTATAGTACTCGTGACAACGTGACTGGTGGGACGCCAAAAAGCTGGCACAGGGTTTTTGTTCTACTGCGGCAGCGTAAAACTGTAGCACAAATGCTAGTACGGCGTGTTTGTAGATAAATTTGGGTGGGCGCCCGCGCCTCCCAGGCCAATATTTAACAACGTAGTATCTATTGTAATCACCACTCGTTTTGTCATTTTCAAATTCTATATCGACCGTTATTACGGGATTTATGCTCTTTTTACCCCCAAACTAGTATACAAATTCTTCAGCTTACCCCGTATTAGACGGAGCACGTCAATGACAGTTCCACTGTCAAACTCGACCACCTGGGATAAATAAGACGCTATTTCGTGCATATAACGATTATTGAAGGCGTTGATTGATCATTCGGGCTAGTGATGGTAGATTTGTATGGATTCGACCGGAATGCCCAGGTGCATTCTGACGGGTTTATGTATAAATCGACCGCGATTTGGCGGTGGCAAATCCCTTGAAAGTGCGTAAACCAAAAGGGCAAAAAGCTGGTTTTCACAATACTAACAACAGAATTTATATCATCAAATGAGTCAGGATCAAAATAACCTACTGATATAACGCTTCCTCGATCTCGACTCACGTATAAGATATGCCATGGACTCTTTCTTTGAAGGGTTAGTGAGTGCATCGACAGTGAGTCGATTCCTTTCTAAACACATCTGACGCAGCCGTAGCAACAACAGTACCCTTTTCTTCTTACGACCACATCCACAACGATAAGCCACGGAATGTCAGGATCCAGCATGAAAATTGTGAACTGGTCCGGGTGTTTGCTGCATCCGCAGCAACCGATGGGTTTTGATAAATCAATGCTGACCGCATACACCTTTGTGTTGATTTTGGAACTGAAGCATATGACATATTTCTATACACAAAACTATTGCCTTTTGTTTTTGAGTCATCGATTGAGCCATTTTTGGAGCTGCTCCAATAGCTGACCATGTCGCAACCGTTCCAACATCCCTACATTTTCCGACAGTTAGGATATCAGGAAAATCCCCCTAGCAGACATGACGAAGCGCACACCAGGCACACCACGTCGTACATCACATACACAGGCACCGCAGCCAAACCGCACGCCACAGCCGACCGTACGACGCAGCCGTAAGCCATGTCACTCAGCTCCAATCACCGAGACTGTTACCGACACCATGACGCCCGCTCACCGATCACCGAACAAATCGCTTTGTACTCAAGACGTCAGAAGGGAGTTGGCGGGAGAGGCCTCCGAGTTGAGCTTGAGACCGTGCGGCCTCCTGTGGGCGAAGCCCATGCGTTTGGTCGCGTGGCTTTCTCTCGTTGGTCGAAAGTAAGACCTCGTCGAGGTTTTAAAACGACTGGCTCCAGACACTATTGTAGCTGATACATGTCATTATTCAGAAACACATAGATTCGAATATTGGCCCCTCCGCTGGGTTCAGGCCTCACTCATTAGTTTAGAAGCCCTGGTAACCATTGGTCTGAGCGTATTATTCCCTTAAATCGAACAAGTAGTTTTTCTTGGCCTACAGGCCTTCAGAGCTCATACTATGGGCGCCATGGCCGTCGCATGAAAGCTGAATGGAAACATTAAAACCTCAGGATTTAAAATATCAAGCCTCCTTTCCTATGTCTGTTTTTATTTCGTACTTAGTGGTTCAGTTCTGTCGTGGGCCTTGGCTGTGTGTTTACTGTGCCTGATCTGCTTAGTAAGATACGTATTTGAACGCATTATCTTTCTTTCGCTATTGCATGCGACCTACACCGGCGAGTATGCCTTGCGTGTCGACAGGTGCAGTGTCGTCTACGCTACCGATGTGAAGGAGGCGTTTGTGCGCGGTTGTGCGCATATGGAAGACCCCGGACTTGTGTAGTGGACGCAGCGCGTGCAGTACGCTACCAGAACCATTCATTTGAACACGCAGCGCCTTCAGCAACTTGAGCACGGCATCTTCCACGCGACGACCGGTGTTGAGGACTTGATCTTTGTAATCCTCCGTTTTGTCATTCAACGTGAAGCCCTCTCCGAGGAGGAATTTCATGAAGGCGACGGAGTGGCGGGGCTCAACCTTCTTCTGCCAATTGGTGGAGTTCCAGACGGGAGGCACGCGCATGTACCACTCGTGCAATGTGTCGACCAGGTTCGTAGCTGGATCTCTCCTGTGGTGGGGTCTTGGTTCTTGCTCTGACGTCTCTTATTCCGCTTCAGAGTTTACTTGTGCCTTTGTGGTAGTGAGTAAGGCGGCTTTGACGACTGTTAGGCATGCCGCTAGAGTCTTGTTTGAGGCGATAAGCTCAATAATGACAGCTAGAAGATGATCCATTGCTGGACATATGCGCTTCTATGTGTCTTGTTGTTGCGGTTGATCCTGAACAGGTTCAGCTTCGTTGCACAGGGCAACCGAATAGGCAAACAAGTCAGCATATGCGACATCAGCTACTCCTCCATGCAACTAATGGTTGTGGCTGACGGCGCAAGATTTTTCAATTGCGGTAAGTATCTGACGGGGTACGCGGTGAGTATACGAAGGACCTTGGTATTGATGGTGAGCCGCTGTTCTTTGAGCCCCCTGTATGAACTGAGGAGCATGTTTTGCAAACGCCCAAGTTTCTTCTGTGCTCCCTGATCAATGACAGCAATGCCAACAACGACAGGATCCGAACCCGCCGCCCACCCGCTCAAGATTCGTGCTACCTTGCGATCTCCCCGGGGCGTGCTGTACCCACAGACGAAGTACTTGTTGACTTTGCTCACGTCTCATGTGCCGGTCGAAGATTCATTGCGTTGAAAGGTGGTCGTCGCTGTTTGCATGATGCGTTCCATCTCACTGGAAGGAATGGGAGGTCACATCCGTCGTTCCTCCAGCTGGCTCTGCTACTCGCTTGTGCATCCGATTGAAGTAGACACCTCGCCTCGCGATTTGTTACAAGTCTTAGGTCTTGGTGTGCATCTCGTTGACGTGGCATCCGCAGAAAGACCGGATGCTTTGAACGGAGGGACTGCACCCAACAGTGGCGGTCACCACCGGCGATGACGGTGCAGCTACAGCTGGACTGGAAGTAGCATCGGGTGTTACGAAGTCGACGCGAAGGGATTCCTGCTTTCCCGCTAGCAAAACTTATGAGTAGCGAGGCGCAGGGTTCTTCCTGCGTTACCAGGACCACCGCCAGCATGTGAAGTGGGCATGTCAGGAAACCGTTCTTGTCAGGTACGAGAGTGAGCCCCTGTTCCTCCGCTGCCTTCATCCGCAACAGCCGAAGGTAGAAGCTTCCATCGGAGGAAACTGGCACATGTTGTTTCTTACTGTAGCCCAGGTCCGAGGAACGACAGAAGCAGTGCCGCGCGAGGCAGTCCCGCGCAGCATCTTGGTAGTCGGAGGAGACAGAGGCCGAGCTTTACTTAACGTATTATAGCTCCTAAAGCCTCCTATGTCCGGGGGGGGGGGGCTTATAAGTAAAGTCTCCATTCTCACGTTTTATACAGTGCATGTCCTTAATCAATTCCGTAGTCACATGTAGGTGTGACACTCATCGAACAGCCCCAGCTTAGCCTTTCTGTAATATGCCGTCGCAGTATTAGAAGCAAAATTACCTTTCTTACCTTCCTTTGTAGCCAGATAGTACCATAGCGGCAGCCAAACGCTTACCAGTTTTGTCCATGAAAATGCTGGCCTGAACAAACTATTATCTTCTTGCAGCATTCACTTGAAAGCCGCTATATCTGTAGTTCGAGCCTTCTGCGTGTTCGTAGGAACAAACGCACCAAGGCCCATGTTGAAAGCAACACAGGCGCTTTTACTTTCCGCAAATGACAGAATTGGTGGCAGCCTCATGCAGGCATCCGCTGCGTCTTACACTAAGCATAAGGTCGGCAACCAGTTGTGTAGCTTAAACCGGTTTCATGCTGCACTTAAAATTGCCTGTTTCATGCTGCACTTATAATTGCCTACTTAAATGCCGTACAGGGACACACTGCATAGTAATTGGTGGATACGCTTGTCCTTTCGATTTCGATTTCGATTTCAAATCCTTCGTGGTTTGGCGGCAAAAGTTCCCGCCATTGCTACTCATTGGTCACGCTCGATTAGTGGCTGTCATTAATGACGCCAGCCGTCACCGCCATTGAACGGTCGGGCGCCATTCAAATAATTCCCACAAAGCAACCGTTTCCACTTCTACCATGGCACTAGTATACACACAAAAGGACCTTTCCATCGCCGTCCAGTGGGTGCTTCACGGAGGTCTGCCCAAGGAAGTTGCATCTGAGCTCGAGATTCTAATTAGTATGCTACGCAAGTGGACTATCAATACCAAAAGTGGCACAACGCGTCTGCGACGTGGTCCAAGCCTTTGCTGCCTCCCCAGATGGAAGACGCCATCCACGCCTGTATAATTGGCTGCCAGGTCGTACGACACCCTGTTGCACGATCTGACATCATGAGGAAGTCCAAAGAGATCTTGGAGCTGGTCGTTGAGCGAGTCGTTGCCGACGGCTGGTACGCCCGATTCATGAAGCGCCACCCCGATCTCACGGAACGCATACCACCACCGCTAACTAAGGCAATACGGTTGGCTTTTCAGACATTAACAAGCTTTTCTACTCGCTCGCCAAGGTCATCATCGAAACAAACGTCTCAGCTGACCAGATCTTTAGTGTGGACGAAACCGCGTTCTACAATGCTGCAAAGAGCAAGCGTGTCGCGGTCGTACGCCGATCGCAGAACGTGTGGACCAGTACTCCAACAACGAGTTTCCACATGACTACCATTGCGTCTGGAAGTTCTTCTGGATTTGTATTGCCTTCCGTGTTGATATTACCAGGGAAAACAGTGAAGTTGTACATTCTTAAGGGCTGCAAAGAACCAGGAGCTGCTCTGACAGCTACACCATCGAGATTCCTGAGCATGGAGCTTTTCAAGTGCTGGCTCGATTATTTTTTCTGATTCCGGTTCTTCAACAGTCAAACGGCCGCTCATATTAGTGATAGATGGGTGTAGCTCACACTACTCATGTTCGACGGTGGAGCTGACCACCAGACTGCAAGACCTGTTGGTGTGCCTACCAGCGAGTGCCACCAATATCTTCCAGCCGCTGGATGTGGCAGTCTTCGCGTCTTTCAAGGGAACGCTACGCGTCTTAGTGAACGTGTTAGTCGAATGGAGGCTATACTCCATCGATAAAGCGACTGCGGTGAGTGTCTCCTGTATGGCTTGGTGCAGGTGCAACTTTGCAACCAATATCATGTCGGGGTTTAAGGTGTGTAGCCCGTACCCACTTTCGTTTTCTAGTATGCAGCCCTGAGCCTCTACTCAAGAAATGGTACGCCTGTAGACTTTCAAATAGCGGCTTGGCTGCAAGCTGATACGTCAATCCATCGTGAAATCTTGACGCTTCCCTTGCCTGCAGTCAAAGGGAAGAAGAAAAAGACTGCTGATGTGATATGGAAAATACTGACGGTTGCGATGATGGAAAATACGGAGCAAAACAAGACCAAGAATGCTAGGACGACCACTGCCAAGACTAACATGGATAAGAAGAAGACTAGCGCTGCTAAACCTACCAAGAGTGCCAAACTGGTGGATCCAACCAACACAACGGCAGTGAATGCGGTAAAGAAAGTAAGGATGTACAAGATAAATAAGGCTCAGACACTGACGAGTAGTTGCTATAAAAACAGACACACACAGTCATATTGTTAGTACAATTTCAGTCTTAATACGTTTCATTACAAATCTGTTTATATGTACGTTTTTAGCGCAGAGAATTAACCACGCAATTTGCGTGGCGACATACTGTACCCTGCTCTGATGTTCCCGCGGGGACTCGAACTCACGCCAAGTACAACGAACCTTAATAAACCCTGCTGTTAACCAACTGAGCTGCCAGCGCTGTTCTCAGAAACTGTCGGGTTGGTACTTTTCTCAGAGAGAACTGGTAAAACTTATATCCTGATAGAAGTGATTCCGGATGGATATTATTTGCTCTGTCAAACACCTAACCACTAGATGTCGCATCTCGTACTGACAGGGGGGGCATATTAAAATCGAGTCAAAACGCGCTACGCAATTGGTTGCTGTACCTTTTTCGGATTTCAAGTGTTTGCCACTTTTCATCAGCTTCAACCACACCTATTGGGATGCCAGCAAAACCACACACACACACACAGAATCTAGAGAAAGAGAGATTTTGGACCTGCCACTTTTATCACTCATCTTCGTTGAGTGCGCAATGACCTCAGACATCTTAATCGTAATTGTCGTTACCGTGAAAATATTCATAAAGTAGGATAAATACTTGATCTTTGTAAAGCTATATTTATTAATATATTTTTATGCGGCTCCCGACAAATATTTGTCGGATGTTCTCGGAAATAATAACCTACCCCTAGTATTCCCATTAGACAAAACGGCCTCAATTCGCGATATGATTGGGCCATATTGGAATGCGAAGTCTGCCAACAATCTCGACAAACCTATCTGTCGGAAAACACAGCATCACAATTGTAAATGAATATCAGGTTCTGGGTACGTCAACAGCAGTCCTCCAGCCCAGACCGAAGCGCCCTTGTTTATAATAATTCGGCAGCTTGCGATTTCATGCATTCCTTATATTTTCATTTATGGATATGCGGGTAGCGCCAATTGCGCTTGAGGCGAGCTCCATGCATTACTTAAAATACTTACATGCATTACTTAGAAGTACCGGTATCCCGCCTTTCAATAATACTCGAGTTGCGCATACGCCGCTAATTTCTTAACTTTCTACTCTCTCTTCCTCAATGACATTTTTTTGGGCTTCAGTATTTTCGACAGCAGAATGCGTACTCGATCCTCCTGGTGCGGTAGCGATCGCTCCTGCACGTATCGCTCTCCATCGTTTAAGGATCGCAGAACGAGCCGATTGCTGGATGACCCACTGCCAATCACGTTTAGTCACCACACCACAGACACGTGGAGCTCGCCTCTGTAGCAGTGGAAACTCGTGCACAAACCAGCGCATGAACTCGTCCATGGAAATTCCACCAGACCCATCGCTATCCATCATAGCGACGACATCAGCTACTTCTTCCTCATTCAGCGGAACGTGCAGCCGCGTGATCAACGCGGCCGTGCGTTCTCTCGACAGTTCGCCACTACCAGCATCATCTAAGAGCTCAAACAAGTCACTGGCATCTTCCCGTAGAGCCTCATCACGCGGAAGTCGAGCTCGTTCTTTCTCCAACTCTTTTCGATGCTTCCACATGAGCTCTTCCTCTTTCTTGATCTGCTCGCGTCCAACTTTACTTGCTAGATACTCCTGGAATGAACTAAAGCTAGACATATCCGTACGCCACCCCTCATTCACACTAGCCACCACGGACGGGGACCGTCCCGTGGTGCCGTAATTCTGCGAGACAGACAACAATTGCACTGTGAATCGCCGGGGTCGGGACCCTTTTGCTCGCTGACGTTTACGACGATAAGCTCGCTGTACTACGACGGCAGCTCGAGTCCATTTCATGAACAAAACTCGACGACGGGCTAAGTGTTGACGGAATGCACACTGAATCGCCAAAGCAGCTCGAAATTCTCGTCGTCGTTTCTTGAGTTCCATTCGCGCTTGCGTCTGGCGGACAAAACATTGCAATGTTGTCGCTGGCTCGTCGTAGAGCTGCTTTCGTTCGCGTGTGATCTCCGTTTCCAGGTGCTTCAGATACCGCACGACAGCCGATTGTGCTTGTAGCAAGTCTAGAAGAGAGTAGAGTGCTACATTCGCTTCTGCTTTCACCCCCATCGGCTTTTCTCCTTCTTCGAAACGTGGTTCCAAAGAGTGAATGACTTCGTCAAAACTACGAAGTAGTGCTCTTGCTCGTCCAATGATTCCCCAAACTTTCTTGTCGGTAGGATCAAGTTGTAGGAGCTTACGTCCAGCCTGCATCCGTAAGTATTCTTTGAGCAAATCGGACTGGTTGAGATCCAATGCACTCTCCCGTTTGATCCCACAAGCTACCAATGTCACTCGTAGCAGTGCTGTTGCTGGAGTGACAGTCGCTTCGCTTGCACTACCAAAGAGAGCGCCTAAGTCTTCACTAGCATTCGAGCGGCTATCTCGAGCGGTGGCCTGAGCTCCAGTGAGGAACTGACGCATCGCACCTCCAAAACCGCCTTGGATGTGCTGGAAACTCTCTCGCGCTTTTTGCAATAGTGATAACAGGAGGAACCCGCCTCCACCTCGATCGTCCGACTGCGAACAAAAACGTTTAGCGTTGATCTCTTCATCACCACGAGGAGGATTCGATATCATTTGAGTAGCAATAACCTCTGCCCGTGCTTTGACTTGTCGGGTTAGAGTTCCGACAGTGCTTGCAGCACTAACGGACTGCTTGTCAACAGTGAAGACGATAACATCGTGGCGTCCTTGGTATTCGATTGCACGGATGAACACATGAAGTGATACCTTTTCGTGTCGAAGCTGCTGTGCCCGCGATGGGGAGAGTCCTTGCAACTCGGTAGCAGATTTTATCACTTGCTCCTGTTGCTTGGCTCTCTCGTTTTCTTGATCCTGTTTCTTCTTCTTCCCATAACGAAATAGTTTCTTTCCTCCAAACAGAGAAATTGGTCCTCTACGCTTTGCAGCTTTGTCTGGGTTCCTTTTAGGCTTTGAGTTCCCAGTTGAGTTTGGTCCCGTCTTCACCGTTTCTTGTGTCGCTTTGGTAGGTGCTGGTATAGTTTTCTTCGTCATGAAGATAGATAATGGCGTGTTCGACGCCTCGAATTGTCGCACCTTCTTCTCAAGTTTTCCACTTAAAGCTCGCCCTGGCGGGTTTTTATTGGGCTGCTGACTAAACAGTACGATTGGTGTCGATCTTGATTGTGCTGTAGGTGCTATCGATGTTGTCGATCCATATCCATCGTCATCAGTCCCTACAGCTGCAGCATCGTTCATCATTTGCTGATTATTATCTTCTTGAGAAAACCGGACAACTATTCCATCCTTCGCGTCCAGGTACTCTTGCAGTGTCATAAGCAACTCGGCAGCGAATGTTTCAAGAGCACAAGCACGGAATACATGCGTATATACGTCGGCCACCACTGCTGCAAATGCGAAAAAGTACTGTCGTTGGTAATTGGTAAAGAAGATTGTGCTATCTCCATAATCTCTAGGAATCATTGACCTTCTCCCCATTCTCGACATTTCTCGTTCTTGGGTAGCTTTTGCGTCATGACTGAAGATACAGAGAGCTAGCTTAGCGTCACCACGTTGACCAGCGACAGAAGAATCCAGCATAGTCGCCAAGCATGCACAGGTAAAAGCACCATGCCGTTCCGTTCCCTCTACTGGCTGCATACGAGATCGACTCATATCCAGTGTTTGAGGTAAATTGGTCATCGGTAGAAGAACTTGAGTCTCCGAGTGGATCTCATGCTCGATCATCGTTCTTTCACAACTGTTTACTGAGCAATAGTGTTCCGGTAGCGTCTTTAACGGTCTTCGCGTGCTCAAACGCTGCCATGTTTCCAGTCGAAATGAGCTCGTAAAGTCTTCTCCAAGCGTGACGATCTGCTGCGAGTGGATATTCACAAAATCCCGACGTAAACCATCCAGAATGGTAGAGTAAAACAATCTGAGGTCGGTATGCGAACGTGTAGTGAGACTTCGTAGCTGGTCGTAACTCAAACGATGTCGAGTCGACAAGATAACCTCTTGAAGTCTCGACGCGGCTACCTTGAAAAACGAGATAACATCAGGCTCAACTTGTCGTTTCCCAGGAACAAAAGCTTCTTCGCCTAAACTATCTGCACAGAGCACATAGTTGTCACCCATCGGGTCTGCAAGATACACTCGATGTGCCGACTTCGTTGTAAGAGAACAGACAGGAGATGTCTCTCTTGTCAACGAGACTTCAGCAAATTTCTGGTTCTGAAGACACTGAACCACGATCAGAGATGAATTGTCAGCGTTCTCCAAGTCGATCGCAACGTCGTGCATGAAACTTTGACTCGAAGCAGCGACAAATCGTAGCTGAACATGTGACACTTGACTCTTCGTTCGATCCGAAAGCTCCCGTTGACCAAGATAAACGTCGCATTTATCTCGACTCATTGCCTGTGCTATTGTCTCGATTGCGGCGGGTAACATGGTCTTGTACATGGCTTGAATTGCCTCAGCGGATGGTAAGTTTTCCAACGACTTACACAATTCATTTATCTTCCGTGTAGCCAGTCTTCGCGCTACGATTCCTTCAACTCGGACGCTCACCAATTCGATTAGCGAATTGATAAGCGGTAAGATAGAAAATAGAAACTCTTCATCGTACATCCAAGTAGCACCCTTTACACGGCGTAAGACCAGCACTGTCGGGATTAAAACTGCTTCATCATCAGCGACGTCACGCGTTGAAGAGCAATGAGCTACTAGGATCTCAGGATATCGCGGAAGCTGATGAACTGGCGGCAAAACAATCGTACCATTGTCATTCTCAATATCCCGCGAGTCATCTTGCCGACTGTGTCGATCCTCAAGACTCTGCATCAACATAAATTCTGCATCAGGGTTGGTTTCATCGTACTTTTCACTTGTTGACCGCCGCATTGAAGCTAGCAGCCTCTTCCTGCGCCATAGTCCATTTTGTTTATCCCGTTCATACCAAAGTGCCTGCAGATCAAATGCAGCAGCCAAGTTGCGTGAAATGGTCGCGAGAGTCTCTTGAAAGAGTAGCGGAAATGTCGTTCGATTTCCTCGGAACAGCGTTGGGAGAAGTTTCTTAGCATCAGTAGCTGCCAGGGTGCGAATATTCTCTCCGAGGTAGTTCGCTACGTTCTCCAAGAACGTCACGACGCCATCTTCAGGGAACGCAGAGGAGAAGACACCGCCAGCAGCTCCAGGGAAGATGTCGACAGACAATACCCCCACAAATGGTATTGGAACGCAGGCAAACGGACCTTGAGGTGGATTTGAACCTCCGAAATACTTCAACTTTTGCCCCTGCTCACTGCTGTGTTGCTGTGAGATTTCTTGTTCCTTCAAGTACTGTGGAAGCTGTGGAATCACGATACAGCGCTGGGTGGCGAATACACGGAAGGACAAACTCTGTGTAGTATCGACCGTCTTGCTCTCCATCTTACTCTTTGAAGACGCACAAATGAAGCGGATCCGCTCGCACAGTGGCTCAACCAGTCCGATATAGGCGTCAACACCATTGAGCGCATTTTCAATTTGTTGAATAACCAAATGGGGAACATACAATGACAACGTCCCAGTATTGTTCGAACTCGGTTTGAAATTCTCGCATGCTTTCATCACTTGGAATAGCGCTTCGTCACGAAGCTGTTGGCGTTGTAGAATGGTACGTTCACGAATGACTGCAAGTACTTCAGCAAAACTTTGACCAATTTTACGTAAGAAATCCACGACTCCTAGTTCTGGTTGCAGCTCGTGGGACTCTTGTCCGTACGTCTGCATGTTATCCAGCGCTAGTACTCCAAGATTACCAACAGGAACGACAATAAACGGCCACTTGCGATCTTCCATGAATTCGCTTGTAAAGTAGCGAAGCTTTTTGAAATACGAGACAGTCTCGTCATCATTTGCTGCATCTCGACTCGTTACTACAATTGGAATTTGCTTCTCGAGTGTCAGAAAACTGACTCCATACCCGTGCTTCAGCTTTTTTCCAGCCATAATACTAAACTTCGAGGCGCTCGTATACCGGAGAATCCGCAGTGCAGGTTCCGACATCCCAAAGTAAACATTCGGTGAGCCCAATGTTTGCTCGATTAGTGCCACTGCGTCTCGCTGCAGCTGAAGTAGACACTCCATCTCAACTTCTTTGGTGGGGGATAATTTGTGGTGGTAGCATCCACCACGTGAGTTCGTACCAATGTCAGCAAGAGATACATCATCACTGATTAGAGCTTTTTGACAGAGGTCTCTGAATACATTAAGAGCATCTGTACGCTCTTTCGACCGACGTATCCTACTCACCAATGCTGCCATGAACTTCGACGTGATGCTGGCCACGCGCTGCAGATAAATCTGGTCGCAAGTTGCGTGGAATTGAGGCAATGCAGTAATCGTGAGAAAAATTCTGGAGGATGGTCGACCCATTGCTTCAACATCAGAATACAAGCACGTCGATGTGCCTAGAAAAAGCTTCATGGCGTGGGCGATATACTTTTGGTTTGTGATTCGATTGGTTGATTCCTCGGTCAGCATAGTCGAATTCTCCCCCGTTTCATTCAATAAAAAGAAATATTTGTCAGCGATTTGCTGCTCTAGGAGTTTCGGCTTCTCCGTTTCGACTGCTGATCTTCTCAGAGCATTTGATGGACCAGTTTGCTCTTCAGTAATCAACAGCTGATGCCTTTCCACAATCTTCTGACGTTCCTCTTCATCTTCACGAATCGCAGCCAAAAGTTTGATCACATGGTCTGTAATTTGTTCTTGACCAGGCTGCAAATAATTCGCAATCGTATCTGTACACAACTCCTTCCAGCGAAAAGCCATAGGACGAACCACGTTGAACACCCACGAGCGAGCTTGTTCCCGTTCACTCTCGGAGAAATCATACACGAGAGTCGTTTTCCCACGCAGTCCGTCAATTTCCACAATTCGTACCTTCCAAGCTCCAATCATCACGTCCTTCAGTGCACGACAGGCGTAGAATATTAATTGTTGTGGTGAGCGTAGTGGTTCTTGGCATGAGAGTTGAATTTCATGCAACGCATACGACCGGCGCTTTGCGTAGATGGCACTCGCAAGTAATTTACCCAACGGAACCAGGAACTCCAGTGTCCCAGCTTCAGGATGAGATTCATCGTTTCTTCCCTTTGGAACATTTTGAAATGAGTCGACGCTGAGCACACCCACACAACAATCTTCGTGAAAAAGAGGCACGAAAATGAACGGAAATGCATCGTCGAAAGCTTGAGGTTGGCTTCGTAGTGCACCAAAGCGTTGTAATAGTGGCCTCAGCTTCGACGTAGCCCCCACCACAACCGTTTGTTTCGTGTCTAGACATTTGAATGAGACACCTTGGCTTCGATTTAATGTGCAGCCCAGCACTGTGGATCCTTTACTCACAAACGTATACTTCAGCTGAGCTCCGTCGGCTTGAAGCTCTGCGATTTGCACATGAACACCAGGTAAACTCTCGACAATATCGTCGAATACACTCAGAACGATATCTTGGAGAGCTCGAAGGGCATCTCCAGACGGATTGAGGCCAATCGATTGGAACCGCTGAATGTTCTTCGCCACTGCGCGCGTTCGTATGGCCTGCCGTGCTTCACGCCCACGAACGCACAGTAGAGCTTGTTCTGCTACAGCAACCGCTCGTTCTAAAAAGTCATAGATTTCCTGAGGAGGCTCAAAATGAGCTGTGAAATCAACTTCCAGAACGTACTTTACAGCGTGTAATCTTGAGGCATCACGCAGGATGATCACGACTCCATTCGGGTTGTTAATTCTAATTATCTTCAGCCTTCCGAGTTCAGATTTCTGTTTCCTTGCTTCAGTCTCTTCCTCTTGGAGCTTTTGACAGAGTTGACGTAGTTGGAAATGTTTAGCGTTCATGCTCCGGATAGGAAGAAGCTGACGAAGTTGAGCCCACAACAAGGTCTGGATCGATCGATCCGACCATGAAACATGATAGGTGGCGTTCTCGCAAAAATACAAATCTGGCGTTGTGGAGCTATCAGGTTTAGTGATGTTGATAATTCCCCCACGAGTCAGAGACGTATTGACGAAACTTTCAGTCTCACGAGAAGCTTGAATCGCTTCTTCGTTCTCCTTATACAGAGCAATTCGCTTCATCTTTCGTTCCTCCCCATCCAGGAACGGAATAAGTCGATCATCCGGAACTGAGGTAGATGCTACGACGTCTATTTCCCATTGAAAGAGTGATGGTACCGACGCTTGAGTGGCTTCTGCTGTTTTCTTCGTTATTTTCCACACTACAACACGTTCCAAGCTCTCTATCGACCGCGTGATAGCGCGAATCAAAACGTCATACACATCATAAGCTGTACAGGCTTGGTTTTGCGTACTATTGGCAATTTCTTGGATCCAATTAACTCGGCGATAACCAGCAAGAAATTCTCCTGATAACTTTGAAACGCCACCAAGGAATTCTAACGCGTCGTCGTCTTGAGTAAAAGGTGGAGCTCGCTCATTTTCACTGGGGAGATGCATTCGACTGCCTCGTTGAAGAGCACGAATGAGTTCCAGTAACCTGTTTCTCGTAGCAACTTTGAGGCGCTGGAAACCTTGTTTATGCCGAAGATCGATTTCTGTGAGCGCAAGAAAGCGAGCACCATCCATTTTTGCCTTTTTGAACTCCATCGCAGCGTCTTTCAACTGCATTCTCAGCAGAAAGGCATACAGAGCCTCTACAGACATTGACTGCGGCAGTAAACGATGTGCTTTTCGACACGAATCCACGGAGAGAACCCCAATTACTGCGGTACTTTTCCCTGGTTCATCAGTGACTAAAGGGAAGCACGAGAATGGCCCTGTCGACGCTTCATTCGGCGAAAATCGATGGATTTCGTTTTGCTCGATGTCTGCTATGTCGTCCACAACGACAGCTTCTTTTGCTGCCATAGCTTGCATCGTAATGCACGTAGATCTTGACTGATTGTCAGTTGTTTGGGGCTGTTTTTGATCTCCCAAAGCTTGTAAAGGACACTCAAGTTTCTGGTGCAGCATTGAGCTCTTTGTAGAGCACGCGACAAACCGAATGATCGGAGTTGATGATACAGCAGGCGGGCTTGGAAGCGCCTCGTACATGCCCAGATAGAGGTCACAGTCATTCAAACAACCTTGGCAGACGTTCACGATCTGTCGTTGGGTTTGCACCAGCGTTGGAATCTTTACGCCATTTCTATCACAAACACCGTTAGGGTACTGACTTTCAAGCTGCGTCACCTTCGCCATCACGTCGTTAAAGTACTTTTCCAACCCTTCTAGAGCTCGAGAGTATGTCATTCGAGCTGTGATAGCTCGCTCGATAGCGTTAGAGTACAGCAACTGCGTTGGCTGCTGTAACAATAAATTTGCCGCCAAATGGGCACTTCGGGCCTGACGAGCATGACGAACGAGATCCCGCTCTTCACGACTGGATCCATCTTTCAAAAGAGCTTGAAGGTCTGCCTTGAAGTGGTGACGTAGGTGATCAGGAACAAACTCGTAGGTCTCCAGTGGATCATCTCGCTCGCTTAGTGGATTGACGCGCACTCCTGATCCTTTGCTCGTCATGGTTTGCGACGCTTGACAAGAAATGTTCGCAGAATAGAAGTAGTTTAAAAAAAAATCAATTCTCATGAATAGAAGTAGTTTTTTAAAAATCAATTATTGGTATATCCTTCTTTTTTAGTGTTTGAATTAATTGTCTAGGACAGCCAGGGTGCTTGGCTTACGTCGACCTTGCAGAGTCGGACACAACCTAGAATTTGTTCCGGCAGCTCGTTGTCTTCCTGGCCTTCTAGTACGAAACCAAAGTCCAGGATCATGTTGCACGCATGAGTAGAGACTCCAACCAGTCCCTTACGCGCAATGTAGTTGAAGTCGTGGGCATTCACGTCGACTTCAAAGTAGCCGTCTCCACGGTAAAAGTGGTGCTGCGGCCGAGTCAGAATCGGCTGGCCGTTGTATGTCTCGAGCAAACGTCGCTCAGCTCGCCCCAAGGTTTGCTCCTGAGGGTTCACCACGATGCCCATTGCTTTAAACCGCTCGCTCTATAAAACCAGATTTACATTAGTTTTCAGGTATTCAGGGTTCTCCAAACACGTAATTCTACATGTAGTACGTACCACCCAGCTTTGGGGCTTCATAAAGTCTTTGAGAAGCTGAGAAATTCACACAAGACCATCAATGATAAATTTTACCACATACATCCCCTCAAATCATTTTGCAAGGGGTTTTACGCACCCGAACTGCTTGTAGCGATGGTTCACCTGGTGCATCGAGCATCTCTCGGATAGCTGGAGGAATAGCGAAGTACGTGATAAAGTTGAAGCCTGGGCCATCTCCTTGTTTCTCGCCCCAGAGGGGATTGGAAGGTTGGTAGGACGGAACTTGGCAATTCACGATGAATAGATCCAGGTTTCCTCTGTAGGGCAAGTAATACGACATCAGTAAGGAATGAGTACAGCTATCATTGCCTACAACTGCAACTTTTTACTCACGTTTCAGGCTTCAAAGCGCTCAAGTCGACAATGCTGCCGACGTTGTCTGCCTTTAAATCCGACTAAATAAACACTCGAAAATTGTGAGCATGATACAGGAAATAATAATAATAAAAAAAAAACATATACAAACCTGGTAGACATCGACAGCGACAAGTTCGAGCAAAGCTGTAGCTGAGGCAGCTTTGAGCTTAGTCTTCCGATAGTTTGGTCCTGTGAGCACAAACACATGCGGTTAGCTTCGCACAAGGCCCAAGTAAATCAAATTAGCAGCATCGAACCTTGGCGGACATTAAACCGAGTCGCGTCGATCTGCGTCCAGCTCCCACTCACGATCTCCACTGAAGCAGGTGCACACATTCTCAACGAGGCACCGGCAGAAATCTTCACGCCATTGGATTCACCCAAAAACGCTGCACGCTTTGGCTGTGGTTCATCAACAGAACTTGTAGACGCTTGATCACGTGAAGTAGCAGATTGAGTTCTCGATTTGGTGCTGGACTTCTCTCGAGCGATCTCTGAGCCACTTGCGGAGCCTGTCGACGACGTGGGTGACATACTCCCGTCCTTTATTGAAGCTGAGCGACACATCGGGACACTCGAAGATGTTCGTTCAACACGTTGTTCGGGCGCACGAAACCACAGCAGCCACGCGCAGAAGGCGTTGGCCAACAGCGCAATCAAAACCCACGCAGAAACGTTCCCAAACCGCACGAGGACTACAACATTGTGGCATCAGTTGCAATGCTCAAAGACCAACACTCCACTAAAATTCTCACCGATAACAGGATTTAGAATGACCAATACGGTTTTGTTGCCAATAACCAAGCTGCACAGCTGCAGTCATAACTCCAATCAGCACAACACCAAGAAAGATACTCCCTCCCTGTTCTTTTCGTACCTGCTCTACCATTTGTCTCGGTTCCACCTCCTTCCTCTCTCCAACTGTCTCCACCTCCTTCTCCTTCGTCTCTGCTACCGGCGACTGCAACGGTGACGGCACTTCCACAGCCGACGACGTACTCGGCGTTGGACTCACCGCACTCGTCGGTGCCACCTTAGCCTCTGTCACTCTCAAGCCCGCCCTCATCGGACTGATAATAGCCGAAATAGTAGCCGTCCACTGTCGAAACTCCGCGTTGGTATCTGCACAAAGCCTCAATTCGCGCTGTCCCTCCACCAGAACCGTGAAGCAGAAAGGCGTGGGCACCCCAGAGGGAAGATCTCCCTGCACGACCAGCGAGACGCCCCCATGCTTGAGTGACACGACCCCATGAGCGTCTTGTCTCAATGGAACAGTTTCCAGGGGCGAGGCATGGCGAAAGTAGCGCAGAAGTCCACTGTCCCGGTCCAGAACGAACCAGCGTTGGTTCCAGCGTTTGCGCTTCCACTTGCCAGCGCTTTGCTTCAGCAGGTACGCGGAGATGAGTGCCGTGGATTGGCCAGCAGCTCGAGAGCCCGTGGGCGAAGACGAGGGTAGTCGGTTGCCTGTAGTGGGGGCCGACGACACCATGTCTACAACCTTATTGAGGAGCTGTTACGGACCGATTTGGCTACGTGCGACTCTCGTTTTAGTGTAAAATGCGAGATTTAGGTCAAGATAAAGTGAGCACAAAAAGACCACAAAGGCATACAGATTTTAGAAATGGTTCGATTTCTAATTATTCATAACTTAATGTTATATTGAATTTTGTGCAATACAATTGTATTATCGAAAAGATACATATTTTGCGTACTACCGCACACTGCGCCAAGGCGTTGTAGAGCGAATAGTAGCACTCTGCACGAAATATTCGGGAGGTTTTGCTGAAAACAACTATAATTTTGTGCAAATTACAAAAATGACACAATAAGTATTCTTTTTCGTGCAAAATGAATGTATATATTTCAAGCTTTTACCTATTGGTACTACAACAAGTAGCCATATACCTTGACAGCAAAGATTGACCCGCTGCGTGCAAGCTGCACCACCTTGTCAGGTTCTTCGCCGCTGTAGATAAACGTCGACACTACCTTATAATCTGCGTTGACTGTTTTGACTTCGGTGTTCCAGTTGTGAAGCTTGGAAGACGCATAGAGCTCAAGCTCTCCCGGGTCTGCTTCCCCGTGCCGTATGCTATCCAGGTAGGTAGCATCAACGAGCCCTTCCAAGTCTTCTAGTGTCGCCATGTAGTCTGTAAGATCAGCGACGAAGTCATCTCGACCAGCCCCCAGGCCATGAATGAGGCATGAAAAGAGGCCGGACCGTTCCTCGTCGGGAAGATACCATTCTGGAGCTGAGAGGCATAGCTGCTCAAGGTCATCCGCCTGTTCCAATAGATGCTGGTAGGATGCGTGCCAACGATTCATGTCTAAGTCAGGAGACAGGATCTCCCGAAGAGGGGGGTGAAGCTTGTCCTCGCTAAACATCTCCTAGCGAACCACGCCACATAGCTGAAAAGCCTTCACGATGCTCTCAGGCATCCGTGTAGCCATCCAGTCGAGTGTCCATTGTCCGACCGTGCTGTAGTTGGGGACTTTGGGGTTGCCTGCCCTTGTCTGGAGAGCTGGATCTTGTAGAGCGTTACCGATGTACTCATCGTACGTGTTCCAGTAGTACGCCTGGAAGCTACGGTTCACTGCCACGTTGAGGGGCTGCAAGATGCTCGTCAAGTTGGGTGGAATGATAACCACGAAGATGTTGTATCGCTCTAGTCGACGCGACTCCATCAACTTGACGTGGCATCCGAACGAGTCGATCAAGTAAAGCACTGGCTCACGATATAGCTGTGTTTCCTTCCGGTTGCACAGCATGGTCCAGCAGGATCTCGTCACTCCACATACCCGTCTGATTGACATCAACGATTAATCCGTCAGGCACGGGGGCCTGTTCTTTAACTTAGAAAAGAGAAGGTGCGGTTGCAACATTGTACTGTCCGCCGTGATTGAGAATATGGCGGTAAACTGCTTGTGACTTGTTCCACCCTTGCGCAGTAACATCTCACGTGATCCTCGCGTTGCAATGGTAGTCTTGGGTTCCGTCTCAAAGTACCGCGGCACTTGATCCATGTTCACGATGTTCCATGGCTGGATTTAGTGTTGCTCGATGAGTTGCTGTACACGCTGGATGAACTCACGACAGGTATGGGCTGCGTCTTCGGGCAGCGTTCGTGTCGTCGTCTGGCGCCGTGACACCAGCTGCTTCCGCTTCTTGAAGCGCGCAAGCCAGCCAGTGGAAGCATCGAATTTGGGGCCGTCTGGGCCACGCAGCTTCCGGTAACTGTTCTGCGCTTGTAGGCGGATGTAGGTGTCCTTCACCCGTAAGACCTTGGCGTTCCGGTCGAGAATCCACAGATGCAGCCGATCCTCCACCTCGGGATACTTGGTCCCGCGGCCTCCACCACCTAAGCGTCTCACTGTCCGCGTAGCTATCTGCCTGTCCTTGGAGGCATCTTGTAGCTTCTGGCGGTTCTGCCACCACCCACGCAGCGTACCCGACGCGACATCGTGCTTGTTACTGAGGGCATTAAAGCCACTCCCAGCAACGCCTTCTTCGTGCTCAGCAATGACAGCAAGTTTGTCCTTGATACTGTTGCTCCGACGCTTCCGCTTGGCCTTGGTGTTGTTCATGGTAGGAAATTTGAAAGTGGCAGCTCCAGTATCGACTTAAGTCTGCATGTAATGAATGGTGACGGCGGAACTGCTGGTTGGCGTCGAGTATTTTTAAAATTACCGTATTTTGTCTAAATAGTGCATCAGCGTTATATTCCGAGTTGCGCTCTAATCGAAATATTGGAGGTAAATTTTGTAATAGGAATATTCGAATAGAGCGCTTAGGCGAAGTGTGCGGGGGAAGACGGTAGTAGTACTTCTCTGGCCCACTCCAAAATGGCCATTAGGTTATTTTGTGCGCCACACAGAACTGCGCTAACCATTACTATTGGCTAAAATGTAATGGCTGGGACGCCACGCCGCAAACGTTAATTCAATGGCCAGTAAAGGTTAATTCGTGGCGTGCTTCCCACACTCGATTTCGACACGCAAGCAACCACGACTCACCTCGCGGATGCCCCGAGCACCAGGCAACAGCGACATCCCCCCCCGTAACACGGGTCAGAGTGGCGCTCTTTCTTGCAGAGCGCTGCGCTGGGGGTCTACAAGTGTTTTGTTACGCTACAGAAAGTAATGGAGGCTGTTCTACAAAGTGATGGAGGGAATGATTTCAAGCTACCGAGGGTTAGCAAGCACGTTGCAGTCAACGGTCGCCTCCCCATGGCGGTGCCAGTAGCCACGAATGCCGTTGACACCGCGTACTCGGTGTTGTTCGCCTAAAGTTGAAGTTTAATTCACTTTGAGCAGTTCGCTAATTTGCAGTCTAATTATTAGCTCGTTCCTGATTGGTCAATTCTCATTGGTGGCTCTGGTGAAAACGCAGGATTTGAGCAATAAACCTCGCGCTGGCCCGCTCTAATTTGCTGCGCTTCTAAAGCGAATGAGAGGCTAGGAATCGGACCGTCCGTTCGTAAAGTGCTGGGCTCATCGTGCTAAATATATGGTGTAATATCGCTAAAAAAAATGACTGAACTGCGACAAATAACCTAATTCACCCCTCAGAGCGCCGCCTGTGATCGAAGCTCTGTCCCTCAAAATGGCGAGTTAAGCAGCAAAAAAATATGCTCGTGCTCGCCTTCGCCAGAGCTTCATTGTGGTGTGCTTGGTGTATAGTGATGGGCTTTGGTTCTGAAGTTATGGACCAAAACATGAAATGGCCATTTTGGAGTGGACCAGAGAAGTAGTACTATAATAATTTGTGCTACTACCAATCCCTGTAATTCATTTCGGGAATTGTCAAAGCGTTGCTACGTCCAAATTCTCGTCAGAGGCATCTGTAACTTCATCTCGCATGTCGATTTTTCCATGTTTGGAGTCTAGGATGGCAGTCCACTGGTGCTGCTACGAAGCACTCGTATATTAACAGTGCCGACGCCGGTTTCAGATTTACACCATATGGGAAGCTTTAAAGCTCTATAGAAAGTATCAAAGTTGGTGCGTTTTTTTGTTAGTTGGGACATACGTGTATTCGAATTAAATAATTTTGATGCATCTGCACGAAAGTACTTCTGCACTAGACGATGGGCAATAAGTGCCTGTAACTACAGAAAAATTGTGCAGCTGTCGTCTGTGAAAGAGTGAAAGCATTATTTTCATTTGCCCCATACCACAAGCCACAAAGCAGCATAGATTGCTGTTTACCAATACGTAGCAGGTATCCTCCCCTCTCCTTACCTACGGCAAAAAATCTGAGAAAAGGTTTAGTTACCGACCCCACAACATTAGGCATATTAACTGCCAAGTTTTTCTGACAAAGTCGTGCTTCGCCCGAAGAAGCTCTGAAATTTAACAAAATCTGCTCGAAGACTAGCCTGTACCAACGCATCACCTCCGTCTGCTTCTCAGCCGCAGCATCTGCACGGGCAACGCTATTGGAACTTGGATCTGTTCCAGCAGTTATGACCCACGAACGAAAAATGAAGACGGAATTGATTTGAGCGTTAGCTAGACTCTACCAAAACTCCTACCAGCATTCACGGGGTCCAGCCCGTTCCCATATAACGACCTGATCTACCAGCTTCAGCTCCTTTCTCAACCAACGCTGACCAGGTCCCTCAACTGCATTCCAACAGAAGCTGCTTCATATGCTGCGTTTTCACCAACTAGGAAAGCACAGCTACCTTCTTGTCGACACCATTGCATTAGGACAGAGATACAGCACTACACGGTGGTGTCAACTAAACAATGTGTAAATAAAGACCGCAATTACCCACGCCTGTCAGAAACAGCAATTCCTTGAGACGCATCTTGTCGAGAGGCTTCATGAACGTGTCTGCAGGGTTCTGTTCACCCTTTACCGTGTGCAGATCAATTGCGCCCTTCTGCACTTGATCCCGCATGTAGTTCCATCGTAGCTCAATGTGGCGTGTGCCCCGGCTGTAAGAAAAAATTGTAAACATCACGTGAGCCGCCTAGTTGTCAATTCCAATGCGCAACTTGATCGTGTGATGCGGCAGGATTTCTTGCAAAATGTTGCTCTTCACCACCGCCTCCATGCTTGCTTCACACGCGGCCACATATTCCGTCGCTGCAGTTGACAACGCAATGATCGTTTGAGGTCGCGACATCCATGCAATAGCGCCACCAGCCAATGTGAACACAAAGCCTGTAGTGCTCTTGCGCTGCTCGGGATCAGTTGCCCAATCACTGTCACAGAATACCTCTAGCACTATCTCCTTCGTGTCTGCCCACTGTCTCGAGTAAGTGATTCCATAGTCAAGCGTACCTGCCAGATATCTTAGCACTAGCTTCAGCGTGCCCACATGCTTCGCAGATGGCTTCGCCACGAACTGACTCAGCTGTCCCACTGCATAAGCCAAATCCGGCCCCGTGCTGATCGCTAGGTACATGAACATTCCGATAGCCTCACGATAGGGAAAGCTAGTGTCCATCTTTTCGTCCCCCTCTATTGGAGCCAGTCGCATATTCACTTCCATGGGATTTCCTGCGGCGCGCTTCCTCGTAGCCAAACTTACTCAAAATCTCGCGCGCATACTGACCTTGACGAATCACGATCTTCTCAGACGTTTGGATCACCTCTACGCTCAAGTACTGATTCAGCAGTCATTGGCCCTTGCTTCCCTAGGCTGTGTTGAGATCCCCAAACAACTTCTTCTTGTGCTGTTCGTCATTCGTAGCCACCAGAACATTGTCAACGTACACTAATACGTAGACGATCCTCTCGTCGTCAAAGCGATAGTACAGACATGGCTCGGTCAACGACCGCAGATAACCATGGTCAATAAGCCACTGATTGAGTTCCGAGTTCCACTCGCGGGCTGACTGGTGCAATCCCTGGAATCTCCATGATGACCCCTTCGGCTTTAAGTGCAGCCATCTCTGCCATCAAATAAACTCTCTCCACTTTGATCGCAGCATTTCACGACGGTTTCGGGGAATCTTGATATATCTCGCCCGGATGCGTCGGCCAATTTTGTCAAGAATACGGGATGTGATGATCGTGATTCATCACAAAGTCATCAAGGTAACGCGGACGTCGGCGTCCGTGATACCCTCGAAGCCCAGTGCGAGTCCTCCTTCATTAGCATCCCAGCATCAACCATCTCCACACGACTTTTCTCTCTTTCATCTTGCGAGAGACCCGAGCTGACTCCATGAGCTACTCCAGTGTCTTCTTCCAAGGCAGTGTGGCTCTGCAGATCCGCATCCTCTTCGCATACACTGTTCTCGTCTGAGGCAAAGCCACTTGCAACAGTAACTTCATCATCACCCCAAATTTTCTCTTCATTATTCGACTGTTGGTCGTCCACGGAGGATCCACACGTTCCAGCCACTGACTCTACCTCACCTTCTGCCACTTCAAAACTCACGTGTGTTCCTTGTTCGCCATCGCTACCACCGACGTTGCTATCAACTTTGTCATTAGCATCACTTTTGGTTTCATCGTCCTGGTCACTATCAACAACGTTGTCATGCTCACCATCGCGGTACTCGTTTTTCCCGGGCTCTTTATGACCCTCACTACTGCCGACATGTTATCTTTGGATAGCGCGATCTTCGCACTGACCCTCCTCAACAACCACATCGTCCTCATACTCGCCTTTCTCGAGTCCAAGGGATGGTGCTTCTCTGGGCTCACTATTACCATATCAATGTCACTGTTGTCACTTTCTGTATTTTTCCCCTCATCAGCTTGATGAGTGAAGTGAAGTAAAGACAGATCGTCCTCTTTCAACGCAGCTGCATGACAGTCGCGGTAGACCACGTATTCGGCCACTTTTAGATCTGGCACGAACTTGGCTGTGTGCTCCTCAGGGAAGTAGACCATGCACCCGACCACGTCCTCCGCATACCCAAGCACGAAACCGATCTTGGCATTCTCGTGGTGCTTCTTTCGTCCAGGCGACACGGGAATATGAACGTACGCTAGCGCCTCAAAGTTCCTGATGTGGTGCACGTCGGGTTTGACCCCAAACATCATCTCGTAAGGAATTTCCTTTGTGCCTTTATTGTATACGCGATTTTTCACGTACACAGCGTTCCGCATGGCCTCAGGCCAAAGACTTCATGGAAATCCTGCGTGCGCCACCGTAGCCTTAGTCATGCCCTCCAGTGATTGATGAGTCCTTTCGCATAGGATTAGTTGCGATCTTTTGGGTCCGACTTTCACATGCTCGATGCCTTGCGCAGCGTACCAAGCTTCAATATCATCGTTGAAGAAATCTCCACCCTTGTCAGCCAAAATCTGCGTCACAGTATGAGGAGCACCGTTGACATTTCGGCCTGCCTGCCGCTCAGACCAGAGAACTTATTCCCTCATGTGCTTGTTTACCACCTTGCATTCCTTGTTTTTCAGCAAGTGTAGTGTGACAAAGCGCGAATATCCGTCCATGATCGCGAGTGCGGCCTCATACTCAATTGAATTTGACTTGCCTGGTATCAGCAAGTCAGCATACACCACCTGATTTGGTTTCCTTCGTCGACCGCTCAAGTGTCTTCTGCTTTCCGAAATGCCAACCATCGCACGAGTCCTGCTGACGCTGAGTTAGCATCATTCCCCGCATCAGTCCATTATCCATCATTGTCTTCAGATTCTGTGGACAAGTGTGGCACAGTCGCTCGTGCCACAACGTCAAAGAACCAACTCCGTCTGCAATTGTGTAGTTACACACAGCTCTCTCCTCCGACCTAACACTTGACCTTTGAGAAGGATCTGCTGCCTGGAATCCCCACGTTGCATCTTGTGGAGTGGCCACTGCCACCGGTCTTCCCTCTCTAGCAACAGTCGCTGTGCAAAACGGTACTTCGCCGGGGCATTCAGGTGGAACAGACTGAACTTGGTGAGCTCTACCTGGAGTGGCTCCCATACGCCAGTTTACAGGACATCGCACTCCGGACCGGAAACGGCGAATGGTACGTTCCCTCTAAGAAATTCACGAGGTTGCAGGCACGTGGCAGACGGCTGCGCGACATTGTACACTGGACAGCACACGGGCACGGCATGATCACTTTCACTGCTATGTGTGGAAGGCGGCGTCTCACGACTACATACATTCGCCAGTTTAAAGAATTCGTGTATCTACTGGTATTGAATTTTCCGGCGCTCACGCGGCGATTCATCGGAGCGGATGAGGCAAGATACAAAACCGTGCCACGGAACCAGGCCGCCGTGGTGGAAGTGACAGGAACTGGCCCGTGCGTGGTCAATGCGCTGGACGGACACACCGGGGCTGCACCCACGGACGCAGTGAATCAAGCTCGGCTCATGCAGATCCTGCAGACGGACACTCGACAGGGACAAAGATTGCATATCTCCATCCGCATCCCCGACTGACCAGACTAGTCTGTCTCTGGGTCGGACGACGGCGGTGGAGTCAACCACGGAGTGCGTACAAGCACAAGATCAACAGTGGATCACGAACCAGGGTGCTTGCACAGATTTAGGCAAGGGCGGAGAAATGGAGGAGTACAAGGAGTAATGCTGCCACCGGACTCGACCAACTGGAGTGGACTTCCACGAGACACATTCCTAGCATTGGCCCGTGGAGCGAACAAGCGGTTTATCGACTGAAAGCACTTGCATTTTCAATGTATGTACCCGTTCTGGGTCACATCGGCTGTCCTCACGCTACGTGCATTCGTGAGGCCAACATATCCCTACATCATGGTTTTGGTACGTTTATCCGAATGGACACGGAAAAAGCATTTTCGAGCAGTGAATGAATGGTTCTCCGGTAGTTCACAGACGTGTCGCACGCACAGCGTGCCTACAAGACCGACGAGTAGTCAGTTTGCTATTTGCAGTTTAAGAGAGAAGACGCCAGCCAACTGTTTTTTGTTTTCCTCAATGGTTTCAAGCGGTGACTACGTCCTACTGTTCCCTGAAGACGCTCCAGGGCTCGAACAGCCCGTGTACGAACGAGTGACCTCGTTGACGGCAGCCACGGTCAAGATCACTGGTGCCCCCAACCACGACGAACAGTTGGTCCGTGCCTAAAGCGACTCCTGACCGCCGTGTCACCACCGCGTCGGCGGCTCGCGGTACTAGACCTGGTCTATGGCTTTGCCAGCCGGTAGCCGCTCACTTGCTGCGGGGGTGGGTGCAAGACCAGGTTGTTGACGTAACGCCTACAGGCGTTCAAGTACGCCACGGAGACGAAATCTCGGACTGCACGACCAAGCACTTGATCAAGACCGATCCAATCATCTCCCTACTTCTGTGGGACGCGGTGACCCCGCACGGCCATGGTGCGTCCAAGATCCGACAAACTCATGTCCAACTCCTCGACGAGTTTCTCGGCCACATTGCCAATCTTCAGCTGAAACCGTCGCGGGACATGGCCGTTATACTAGCCGGCATCGTCCCCGACGAGAAAATTCTGTCTCCCGACACAGTCCGGCCATGGGTTGATATGTCCACCGGAATGGAGAGACATTTTCCGCTCCAGCACGCTGTGGACTTTGTTTATGTATCGGACAGTCACGCCCGCCGCATTTCTAAGTCTATTCGCGATAGCATTGGTGCCTCATTCTGTAGCCCTCCTACTAGGGGGCCACATGGTCAGGCGTCTACGCCTACTAGAGCCGAGGCGGCGTCACAAGACTCATTCTACGACGCCGAGGGCGCCAGCATCGCGTCCAATACGGCAGAGGATCGACATGGATCCAGTCGATCAGCCGAACCCCTCGCCGGCGAACCCGAACGCTAAGGAAAATTATCATGCTCGAGTTGTGTGAGCTCTGGCGTCGCAGCAGAACCTTCTCCTAGCATACCTGGACGGCATCGGTACGCCAGCGGAACCATCGCGAAAGCGCCAACCCATCGACCTCCTCAAGCCTACGATGATCTAGACAAGGCGTCAAAGTACGCGTTTCGGCCCACTCCCCACCAAGCCGCTGTCCATGAGCTCCTGGTGTCCCCCTCGGAAGCGGGTACGTCACCTGATACTTTCGTTGACAGCCTAATTCCGCATTTTTCCGTGCGGTTCGCACCACACCCGGGCGTTCTGATCCGACTGTACGTCTTCCAGTTTGGGATGCGCGGGCTGTCCATTATGCACTTCGGTTTCATGGACAGGGTGAGCAAGATGGTCCGGGTGAAAAGCCGAGAAGCCAACAACCAAAACTTCTCTCGTGCCGTCGCGATGCCCGAGGCACAAGCGCCATCCTCGGTGGACGATATCACCACCGCACTCAGCAGTTTGCAGACATATTGCACCACCTTTATGGCTACGGAGGTGGGAGATCTGGTGCGTAGCCTTCACGCATTTGTGCAACAGGAGATCCCCAAAATCTGGCCGGTCGAGGACCTCCAGCACTTTGTTTTCTGGATCGACGGTGTTTTGAAAGCGTTTCGCGAAGCCGCCGTGGACGACCTACACGGAGGTGGCAAGACCCGGCGGTCTATTCAAGCTACAGTTGCGAGGAACAACCCCGACATTCAGGCTACGTCCCCGCTTTTGACGCAACGTCGACTCCAGGATCTTCTCCGCCACGGCCCGCTACAGTTGCAGTCTCGTCAGGCTTCAAGCACTCGCGTGGTGGAGACAGCGGAGACTGGGCGCCGTCGCCAGGACCAGTCTCACAATCTCGCAACGGCTGTGTCGGTGTCCCAGGCGACCCGTCTGGATGTGTGTATCCGAATCGCTGTCATTTTACTCCCGCCGCCATACATAACGAGATACGAGCCTACATCGACCAGCGCCTCTGCGGCCTCAGTCCTGACTTTAGGCACCTCTGATATCAGGCGACTGACCAGCATCAATATCAAGCCATATTCCGTGTCGTCCAAGCCAAGCTGAAGGAAAGGCTTTACGCTGCCCACCGAATCGTCGCTGAAGGTATTGGTGCATGTGCACGCCAGCACGGCTTCGTGTTTGATCGGAATACAACGAATATGCAGTACTTCTTGTCTGAGCTTACCCGTCGAGCGGGCTTATCATTGCCGGATCTCGTTCGTCTCGCGCGCGGTGAGACCGCGGAGGACAGCAGACCGAACAAGGCTCTGGACCCTTCGACGTACGAGCGCCTTCTTGTTGGTTTTCCCCAGCAGGAGTTACTGGTGCGCATTGATCGAGAAGGCTTTAGAGCCCGATGGCTACAAGCCTCCCCACCCCAGAGCCGCTGGCCGCGCAATCACTGGTCGGCAATGACCAGCGACCACCTGGTCGTCGGCCGTATCCGCGAAGGCGAAGAGATCGGTGCGTACATTGTGATTGACGTCGATGTGTTTTCTCGGGGGGTTCATGTGAGCCCTTTTGGAGCGATTGCGAAGAAAGAATCCCAGGCAGACGCTATCCGCCTTATCCATGATCTCTCCACACCGACCGGGTGCTGCCCCAATGACCTAACGGAAACGTCATCGCTGCTGCCAGTCAAATGTGAACACGTCTCCGCGCTGGCTGCACGTATCGAGCTCCTCCAGATGCGTTTCCCTAACTTACGAATCCTCATGCTTAAGGGCGACGTACATGGGGCATTCCGCCACTTGCGGCATCACGCCGCGGATGTTCGCTGGATGGGTGGCCCACTTCCGGACCGGTCCGCAGGTGTAATCGATCTCTCGGCTCCGTTCGGTTGGGCCGGCTCACCAGCGCTGTACGCCGTCTTCGGGCGCGCGATTCCCCCCCCCATTCACGAATCGAAATTGGACATGTCCGGCGGCGACTACACTACGACGAACATTCCCACAGAGGTGGAGGAGCATTGGCGTATCGGCGGAGAACGCGATCTTTGCACTTCGACTAAACAACTTACCGTCAGATGTGTGGGAGCTAACTGAGCGAATGTTTCCACTCCTCTCAGCTCAAGAGCAAGATCTCCTCACGGAGAGTGTATCCAAATTACTGGACTATTGCTGGTGGGTGGGAGCCATGCAATACGTGCATGCGACTTGGCGGTGGCGTGTGGCGTGTGGCGCATTTTGACACGTCGAATGACGTCTCATCGGCTCATCATGAGGCACAGCTGCAAGTCCGGCTGAAACACAGTTACGAACGAGCTCGTCTTCACATTCACGCGACGATTCACGGAGTTCACATGTCCAGGGCGGCCAGCATTGTAAGGAGTCTTCTCACACGCCCCTGGGTACCTACTCTAACAGAAGTGAGCCCATCCAGCCCCTGGAGGTATCTCTTGTTATTCGACGGTGGTTCACGGGGTAATCCTGGCCCTGGTGGCAGCGGAGCAGTTGTTGTGGATCTTGGACAGACAGCGACGCAAGTCAAGGTATGCTGGTTCGCCGGCATGTCCTACACGGACAAGGCAACGACTAACAATGATGCCGAGAACATGGGTTTGCTCTCTGGCCTTCGAGCGTGTGTCAAATACAACTGGTCACCACTCAACATTGTCGGAGACAGCCAACTTATAATAAGACAACGCACTCGGCGAAAAGCGCCGCTAGCACGGTATTTGCCCACAATCTTCTGGAAGTGTCGCCGACTGACTGGGAAACTCAAGCTTCTCACGTGGCAACATCACCGACGAGAATTTAACAAAGCGGCCGACGCGCTCGCAAACGTGGCAATGGATCAGACCAAGAGTTGCCAATTCGACCCGTCAAGCAGGTTGACACTGGAATCGAGATGGAAGGAGGCGTTGGAACATGCCAGCACCGATATCGCTCACTGGACAGCTAGGAACTCAATGGAGGATCCCTCGGGATCCGAAAACGGAACCGTGTAATGCACAGGGAGACTAGTGGTGTGTAGCAATACACATTGCTAGGGAAGGGACCAAGTGGTCAAGAGACGTTTGGTTGACAGGACATAGGTTGTCGTTAGGATTAATTGACACTAATGTACCTCACTGGCAAAGAAAGAAAGAAAGAAAGAAAGAAAGAAAGAAAGAAAGAAAGAAAGAAAGAAAGAAAGAAAGAAAGAAAGAAAGAAAGAAAGAAAGAAAGAAAGAAAGAAAAATGATATCGTCGAACGGTTCGACTCGAGCCACAGTAATAGCCCCATAATTTTGAAGTTGGTGTCCTGTTGTAGACCAGAGTACGTGCCGATCTGGTAGAGAAGCCTGTGAGTGCTTGGTGTCACATCACCATTTTATTTTACGATTCGCCTGTACATTGTTTTAGTGGACATTTCATGATACCTCCTACTGTTGACACAGTGTGGATCAGAGCTACTGTAGATCGTTTTAACTTTGCAGAATGGCTTCAGTAGGCTCATTTTGTTTAGGCACAAAAAGTGATTTTTAGTCTTTTATTCCAGCTGAGAGACCACGGCATCATTATCACTGGCTAATAATACGGATCGCACATTCTACAAGTAGTACGTGTAATACGGTAAGTTGAAATATAACGCAAATGAAGATGACAATGATTATGTGCCTTTATGAAAGGTTTCAGAAATACCCATTTGAAATCATCACAGAGCTCGCAACGGTGCTAAACGTGGGTGAAGGCATGATACACTGTTCGCCCTAATTAGTCGTGCCACCTAAGTAGTCGTGCACCGTAAATAATCACCCGATTTTGATTTTTTTTTATTTCTGCCTCAAATCGCAAAAAAAGAGCGGATTCTGATAGATCTCGACAAGCTGATTTGCGCTATGTCTTTTGATTCCTGTATTGACGAGCGACGCTTACAAAAAAATATGATTTGTAAAACACGCGAGGTCAGACAAAAAGACATACACGGTAAATAGTCGTGGCACGACTAATTAGGGTGAACGGTGTAAAGATAAGCCTCCCTCGGCTAATACAGCTCGTGGACCAAGTTTCGATCAGTACAGCAAGTTGATGGCTGCTGTGGTATACGCTTCTGAGATTTATTAATAGTAGAATTCGTCTTAAATTAACGAAGTACATGTATTAGCATGTCTGACTGATGATTGTCGAGGCCCAAAGTTCTTATCATAGCATATTCCGTGGCTGATTTCACGCGAAAGCGCTGTATGTGCTGCCATATCGCTATGTGGGGGCTTAATTCCAAAAGTTTAGAAAAAGCTGTCAGCAGGTCGCTTTTTTAACACATCAGAGTACATCAAATGTCAAGTTGGACAGAATTATCAGTGGTCTTTTCAAAAACCAAGTCAACCAGTACGCATACTAGTATCAAGTACGATATCACGACATACAAGTCCATAATATATATATATATGGACTTGTAGCAGAAGAACCTGTCTATGATTACTCAGGTTCTTCTGTAAGACACCGAATAAGATCTTCAAAAATGTACATTTTATTTCAAAAGAGCACTTTTTGTTTGATAATGATTACCCAATATTTAATGATTAAAAAGTCACCTTTTCTGACAAGCTGTCAATAAAATGAATCTAGGCCCAGCATAGGGCCAAAGCAGAACTGAAACCCCAATTTGATAGCTACCGGTATGCTTTCAGCTGCGTATTTTTTCTGTTCCGATTTATGGAGCTATAGAAGTCCAGTATGCAGTGAAACGGTCTACTTGGTAGAGATCCCGTTTGTCTGGCGTTCGAGTTTGAATCGTGTGGTACAAATCTTGTGGTGCAATACAGCCATAATTAGTAACTTGTACAGAATATCACGACAGAAATAGCAAATGGTCCACAAAATGGCATCTTGGCAAGAGCGATATTCACCAGCTACTACACCAACGAACACATAATACATGTACGAAATAACCCTGCTTGACAGTTCGTAGTACGTACTGCACGTGTTCTTAAGGGTGGTAGAGGCAGCGCGGCTGTTTGCAGAGAACGAGGGACATATTGGCCTCTCCCAGCAATATAGAAACAGGTAGAATGCAAACAGATCATTAGAATGATACCTGAAAGATCTCGAGCTTCGTCAAGTTTTCATGCAGGTTGCAGAAATAGCGGGGCACATATCATATTGTGCGAGCCGAAAACTGTAAAAAAAAAAAATCTTTAAGAAATGTGAATGTTAGCTGATCTGATGGTGGGGTTCAGCACGTTTTCCGCGGTTGAACAACCAAAACCTCACAGATTTACCTTGTGGGCAAATAAAAATCTCTAATTAATACTAACGTGGTATGTCTGGATTCACACTGGTCTTCTCGATGGTGATATCCAAGAGGTCAGTCTTGGCTTTCGGCCCTTGTATTTCGGGACGGTCCACAGGGGTTTGATACCGCTCCGGCGACTGCGGCATTTTTGTACTGCCCAGCTCTGAACCTGACTAACATCGAGGTGTGGGCAGCACGTACTTCGTGTGTGGCTGGTTGTACGTGCATTATTTTTTCTGACCACTTGTTAGTGAAGTCAAGCAAGTTAGCGAACATCATTACTTAGTGAAAATAATTATCTACGGTGCACCTGAAATGCACCTGAAATGCACCTGGCTGTGGCGACTCGATTTTCAGTAACATCATTTCCCCTGGTCTGTTGGTTGTATTGCAGCGCACGTCATTGCCGATCCACTTGCTCCGCTCTGCACCCTATAGTTTCTTTCTGTGCTGGAGCAGACAGTCCAGGGACAGTGGTAAGGCAACCTTGCTGACTCGGACGAATGAGTCTGTATACAGTATGACGACAACATTACTCGAACCCACGACGGTATCAACTGCAACTTGGAACCACAGTTTGGGCCCCTCACCGCGCTTTCATCAGAACGGATGACAATAAATGAATAACGAATACTGAAGCGGTTGAGGCGGCTCAGAAAATGCCGAAGAAATCACAGCTGCCGCCTTGACGTAACACTAGCGCCAGCCTCGGCTGTCTCGTTTATCTGGACTGCATACACGCCTCTCGGTGTAGATGAAAACGGCCGGCCGACTTCATTCTCAAATTGGCCGGATAAATACCAGACACCTATCCATGCCTCTCACGAAATGGCTCCGGAGTCACCAAGCCGGTGGTGTGGAAGATGAAGTTGTCCAATCGCTAGCTGAAGCATTAAACACCAAGGCGAACGCCAAGCCCACGACTCAACGGTCCTTTCGTTCCCGCTCACTTGGCTCCGGCCTGCGTGTTACTCGTGATGTGACTGCGGACGAAAACTTACAATGTACAAGATGCCAATCTCGACGTCGGTTCACGATCGACGGTCTCACATATCGCCATAGGCATGGAGAAGATGGATGGAGCTGCAACGCGGTACCAAGTGGCCATCCATTGCTGATACACAGCACAACATTGACGCCTCAGACCCACATGGACGACTATTTTAACCTTGATTTGGGCCGGTCTCACCTGATGACGATTCCGCTCCCGGCGAACGCGCATCCGTCGATCATCTTCATCGACTGCCCACCTTAGCGTGATAAGTACGTGGACTTCCGATAAGTACGAGTTAGGTGTAATGTTTGCAAAATTTAAATTTTCACCACGGCGTTCAAAATAAAAGTAATACCTCGTAAAATTACTGAAATAATTTATTTTCGACGACCCAATTGTTTATAATTCTAGTTTAATACGTTCTAATAAGATCGAGAGCTTCTCGGCACAAGCGAAGATTCTTGCCATCATTCAGGACGTGTATATCCAATTACTATGGCACCAACACCTCGCCAACTTACCCCTATGTTCTTTTCACCGATCCTGCGTACTACTAGTTCACTGCGTTCTAATGAGATCGAGAGCTTCTTCAACCGCTCGGCACAAGCGAGGATTCTCAGGACGTGTAGCTATGATACTATCCGACTACTATGGCACCAACACCTCGCCAACTTACCCCTATGTTCTTTTCACCGATCCTGCCGATCGTGGTTGCTGCAAGTGCTGCGTCTGCAAGACACGCTAGTTGGCAGCAAGTGGAGATTATGATGCCCCAACGTAGACCGAATACGAATAAGCTTACCCCGACTTTGAAAGTGAGAAAGTCACGATAGTGTTAGTTTCTTGGAACTGCTGCCGAAATGGCTCCGAGGCTTCTACAGTCTATTTCTTTTACTTTTTTGCGATTAAGCATTGAGTACGACTTGTAGAATTCTGTTTGTCTCGAAGCGCTCTAACTGCTACTATTCACCAGGTCGCGAGTGCATCGACGGCGAACATCTCAGAAGCTAAAAAAAACTTCGCATAATCGTGCTTGTGCAGATTCCAGAATCCAACTTCGCGTCAGATTTTGGATTCTAAAATCTTAACCCTTTTAAACAATAAAATGAATGTCTGTCTGCTTTTCCACACTTTTGATTGACTAAAATTGATATATGTCAGTACAATTGAGACATGTTCCGAGTGGGAGCTGTGGTTTAAAAAAAACACAGAAAACCAGAATAATTTAGCACCAACAACCCATGCATAGGTTAACCAATTCAATACTCGTCGGTCAAAGCGATGCCGCACGCAGCGGAATACATGTTTTTATTGCAAGCACTTGAAGATACTAATACGCGTCTTTAGCTACTTCGATCCTTGGTTTTTTAGCCATTCGCGAGGTTAAAAGTGTAAACATCAACGCCGCATGAAGTTTCAATGTGATATTACGTGATCAAAGGGTGCTCCCCAGCAGCGTTGAGTCAACGCTACTCGTTCATTCTGTAAGTTAATTCGATCTCCACAAGAGACATCAAGAAGTTACGACCAAGACCTACGATAGCTTCGAACACCTCCACTAAGATGACGCACCGATCCCTCGGTAAATCGAGTCTGTTGGTTGCCAAGCTGTTGCTCGGGTCCTGGGTGGACTACAACGAGAAATACACGGCGGACAGCTGGTATGTCATAATGAAGATCGCCTTCGAGCGTGTCAACTTCTTCGAAACGTCTGAAATGTACGGCAGCGGCCAGGCCGAAGGACTACTGGGAGGTGCCATCCAGAAAGACATCGCCGAAGGAATTTGGAACCGCGAGGACCTCGTCATCTCCACGAAATTGTTCACCGGTCCAAGGGATTCAATCAAGGTGGGCCCAACGACGAGGGGGTACCGTCTGGGCTTGATCCGCCTCATCGTCGAGCAATCGCCGTGCAACATCTTCGAACGCAACAATGTGGAGTTCGAGTTCGTGGATCTGTACGAGAAGTACAAGTGGGGCCTCACCCCTGGCTTACAGCAGGTTGACGGATAGATACAGTGCAGGCAAGCCAGAAGGATATCGGTTCACGACCGCCATGTTTGCATCGGGTCCCTTTTCGATGGACTTTGGCGAACGCGTCAAGATGGCCGCCTGGTTGATGCCGATTGTAAACGAACTCGGTGTCTCCCTCACACAGATGGCAATCGCGTGGGCTGCGGCTAGCGAAACGTGTCGACTGTTCTATTGGGAGCAAGTCGCCCATCCCAGTTGGAGGAGAACTTGAAGGCACTCGACGTGGTGAGCAAGATCACGCCCGAGGTGAAGATTAATGAGCTCATGATGAGTCTAATTCTGGACATGTCCGGAGGTCTCCGTATAGCTCCTTGTATCCTCAAGCGCTTTCCGAATATGGACATCAGTATTGAAATGGGCCTGTTGCCGACTGCCGTCAACTTGTTCTACAAAGGCAATACGATGATGATGATCCACTTGCCGGCTACTGATTTTGGCGACAACTACCTGCCATTGCAGCATCTACAGCCTAAGCAAATTGGCGGAAGCCAAAGTGGTCATGTGCATGAAGGAAACAGTGGTAGCCTCGTGCTCCAGATGCACAGCAATGAAGGCAGTAGTGACAACAAACAGGGGGGAAGCCACAAGTTTTGCGCGTTTGTTACTAAGACAAATACAAAAATGATTGTTTGACGGATTTTGCAGGACATCTACAGGACATTGTGATCTGCACTTTTTAACCAATGCCGGGGGGACTAAGATGAATTAGAACCAATCAGTTTGCTTGTTTCACTTTTAAGCTCCTACAGTATCCCCCTCAAGCTGTTTCCGCTTGTTGGTTTGGTTCTATGCTGGGAGTAGTGTTCGCACTAAACTACTGCGCTGCGAACACTTCTGCAGCAGTTTGATAGTGTACTGCTAGAATAGCTAAAATGTCAACAGGGTGTAAGTCCTGGACCAATGCATCAGCCTATTGCCAAGGTTGCCAGAAGTAGATTGGTGAGTTCATTTAAGATGCAATTTTAGTGTGAGCTCCAGCCTTGCCAAGAGAACTAAAAACGCGCTCCACTCAACAACACAACGAACAACGTATATTTTGTAATGAGCCAAACAGAATTAGGGTATCCACCAGGGGAATTGGTGATGGTAGAATCGTAAGATGGCCCGATTATAATAGAGCTACAAGGAGACTAACGTAATTGTAAACATCGCTTGCAGTTAGAGTACTGTGCAGTAAAATGCCTGCGAAGTACACTAGATGGACATCAGCACTCTTTCACATGTAGCAGTAGTCTTCTCAGTGCCTTTGGCACTCTGAAAAGTATACTACTACACCCGATACATTTTGCTACAGCCTCACATACGCATACCAAGCGTCACAGAATAGTTATAACTTGGTACCTGCTTAGCATATTGCGGCTACATGTAGTGTTCATTATGCCGACGGCTTTTTTTGTGACGTTGCCACCTAACGCTGCCACAGAGGAACCAGGAAACTCGACATCAGTGGAGCTAGCCGAAATCTACCTTCCAAACTTTCAATAGGATAGTACTACCTAGCAAATTCATCAAACGTGGCGACATCTGCTCTAATTGGTCGCTGCGAAAGCACTCTCATAAGGTTTTCTCCACTTGCAACTCACATCGCATCGACGTGCTCGACTTTTTTTACAATATCACATAGAATGGCATCGCTCGTGTGTCGTGCAGGTGATTGCAGATGTCGGCAATGCCACATACGTTCGCTGCCAGAGCATTGGGTAGTGTAAAATGCTAGATCCAGCAATTGTTTTGTTTTCTGTATGCAAGTCCCACAGGACAAAAGTACTGCAAATTAGATAGAAATCCCCACTTTAGTGAATCCCTAATACTTAGCTGATTTCGCCTGTTTTCATTTGGAAAAACAGGACATCGTGTCCTGCAATTAACAAATCGATGGGTACAATGTCCAGCAATTCTGGAGAATGATAGATTGCATGTTTAGGACTTGTATGACAGAAACGAGGACGACCCATCGACGTTAGCGAACGTAAACGCAAGGTTCTTCATATTGGCAGTACGCGTTGCCACTGTGGTACACAGAGCTCTTGCGAATGCTCAGGTCAATGCCACCACGCTGCATATCGCGAACAACGGGCACACCGCGAAACAGAGCACAGGATTGCATTTCTACTTGTGAATGGACGTGCGCTCGCCATGCATTTGTAATTCACACCTCCCGCTAATAGAGTAAAGTTTATAAACTTTTGGCATCTCTAAAGTGTTGTCTGTCCTGCATCGAGTGGGCATGAAACATAACAATATAACCTACTGTCAGCAACATCAAATGAATTGCTCAACCATGTAGCTCTATTTGCTGGGCAGCTAGCAATCCTGATAGAAATCGCAAAATTGTCATCCTACTCGTGTTGATGAGGATATTGCCCCACCATCGCTGTCCTTCGAGAGGGAGGATTATCAATTCTATCTGCTGAATACAGATATTCTGCACCTCAAGTGTCCGTTGAATAGTTGATTGTGTCATTTCAAGTAGCATAACAATGCCGTTACACTGCAGCGCAATTCAGCAATTAGCAACTACTACGAGTTGGACTTGTACGGATACCGTTCCAACAGGAGCGGTGGGTCATAGTGGTGAAAAGTTCACAGTTAGCGGTTGCTGTGTGTTGTACAACTAGACTTTGGAAGGCCATCACAGCCTCACAATACGATTCTACCTGCATTGCAGGTATTCCTCAACTCATGTGTCGGTTGAATAGTTGGAGGTGTCATTTTAAGGACCATAATAATGCCAATACACTGCTGCGCAATGCAACAATTAACAATGCTACGACGAAGCTCCTAGATATCGAAGTGTTATCTTCCATCCGTGGCATGAGTGTGCCCACTACAAGTGCTACAGAGTGCACTGGTGACCGATTCCTTTCGATCGGTGCTGATACATGACTTAGCGCCACCTGGATTTATGGTGATGAAGCCCAACTCATTGGTGATTTCTAAATGATTGTAAGTGGTGCGCTTCAAATCGTAAATATTTACATCTCCTCCTCAACGCCAGAGGAGCTAGTCGCATTGGTGAAGACACTACAGCTTCAACGTGAAGCCAACACACACAGTCTCAGACAGCAAGAACCTGTAGGAAGATCGATAGCATGCTTGATGATCTGACTCAACCGAACTATGAACTTCTCGGGAATTGACCATGCCGGACGAGCGTGCGCATCAACGCGAGCTACTGTTTCGCCAGGAAAAAGAGGAACCTGACGAACGTCGAGTGAGCGGCGACGTCCGGACAGAGTTGGATGTGATCAACGTGAGCTGAGCACGAAGCCTGTCGTCATAAAGTGGTAATGGCGTTGTGCGCCACAGTACTGGCGAAGAATTAATATAGGTACTTTGGTGTTACATGAATGACGGCTTTAAAATTAAAATAAAGGAGGAAACTTTGTTTAATTGAAAACAGTTATAATCTGACTATTATCAGTGCGGCGAACGCGAAATTTTTATAACTGGTGGTCCTGGTACCCACATGCCACCTGCATCATCACCTTCACAGCTAAAGTGTCCATGAGATCACACGGAGGCTTCACAATCTGCAAGTTATCATTGTCAACGTTCTCGGTCGCACGTGTAACCGCACCGTCCCCTTCACAACTGATTTAAGCCGATAAAGAAGAGCTCCTTGTGGCATTTTCTCTAATCGAAGCGACGTAATATCGTACCAGTTTCTCTTCACCAAGAAATAATCTACGCCTTCCTCACCACGGATACTTCCTCCAGGTCGTATGTGTCGATAGCGGCGAAGTGGAGCTTGTATGTTCCATCTGTCGCACCTACCACCGTCTTGTACCCACCTCCCTTAGGGCGCTGACCTAAAATAACCCGCAGAGCAGTCGGAAATAGTCGCCGAGACGTAATATGATACCAATAGAGCGTTCGCCAGTATCCAGTGTATCCGTGAAACAGTCCTAACTAAAAGTTCGTATTGATAGCTGAACGTCCACTTGTATATCCGCACCGCATCCTGTTCCACGTTAAAACGCATTTGCTGGTAGAAACGATGCTTCGTTGGGCGCAATTGCGGAGAAGCCCACTCCATCACATCGGCGTACGTTGTGATAGAAAATTCACCGCGCCTCCTGAGCCTATGAGCTCTGTTTTAAGACTGGGTAGCAGTCGGGAGAAGGTCTAAAAGCTCCGTTGAATCTTTGTACCGAAAGCGTAACGGGGTCAGACACTTTTGTTTTGACCTTGTCCTCCAAGCAGTAGATTGCCGATCTCTCCTAGCAATGGTTTGTGAATACCAGTCTTCTGAGATTCCGCCTGTACTGGGACCGTAGTGTGTGCATCTGTTCGAGCCAAGACATATTGGCCGTTGTCGTCCATCTTGATCTGCCCCACAGCGGTGCATTCAACGTATGGAGTGCACGAATAAACAGTGATTGAGCTTCCATTTTAATTCACAAGAAAAGCGTGGATTCTCGAGCCCGTCGAGCGCCGCTCTAGCCTCATCCAATGCCGAAAAACGAACTGGATGCTCCATGATAAGTAGGTCGCTCCCGTCTTGCTGTAGATGGGCAATATGGCGTTCAGTATGCTCGGTCGATTCTTCTTCGAAGCCCTCTTCGCTTTCGCTCTCGTATTCATAGTCATCGCCGTTGTCGCTCTCGGAAAGACTATACTCCACGGCCTCTTCGATTTATGATTCGGCTGCCTTATCCTCTCTATCAGTGCACATTGTGGCCCCAGAGCGGTGACGAGTTATAGCCCCCGCAAGTTGGCAATGTCGCTTGATGACGGAGTGATCGAAATCGAAAAAGAAGGTCTTAGAGAGGCTGTCGCCACCTCTGTCCATAATGGAAATACTTGCTCGGGCTTGCTGTCCGCAGCGTCCGTCGACCTTTAAATGGCCTGGAAGTGAAGGCTAGTTGGTTCAGACGGAAACATGTCATCTTTCGACACCCCAGGAGACGACGGAGGCGTTGGGTGTCCGTCAAGGCGACGTAATGCTGCAGTATGAAGCGCGTGAGCTCTCTCGAGTTGTAAAGCTAGAAACCGTTCAGTGGCTTCAGCTGGAGTCGCATCCGGTCGATGACGTTGTCCGCTTGACCAACAGAGGCTCGAAGACGGTTGAATGGGCGCATGCTAGGCAAATTGCAAAGTGCATTGAGGTATTGGACGCGAAGCCCTGAATCCGTACAGAGTAGCATTTTTTACTATCGCAATAAAGTATAAATTTTCTAAATGATACCGTATTGAATTGGGCGTCGATATTTTCTAAATGATATCAAATTGAATATAGCGCGCTAGCCTTCACTCGTTATTGTATTTAAATTTCAGCTCATAGAAAGTAGCTGCACATAATACAGTTATGCCTTCGAAATATAATTGAGCCCCCTAACTAGAAAGTATTGAAGGCCTTTCACGTCATAAAAATAGGTTTTCCCCTTTCCTACTATAGAGATGTAGTCGCCAGGTATTGGCGAGTCAAGGGTTCCTTGCACGTTGTGCGGGCTCCCGGAGGGAGTGGATTCTATACTGTTGTGCAAACTCCCGTCTGGTGTGCTAGATTTTCATTCTTCTACTCTAGAAATTCGTATTGGCAAGAAAATTTAAGTTCTGGGCGATACTACACAATGCATTCCATTTGGTGATTTGCTTGTATGCTATAATAACAAAAGCAAAAAAAAAAACTAGCGCTAGTTCGTATTGATGACAAGGGAATTAGTGCAGGATCTCGTGTCTAACTACCAACGCGACTAAAAGTCGTCTACCCACGCCTGCATGACTGACCCCCTGCCACTAGGAGCCTGAGCATTTCTGTCGCGGCTTCGGTCACGATCACAGTCAGATGATCGCTCTCGGTCCCTGCTTGGGTCGCGATCGTTGCTTGCCTCGCGCTTGTGCTCGCGCTCAAACTTGCGGTCTCGGTCACGATCGCGGCCGCGCTCTCGGTCACGATGACGATCACGATTCCGCTTTTCTTCAGTCGGAGATGGAGGTGGGGATCGATTCTTGCTTCGATTGCTAGACTTTCCGTTGTCTTTGGCCAGTGGAGAGGCAGATCTCTGCTCGCTGTTGGGCAGGCGGTCTGACGGGGAATAATCCGCTTTCTCTCGCTTGGAGTTTGAAGAAGTAGAAGCTGTCGAACTCATGGATGAGGAGGAGGAGGAACTGGACGAATCGTGCGTTGGTCGACCGCCGTCGCCGTCTGAATTGTCTCTGCTCTTCTTCTTTTTATTGACAACTTGTCGAGACTCTCTCGCTGCTGCAGGTGGTGGAGATTGCTGCGGGTTGGCGATGCAAATTGTAGCTGCAGCAGCGGAAGCTTTCGCAGCGGCTGTGGCTGCAGCTGCAGCATAAGCGATTTTTTCCTTCTCGTGCTCTACCAGCTTCTTCCGGTAGCCTTCCAAACTCGTCACCCAGCAGGCTGTACTCGCCTTGCTCTCTCCGCAGAGGAAGAAGTTGCGCGTGCGACTCTCGACCTGGAAGTGGGTGTCGTCAAACTGCACCACTGCGGTGATATCGTCGAGGAAGATCGAACCTACATAAGCAGAGAAGTTGAAAATGGTTAAAACAAATTGAGTGGGTGACCAGATTCACTTTGACGTACTTCGCGGTGCGCTGGTTCTGTTGTCTGAGTAACCAAACTCTCGACGTCTGGGGTCCACGAAGAACCAGCGTTTGTTCCAGTTACCAGCGAGACTTCTCGTTTTACGCTTAAGTTTCTTGAGATAGCCTTCAATCTCCGGTGGAACAGGAGGTGTCGGCTGGAGCGTCAGGTCTCCCATTCGCATCATAGTGTACCGATAGAGATTGACGTCGATCTTAGCTGTTGGCCGCCCAGTTCCAGAGTGAGAACTAGTCTGTGTGCACGTGCGTGAACTTGTCTAATTGTAGCGGATGTTACGAAGGAAGTCTTACGACGCTAAAAATGCTGAGCTCATCCCATAAGCCTGCCTACATACCTACTACTGTACATTTCATAGAGACCGTAAAACGGTCATCCAAGCGTGTCAATCCATGTACTTCGTTGTAGGAATCCCAACTTTGGAATCAAATTTTTTTTTACGTGTTACCACTTCGTTGTTGTGGATCTAGTGATCTTGCTAGATCATCTAGAACATCGGATGGGAACTGGTCAGTTTTTTCGTCGTCCAGGCCACTTTCCCTACGCGATCTTGGCTCTGGTTCTGGGGTGAGCAGATTCGGGTCAATGTGCATGTCGTTCGCACGCGTCGTGCTGCGAGAGCTCGAGTGTCGAGAGTTTGATGATGAACTCGACCCTGTCCTAAAGCTCCTTCCGGCCCCCAAAGCTCCAACACCTGCACCAAGGCCAGGCGTGTAGCCTGTTAACACTAACCGAGATCCCTTTCGCAGCCGCATGCCGATCCCCAAGCTGTCGCTCTTCATATTTCGCCAGCTCCTTAGCGCTTTGAGAGACGGACGACGTTTATTTAGCTTCGCAGCAGGAATATCACTTGACTCGCTTGAAGCTGCCGGTACCTCTGTTGGTTTATCCGCCGCTTCTTTGACTTCCAGTTCGGCTAGATGCTCTGTAAGCCGCAAGTTTCGCTGAGAAACGCGATCCGGTTCATCCGCTACGGCTTTCACTGACCGGCGTTTGAAAGTCCCCGGGTGCTTCAGTGGAATTTGATTTAAAAGACTGGAGTCAGGAGAACGAGACGTCGAAGAGAGGTGTCGTGCAGCTTCGTCCAGAGTATTCCGCA
The DNA here is from genome assembly GCA_016864655.1 of Phytophthora cactorum. Classification (NCBI taxonomy): domain Eukaryota; phylum Oomycota; class Peronosporomycetes; order Peronosporales; family Peronosporaceae; genus Phytophthora; species Phytophthora cactorum. Next base: position 478,211 of record NHQK01000014.1, on the reverse strand, counting down.
GTCTCGTCTCGCTTTCTCGTCGAGCTTCTGACTCCTTTCCGAGCTGCTCTTCGAGGTGATCAATCCGCTGAAGTACCTTAGTGAGCAATCCTGTAATCTTTACTGTAGCCATTTCTCCGCGCGAAGTCGCCTCTCCGAAGCTCATCGCGTGGCTAGAACCAACAGGACCTGGACTATTCGGCTTGGAGAAGGCATTGGTCGTTCTTGTAGCGGCAGCCGCTGCGGCTGCGGGGCCGGAGCTACGCATACTAACTTCCTGAGACTGTTTCATGGCAGCCTGCAACATACTCGGGTCGTACTTGTCCATGATAAACTTCTCGATAATGCTACGATCCTCGAGGTAGCGCTGCGAGATGCTCTCGAAAACTTCACGAGTAAGCGTACAAAGCTCCGAAAAGACCTGAGCTCGAACGTTCGCTGTTCGCTTGCAGTTCATGAGAAGAGCGATCTCTCCAAAGTAGTCTCCCTGACCTAGCACTTTCAGTATGACTTCCTTGGTTTTAGTGGCCACCGGGGTCAGTGGTGGCAGCTGAGATGCGTTGCTCTGTCTGGGTGATTGGGTCCCTTTGCGTTGAAGCACTGCTTGTGCAGCTTGAGTGGCTTGAGAAAGACGAGAAGGATTTCGCGGTAGGGGCACGGGCGCTACGTCGACCTCCTTTGTGACCTCGCAGACCCCGTTCTGAACAAAGTACATGTCGTTGCCCACTTCACCTCTCACGACAATGTAGTCACCAGGCATGAAAACCTGCAGTTCCAGCTCCATAACTAGTTCCTGGACGACTTTAGCACTACAATTCTGGAAAATTGGCGCTCGGTTGATCATGTCCATACGAAGAAATAACTCGACCTCGCAGGCTAAATTTCGTGATAATTCCGGTATAAAGGCCGTCACAGCGCCATCTAAAGTGCCGTGTCGCTCCCACATGGCCTGGTAATACGCGTTAATTCGGTTCTGTAAATCAAACGGCAGCTTCATTCGGTTCATACTCGCAAAAAGCCACTCCATCTTCTTCTGGTGAGAGCTCTGCGACTCGTAGTAATTGGCAATGAGGATGGCTACATTTCCGAAAACAACAGCCATCAGCACGGCTCCGACGACCATGGCAAGAACACAGAAGATGTACTCGGTATCTTCGTACACAGCGATATTTTGGCCCATGACTATGAGCAGCGACTGGTAAAACGCGACGATGTACAAGTGCTGCGCATCCGTGCTCGAGTCCAAGGCGCGAGTTCGATCCGACATGACCAGGCCGTACCAGAAGCACGCGGCGTAGTGATTAATGATTAAAAAGGACATCACAAGACGAACCAGTCGCAGGAGATTGGCATGGCGTGAATATTGTAGCCATCGCCGCAGTTCTGGTCGCATTTTGAACAATTTGGCCACCCTCAGTAACCGCACAACTCGAAGTAATCTCGGTACACGTAGCGCCTTCAGCAGTCCCAGCACACTGAGATTGCTCTTGGAATTATTGACGAGTAATAGCACGTAATCGAAAGGCATACAGGCCAATAAATCAAAGAAAAACCTGCAGTAAAATCCACACTGTTAGTTGCTAGAAAAGTTGATAAAAAAAATAATATCATGAACGTACCATCCGCGTAGATAATTGGATGCTATATGCCATCGATCTGTAATATATACCATCCCGTCAGCGTCTTCTGCAAAGGGTGTGTTGAATGCCACGGCGATATCCATGGCAAAGATGCTGCTCATAAGGATATCGACGACAGTTGTGTCGTTCGAGCCGAAAGCGAGTGCAAACGGTAGCATGATACTCTGGTAGATGATAATAACTAGCGTTACCAGCTGCCACAACTTGAACACGGAGCTGTGAGGATTCACCATCAAGGGCGGGAGATTGCGCAGCTGCTGCCTTTCGTCTGCTTCCGTGTCCACTTGTCGGAGTTTGTATCGCGAAAGCACTTTGAGGTGTCTTTCCAGGATCGCTTTGGTTTCATCGATTAGAATGCGAGGTCCAGTCTGTTCGTGGTCAGCTTGGACGCGGTGCAGCGCTCGCCGCATTCGCAGAGCCGCAAACAAAGTCGTCACCGAGTCTTCTTTCCTAGATGACGTACGTTGAGCCTGTCGAGTAGCAAAGTACGTTAGTAGTTTAAAAAAATATATATATATAACGATACACCCTAAAACTTTCGTGGTCGCACCCCTTTCTCAGCGATGTTTTTCATCATTTCTGGTGTCATTGCAGTCTGCGTGATACTCAGTCGTTCCGGAGCGTAAGGAACGACAGAAACGGGTTTGGAGAACTGCGTGAGTCTTGAGATCACCGACTTCCGTGGAGCCACGCCCCGTACGACCGCAGCTAGTCTTGGTACAGCGGACGGGCGAGCTCCGGGCGATGGCGACGGCGACGGCGATGGGGATGGGGATCCATTGCCCGAGCCCATGCGGGAAGACGCCATGGCCGCCGCAGCCACGCCCGCGAGCACGTGGCCTCCCTGTCGACCCGACGTGGCGTTCGCTTGCTGGAAACCTGTCGCGCAGCCTCAACCTCGGACGGGCCTGCAAGACAGCGATGAAGACGCCGAGTTGGGGAGCAGGAAGGGCAGTAAAACCGCTGCCGAGTGCTAATTTTACCAATGCCAGTTGATGATCAGCTCCGATCGGCTGTCAACGACAATACTTCGAGCACTAGCACTCTGCTAATGCACGTTAAAGGCTGCTTTTGATGATGAAGCTGAGTCTGAAAGCCAAAACAACCTCGTGTGTGTCTGGATTGATAGTATGCACTGCAACTTGCACCATCTTCAAAATGTACCCATTTGACATGGCTACATCGCCCATCTCCCTTCTCGTTCTCATTGGCTAAAAGTTCACTTCCTAGTTTCTATCCCCTGGTAGAAACGTGAATCCATATTACGATGGCCACAGACCTGAGCGCAAGCGCCATCGGGGGCGTGAGCGCGGGTGCGGGCGACTCGGCCGTGGGGGCGTCTGGCGGGCCCGAGAATGCGTACGAGAAGCTCTCGCGAGAGGTTCATCAGATGCAGATCACAGGCGCCATCCACACAGACTGGCTGGAGAACCCCAAGGGATTTCTACTCAAGCCTGACTTCAAGCGGAAGGCTCAACACGTCGGGGCTGGCGGCAAGAAACTCAACAGTTCGCGGCTCTTGAGGCTCCATCTACCGGGCAATTCATACCGAGTTAGGTGGTTCGTGCTGGACGGGATGATCTTACGGTATTTCAAGACGAGCACGGAGGAGCAGGAGCTCGGCGCGATCCACTTGACGTCGGTCAATGCTGTACTCCCGTCCAGTGTGGCAGACGCTCCAGAACATGCTCTTGATCTGGTACGTTTTTTTATTATGTTTAATAGATTCTCGTTTTTAGAAATGAATTATCGTTTCTAAAAACGAAAATCTTTTTAAACAATTAATTATTTAAGTGGTTAATTGTTTTTTCTTGTATTTTTTTTAGGTGTGTGCGGATCGAATTTATACAGTGGCGGGGAATGATCGAGAGGATATGGTGCGCTGGGCCACAGTGCTGACGTTGGTGCTGCGAGGAGAATATAAGCCCAAGTTGATGTTGAGACCGGAGTCGTCGATTATTCGAGGCAGTTCGGTGATCCCAAGACCCAGTGCAGTGGCCAGGAAGACAGCCATGACGCAGGCGTCGAGGTTTACAGATGCCAATGGCATGCGCATGACAGGCACGTTGATGGGAGATGGAGACTCGAAGAGCCAGGGGGACGACGATGTCAAGGAGAAGATCATCACAGTCACATTTGACCAGCCAGGCCCGTTGAATCTGATTCTCAGAGGAACAGTGGACGACGAAGTGATGGTGTGTGGGTTTCAGGACGGAACTGGACCCGGTGGAGAGCTCGGACCTGCTGAAGCTTCGGGTGTCATTCGAGTGGGTGACCTGTTGATTTCGATCAACAATCATTACTTTACGAACATTGAGTTCCAACAGGCTGTGGATTTGATTCGCGCTGCTGGACGGCCGCTTACGTTGCGCTTCTCGCGGATTGACTTCAACACGGCCCCACCTACAGACACCACTCGCGTTGCGGAAGGCTGGGTGCTTTCCAAGGAGCCCTCGGCACACCGATACCGCATTCGTATGTTGCAGCTGCAGGGAGACAAGTTGAAGCTGTACAAGCCCAGCATGCAGGGCGGGAGGGTAGACGAACCGTGTCTGGTTATCCGTATGGAGCAAGTGACGGACATCCGACCTACCAACGATACGCGGGAGGTCGTGACGGCGTTTACTCAGTGTCATCCGAAGCAATGGGGTGTCACGCTTGAGGGATCGCAGAGTATTTTCACGTTTTACACGAAGAACCGTGAAGATATGGTGCAGTGGGTCGATTTGCTGAAGAACTCGCCGTTATTTTCTTCCAAGGCTACGAGATTGTCCATTCCGGTGCATCCAGTGGCTGTTGTGGAATTTGATCCCGTTCTTGAGCCCAAAGTGGTGCTACAGGATGACGTTGGGAAGCTGGGCGACTTGCTGCCAACGTTTTCGTGCCACTGCTTCCTTCTGCTTGAAGACGGCAAGATGATGTACTACGTTAACGCAGATTCAGCTTCTACTCGCACCCGTCCGATCGGCACAATACGCTGCGACAACATCGTCAGCATCGTGCCAAGTCAGGTCACTGATGATTCGATGTATGGTGACGATTCTAACTCGGAAACGTCGTCCATCGGTGGAATCCCGGAGGAAATGATGCCGTGGCGACTGGAGTTGGGGATTCTGGTCCAAGGCTCAGCGCAGAAATACCGTCGTCCGTTCATCATGTGCTTTGCTACTCAGGAGAAGATGATGAAGTGGGGAATTGCTATCGGCAAGGAGGCCAAGCGACTAACTGGACAGGAGTACGATCTGTCGTCTATAAGTCGCCGTGCTTCACGTAGCAACAGCCAAACATACGCACCGCGTCATTCCGAGACGCCAATGACGAGGCCGACAATATCGCGACTGATTTCGAACCCATCCAAGTACATCGACCCCAACGTACAAGAGTCGTCGCGTCTGTATCGTAGTCTGAAGGATGTGACGCTGAAGTCAGCTACGCGTGGATGGTTCTTCGTCAAGAAACCGCGCAGTGCGGGACTGAGTGCGTACCATCCTCGGTTCCTCGTTCTTATCGACAACCAGCTCATGTTTTTCAAGTACGAAGTACTCGAGGAAGAAAGCTTGCACTCGTATGCAAGCATGCTGGATCTCCGCACCATTAAGGATGTCAGGGAAGCCGAGTCGGGTTTCCAGGAGAACCTCGACTTCACGATCCAGCTTACCACTGCTGACGACATCGTCTGGTTGGTAAGACACTGTGCTCATAGTCTTGGTTGTGGCATGTATTAATCTCTGTTTTGTACTAGTTGGTGGCGGAAAGCTATGCGCAGAAGGAAGCGTGGTTGTCGGCATTAATCTGGCTGTCAGACTACTACTACCGACCAGGTGACAGCGACGATGGCATCACGACTGCCATGACTGATGTAAAACGAATTGCACTAAATACTGCAGGTATAATGACGTCTATCCCCGAGTCCGAAGGATCGAACAGCATTACCAGCCAAGATGTGGATCCGAAGGAAGCGGACCGTCTTGCCGCCGCGGGAATTGCCAAGGAGCGGCTATCTACCACGGGTCTTGGCGCTATGCTGACTGATGATTTCACGGGAATTGGTGGAGAAATTCAGATCGCCGGCAGAAGAGTGTTTGCTGCCATCTCCAGTGGCGTATTCCGTTACTACGATTCCCAGAGCGACTATGAGAGTGAGTGGGGGGATGCCATCGACGCTATATCCCTTAAAGAGATCGAGGAAGTGCACTCGGACGGCTTGGATTTGGGCAGCTTTGTGGTCAAAGTTAAAGGTGAAAAGGAGGTGCGATTGGTCGCAGAAAGCGCGAAGCTGGCCAAGCGTTGGATGCTGGTCATGTGCTGCTGCGGGGACTTGGTGCTTAAGAAGGCGCCGCACGCTGACTATTGGGCCAGTACTAAGCCCAAGGAGGCTTGGATCTGGAAGTTGGATCGGTTGTACCAGGTATTCCGTCGTCGATACTTCTCTCTTCGTAACCACCAGCTCATCTTCTTCACAGAACAGGGAGGTCGGATGCTCGGTATGATCTCGCTGCCTTGCATCTTCCACCTTCAGATGTCTAAAGTGTGGACACGTAGCAAGGACGAGGCCGATTTCTACCAGTTGGAAGTGAGTTTCGCGGTCCCCACAGCAGCTGAAGAGAGCTCACGCACGGACCAGATCGGTGACTTCTATGCTTTCCTCTTGGCTTTCGACACGGAGGACCAGCTGAAGGAATGGGCTAACGCTATCTACGACTGCTGCACGAACTCCATGTCGTTGAAGGGCAACGCAACGTTGTCGCCTCTGGGTGACATCCAGGTGCTTCCGAAGGAACTGCTCAAGACCTCGACTTTTGATCACAGCGATGATGCCTTCTTTAAGACTGCTGGACTGCCAATTGGACTCACAGTGCCGTCAAAGCGACCTGTTCCTGATGCTGCAGTGTCTGCCAGCGAGTTCAGCTCGAGTGGGTGGCTCTACTACCGTACATCCAAGGAAGAGCGTATCCGGCTGCGGTACTTCATGCAGTGGGGCTACGAATTGTCGATCTACAAGCACGAGGTGCTGGCTGATGAGGCGACTGCCATTCGCTACGGTGTGATCGACTGTCGCGCGCTTGTGGACGTGCGTTTCGCGTACATTAACTCGCCTGAAAATGCTGTCGAGCTCATTCTTGGATCGGAGACCAGCGTGATCATCATCCCTCGCACCGATCAAGAAGCCGTTATGTGGCGCAACTCGCTGCTTGATGTGAAGCGTGCTTATGGACAGCTGGAGTCTGGCAAAAACAAAGAGGATACGTTCGGTACTGGCGTCTTCATCAGTCGAGGTAGCACGTTCTCCACGCACAAGGACAACGAAGAATTGCTGCGCTTGCAGATCGAATCTACCGTCATTTACTCGTCGAACCTCCAGGACTGGGATGGCCGCAACTGGATTCCAAAGTATTTCGTGCTGACGAGCTCGCGGGTGCTCATGATGTCTCTGGCGTTGCACCTTTACGACGAGGAGCCTGACATCCTGGGCTCGTTTTCGACCAAGGATATCGTGGAGGTTCGTGCGTGCAACGAAAAGGAAGAAGCCGAGACTGGCAACTGCAAATCTGCGTGTGTCATTACACTGCGACCACAGTCCAGTGCCTCGGGCGACGCGATTCAAACGGTTCCTGACCGCATGATCGTCAAATGTGACTCCATCGGTACGTTTACCACGGCTGGAAAACTTGTACGGGAAGAGTCTAACCTCATTGTGTTCGTATCAGATCATTGCTTGGAGTGGATGCGTCTGCTATGCAGCAGCAATGGCAAGTTAGAGCTCAAGAAGAACGCTGCCACTGGTTACTGGGGCAGTGTGAACCGCATCGCGTCGCTTTCTCGTCACCAGAGCTTCTTGGCAACGACCCCTCTGTCTGCAGCCATCGCCGCCGCCAACTCGGGCTCTGGTGCATCTGCCCCTGGAGGCGAGCGCACGCGGAGAATGACGCGCCAGGATGCAGCGCGAAAGTGCGTTCAACTCTGTGCTTCTCTCTCTCTCTCTGCATGTCTAACGTTGACTTCTACCTGCTTCCAGGCGTACGTCGGAGTTGATCATGAACCGCAAGAGCATGATGGGGATGTGAGGACGAGTGAATTCTTCATGTAGTATCGTGTTTTCAGCGACCACAATTCATTTACACACTTCCTCCTCCTCTAACTGCCTTGCAGATGCACAGACCAGTACGACATTCTTTCTATGTAGTTGGTCGTTTAAAAATCAGCGCTCTCTGCTGACGGGTCCACAGGTCCGTCGTTCCCGCCGTTTGGCAAGACGAAGCTGGAAGCTCGAGACGACTCGGGGTGTGACGGTGGAGAAACTCGAGATACGGGAGCAGAACTCATCCTGCCCAAAGGAGACCTTCGCCCGCTGTTGTCTTGCGACGAAGGTGGGGCCATCGGGTGGCGGTGGCCAGCGCCCACGACGATGGGCTTGTAGTCTAGACCAGCATCAGTACTTCCCCACGATGTCCAGCTATTGCCACGACGAGCAGCATGCTTGATTTCCTTGATGTCAGCAGCTGTGAACTGCAGCAACGTCGTGAGAACTGGCACCAATCGTGCCTGCTGTGAGGAACCTGGACGGAAGGACATGTACTGCACCACCACATTCTTCAGGTACTCCATGTTGACACCGTCACGTCGCTGGTTCTGCAGCATCGCCGTCAGCTCCTCAGCATGACGACGCTTGTCTTCCCGCAACTCCTGGATCTCACGCTGCGCTTCTTCAAGTTGCTGGGATAACGCCTGCATCTGTGCTGCCTGTTCTCGCTGTTCCACCTCTCGCTTGGCTTGTAACTGGGCGAATTCAAGGATCTTGCGGTTGTCAGCGCCGCCCGAGCGAACATCCTCCTCCAACTCATGCAGACGCGCACTCAAGCGAGCAATTTCCTTCTCTTTTTCCAGCACCGCTTGCAATGCCAGTTTCGACTTGTGTTTGCTTTCGGCCTCGAGACGATCGAGTTCGCGTTTAAAGTTCTGCTGCTCGTTCTCCACAGCAGCTTGCAGCCTCAGCTTCGCCTCAACACGTTCATGTTGGAAACTCTCTTCTTGCTTCAGCAACTCGCGCTGGACGCTCTCAAGATCCTGTTTGGCTTGAGTCTCGCTCTGTTTCATGCGCTGTACGTCCGCCTTAGCAGCCTGGACTTGCGTCTCCATTGTCTGCTGGGCAGCTTTACTATTCGCAGCGTCGCGTAATGCTCCCTCAATAAGCGCCACCTGCTCTGCCAGCTTACCAGCCATACTCATGTTCTCCGTCTGCAATCTCGTGGCCAGTGCCATGCGATCTGATAGAGACTTCTTCGTCTCAGCGAGATCCACACTCAAGTTGTCCACTTGGAGCGTTTTATCGCTCAAAGACGCTTCCAGTTCTTCTTCATGCTTGCGTGCAGTCTCTAGTTCACGTGTCAGCGTCTTGCAACGAGCTTGGAGTTCGTTTTTTTCCCGAGAAAGCTCTTTCTTCTCGGTCATCAGTGTACGTCGCTCGGTGTGAACACGCTCCAGTTCCCCTTCCTTTTCTTTGCGTAGCATCTCGAAGTTCTCGTGGTGTTTTTCGCGCATTTCGTCGAGTTGTTTCTTCAAGTCTGTCGCCTCCTTCTCGCTCTGGATGTAACGACGTTCGTTTTCCTCGGCCTTGGTGGCGTGCGCTTCAAGTCCTTCAGCAGCCATCACCAGATCCTCACGCATACTACTCACCTGCTTCTGCAACTCCATGAGTTCTGAGGTCATGGATTTCTGAGAAGCTGACATCTTCGTAACTTGCTTCTCCTTCTCCCGCAGCTCTGCCTCCAGCGTCTCTGTCTTGCTGTTCGCTGCGTCACTGTCGGTAATGAGGTTCTCCAGCTTGGATGTCCAGTATGCACGCTCTTCTTCCAGCTGTTTCTCCAACGACGCCTTAGCCTCGCGTGCTTGTTCCTGCTGCTCTTCAAGCTCACGTTTTGCTTCACTTAGTGCTGTGATTTCCTTCTCTGAAGCGGCCTGCTTTAGCTCAAACTGAGCCACCTGGTCGGCCAGATGGCTCGTGTCTTCCTTGAGCGCTTTCACCAGCGACTGCGTGGCCTCACTCTCGCCCTTCGCCTTGGATAACCGGTCCTCAGCTGCAAGAAGCATCTTCTGTAGCGACTGAATCTCGTGCACATGCTCTGCTGATTCGAGCTTCACATGCTCCAGCTCTTGCATCAACGCAGCCTCCTCCTCCTTCTCCGTTTCCTTCTGCGAAGTCTCCTCCTGTGCCTTTTGTACTTGCTCTTTCAGCGACGCGAGTTCTTGCTGCAATGCTTCACTGTCGCTGTCCTTGGCATCTAGTAGATCTTGTAAGCGATCAACCTCAGTGCGCAAAGAGTTCGCTACCTCTTCAGCAGCTTCCGTCTGTGCTTCAGAAGCCGAAGAAGCTGCTGCCTGTTTCAATGCTTCGATTTCGTCCTGAAGACGTGAACGTTCAGCCTTTGCAGCCTCTAGTTCTGACGCTTGTGTCTCCAGCGCCGCTGCCACCTTCTCCTCCACATCGTCCTCGGAAGACTCCGGTAGGGAAGGAGCTGCCTGCTGCAGCGCCTCGATTTGCTCCTGCAGACGCGCACTCTCGGCCTTTGCCGTCCCCAGCTCTGATTGCTGTGCCTCCAGTGCTGCTGCCACTTTCTCGTTCACTTCATCCTCAGAAGGACCCTGTTGCAACGTTTGAAATTGTTCTTGAAGGCGCGCATTGTCAGCCTTTGCCTCCTCTAGCTCTGCTCGCAATGCTTCTAACGCGGCCTCTACCTTCTCCTTCACTACGTCTTCAGAAGAAGAACCATTCAGAGCAACAGACGCAGCTTGCAATGCTTGGAGCTGCTCCTGGAGACGAGCAGTATCAGCCTTCGCCGCTTCCACTTCTGCTCGTTGGGCCTCAAGTACCGCCTCCATCTTCTCCTTCTCGTCGTTCTCCAACTCCCTCTCCGACGCAGCAGCTTCAGCTTGTTGCAGACGCTCAACCAGCTCCTTCTTCTCCTGTTCCACCGTGGCAAGCGAGTCAGCTGCGTCCTTCTGCTCATTTTCTCTCTGCTTCACACCCGCATCCAACTGCTCCGACATTTCCCTCATCTTCTTCTCCAGTTCTCCTTTCAACTCCATCAGTCGTTGCAGCTCCTCCTGCTCCTCATCTCTGGTCGCGACCTTCTCCTTCTTCATCTCTTCGAGTTTACTCTCCAACTCCTTCTTCTCTTCCTCCAGCACTCGTCTAGCTTTTTCATGCTGCTCGTCTCTCTCCAGAAGCTTCTTCTCAAGCTCCTGGGTCTGCAGAGCGCCCTGTCTCAGCTGCTCTCTCATCCTCTCCACTTGCTGCATGGCCTCGTCCACCTGTGCGTCCTCCAGGGGGACACTATTATGGTCCACTCCCAATAGATCGATCTCCTCGTACTTCCCAGGCGTTTTATCCGTCGCAATAGGCGACAGATCCAGCAGATTGACGCTCTCTACGGGCACTTGTGGCTTATGTTCCTCTTTCTGTTTCAGTTCCGACAAGATACGGTACTTCTCCTTCAGTGCTTCGATGTCAATAGATCCCCCGGGGGTACTATTTTCCTCCGCCTTGACGCACCCAGCCACATCGAGCCCCAGCTCGTGCTCCAGAAAGCTTCGTAACGCTTGTATATCAGCGTCACTGGTGGCCGCAGCTGCTAGTTTGCTCTGGTTCTTCTGGTATTGAGCCTTCATGAGCTTGTTCTGCCGCGTGAGCTTCATACTGAGCGCCAACAACTCTTCGTACGTCATTCGATTAGTATTAGTACCCCCGCCCTCAGCGGTCGGGGGAGAGGAGGAGGAGGAGGAGGAGGCCTCGCCATTCTCAAGCGATGCGTTGGCGGTCGCAGTGCGCAGGAAGTGGAGCCCCTTGGACAGCCCCCCGCGCCCGAGCTCGCGCATCTGCTCGAGCTTCTCCTTCTTCTTGAGCATCGTGCCGCGCGGAATGCGGGAGTTATGAAATTATGTACGAATGGGGTGGTGGGTAATTTCGATTAAGTACGGAGAGCTACAGCACAGTACTTTATTTTTTCAGATTCATTGTGTCTCGATGAGAATCTCGGGAGAATGCTGTTGCCCTTTTGTGCTGCGAATCGCAGCCTGCGATCACTTGGCTGCGGTGTACTGATCGGACTGATGCCGCTTGAATTTAGTGCGGTAGCTACATGTAGTAGGCTACTAGCTACCGCACCAAATTAGTAGTGCAGTAGCTACCTAGTAGCTACTTATGTATGATGCGCTGGAGCGGCCGCCAGGCGTTTAAGATATGTAACATCGTGAAGATGTATGCCCATGCTTATCAGCGAAATGACTTGCTATCCTTCGTTCTGCGTCTAATCATTGCCTGGACGTCTAAACTCAATGACGGAAAGAAAGCAGCGCACTTCACGGAGAGCTCGCTTGAATGCGTGGCGCGACGTGTACTCGGCGTATTGGCGCGTACGGTGGACGCTATGACGAGCACCCTCACACGGCAACAGCAAGCACGCGGTCTCCACGTACACGTTTCACTTGGCAGCGGTTTGTTTGCCCTTCTAAGTTAGAATCTAAGTAGCAGTCTCTCTTGCACAGTTCGGGGAAATCAAGCGAATCATCCACTTGCCAAGCGATAAAACAAGTCCGACATATTGACGGCGTATAAGTTACGACACCAAATCAGCGCGATGCTTCTCTGATAATCCAGTGACATACATGTACTACAAAAGTAGTTTAGAATGCAGTGTGCTGTCCGTGCCAGCTCGCTCCGCTTACTCTTCTGCAATACATGGCAGGATACTCAAGTACATCGACAAGTCGGGTATGGTGGGTCGTGAGTACGGTTTGTATCACACTTCTTCGGGTGCAACGCAGCAAGGTTGTGCATCAAGGAGAGACGACGACTGTGGAAGTCACGACGAGCAGACTTCGATCGACATTGGTTCGACAACTGGAGGTGCTATCCAAGCGTGAGAGCAAACCAAACTACGAGGCACGTACTTACACCTCTGTATTGAGCTGTTGGAACGTCCTCCACGAGAGTCATCCGGTTCCAGGAGGGACTTACAGCAGTCACCGGGTTCCGCAGGAACAAGTACATCGACATTCAACACCAAGGCACAGCGTCATGAAAATTAATCACTTTTACACGTGGTTACGGCGACTGAAGCTAAACGTAGCAGCGCATTGAAGTGTGCACGCCCAGTCAGAAATTGATGACCGGGAGCGCCACAAATGTCTCTGCGGGAGGCGAGGCCACCTCTCGCTTTATGAAACTTGTGCGCATTTGTATTCTTTTGACTTGTATTGCACCCACCAACGTTCAGCGAGGGCGATTTCCGGCTCTCGTCGAAGCGGGAACATTGCATTGGCAGCAATTTTCATGCTTGCTGTTACAGCAATGCTGTACCAACTTGCGTCTCGAGATCGATTTGCATGTGTCTTCAACTTCGCGCCAGCTGTTTCGTGTACCCACTTCGCCGACACTTAAGCGGGAGAAAGATACCGCCCATTCTGCTTTCCCAGGCTACAAATTACAATTAAGTACGTCGTTTTTTACTTACTGGACATCAAATATCCACCGTCAGCTCTCACCAAAGTATCTGAAGAAAGTTTCTTCATCAAGTGAGCAAGCGAGTTGAAAGACCACGTACCTTACAAACACCGTCGGAACTTTCTCTCCAGGCGACACCTTCACCTTGAGCCCGTACAGTACTCAACACTTTAGTCCGACCGGCGGCCGTGTCCGCCGCTCACTCTTCAATTTGACACCACGCCGGACACGTCTCCAAGCACTCCACGCTCCAACTATCGGTCTCTAGTACCTCCACTCTATCGCCACGATGGCCATCTCCGACCAAGTCCGTAGTCAGCTGTTCCAGTCGCCCCAAAGCTCTAGCACTGACACTAAGATGCAGGCGATCCGTATTCCCACGACGCGGGGTGGCGCCACTCGCGGCGGCCTCGTGCCTCGCTCTCCCAGTTCGGGCCGCGGTCTCTGGACGCCCGAGGAGCATCTACGCTTCCTTGAGGCGCTGGACAAGTTCCCGTCGGGCCCGTGGAAGTGCATCGCCGAGTACGTAGGCAACAAGACGGCGAGACAAGCCATGACCCACGGCCAGAAGTACCGTCAGAAGATCGCGCGCCGTCGTCGCGGACTCAAGAAGATCGTGCGGGATCTTCAGTTCGCAGCCGTCGAAGTGCAGGACGACGGTCATGAAGTAGTCGAAGCAGAAGAAGAAGAAGAAGAGACTGACGCGAGACTGAGCGTCGAGTCCAACCCCATGGCGCTGTCCGATCAGGATTTTGCCACCTTTGTTGCCAGTCTGGACCTCGCAGAGGAACTGCAGCTCGACGCTCTGAATGCGTCGCCGCTGGTCGTGCCCAATGCAACGCCGTTCGACCAAGATATACCCAGCTTTTCGTTGGAAGTCGATGTCCCGGCGCCCCCGACGTCCGAGACCAGCGACTGCGGCCTCCCTCTGACGACAACGCAACAAGATGTGCACCACTGGGTCGTCATGGACCGCGCGGACGCGTCCTCGGAAGAGTTCTCGGCCGCTCTGGCAGAGACCTTCCTGTCTGGCTGCGAGGAAGTCGACGCGTATGCGTTTGCAAAGCCTTCGCCGCTGCCAGAGCAGCTGCTGGACGAGTACGTCCAGGAGCAGATGAACCCGTTAGTCGTAACAGACCCGGCGCTCAACGGTCTCGAAAGCTTTGAGTTTGACACATTTGAGTTGCGGTAGCGGATGCCCATCTCGTTATGACCACGTATTATATTATTTGAACTTTGCCCATGACGTAATTTTATCTCGTACACAAGATCAAAAAGCGTTAAACAAAAAATGCATGTCGTTCGCCTCAGCGAGCGAAATAAAAGCTTGGTCTTGCAAAACTTAAAAAAAAAAACACTTCGCCATCATGAAGCCATGATGACGCTGGAAAACGGGTACTAAACGTTGAGATGCGGGAGGATGAGCATTGTGTCGGATAGGTACTGTACGTTTTTGGTGAGATTCCTTGCATGCAAACAGCGGCGACAATCGTCAATTTGGCGGCTCACTTCGGTGTATGAGGGCGAGAAACGTCGAGATAAAGGTTCCGTCTTGCGCCAGCGCCATGTGTGGCCCTGAAGTTTGAAGGCTCCACTTGCCTCGCTACGCTTGTGGGTTCATCCTCCCAAGAACCGAAGCAGCGCGTTATCCATGCTGGAGGTATGCTTGTAACTGGAGAAGAACGACTATTACGACTAGTAATTTACGGGGTGGACTTAATCAAAGGTCGACAACAAGAGATCTTGCTGATTTTACAGCTTTGACGATTGCTTAAAAATCTCGTAGACGTAGAAGCCTAATTACTGGGAAAAAATGCTCGCATTTTAGTGTCAGTCCCGTCTTGATCGAGTCACCACTAAGAGTTTGCCATGATGAAGGGTACTTCAGTAAAGCATATGCGTTCGTTGTTAAGTGCAGAATATGCGTTCGTGCTACAGGAGCACTGTAATGCGCCAGGGCATGATCACGTTCCCTAAGACATTAAGATTAGCCGGCTCAATCATAGAGGCGATTCATGCAAAGTACTCCAGCTAAAGGAGGACCTTACTTCGAAGCAGGGGTCCGCAAATGGTTATGGACTATGGATGGAGGGGCCAAAATCTTGGTTCCATTATCACAATGCAATTATATTGCGTTTCGAATTTATTGAAGTTGCTCCTTTTCATTCCAACAGTGCTATTATATCCAAAATACCTTACTGTTAACAGTACAGTACACTCTGTATCTGGAAGTGTCGGTCGATGATGTGCCTCCATATCATTTTTCTGGTGGATTATCGTGGAGACCAAATATTGCCTACTATGGACGTCATCCATTTTTCCCAGTTCCAGGCCATCCTTATGGCCACTTCATTGGTTTTTATGGCCACACCATCGGTTTTTACGTCCCCCTGCTTCAAAGTACAACTAGCTCGAGTTGATGTGAGCCATATTCAACTTTAGAAGAGCATTGGCATGAAACAGCTTTTTGAGCAGGAGGTGTTTCCCGAGAATCCGAGGGATCCACTGATTGTGGCTGCACCGATCGATAGCTGAGCATCGTGTTGATATAGAGATGCAGTTGAAGATGCAGTTGAAAATGCAGTGTTGCAGCACTATCAACACCAATTTCCTCAACGTTTCCTGAGCAAGATCTCCCCCGAAAGGAAGACTTGCATCGACCTGACTTCTTCGCGCATAGAGAACAAGCTCAAGAGTTGATGAAGAATCTGAATGAACACCAGTACGTCGGTAGTGTAACACTGCCGCTGCACAAGAAGTGCAGCTCCAAAAACTGCCAAACGCCATGTCGTCACAGTTTCGACGGTTTAAAAGTCACGATTACACCCGAAAGCGTTCGAGCTTGGTCAATTGTGCTTGTTACTGACCTCCAGCGGGAAGCTTACTGAAGCCGCTAACTTAATCGATCACCACTTCGCCTGTCTAGGCGAAATAAAACTTTTCATAGTTGAGCTGAGTCCGACAGGCGCCTCGATAAAAATCAAGGAGATTTGGAAGGCTCGTTGACGCTTTCCACGTCGGGAAGTGTAGTAACACTTGACATTGATGGAGGATCATCAGGACGAGACGAGTGGTGGCTGTCCGCTCTCTGAAGTTACCGCTGCACAAGACGCTTCACAGATCCAGTTCCATTTTACAACGATCTTGAGTAATATTATCTGAGATCAACGTATGGGGTGAACTAGTGGTAGCCGACAGAGGGTATCGTGAAGCCACGTTTCCGGTATTTTTAGGAAGACGCTTGTATGAAGAGGATGTTGTTGGTGAGTGATGAATCTCGTGAGCAAAGCGTTGGAAGATGCGGTGGTTCCATTCTTGTCGATGCCGAACGTGGCGTGGACGGAGGAGTTCTGAAGCATAGGAAAGGCAGCTCTGCACAATTCGCTACCAAGGTTCACGTTTTCGATACGAGAAGGAAAATTAAAAAAAAAACTCCACTGTACTTCGAAGTGGCAAGCTGCTCCTCTCGGAATGATGACGCGGAAGCGCTAAGATCCATTCTAGCAAGCATACTTACCAAACACAAACATTAATTTGGTGACGGCAAGAGCACTCGAGAACAAGTAGTTTGGGCCAGCTTCTTTGACGACATTTAGAACAACAGTGTAATTTAGTTCAAGGCCCGTCCGTCTCCAAAGTGGACCCCAATTGCAATGATCGATTCTCTGTAAACCTGAATTCCTTCAAATAACGGATATGCTGCCAAGTTCTCGACGGGGGGGGGATTAAGCTGCTGTACGCTGATTTTTTATCGCATTTCGAAAAGGGGCATTCTGCGAGAGTTTTGAGAACAGGTGGACGCTAAGTTTTCTGCCGTTGGAGTTGGCGGCGGCAGGGGAAGCTTGTTGTATTCATTGAGGTTGACTGTGTCGTTGATACAACTATAATAAAGCAGCGCAAAATCATGCTGGGGAAGCTACAGTACAAGTCGTCGCTATCGATGTTGTACTTCTGATGATGAGTGCTTCCAACAGTCACAACTGGAAGAAACCACAACAAAAGCAAATTCAATTGTGAGTGAAACCCACTAGGTTCTGCTAAAGACCTCGAAAAAATGTTGCACTGCGTTATGTGTTCATTGTAGAAACGCCCAAACCAAACGAACTCTGCTAAGCTTATCTTGCAAAAAAATGTAAGGTATCGCGCCCTTTGATTAATTCTCGTTTTCATCTCAGCTAATGGATGTGGAATTCACAATCATAAGTGTTCAGCCAATCAGGTTTCTTCATTTGACTTGGTCTTTGTATTCCATATGTATTTGAGTGTTTTATATGTCATCCCGTGTATTTTACGATCATTTTGGTGTGTTTTATGTCAGGACATCTTGTGGTGCGGACGGGGAATTCTCGTAAATTTACTATGCGGGGATGGCATTCAGTGGTGCCGGATTTATCTGTCGTTGTAGGCGGATTGCATACTGAAGTTACTTTATCATATCCACGACTCGCGGTCTTCGGTGCGACTACATGCAGCGACAACCTCACACCAACGCTCACGTGGTCGAGAGCATCGAACCTTCTCCACGCCGTACGCCATCCAGGCAGGTACGTCGCGTTTTAGTGAAAACGTAGGTCGCACCAGCACCGCGGCACCGTCGCGGCTAAGCGCAGCAATTTGTTCAGAAGACATGGCTTCATGCCAAACGCGCAGATCGTCCACTACACCGTAAAACCCATACATGTACCATCCATTGTACGCGTCGTCGCTGACGAAGCCTGTCCCCACCTGAGCGTAGTAGTAGAGAAAACTCTCGAGCTGCTGCTCCTGGTCGTGCTGTGAGTCCACCAACGCGCCATCTAGATAAACCTTCTGAAACCGCTGCTCAAACACAAGAGCAACGTGATACCATCGCCCGAACTCCAGTTCTATTGCCACACAAGGCTTCTCAGCCGTCACGGAGCAGTACAAGTTCCTCTCGGCATTCACGTGCAGGCCATCGACCTCCTTCCTCCCGACACTTTTCACTCTGCAGACCTAGCAAGACACCGCCGTGTCGAACGCCCTGTTCAACCGGCGACAAGCTGAACCACGCGTCCAACGTGAAGCTCGGTGCAGCCTCTCGCGCGTACAAACCGAAGAGCGTGTCTGTCGATCGGAAAACTGGAGCGTAGCTCTGCGGGAGTCTCTTGGCCTGCAGTCCAACGGGTTGTCCTCCAAATCGGAGCGAGCTCTCGAGCGCGTACTGTCGTTTACTGTCGGCACTTCGATGTATCAACTCCAAGTCGGACTCGCGTACACAGGTCGATCCTCGTTCGTAACGAACATGAGACAGTCGAGGGATGTAGAGCTCTGCGCGTGAAAGGGCACGGAGCAAGTGGCGCTCGACGTGCGAGTGCCGTAGTACTTCGAATGGCAACCAACACCTCGTCGGGCAGCGATCTCCACGACAGTGCAGCCATCCGGTAATGTATCAAAGAGGCACACGCAGGATTTGCTCAAAATTGTGTTGACGAGACGGCTGGTTCCTGGGAATGATCTGTCGACGGAAAATACGGTTCAGTGACTCATACTTAATACATTTGTACAGATGAACCCTTCCGTAGTCATAGCGCCAGGAACCAATGTTTATTCCTAGTTAAGGGTATTCTTGTCACGGTGTGGCACAACCAGCTGTACCATCAAACTGGTACACTTATGGGTACCCGTGATCGGTGCCTAACGATGAAGCCTTCTGTGGGATCTGTCCGGCAAGCGATAAGCGTTCGAGGAGACTGGGGCGAAGCACAGGACGACGAGGTGCGGCTTGATACTAGAGAACTGTAGTTTCTGGAGTTGGAGTAAGGAATATCTGAACAAAAATCCGGATAAGCTAGACATATTTCTTTTGTAATATTTTGGGATGCTCTAATACTTAACTCCAGTGGAGATATCAGGGGGGGGCGATACTCCAAGGCGTCTATTTTTGTAGCAACGCTTCGTAACCCTCGATTAGCTCGGTAGCCCTCAATTAACTCCGTAACCCTCGAAAGCTACAGTTCTCTACTGAAGATATTAAGGAGCATCTCAATTGAATGCTTATTCGAGAAGATTCAACGGGCGTGACAGATCGATATGTGCAGGGCTTAGGACGATGTAGAGAGAGCTGCGAGAGGAATTAGGCAAGATGGAAGGGCGCAAGCAGCGAAATCCTTGCTTGACTACTTCGGAGGTGCTGCACAACAGTGACTTTCCCATAGCTACGCACCTCAGAATAGACATTTTTAGGTATTCCATATTACAAGTGAGGGGTGAGAGGGAATATTTACTTAGGCTTGTAAACTGCTTGACTTCGGGATCCACTTTCGTATTCCTGCCAGCGGGTATTCCAATCCTAGGGATGACTACCGAGGGGTTCATCTGTACATCGTGGGAGACACTGGAGGACGATGAATGCCATATTGGTACACGTATCGACGCGAAAGCGGAAAATGGCTACATGTACATGTACTGCACTCGAAGCATACCAAAAAAGTGGGCGTTTATCTTTTGGTATCAATAGGGATGCGTTCGCAGCAATTGTTGTATTTGTTTTGAAAACATGCTCTAAAGTGCTCTAATTGTCCTAAAAATAACTTGGTTTTTCTACTGTTAATTAACCCGACAGTACATTACTATTAATAGGGCTGGACCCGCCGCTACCGGTACTGTATCACGGCACATTGCTGTTACTAAATAACTTATAGTAGTACATTGTAGAACAATTAGATCACCTTTTAATTTAAAGAACAGGTTTAGGGGCCTGGATCCAGCCCCAAACAACATGTAATTTAGAGCATCTCCACCGGTAGTGCAAAATACAAAAGTGATACCGGTAGGGCACAGTGAATAGGCAGCTAAACACCAAACGCAGCGTACATGTATACAAATACACTCGCACGAGCTTTCATGACATCGAAAAGCCCTTGTACTGTCGCGAAAGGGAGCCCCATCTGAAGATGGCTACTTTTCGGGAGTGAATTAAAGTCGGCAAGTGTTGACTCAGCATTCCCCAAAAATCAAGCAAAACTTCAGTGCAAACTTTCAGTGGACGTTTCGAACTTTGCCTGAATAAGATATTTGGTTGGCATCTGGACTTGATTGGTAACAGATACGAGCGAGCTCAGCAAAACTTGGCAGACCCGCTGGACATGACGGGATAAAAGCAGACAACAGGCCGGTTTGGGCCGTATATCTCTCAATACTTGTCGAACAAATACTTGTACGTTACGTGCTGGTGGTGGAGGTGTCAAGTTGCCGCGAGAGAGCGGCCGATCTGATTACACCCAGCCAGCGACGCGTACAGTATTACGAGATGCTTGGAAGCACGGCGTCTGTCTCTGTGGACGGTCTGACGTGTTCGGGCACCAGGATAACGCTACGTGGCCGCCGCTGCAGTTGTACCACCGGCGCGAGGTCAGCTTTCTCGTGTCGATTCAGCCTACCATACATGTATAATACATGTACATGTAGTTCGAGCGAGTCGGTTTGGCCAAGATTCCTACCGCTTGGCAGGCAAAAAAGTCGTTTACATACACAGGCGCCACGTACAATGTGCAAATCTCGCTTCATATCCTGCAGCGCGCCGCAATGGCCGCGGTGCTTGTCGTGGAGGTGAATCGTTCTACGATACCGGTACTCGTGCGTGGGTGACAACAACAAGGTCAGCCAGTCTCGCCCAATCGATACGATTCGTACATGTATTACGACAGGACCGGGACCCCATCATCAGGCGCTGGATCATCCAGTGCGCCGGAGACGTACGTACAGGCAAAGCTAGCTCGGAACGAGTACTATTATAGTACGAACCGATCATGGCGTGTCCGCATTTACCTGCTCTAGTGAAAACTTGTGGGGCTGATGCTTTCTGAAAAGCCGGTGTGATCCTGAAATTTTGGTGCAAAACGCATGAAAGGTTTGCAGTGCAAACCGAGACCGAGGCATGGTACTTCTTCACTCAAGCTATGTGGTCGCTTAATCGATTATCGCCAGTCTCTCTCCACGAGCCAGAGCACTCGGCAAGCTCAGGTTTCCACGTAATATGGATTTTCTCCAACAATATTGCCGGTTTCCAGGTCGTCGAATCGATCGAACTCAAATTTTGGTTTTCGAGCGCCGCCATCTTTTCCACACGTTTAGCTTCCACAAACTATTTATCAAAGAAGACCCCCTTTTTCGCGCGATTTTTGAGAAACTTTGCATGCCTGTCAAAAGCGAGATGAGCGCTCCGTCTCTTGAGTGTCCAGCTCGCCTTCCAGTCGATGGCCTCAATAGATACGCTCCAAGATGCATCGTTAAAACTGCGACGCAAACAATGAGCCATGTGTGGTGTGTCGGAGCAAAAGCGAACGTTTAGCATCTCCGCCCTCATTGCACGAATAGCACCCGACCTGGCGGAACGGATCGCAGCATTTCGCTAGTGGGTCGATTGACTGCAACGTCTACCAAGTAGCTCGTCATCCAGGTGGACACTCCAGTATGATTTCGCCCAAGGTCATGAGCGAGCTGCATCAGGCCAAGCTCGTGCCCACACAGTTCACAGTGCCCAAACCGGGTGAACACGCGTGGTCGCCGGCCGAGCAGCGTCGCTTCTGGGAGGCCATTCAGCGTTTCCCACAGGGCCCCTGGACAGCCATCGCCGCCTACGTAGGCTCCAAATCAACTCGCCAAGCCATGACCCACGCGCAGAAGCTTCGTCAGAAGCTCAGTCGATGGAAACGTCGCGTACGCAGCGACTCGGTTAGTTCGGTGTGTAGTACAGGCTCCAACTCGAGTGCTTCGGCCACGGTAACTACGCCTGCTGACAATAACGGATCCCAGTCACCGCCAATGTCACCGACGGAATATGGCGATATCGGCAAGCTCAGCGTTATGGATCACATTGAGGAGGAGGACGATGAGAAGAAGAGCATGGACGACTGCGAGCCGATGGACATCAAACCAGAGTTCAAGAGCGAGGTGCAGCAGTTTAACGGTCATGAACAGGTGCACGATGTACACGACGACCGCTACTTGGAGCATCTACTGACCGATATTGAGCCAGTGTTGGAGCATGTCGCGCACTTTACGAATGGTTCGCATGATCACGGCACGGAGGAGGCAACACGACCAGTGGCGACGACCGACTACGGTAGCGAGCAGGCAGTGTACTTCACGCACCATGCAGATATGGCGGCGTCGGAGCACAAGACCATGGAGCATTCGTGGGGTCAACACCACCCACACACCGCATATTACCAGCAGCACCATCAGCAGCAACAGTACCACCACCAGCCGTACAGCGCGCCGGTCACATCAACGGCAATGCACTACACGCCCACTGAGGGCGGCAACTTCCACCATATATAAGGTGGCCTCCGTGTCTAGAGTTGCGCGAAGAATGCGTGATAGTGAAGCTGAATTAGTTAATAGTTAGTAGTAATCAAGCGAGTGGATGGATATCTCAACTCTGTGCGCAAACTGCCTGGAAGCAGCTCATGCTGTGGCTCGAGAGATACTGTCACAAGTGAATTGCTCAAACCAGGCAGATGGTCATCACATCACGACCAACTCGTGCTAGCAGTTGGCAAAGTCGGATCTGTATTTCCATCTGATCTACTTCTCGAAGTGTCCATCGAAGCCGACGAAGCCGGCCATGAGGAACACATGGAAGAAGGGCTTCTTCTCTATCCGAGAGCACCAGTTCCAGGCGCTCGTGAGGCGACCGTCGATACACGAGCCTGCGTCGAAGAAGTTGTCCGCACCGCTGCCGTCGAAGCCGTGCTTGAAAAAGTCGCACAGGATACGCTTCTGTAGCGTCTCGGCGCCGCCGAAGCTGTCTTCGATATACGCGCGCGTGTTGGGCTGTGCTGCGAGCGCTGGGATGTCGTGCACTGTGTTGACGATCGGGCTGAGAATGCGTGAAATCTGAGTGTACTTGTCGATGAACATGAGCGCGTTGGGCACGTTGTGGTCGCCGAGGTGTACAACCGAAGAGCCAACCCAGCGGGGACGCAGCTTCTGTGTGTGGTGCAGGATCGAGTGCACCAGGTGAGACGTCTCGGGTGCGTGCTGCATGCGGTTAAGACCTTGACCGGTATCACGAAGGCGATAGATGCTGCCGCCCAACAGATCCTCCTCCACGACCCACCACAGACGCAGCATCGACGTTGTGATGTTCTTCCAGAGCAGCAACGACTGCAACACGTACTCATACTGACTAGCGTGGCTGTGACTGAGCCGCGCGCCGTTCTTGCCGGCCCGAATGTCGAGACTGAAACCTGGCTCTGCCTTCTCAGGCGTGAAGAACTTCTCCAAGTAGTCGATCATACGCGTGATCGGAGACCGGTTGGACGCCAGATAGCTCTGGCTGTCGGAAATGGATGCAAGACACAGACGGATCTCTTCTTCCGACAGCGACGCCGACGAGTAGTCACGCACGAGCTCCTCGATCGCCTGTTGCTTGTCGCGCGCAAAGCGCTGCATAGCATCCGAGTCAGTCAGCAGATTGGGATCAACGGCAGCTACCGACGTTGCCACCTCGCAGCGCGTATCACGCAGCATCTCCAGTGCGTGACGTTCCTTAAGCAGCGATGCCACCGTCTTAATGGGTGCGACACACGAAAAGCCCAGATAATTCCTAATCTCGCGCAGATTGGCGTCCTGCAGCAAGTAGATCATCTTGCCGTAGTTGTTGCGCATGCGCTCCGGGTTCATGACCTTATAGCGACGTCCAATCTCAAAGACCTGTCGAAAAAACTCCTCGTTGTCTTTAAACTGCTTGTCCTGCACGAGTCGACGTCCCTGGCGGAAGTCGTTGGCGATCATCAGCCCAGAAAGCACGCCGAACGCCTCGTTCAGCTCATGGATCACGCGCTTCACTGGCGAGCGGTAAGACAGAACGTCCACCTTGTCTGTGTACTCACTGACGTTGAGCGCTGCGTCCAGCAGATTGAACAGCGCACGCTCCTCCTCGTCCAGTCTCAATGGGATGTACGCTGCGTCCTTCATGAGTGCCGACGGGGCGTCCTCGATCTCGCGCATCAGCTCATCGTCGTCCTGTTCCTGGCTGTCGCCTTCTTCCTCCGACTCGCTCGTTACTGGCGCTTCATTGGCTGACGAAGGCTTCATAGGAGACGGAGGCGGGATTGAAGGCGGTGGAGGGTTCGCTTCCTCCTCTGCAGGAGGCGCAGGAGACTGCGAAGGCTCGGGAGGCGGGGGCAGAGGGGCGTTGACACTAGATGAGGCTTCGCTACTGGCCCCCGGAAGCTCTTTCTTGGTGTGGCGCAGGCGGGATCCGGCATGATGCTGCGCCTCGAAGCAAAGTGGACAGTAGACGTCTTTGCAGTCCTCGCAGCGCACAGCGGCCGCCGTGTCCTCGCACTCGACGCACATTGGTGGCGCCATCTTGGCTTAGTTGGTTGTTTCGATGGTGTGCCGCACACCGTGTGCGTGGATGTTTTTGGTGTTAAGACACACAAAACCCGCTAAAAATAGTAAGATCGACAAATCGCTTTTGAGTTTACGATATTCGTATTTAAGTGAGATCAGGGGGAGGGCGCGTGACTGTATAGCGAGCAGGAAGAACCAGCCGCAACCAGCAAGCGACCGATTGCACGCGAGCGAGCGAGGCACCACAGCAAAGCGCGGCGACAGAGCCCGACTCATTACCACACAGAGACCGACCTTTCCCCCCTCCTCCTCCTGCCCCCTCAGACACAATGGGTGCGCCCCCCAGTGGGGAAGACTGAGGTTCTTCATGAGAGTGCGAATTGGTTCGTAACCTTATGTAACGTTACGTGTGACAGAGGACGAAGTGTACCCCATGACGCTGCTGACCGAGGAGGTCAAGAGCGACGAGGTGGAGACGCGCATCAAGGCCATGCGGCGTCTGCGCACTGTGGCGCAAGCACTCGGCCCGGAGCGCACGCGCTCAGATCTGCTACCGTTCCTGCGTGGTGCGTGTTACATAGCGTTAAGATCTGTTATTGACCCAGTTACTAACCGGTTGATGGAGCAGAAGCTACAGAGGACGAGGACGAAGTGCTCGTGGCGCTGGCCGAAGAACTCGGCGGCTTCGTGGACCTCGTAGGTGGCGCCGAGCACGCTGCGGCTCTGGTGGAACCCCTCGAGGTGCTCGCTGGCGTGGAGGAGACCGTGGTACGCGACCGCGCCGTCCAGTCCCTGCAGAAGGTGGTGGCCGTGCTTCCCAACGCGGGCGACGTCATGGTGCCACTGGCCAAGCGTCTGGCCGAAGGAGACTGGTTCACGTCACGCGTGTCCGTGTGCTCGATCTTTGCTCCCACCTACGAGAAGGTGACAGACGCCGGACGCAAGAAGGAGCTTCGCGAGTACGTTATATTGGCTTCCAGGGCGTTTGAGGATAGAGTTCAGAGGCTAATTGGGTGGTGACTGCGCTTGTTGTGACGTGCAGCTTGTACCAGATGATGTGCAACGACGACACGCCCATGGTGCGTCGTGCTGCTGCTTCTAACATTGGCAAGTTCGCTGGTGCCATGGAGAAGGAGCACATTGCCAGCATAATCCTTCCGCTCTTCCGCGCGCTTACGGCGGATGATCAGGACAGCGTGCGTCTGCTGGCTATTGAGAACTCGGCTGCGATTGCCGAGCTGCTTTCGCAGGACGAGAACTCGCTGCACGTGCTGCCAATCGTACGCTCGTCCGTCGAGGACCGCTCGTGGCGTGTGCGATTCAGCATTGCCAAGGACTTTTTCCCGCTTTCGCACGCCATGGGAACCCAGATTACGGAGTCGGAGCTGCTTGGCTGCTTCAGCAACCTTCTGCAGGTACGAGAGTGATGTGAATTACGGTGACAGGATGCGAAGGGACAGTGTGGCTCATGATATTATTTTTTCACAGGACGCTGAGGCGGAAGTGCGTGCTGCTGCTGCGAAGAACCTGTCGGGCTACATCTCCATTATCAAGAACGAGCTGTTTACGAGCGAGATTCTGCCGCTGCTGTCGGCTCTGTCGCAGGACACTGCTCCAAACGTTCGAAGTACGTTTGTGCCGCTAATCTGCTCTATTTGATATGCGAGGCACCTGCTGACGTTGTTTCTTGTTGTCGGCGGCGATCTTTTCCTTTGCAGCTGCTGTTTCCATCGCGTGCATGGAGCTTGCGCCCAAGCTGGGTGAAGCTACGTCGAAGTCGACGCTGGCCCCTCTGCTGCTGCTCTTCCTGCGCGATGAGGTTGTGGACGTTCGGCTGAACATTCTGAAGCGTATGGAACTTCTTGCTCAGTGGATGGCATCCTTCGAGTCGGTGCTTCTGCCAGCCATCGCCGACCTGGCGCGCGACCTCCAGTGGCGTGTGCGTGAAGCCGTCATTCTGTCCATCCCTGCCCTTGCTGGCAGTCTGGGCAGTCAGTATTTCCAGGAGCACTTGCTGGAGATCTACGTTAGTGCCTTCACCGACATGGTGGGCGAGGTTCGCCTGAGCGCCACGAAGATTCTCCCGCAGCTACTAGAGTCTCTGGGCAGCGACTACATCCTTCAGAACGTTATGCCGCGCCTGAACCAGATCTTCGAGAAATCCGTGATCTACCAGGAGCGCGTCAATGTGCTGCACGCGCTCAAGCAGATGGCTGTGGAGAAGGTGTCGAGCGACTTGTTGACACTCATGATGACGCTGGCGATCCGCGGCGCTCACGACAAGATCCCCAACGTTAGATTCGTGGCCTCCATGACCTTAGAGCAGCTGTGTAAACTCGCTGATGCTTCCGTGGTCGCGGCTCAAGTCCGGTACGTCTAGCAGCCTTTGCGGCAATAAGTGCTGTCATGGAAATTAACTGTATTACTCGTTCTCTTGAGCAGACCCTGCCTGACGGAGCTGGCGAACGATTCCGACATGGACGTCAAGTATTACTCGAGTATCGCGCTGGATGCAGTCCAGGGCTAGACAGTGTAGGAACGCGCTCTGTTCGTGAGGATTCGCGGAGGTGTTCGTCCCTCGTCTCAATTCCTTTCTGGCTTCATCTCGTGCGTTGAGCCCCTTCATGAGCGACGTCGCTCGACCCTCCCTTCACTGGGACTCCCTTTTTCTGCTATTCATGTTCTTGCTCTGTGTTGGGCAGGGCAGCAGCAGGTAGGCATATAAAGCACCAACCCCACAGACAATGTAAACGAAAGCTGGTTGGCGTGGGCTTCGCTTTGCGTTTATGGGTTAATGCGTCGCGTGTACACCTACATCATTGAAACAATCTATTGTCCTCGTGCCTGGAACGTGGAACTAGCGGACACTACATTTGGCCTTATACGCGCGGCAGAACGATCGTCTCGATGAAGTACTGGTGCCAACGTGCGTCGGTTGTGATCTCAGGGTGGAAGGCTGTAACCAGGATGCTGTCCTTGCGCGCAGCGATGATGACGTCCACGGGGTCGGAGCCGTCGGCGGGCTTGGCGTTGGCCACGCGCGAGAGCACCTCGATTTCCTCGCCCACCGAGATAATGGCAGGCGCGCGAATGAACACGGCGTTGTAGAGCTCGTCGTCGAAGCCAGGTGGACCAGCCACAAGCATCTCAAAGCTGCGCACTTGTGCGCCGAAGAAGTTGCGCGAAACCTCAACGTCCAGGCCGCCGATGAGCGTCTGGCCGCCTTCCTCGGCGTGCTTGGCCTGCTGGCTCAGCATGATCATGCCAGCGCACGTGCCCCAGATGGGACGGCCGTCCGCCACCCACTTCTTGAGCGGTTCCACGAGCCCCCAGCGCACGGCTACCTTGCCGATCGTGGTGCTCTCGCCACCGGGCAGCACGAGAGCGTCCACGCTCTGGAGCTGTTCCGGCAAGCGGATGGCCACGGCTGTCACAGTCACACGCTGCCCAGCCGAAGTGGTGGCGGTGAGGCCCTCAAGCATGGCCATATGCTCCTCGAACGCGCCCTGCAGGGCCAGCACACCCACGGTCAGTGTCTTGGTCGTCTCCGTCATGGTCTTGAGCTCTTGTGTCCTTGCAAGCAAGTTGACTTCTGCCGTTTTGATAGGATGAGTTGGATGTTTTCTGGCCACTGGCCCATTTGGTGGCCCATAATGTCACCTCTTTAATCGAATATCCAATTTCAAAAGGTTTCTCCCTAAAGTCGATATGGCTACACAAAGTCGCTTTTCCGCATCACCCTCGCATACTTCGCACTCAACATGGCATCCGAGGCTCATTTGCGCGCGCAGTATGAGGTGCGTTCGCTACTCTCTATGAACGCCTCTCGCAGTCTAACTTCTCCTTGCAGCTGCTAATGAAGGAGAACAAGCTGCTCAAGACGAGCGTGGAGAAGCTGGACCGCGAGAACCACGACCTCAAGCGCTCAGTCTACGAGCTGACACTCAAGTAGGACCCGCATTCCCCTTCTAATCGCATCACGTCACTGATGCGATACTAGAGGGAAATTAAGTTGAAGTTGAAGGCAATCAACTGACCATCACTCTTCATTAACAGACTCGATTCCGCACACGCGCCGTCCTCGTCGACCCGCGCGGCTGCCGCCGAGCCCTTCGCTATCGCTGACCTGCTGGCCGCCCCCGCTCCAAACACCGAAGCCGCCGCCGAGTCGTCCTTCCGCCGCGCACACGGCGGCTCGGGCACACTGCTGGGAGCCAAGGGCGATTTTTACGATGCTGACGGGGACGGAGACGCCCGCGTGCTGGTGCACAAGTCGACGCTGAGGGCGCACAGCGGCGCCGTGTACACTGCCAAGTTTTCGCCCTGCGGTAGGCTGCTGGCGTCCGGCGGCTTCGACTGTAAGGTGATGCTCTGGGATGTGACCACCAAGTTCAATCAGCCGCAGCTGGCGGCGCTTTCGAGGCACGCGCAGCTCGTGATTGACGTGAGCTGGGCAGAGGACAGCGCCACACTCGTGTCTGCGAGCTACGACCACTCGGTCAAGCTCTGGGACGTCGACAAGAGCCAACTCGTGACCAGCAAGGAGGTGGACGGACTCGTGCAGTGTGTGGCCTTCAACATGGCGGGTACGGACAATGGAGTGGTGGTATTGCAAATGGATTTTGCTGACTGTTGATGCAGATAACAACCAGTTCTTCTTGGGCTCCAGCAAGTGCTGTTTGCACATGGCAGACACGCGCTCGGATGTGTGCCGCACGTGGACGAACGACGCCATGGTGAACGCACTCCATGTCACCCATGACGGTCTCACAGTCACCACGGGTGACAGCAAGGTTTGTCTCTGCTACTGATGGTGTTCTGCCCCAGTGACTGACGCGTGCAACTCTTGATACAGGGCATGCTCAAGACTTGGGACGTTCGCATGGATGCGTGTTTGGAGGAGTTGTCAGTGCTGAACGACCCAGCCAGACACGCTATCTCGCACGTGCACGCGTCGCCTGGCAGTGACGGCGGTGACGATGGTCGTTTCCTCGGCGTTAACAGCTACGACAACGTCCTGCGTGTGTACGACCGACGCTCTAAGCTCATCAGCTCTCGTAGCACGAGACGCGGACCTGGTGGTGGCAGCGACAGTCGTGACGGTGACCAACTGCAGCTGGTGTGCTCTGTATCGGGTCATAAGAATAAGAACTGGCCGATCAAGAGCTCGTTCTTCCGCGGCGACGGCTACAAGTACAAGCTGGCACTGCCACCACGCGGGCGACTGGGAGGAGGTCTTGGTGGCGGCTCTGGTTCCGGATCGAGGCGCAAACTTACGGATGGTGACGGAGAAGACTTCGCTGACGCGAGTGGCGAGCGTGGATCCATGGACTCGTCGCGCGAAACGCTGCTCCTTGCTACGGGTAGTGCTGACCGCAATATTTACTTGCACGAGGTGACGCCATCCAAGCATGCAGATAGCAGCGGAGGAGGTAAGAGTAATGGCTCGGGCAAGCACACACAGACCCTTGTGCAGAAGATCGATGCCCACAACGACCGCGTGTACTGCGTGGACTTCCACCCGACCGAGCCGATTCTGGCTTCTGCTTCAGCAGACTGCTCCATCAAAATCTGGCTGCCACGCTCTGGTTCCAGCTCAGTTACACGTCATGCAAAGTCCAAGAATTAAGGATACACCTACCAGTGTCAGAATGCACCCGTACCTAACTTTCAGCACGAATTCATCGACGCAGAAGCCACGCAGAAAAAAATGAAAACTGTATTATATTAATGAATGCTCACGTAGCTCATGTGGCAAGCAGGACGCGTTTGCGGCGGCGCTTGTCGTTGAGCTGAGCTTCGGCATCTTCTTGCTGCTTCACCTGTACCTTGCGGGAGGCTCGGTCTATCCAGGAGCGCGCCTTCGACTGCCAAGCGGACTCTCGAGCACGAACAACCCCACGTGCTTCTTTACGAAGTGCCAGGATGCGATGCTGAGCCAGAGCGCGTCGACTCGACACAGCAGCTTCAGCCAGAGCCAGCTTCCGAGCGAACGCGTCTTCTTTCTGCTGAGTCTTCGTGCTTGCAGCTTCCTCCATGGATTCCAGCTCGGTACGTCTGTCTTCAGCCATCTTTGCCAGGTATGTGCGGTGCTCAGCGACCAAAGCGGGAACTAACTCTCCTGCCTCACGAGCTTGACGTTGAGCAGCCACGAACTCTGTCTCCTTCTGTTTGTAGGCCTCCAGCAGCTCAAGTTCTCGAGCAGCAACCCGAGCTTTGGTATCTTCACGCTCCTTGGCGATAAGTTCGGCGAATGCTTTCTCCTCTGCGGCATTCGTAGATCGCTTCTCCTCGACGAAGGCCTCCACATCTCGTTCAGTAGCTCGGGTCTTCTGAGCCAAGTCCTCGTCAACTCGAGCCTGTTCCTCTGCAAGTTGAGCACCATCGTCTCGCAGCGCAAGACCAGATTCACGCAGCTCCCGTCCGAAGAACCAGTCGTCGGCTTCCACGATCTGATCGTTGAGGGCTTGCAGTTTTTCACGCAACTCAGCAGCGACGTTGCGTGCTGCGGCGTCACGAAGGTCTCGAGCTTCCCACAGCCAGCGAAGTGCAAGTGCGCGGGCTGCTTCGTTCAGCTCCAGTCGCCAATGGCGCGATTGATCCTCGTCTTCTTCGTCCGAGTCCACATGATCCTTCTTACCGGTTCGTCGACGCGTGCGCTTGAGCTTGCGCGCATAGCGCTCCATCTCTTCCTGCGCTTCGGGTCGAGGGAAGGCACCACCCAGTCGCTTCCTGGCAGCTAGCAGCCATTTCGTGAGCACGCGACCTTCGATGGCCCCTCGCGCTACGACGATGGGAGCGAACGGCACTTCGCCTCCGTCTTCGTCGCTGCCTTCGTCGCTCGAGAACTCGTCAGCGCGGATCTTTCTCATTCCAGCAACGAGTTTGTTCGCCTGGTTCCCCATCGCCTGCTGTCTGGCAGTCACACACACATTGCAGAGCGTGGCGAAGGCTGCGTGCTTGCGGAAGTAGGCTTTCCACAGGTCGGCATCCAGCTCCTGCGCTCCAAGCTCGTTCTCAAACTCGTCGATTAGTCGATCTAACGCTCGTGGATCATGTTCCTTTGCCCCGTCTTCTGCTGCCAGGTCAACATGAAGCGTGTAGCCGCCATCCTCGCGTTTGCCACAGACGCAACATTCGCTTTGACGACTAGCGGCTACGATGCCAGCGACGAGCTTGGCGAAAGTTCGTCGCTTACGAGCTCGGGCCAACCAGTACAGCGCCAAGTCACGCGAGGCTCCCTCCACCGGCACGTTCGACCAAGCTCGACGCATTTTCTCAAGATCATCTTCAGAATCCGACGAGATGTCGGACCTGTCGCCTTTGAGTCGCCGTCCTTCGCCCATGTTCACAAGCTCATGGTACAGATCTCGGACATACTCCGAGTTGGGGCGGCTGTCACCTGCCGGACCGTCTGTAGCTTGCAGTGTTCGCGGGGTGAAAAGCTCTGCAAGATGCTGCAGTACCCACGGTCGATTGCGCTCCAGGAATCGGTGGCGGAATCGCTCCGAGTTGAGGGCTTGTAGTTCCAGTCGCTCACGTTCAAGCTCTCGTTGTCTACCAGCACCCAGAGCAAGCTTTGCCGCGAGATCTTCGTCCAAGGTACCGTCAGCGAGTTTGCGTGGCTTCCAGACCTTAAACTTGTCTCCGAGCCGGATGCAGCTGATCTCAAGTCCGCGCATCAAGTAGAACACCACAGCGATGATAAGAAGCGTGATCGGGTCTCCAAAGAAGCTGTAGCTGGCGCGCAGACATATAGAGATCCCCAACATACTCAAGAGAATACCGGCGGAGTAAATGATCAGCAAGAAGTAGAGTTGCGACGAGAAGCAGAGTAAGTCCAGGCTTTGGCAACTAGGATGGATACTCTCATCCGCTGCAGTGTGGGCCAGCGGCCATCGAGTATCTCGCGTGGCGAAGCGGTGTCTCTGGTACGCCGAGTACTCGTAGAGCTTCCATCCGTGCGCCAGCTCCATCGTGTTCAGCTGAAGCGCTCCAAGAACGAAGTTACTGGGGATGATGAACAACGAGAACAACGCGTAATACAGCAGATCGGTCTGCCGGACACCGTACAGCGCTGGCATCTGCGTATCGTTGCTGAAGAACGCCTGGAAAGCCAGCAGAATCGGCGCGATGAAGAGCTCAGTGAACACGACGCTGTATCCTGCTACTCCCTCGAGCACAGCCTCCACTCCTGAAGCTTGGCTGTCGATCTTCTCGCAAACACGCTGCCACTCCGCGTCTTCTTGAGCCTTTTGCTCGCGAGTACGTCGTCGCCTCTTCCTCATTCTTCGCTGAAGCGAGAGACGCCATTTAGGCCACAAAGCACGCGAGCGACGCAGCAGTGGCACTGTGTACAGATGCTCAATCATCACCAGAGTCAAGTTGACGAAGTAAAACATGGTGAAGCCGATGAAATCTGCCGAGCCCATGGCCATCATACTCTCGGAGGCCGACAACACCACAGCAAACGGCATGACCAACAGCTGCTCGTGCAAGAAATGCTCCAGCACCAACTCCATCACTGTCCGCAAGATCTTGAAGAGCACAAGGTAGCCGTAAATGTTGTTCGTGAAGGACGGAGAGTACGAGAACTCCCAGAAAACCAGCATCGGCGCCATGAAGCACACGGTCGTGAGCAGAAAGTTGGCTCGTTTCCACGCACGAGGGTCCCAGAACTCGTTCTCTTCTTCTTCTTCCTCCTCTTTGTCTGCTTCGACGGAGAACGGATCGGTGGGCGTAGTGATGGACATCTCCTTGTACGCGTTGTCTTCAGGCTTGGCATCCAAGGTCTCTGGTATGATTAACCTCGAGCCGAGTAGCAGCAGGTAGATTCCAATCACTACAAAGCTCAATCCGACTCGACCGCGCTTGTAGTTCTCCACTCGCGTCTTGTCCAGTGAGATCTGGTCCAGCCAGTCACCAGCCGTGGCCTCGAATGACGCTGCACTAGGAGAATTGAGCGGGTCCGTTGAAGCCAGGACGTGCCACCAAGTGTAAATGAGCATGCACGCGACGAAGATCGGCACGATTGCGAAGAAAACGCCGATCGGAGGTGGAGTAGCCACGTTCTTGAGCAGCAGCTTCATGCGGAACTTTGGCGGCCGCTTCATCTTGGTGAACAAGCGGTTGATCGCCCAGATGACAAACTGCAAGCAAAATAAATCAAGAGTGAGAACGGACCAGCCCAAAACCCCAAGATGCAGAGATCAACGCACCCCAAGGATCATACTAGCCATGGCAACAAGAGTGAAGAAGCCCAAGTACACGTCCACGGTGAACTGGAAGAGGTTCATGAGCTCGAACCAGTTGAGTGGTTCCCAGGACACCTGCAGCGTGTACTCTTTCGACGCCAGTAGGTTGGTCGCCTTGCTGATCGTGCACGGGTAAATGTCCTTCTTGGCCAACGTCGCCAGCAAATCTACCGATCGAGTCACTGCACACAGTTTGCCAAAGTTCACAGAGGCTAGCACAAGTCTCTTTTGTCCTGGCGTGACCTGGTAGTAACTCAAGTTGAGATACACCTCCTGCGGCACTGCCAACGCTACGCCAGCGTCTCGTCCAACTGATAGTGACAAGCACACAGAAAATGTTAGTACTATAGCTCAATTCTCACGAGCTTTCCTGCTTACCTTTGACTGGAATGATAGCGTCAGTGCCCAAGTAACTCTGCAAGGTATCGGAGCGTCCCCAACCTGTTCCCGTTGTGGCATCGCCTTCAGCGACGAAGGCATCAGCTGCCGTTGGCTCACGAGTGACGTAAAACAAGGTTGTACCCGCGGGTGCCTCGTACCAGCGCAACTTCTCCGCTCCACCTTCGAGGTTTTCCTCATACAAACACGACAAACTCACGCCACGCTGGAACGTCTCGAATGTCGTAGTCGACGCCGACGAATCCGAGCTGGAAGTCAACGTCGACGCTGCGGACGAGACGGACGAAATGAGGTTCTGCGTCGCTGCTACCTCCGCTGTGTACTCGATCACGCATCGATCGGCATTCGGAGTGAGCTTCTTCCTCCACGGGTACTGGTCCACCTCCACGGTTTGGTCATAGCTCACGAACGTACAGTCTGGATGCGTCTCGAGCATTTTAAAGAGGAAAATGTGCGAGTCAAAGCCTCTACAGGACGAGAAGTAAGGCAAGTACGGAAGCGCGAGAAACGCTGTCCCGCCAAGCTCCTGAGTCCACCACGAGTCCGAACGCAGCACTGTTTCCAGCGGATCTGTAACCGGGTACAATCCAAAATACTCCGTCGGTGGGACCACAGTATCTGTACTGTTGGTGCTCGCATTCGCGGTCACGCTCAACTCACCAATGCTGTTCTGCTCCGTATTGCGGATATATCCACGCATACCCGGTAGCTTGGGGTCCCCGACGAAGATGTCCGACATGCGGTTGATGAGCACCGTACTCGCAACCTGCTGCTTGTACGTGAGCGTACCAGCCACTCGAACGTACTCTTCGGGCAGATTCAGTGGCAGCATTAACGCGTCCATGTCTTCTTGTTGCATGACAGCGAGGAACGTGTTGGTCGATGGAGTTGATGGAGAGTAATCCGCTCGTCCAGGAGTGAACACAGTCAGATCGAATCGATCCTCTGTAAATCCCTCAGCAAAGTCGCGAACGTACAGTCCGTGAACCAGCTCGACAGCTATGGTGATCTCCGTCTGTTCCAGCGCAGCGACACTGAACTGCATGTAGCCGTGCTTGTTGTCCGCGAAGCCTCTGTCCGTCGCAGTGTCTGCGAAGTAGTAGGGCATTTCCTGCCGCTCACACGAACAACATCCAGCGATGTTTGTCGTTTCGTTGCTTCCACTATCGGCAGCGCTTCTCAGTACTTCCGCAAGAGGAAGCGTACGGCGATCACAGAAGAAGGGCATGCTGTTGCAGACGAAGATGTCCCCATCGTACTTTTCCAGGCATTTCTTGTACAACCGAGTGGCGGTGATGTTGTTGTTGTCTGGATACGTACAGCCAGGGGGTTCGTTGCTCAGGTCGCACTTGTATTGCGGCGGACAGGGCTTGCAGTCTTGGTACACGGAGATCTGGTAGTGCGCGCCGTACGTGAGGTTTCCCTCTAACTGAGTCGTGTTGATCGTTACCACAGCCACCTCGAAAGACTCAAGAGCAATAGTACCCAGTCCCTGACCGGCAACCCCCGTCAAGTCCTGGAAGTCTGAGCCATTCAGCAGTCGATCACTCGTCAACGGGATGGGACTAATACGCTGCAGCACTTCGTCTCCCGTCTTGACGCAGTCGTAAATGTCGTCGGCCCCTGCAGTCGATGTGGTTCCGTTTGGACACTTGAGCATCTGCGAGCACGCACACGCGTCCAGTCTGATCAGATCTCCGTCGCTTTCTTCACTAGAACCCGCCACAAAGCCCGCGAATGCCGGTGTTTCCTCTCCAAAAGTCTCAATCAGCTCAATCGCGTGGTGTAAATCGTATACGTACGGGTCCACTGGAACAGCCTCCGCCGCGTATTTCGCCTCAATTAAAGTCCTGAGCTTTGTGTACGAGCGTACAGCTGTCGTCTCTGTCCACGCCGCCTGGAATTTCACACCGGAACCTCCATCAGCTACTAGCGCAGAGAGATCGACCGGTTTCGAGCCGTGAGTACCGGGAAATACGCACTGAATGGCCGAATTGTGGACCTCAGGCCAGCCAAACCGCTTCGGATCATAAACCGTGGGCGTCGCAGTGGAAGGTTCCGTTGTGCACTTCCAGAGCTGGAACACTCGACGCACCACTTTCGTCTGCGCTACGCAGTCGCAATCATTACGACGCAGGGCGAGCTCCACCGTCCTCCACTTGTGGTCGCGAGCACAGAGGCGATTCTGCTCCTCTGCTCGATTCACCACAATTTTCTTGTCGGTATGATCGGGATCTTGTCGTAATCGGAAAATCGCGACGAGGTCTTCGTCAACGCCATCAAAGCAGTGCATATCGTGAGCAGATACCAGTCGGATGTCGCCTTCTCCGACGTATTTCGTGTAGTTGACGTGCAGGAACGGGTTGCTGTGCTCACTCGAGAGTCGACGACGCAGCGCATCGTTCGCAATCTCACCGAAGAACGGGTTCGCAGTGCCAGTGGGGCAGAAATACCCAGCAGGACATTTGTACCGCTGCTTCTGCGACTCGGCCGTACCAGCCACGCAGTATTTTCCTGCTGGACAAAGCTCACGGAGCTGGCCTCGTGGCGCATCCAGTGTTAGATCTGGCGTCGTACCAGCTCCACAGACGTAGCCAGCGGGACAGAGGTGCGAGAACGCAGTGTCGGCCGTCGTGGACGCGTCACAGACGTAGCCTTCGGGACACGGTTGTGCCTGTGCCACCAGTTCATCTGCGGACAACACTTTCGACCACACTGAAGCCGAGCAGAAGATATCCGCCTCACAAGTGCCAGGGTACCATTGCTTCTTGTAGAAAAAGCCCCGTGTGCAGTTGCGAGCAACGTCGTACGCCCTGGAAACAGGCAGATCAATCGCCAACGAGCCCCTTGCGAACATATTGGGCGGAGGATACTGACTGTCCGAGCCGTAGCCTTGATGAGGAACGCCCGTGCCCGTACTGATCTCGTAAAGAGGTCCGTGGAAATCTGCAAAGCGTTGGTACAGATCCGATCCTCGAGGCTTCGAGTTCTCATAGCAGCGTCCGTTGTCACGATCGGGAAGGAAGTGAGCACCTCGACCGAATTCGTCGATCCACGGCTCCAACAGCACGCCGAAAAAGTAGTTTGAACCGCGTTCAAGACACTGCGCGAACGTCAAATTGGCCGTCACGGGCGTGTACACGTCCGGCAGATCGTCCACTGTGCACGGGTTCGAGATGCCGTCGATGGGGCAGACGGTTCCTGGTGCACACTCGTTACACTCTTCGACGCCACGCAGCTCCCAGTTCTTGGACCACGTGCCTTGAGGACACGCCAGACAAGCCAAGCCATCGGCAGCCAAACTGCCGCGATACGAACCAGGCGGACAGATGCTGGCGACGGCCGTGCCGTCATCCTCACACGACGTACCTGGAGGACACGGCACACACTCGGTCGACTCGATTGTAGGCGCGTAGTAACCTGGGGAACACTTAGCTGCAGACACGGTGCCTTCCAGCTTAGCAAACGTGCCTTTTGAAGTAGGAATCGGCGCTGCCGTCCCGCTCGGACACGTGAAACCAGGCGGACAGAGACCCGAACCTTTGGGAGAGTATGAACCCAACTCACAGTAGAAACCCGCTGTACAATTCTGCGGATAGCGATAGTCCCCCACTCGAACCTCGTCAGCCACGACACCTTTGAGACAGTAAGTACCCGGTCGACACGGGTACGGTCTCAACCTCGTGTCGTTCCGGAACCCGTCGGACGTGGCTGTACCTTCGAGGCAGTAGAATCCTCTCGGACACAGACTATTTGGCGAGGCCAGCGCTGACTTGCTGCACACATACCCGGACGGACACAACGCAGGCATAATTCGACCGTAACCCGGACAGATAAACCCAACTGGACACGACGTGCAGTTCGCCTGCGCTGTCATTGCGTTGAAAGTACCAGGAGGACACGGCAACGGCGCGATGTGACCTGTTTGAGGACAATACGAGCCTGCAGGACACGCAATTCGCGTGCCAAACGGACAGTAGAAGCCCGGTGCGCACTCTCCGAAGCCGCGTGGACTCGAACTACCCTCTGGACAATACATGGCCTCAAAACATGGTTGCGCAGTGGAAAAATTCTTCATAAGCGAGTCGCTAGCTGCAGTTCCAGGATGACAGTATGAACCCGCAGGACAAGCAACAGGCCGTCGCAACGCAAAGTCCGTCGAGTCGTAGTTGAAGAACCGATCTTCGACTCGAAGGTTGCCTGCGTCTGCGAGTTTCACACAGGAGTCATCCAGACAGAATCGACCACGCGTAGGCGATTCAAACGACGAGCCTGGCGATAGCGGGAGCTGTCGTAACTCCATCCAGAACCGTGAAGGTCGAGCACTAAGCTGCAACCCATAGTCTTCCGTCTCGTTACGCCAACACCCGCTTTTCCGTGCTTGCATACTGGCCAGAGGAGCTTTCTCACGTTGTCGACGCAGTGTCGTGGGCTTTTCAGCAGCTGAGGAAGACGCGATCATCAGCCCCGTGGAGCTTGTCGGAGTGCACGTTGTGGCTGTCGTGGCTGTACCTTCGAGACAGTAGTGTCCTTCTGGACAGGGCTGATCGGCTTCTTCGATCCCCGTGACGTCGCAAACGTATCCAGCTGGACACAACCGCGGCACGTGCATACCTGTATGCGGACAGTGATACCCTATCGGACATCGGAGACACGCAGCTTGGGCCGTTTTGGGCTGGTACGTCCCTCTCGGACAGAGAGTGAAGACAGAGTTGGCTACACCCGGACAATAAGTCCCACGAGGACAGGGAATTCTCCCCTTGGAGCCCTGCAGCTGCTTCGGACAGAAGTACCCGGTCGGACAAGCTCCTAGGAACTCAAATACGACGTGGCTGGTGGTGAAATCCCTCCCGTTGTTAGAAACCTCAAACAGCGCGTGTCTGGGTTGAGTCAGATCGTGGAATTTGTCGGCAATTCTTCTCGAATCATCGTACACCATGGGGTGTGCTACCTCACACAGCAACAACTTGGAGGTCACGAACGTCGCAGGAAAAGCCTGTAGTCCAAGACGACAGGTTAACGCCGTCGTGTTGATGAAGTTCCGTCCATAGGCAAAAATCGACAGAGGCTCGTCACTGTCGAAAGCTTGAGTAGGGGCGATAGCCTCGAGAGTTTCGTCTTGATAGTACAGGAAATTGATCCCGCTGAGAGAGAAATCCTGCTGATTGTTGGACACTTCCACAGACACCAAACGCGTCACATACTGTGGGTAATAGTGCGCGTCTGGGAACAAGTAGAAGCTGCCAACATTTGGATCAACGTATTGATTCCGATACTCCGGCAGCGACGCAGGTATGAGGTCACCACTGTGAGGTGGCAAGGGTGGCGTCGTACATCGCATTTTCGTCGCACTTACGTACTCACCCGGAGTCACGACGTAGCCAAATCTACAGGATAACAAGGAAGAGTTCACAAACTTCACTCCGTCGACATCAATGCGAGTTCCAGCTGCATATGCTGGACCAAAAGTGGGTGAAATGGAGCGGACTCCTTGCTCCTCGTAGTACGTAAACGGTACCAGCGTATCGGTATAGTCCTGACCATTTCGAGTCAATTCCAGCGTGAAAACTCCAGGACTGTGCGGTGGCGCTATACACAAAACTTCATCGTAACTTTTCCAATTGGCCACCACCACAATCTCAGCGAATTTACAGCGTACAACGT
Organism: Phytophthora cactorum; assembly: GCA_016864655.1. Taxonomy (NCBI): domain Eukaryota; phylum Oomycota; class Peronosporomycetes; order Peronosporales; family Peronosporaceae; genus Phytophthora; species Phytophthora cactorum. Next base: position 438,450 of record NHQK01000014.1, on the reverse strand, counting down.
CAGTTTTCCTGAATGGGCCACCCGTGATTTGAACCGAGAAATTCCCAATTGTCGGTCCTAAAGAAGGGAAAACCGAGTCGATTTTCAGCTCAGCATCGTACGTGAAGACTTTTCTACTGCTTGTGAATATCGACGCACCAAAGAGTCCATGGTTCGTGATTTCCACGTACACATCGCCTTCGTTAAACCCACTCGGAGAAACACAAGTGAACTGGGTCGAGTTGAGAAAAGTTGCGGCTGCTGTGACTCGTTCACCGAACTTACACCGTAAACTACTCGAGTTCTGGAAGTTAATACCCGTGACGACAACCTCGGTTCCTCCTTGTACCGGGCCATGATTCGGCTCAAGCGAATACACGTCAGGAGTTGGAGTGTAATGGTACACATTTCCACTTGAAGAGAAGTCCTGGCCATTAGAAGAAACCTCTACGGCCACTTTGACGCCGTCAATACCGAAACCTTTCTGCAGTCTCGTGGTTTTCGTGTACACAGCAGACCGTCCGACACTTGCTTTGTTGAGTTCCAGCAAGGGAACATCAAGATACGCGTGCGGGAACGTCACTATCCACTCGTACTCCCAATTCGAGATTATTCTCCCTAACGAGACCGTAGTTCCAGCCAACCCAGGAAGCGACGATATCTTCTGCGCCATAGTAGTCGCATCAACATTATACGGCATCGTTGAGGTTTTCTCAGGGGTACAATAGTCACCTAGCGTCAGTTCCGTGCAAGTTTCTTTCCCACTAAGTAACGAAAACGTTCCGGACAAAGGCAACAACGTCGAAGTGTACACTGTAACAGTTACAACCAAGTCTGAAGGAGATGATCCTATCAGCTCGATAGTTAGAGGAATGGGAACATTTCGTGTGCCTTCGGTCAGCAGGATCAACCATGTAAAGCCAACACCAACAGCTGAAGGATATCGTTCCACCACTGCAGCACCCAGACCAGGGATCGTGGCAAGAACTGCCTTTAACTCTGACGCACTCATCGCTGTAGAGCCAACAATTGTACTTCGTATACCACTCCATACGACGTTGAACGTCACGGTCGGAGCGATCAAACTTCTGTAGATTGAGATACTCTGAATCTCGCTATGTCCTCCAACACGAATCCGTTGAACGTTTGCTGTCGGCGTAGTACCCGATAGTTTCTGCGTGTCTACGGTCAAAAGCGTCGGGGTTGCGATCGCTGCGTCTAGAGACTTGAACGTGACTTCCCACTGAATAGAGTTCCCTATTTGGCTCCGTGCAACGCTAACCGACGTCAAGGTTGGTAGCTTCTGTAATTCGTTTTGCAGTGCTACGACACTCGTGGTAGTCACGTCAATATCTGCGGTAGTTTGTCCTCGGTAGCTGATTTGGAAGGTTCCCCCGAGTTTTAACGTCTCTTGCGACAATAAATGAACTTGCATACCCACTTTGGATCCTGAAAGCATGTTAATATCTATCGTAATAAGTTGATTTGGACGCGGCATTCCAAATGGGAACGTCACTCTCCACGTCATTCCTCCAGAAGAATTCGGTCCAAATCGAGAAACGTTGACTCCATAGTCATAGGGAATACTCTGAAGAAGTTGAATAGCTGTTGCCATGTCTTCAGACGACACATTCCACTGAAGTGGCGGGGTACGCACTCCTCCATAGGAAAGCGTGAAATTCCCGGTAATTGGCGTTACTCCATCCTGCAAAGTTTCGCTCTTCAGCGCCACTCCTTGTCCAGTAAGACCCTGGTTTACAAGTTGAATCTGCGGGATATTACCAAGCTCCTTGGTGAATGTAGCGGAAAATACCGTACCAAAACCCGATGAAAGGCGCGAAATATCCACGTGAACGTTAGTATCTCCAATCCCCATCATATTCGACAAGGCCTTCTCCACTTGGACTGCACTCGCAGCGATACCAACATTAACTGATAACTTGTTATTCCACGCAAAAGCCACTTGTCCATTAATTCGACTCCCTCGTTGGTTTTTACTCACAGTAACGTGAGGTGTCTCCCCTTGTAGGTCAATATCGTGAGCTTCTAACATTGGAACATCACCATCAGATCCAGAAAAAGTTACTAACCAAGCTCCACCGCCATTCACATCTCCAGGTTGATTAGTGACTGTAACATCGTCGATAGTCGATAAGACCTTCAACGCTGCTGCTACTTCGGCTGCGGTTGCATCATAGTTCATAGCAGACGTCTTTTCTCCACTTAACTGCAGTAAGAACGTCCCCGTTAAGCTCCTCCCACTACCTGCTGTCAGTTCCGTCACCGTTTGCGTTGCACCGCATGATAAGAGAGACAGATTCCCCTCCAAATCCACAAACGTGACGACCCACGGTCCTCCTGCATTACCCGTGACGTCAACACGCCCGAATTTAGCGCTATCGAACGCTTGCACAACATCTCTAGCCGTCGAGCTAACCGCAATATCGCCACTAACTCTTGCACTTAAGCTGCACTTAAAGCTCCCACTTGATAACGTCGTCGAGATCTGTTGCTGCTCGCCTTTTGCTCCAGATGAAAGGAGATTTACTGCAATCTGTCCCCTCCCTTGAGCTAACCCACTTACATCTGTACCAATATTCCTAACGTGACTGGGAAAACCCGCAAAAATTAGTCTCCACTCGTACGCATTGTTTAAAAAGGGACCCGTTCGAGTTACGCTTGATACGTCGCTCGAGGTGGCTACAGCTTGAAGCGCTTCCGTCATCTCGTCTTCAGCCGCGTCGTAAGGTAAACGAGAGGTGCTTTTGCCATCAATAACAAGAGAAAATGAACCGAAAAGAGGCGCCCCCTGTCCTTTAACGGTCTCAGAGACGCCGATAAAGAGATCGTGTGAGCCCGAGTCACCGAGGGAGACGTTGATAATCTCCAACATCGGTATGTCCCCAACGCGGTCCAGAAACTCGATCGTCCAAGTGCACGACCCCAGTGAACTTTGCGTGGTTTTTGTGACACTAACTCTACCGATATTGTCGAGAGTTTCTAACGAATTCTCAACTTCTTGAGGAGTAGCGTACGAGGTTAACATACTGGTCTGTTGCTTCTCCAGCACAAGTCGAAAGGAACCTCCAATAAACGAAGAAGCACGCAATTCAACCGTCTGAACCTCGTTAACCAGCGACGAAATGGAGCTCGTAACGGTGAATATCTCACCCGAATAGGCTTGCGAGGTCACTCGAATTGACTGGATCTCGTGCTCTACATCGCCCGATACGGTGAATTTCTGGATCTCCGGTACTCTAACATCCCCAGAAGTAGTGATCTCTTGAACTGTTGGCTGTAACGCTGACGACGCAACTGTAACGCGTTGGATTTCTGTGATAAACGGTTTGGTTGCTAGCTTCACGCTTTGTATATCTTTGATCGGTAGTAGCTTTGGAGCTGCACATTGAGCAGTTGAAGCGGAAAGAACTGTAGCTTTCGTCACTGCGTCTCCAAACCGACAGGTGATCGTCTCAGCTCCAGCAGTGAAGTTCCCTCCAACGACATTTACACGCTGACCTCCTTCGATATCCCCACTTACGGGATAGATGCTACTGACAAAAAGCGGCTCCACATACGCGAACGACAAGTTAAATTCAGAGTAGTCGACGTCATTGTCGGAAATCCTGACCGAAACCTGATGCGGCTTCGCTACTGCTGGCGTCCTGCAGCCAACATGGGTGTCATTCGAGTATTCTGCTCTCACTACTAGTTCCCCAACTTTACAGGAATAGCTGCTATGCTCATCGAACGAAATTCCAGAAATGTGTAGTAAAGTGCCTCCTCCAAGTACACCATTGAGTGGCGTCAAATTTAAAAATCGCGAAGCGTCCTCGAAATATTCAAATTCAGCTGCAAAAACTTCAAAATCGACTCCGTTGGCGCCAATAGCCAACCGAACTGTCCCTGCGGTTCTTGTTTTTGGTGCAACACACTCGACTTTGTTTGTCTTCACAGTCCCTGGAACAACTTCAGAGCCAAAGCTACAGAACACGAATGAGCTCGGAAATGCTGTCGATAGAGTTAAAAGCACTGGAGTCCCACCTCGAATCGGACCTTTTGTTGGTTTCGCCGATACAACTCCGAGTGTTTTTAGATCCACTGGAGCCACGCTTGGTATATCCACCACTGGGGTGAAGATAAACGGCCTCGCGGTCGAGATAAAATCCACTCCGTTGTTTGATACCTCCACAGTAGCAATCGCTGTCGCATTGAGAAACCATTTATCTCCTGACGATGGCAGAAAACTCTGAAGCGAGACAGTGACGCAGCCCAAGTATTCATCGCTGTAGAACTGACCTGGAACAATCACCCGCTGCGGCTCCATTCGACTTGGCATTTCAATCGTGAAGGCGCAAGAGAGTGACGGTGTATTCCTCACTCCCGACACATTGAGCTTCAACTCCGTGCCTCCCGTGCAAGGACCTTCGCTGGGGTACATCGCCAGAAACTCGAGCTGCGGATAGTACTCAAAGGCAGCTTGGGAATCCGATATAAAATCTTCTCCTGGCATCTCAGGATTGAACGCTTTGAGTCTGATATACATCGTTGTAGGCTGTCCTTGTGGCGGCGCGATGCACCATGCGGTCGTAACACTAACAAGCGAAGCTTTGGCTTCTTGAGAGCCAAAAACACACACAAGACGGGGTCCAGCTACAAGGTTCTGACCCTTTAGTGTAACATTCGTGCCTCCACTTACCGGCCCCATGGCAGGACTCACAGAAATGACCACAGGAACCTCGAGGTATGCGTAGCTGAGGGTACTATCCAGCACATTTTGCCCATTAACGTAAATTTTAACTGCCGAAACCCGGTGACTTTCGTTCGTAGACTTCCAAGGAGGAACTACACACTCAAGTTTATCCGCCGAACGCAGAGTAGCAGGCACTTTCGATTCAGCAAAGGAACATTCCAAGTTCGCACTCGAGTTGAATCCTGAGCCTGAAATGGAGACGACGTTGCCTCCTTTTGGTGAGCCATACGTGGGGCTGATCGTTGTGATCACAGGCCTCGTGTCCACTGTAAATTCAACCCGAGAATCACTGAAATCGCGTTCGTTCGTTGATACTTCGACGAAGTACCGGCCTGTACGAAGACCTGGAGCGCGGCAGTTCACAGTAGAATCAACAGACTCGGCTTTAACTAGCACACGCCCAAACGTACACCATGCGCTGGTAGAGGAATCAATTCCTGTAGTTTGGAGAGAAACTAGTGGTCGATCCCCAGTGAATATGACGGATGGAGAGGCTTCTAATACTTGTGGTAACTTCACGTATGAAAAGGTTACGATGGAATCCTGAGTATCCACAGTAGGAGCTGTCAGGGCGTCAGTCTTAACTACAGTAACGCTGACAACTTGTTCTGAGCCAGAAATGTACGCAGGCGAGACACAATCTGCAGTCTGAGTAGTTTTCACTTGAGCCGCAACGATAGAAGTCCCAAAGACGCAATAGAGTTCCTCAGAAAAATCAAATCCTTCGCCTTGGACTGTAACCATAGTACCTCCGCGGAATGGACCAATTGCAGGGTAGATTGAGTACACTACAGGTGTATCCTCGTACGAGAAACGTAGCGAGTCGGATGCGTAATAAACGCCATCAACTGAGATAGAAAACTGAACAATTCCAGCGCGTGGAGAAGGTGGTAAGGTACATTCGATCCAGCCATCGCCGAGGTTTGTAGCAGCCACAACTTGCGTTTCGCCAACGTGACATTTGAGATTTTGATACTGCGAACAGATATTTTCACCTCGTATTTTCACTGTCAATGGCCTTCGAATGGGACCTTTTGACGGCTCTATTTGTACGAACTGGATTGGAGCATGTACCAGGATTTGGAGCTCACTATTGGACACGTCTCGGCCGTTGTTGGTCACCTCAACACTCAATGTACTTTCAGGAAGCCACGTGCCATTGGAGACTTCGTTCAGTAAACATTCAATGATACTTGACGAGATAAATCTAGCGAGTACTGGAACGTTATCTATCGAGCAGGAGAGTAGAGAGGAATCTATGAAATTGGCGCCTATGAGACGAAGCGTGGAAGCGTTCGTGGCTCGAATCATGGATGGCAGAATCTTCGTGATAGTCGGCATTTTGTGGTAGTGGAAGCTCAATCCTTCCAGCGTTTTGTACTGTGGACTGACGTCTGCCAGACGAGCAATCGAGAACGACACAGAGCCAACTTTTACTTGACTTGGAGTTATACACTCAGCAAGACTAGCATTAATCACTTGAAGAGCAGAGACTTTAGTACCAAAGGTGCAGACTAAATCTGTAACGTTGGTATCTCCGTGGAAATTTGAACCGAATATTTGTACTCTCGTACCTCCTCCCAGAACTCCATTAGCCGGTGAAATATTGTACACAACATACTGCTCTTGGTACAGAATTTTTACTTCATCGTTCACGAAGTTCACCCCGTTGAGAGCGACGTAAACGTTGTAAATTCCAGCATCCAAGTATGGCGCAAGACACAAAATCTGCGTAGTTGAGACCCATAAAACCGCACTTCCAGGTCCGTCATTTCCAATTCGACACCTCATAGTCTCTCTAGCAGTCTCAGTGAAACCAGTACCCCGAATCGTGAGCGTAATATTTACCTGGGTGTTTACTTGAGAGGGATAAACTGAGTGCAGGACTGGTCGTGGACGTACGAGAAACGTTAAACTTTCACTAAAATCTACTTCGTTTGCCGATACTGCAACGCTAACAATCCCATCCAACAATTGTTCTGGGATTTCAACCGTGGCAATCGATGTAGACACGATACTAGCAGGGACGTGTCTCGCATTGCGACCAACGCCAAAGCGAACGACCATACCGTCACGGAATTCAGACCCAGAAAGTGTCAGTACAGTTCCTTCCGCCGCAGATCCACTGGACGGTGAAATATCCGTCAACCTCGGGAATAATTCATAGTAAAATTCGATATCACCTTGCTTCTCTGCGTCAAATCTGTCCTCTAGATCGAATGATCTCCAGTAGAATGAAATGGGGACTACAGAAGACTCTCCCACCCCCGGTGAAATGCACGTTATCGTATCGTTTTCTACCATTAACGCTCGAGTATTTTTTTCGCCAAAAGAGCAGAACATCACCATGTTTTCGTCTCTAAGTGAACCAGCGTTTGCGACTGTAATCCGTACAGATGTACCTCCTTCCAGTGGACCGGAAATGGGGTACACTGCAGTAATATAAGGGCTCACCTCATGTTTCAGTGCTGCTTCAAAGAAAGTAAAATCGTAGCCATTATTGCTGACTCCAACAGTGACTTGAGAGAGTCGAACCTTCCCGATAGGACATCTCACCATGGTAGAATCAATAAAACTCGCCTTGGCCGTCGGTCTCTGCGCTCCAATGTTGCAACTTAATTCCGTCGTATCGAGGAAATTTGAACCTGTTACCGTCAGTATGCTCCCTGTATCCTCGTTTAAACGTTGAATAGAAACGTTAAAAATCTCAATAGGTAAATCGTAGGTAAACTCCACTGCGTTCGAGCGAATACTGGGACCAATAGCCACACGCACATCAACAGCAGAACCATTAACTCTTCCACTCGGAACTGTACATGTAACTTCACGCTTAGAAATAATACTGGGGTGAACCTCAACTTCACCAAACAAGCACATAATCGAAGTATCGCCCAGTGCTTCTCCTGATATCGTCACTAAAGTACCACCAGTTGTAGGGCCGTGATCTGGACGGATAGAGTGTATCCAAGGCTCAGTAATAAACGTCAACAAAGTGTCGGCCATGTATCGCTGCTTCCCACTTACTAGAATACCAACCGCGGTATTTCCTGGTGTCCACATGGGCGTATAGCACGTCAACTCGGTACTCGATACGACATATGCTGGTCGAGTTAATCTGCTTGTAGAGCGAACAAAAATACAGTCAATCAGTGAGTTTGTATGCGAGGATTCTACTGCCAGTTTGATGTTTAATTCCGTGCCACCTGACGTGGATACTTGCTCTGGAAATACGCTCAGCACATCGATGTAGTCGTAGTAATACACAGATTGTCGACTGGTGGTGTAGTCGACTCCATTCATCGTTATTTCCACTGCTACGTAACCAGCGGTACTACGCGGAGGCGCAACACACGCAATTGTTGTCGAGGAGATGAATGTGGCCGGGCTAGTGACAAGCGAATCGCCAAATTGACACTGTATAGCATTAGTTGGAAGAAAGTTTCTTCCTGAGAGTAGTATCTGCTCTCCACCTTTAGTCTTGATAGTCGTCGGGCTTAGAGATTGAACTATTGGTGGGTCATTATACGTAAACCATAAGGGAATGTCACCTCCAACAGATATTCCAAGAACTTCAATGGTTACTTCAACTCGGTCAGAGATTTCGGAAATAGGGGTAACACACGAAAGCGTCCAAGAATTTAAAGGTAGAGATGGCACAATATTGCCATTGAACGAACAATTGTACGCCAGGGTTTCATCAATTGCACCGTGAATCAAAACTCGTGTACCGCCCAATCTGCTGCCTGAAGTAGGGTAAATCTTGTCAAAACGAGACGTTGCGTAGTAAGTAAAAACTGCCTTCGGTGAGCCGATAAATGCTTTACCGTCCAGGCTCACTTTAACCGGAACTGCCTGCTGACTCAAGCTTTCACGGGCCCAAACTGGTAATGATCGTAGCAGTGGAGCACGACAGCGAACTTCAGTTCGACTCACATACGTAGCAGGTGCCAGTTCTTCTCCAAAGCGACATACTAGATAAGCAGATGAGTGAAAACCAGCGCCGAAAACTCGGACCTCCCTTTGATGATCCCTGAAACCTGATTTTGGCTCAATTGACTCAAGTGCCAATGCTTCAAGAACGGTCAGTAACGTTCTAGATAGCGCATTTTCTTGTTGGTTCCATGATACCCCAAACGAGTAATTTCCTGGTAGTAGAAGAGGCGAAGGGCATTCCAGTAGATTTCTAGAAATCACCTTTGCAGGAGTTTCTTCATCACCGCCAAATCTACACGTGAAACTATGATAAGGAGAAAAATGGGTACCAACTACTTGAATTTGAGCTCCCCCCAGTGCAGGAATCAACGTCGGCGTAACACTTTCAATAACTGGAGTGAGAATGAGCTCAAATGTTAAGCTGTTGGTCGAGTAGCGCTCCCCGTTTTGCCAAATTGAGACCAAAATCCGTCTCAGATATTTGACCTCTGTAGTGGGAACTAGACATCGGATCTCTCCCGACAAAGTCACTTGAGCCTTGGACATTCTTGTACCATCACCAAGTGCTTCGAAGCCACACTCGTACATAATTCCAGATCCTATATCCACCTTTTCCAAGAGAGCTGTTATCGTCACGTTTCCACCTATGGAACCAACTCGTGGCTCAATCGAAATCAGTTCACGACTTGCGAAATACTGGAAACGAACTGGACTTGAAGCGAAATCTTCTTCGTTCAAAGCAATTGCCATCGAGACGTCCTCGTTTTGTTTTCCCAGAGGAGAACTGCACGTCACTTGATTGTCCTGAATCGACACAACCTCGACAAATGTTGATCCAAATCGGCACAGAATCATCTCATGCATCAATTTGTTTACTGCTCCAGATAGTGTAAATACCACAGAAGTTCCTCCGACAGCGGAGCCGCGTGTCGGAGATACATTTTCCACAGTGAGACCAGGAAGAAACATAAAAGACAGCGATGATCCCGCTACAGTGAGAGCACCTTCTCCTTCAACACGAAATTTAACAAGCTCAGGACGATGTGGAGGACTCTTACATTCGATCTGTGAAGACGTAACTCGTCGAGCGTTAACAGATATATCACCGAAAACGCACCTTAAATCCCCATTAGGATGCACATAAGTCGCGTCAACTTTCACTATCGCTCCACCTCGACAAAAACCCACGTTTGGTGTCACTGCAATCACAGCGATAGGAGCCTCAACAGACAGCAATAATTCATTGCTAGTCGACGTATTCATGGCCACTGATAATGGTAAATTTTGACTGAATTCACCAACAAAAGGAGTCAAGCAACGAATTCTTGAAGAGGAAACGACGTCTGCTGCGACGATAAATCTCCCTCGACCAAAGTTACAACGAAGAGAATTGGCTCGAGCGAACCCCGTGCCTTTTACTTCTATCGTCATTCCTCCAGTTAGAGCAACAACCGATGGCTGGATTGCTGTGATCCAAACACGAGAAACGTACGTAACTTTCCGAGGGGAAGTTGCAAAGTTGACACCATCGCATGCGAGAGATACCGGATACTCCCCAGAAGGAAGAACCGCAGATGGACACATGACTTTGGTGGGCGATATGATCGATGCTCGAGTTACAGCGCTACCGATTCGACATAAAGGCGTGGCCATCTCGTCCATATGATAGAAATTCGATCCAGTGATTATTAAATCTTCGTTTTGCTGAGACCCCATCAGTGTTTCAGGAACAATTGAAGTGATCACTTCGTCCGGATAGTACGTAAACTCGTATACATCGCTGTATGAGGTTTGCTGGTTTCGAATAGATACGCTAAGACATACTTGTCCCGGATGATTCGCTGGTGGAGATTTACACACGACTGTGCCAGGCTTCATCTCCGTTGCGGAGGTGACATTATCTCCGAAAAGACACATCAACTCATCGATATCTAGCCCTCGATCAATCTCCAGTACCACGATAGAACCGCCGCGCACTGGCCCACTGCTGGGCATCACGTTGACTACTTGGATAGGGTCCATGGCTTCAATAATGAGGTTTTGTTTCGAAACCACGTACCCTCCACTATCTTCGATCTCCACAGCGTATCGACCAGATACAACTAGTTGTACTTTCCCTTCAAAGTCATTATTTTGCACGTCATTTTGAGGATAAAGTGATACTAAAATTTGTGATTCACTGCCATCTTCTGGAACAAGACGCATGGTATATGAGAAAGATAAATCCAACCCTTTAACGTTCACCGTCCCAGCCCTTCCGGTCAAAATCTTTGTGGGGTAGATAGCAACGTCGACCATCGGGAGTTGGTACATCCAGATCAATTCACTGTCTTGCTCCAGTGCCGTAACAGAAGAACCAAATGCAACACCTAGTTTAAAGACGACTTTCGAGCTGGATTCTGCTCTTTCGTCCGTAATTTGGGTAACCCATTGCGATGGTGGAGCCACGCAAGACACCGATTTTTCGTGTGTATAAGTCGCCCCAACGCTGGTACTGCCAAAGATACAAACTATGTCCACTTCCGGAACAAATCCACGCCCAGAAACCACCACATTTTCACCTCCAAACACTGATCCGCTGCTCTGACTAATAGAGTGTACGATAGGGGGTGAGTGATAGAATAATGTCGTGTGAGACCCCCCAACAAAGTTGACTCCGTTATTGGATACAGACACGGTCACTTGTCCCGGAGAAGAAACTCCGGGTAATTTACACTTGATAGACGTCCGTGAAGCCATGGAAGCTGCTACTTCATATGCCTCACCAACTCTGCAACTGAAAATCTCTGGATTTATGATCAATCCAGATGTAGAAATCATAATTTCGAGATCTTGGTTGACAAGTGCATGTCTCGGACGCATAGCAACCACTTCTAGTGAAGGTGTGAGTTGTATCTTGGTGCCGCTGGTAGTAAAGTCAACGCCATTTGCCGAGACCTCAAGTGTGACATATGAAAAGACTGCGAGGGAAGAGAACGCGGGCGCGACACATCGAATCTCCGACTCACTGACAATTATTGCAATAGTCACAATATTTGAATCAAACCGGCAGTACACAATACTCTCTGGGAAGTTCCATCCGCGAACGGATATGACGCCACCGGATGTCAACGACATCGAATGTGGCTCAATATCTGAAATAATCGGTGCGATATAGTACGAAAACATCCTCTCAAACTCCAGAATGGCTTTACTATCACATTCAACGGCGATAGAAACCTCTCCAACTTGATCTTCTGGAGGAACGGTGCACTTAACAGCAGGCTGCGCGCTGTCCATGAAGGCCACGACTGTAAACTCACCGACTATGCAAGTTAATCGTCTGCATTGTTGAGCGTCATTATCCACTGGTATCGTTAACTCTGTCCCACCTGAGGTTGGCCCTGAAACTGGATAGTAATCTCGTGTGATTGCCTTGGGAGTAAATGTGAACTGCAGGTTTGTATCAATTATATCCACCCCGTTGATCGAAAAGCCAAAGTCAACTGTCACTGGACGATACACTGGAGCACGACAAAGAACCAACTTATCAGACACCCACTCCGCTGGTACCATCCCCCTAGTATTAAAGACTCCAAACCAACAGCTCAACGTCGTAAGTCGAGGAAAGTTTTCACCTGCTACGCGGATCCACGTACCCGTCGTCTCTCCGCTAGTATTAGGATAAATAGAATCGATTCTAGGCACCAACAAATACCAAAATTGTGGTCCTTCGACGTAATTCTGTCCATTCAGTGAAATACGAGTCGTCACTGGCCCATCGACACCATTTTGCACCGCTGGAACAACAATAGAAGCTGTCGTTCCAGTTATCAGAACGTCATCTAGAACTGTTGATCCGATTTGACACGACACGTTGCCAAAGTACTCAATTGGTATCATTTGATCCCATGTAAATGTCAGCTTCGTACCTCCATTCACACTCCCGACGCGAGGACTCAGATCAATTAATAAAGGATTTTCGTAAATAAGGTACGGCACATTTTCCTTTGAAAACGCCTGGCCATTAGACGAGAATCGAAAGTTCACCGGTCCAATTGAAGACCAACTCGATGGTTGGACGATACAAGTCACTTCGGTTGAGCTCACAACAATAGCGGGGACGGTACGATACCCGAAGCCACAAACGCTTTTTGACGTACTGACGAAATGCACACCTATCACACTCACCATTGTTGTGCCAGTAATGGGACCTCCACTCGGGAAAATACTGAAAACGGAAGGATCTTCTACATACTCGAAAACCAGAGAAGATTCGCTAATTTCCAGTCCGTTCAACGACACAAACGCGCGAATTTCTCGAGGACCTGACACAAAAGGTGGAATTGTGCAGCTGATCATGGAGTCAGTGATAAAGTGTGCTGGAACGAACATTACTCCGTTCATTACGCAGCTGAGATTGTGTCCATCCTGGAAGTAGTTACCTGATATTGTAACAACAGTGCCACCAGCAATTGATCCTATCGATGGCGTGAGACTCTTGAGTTCCACTTCACGATAATATCGGTACGGAAATGTTGTTACGGGTACAGTCGGGACTGTCGATACATTCGTCATCCTGAAAATCTCCACGAACCCTATCAAATATGGACTTGTCCAACGTGGAGGAAACCAACGAAGTTTGTTGATTTCTAAAGGACTTGCAGGTGTAAGTTCCGAGCATACGAATCGATTTCGAGAGCAGAATCGACCGTAGATGACTACAAACTCCAATGGCTCGTCCTTCGCACTTCGAGAGAGGATAACTGGAGTCTCACCGCGTACAGAAGTCAAACGAGGTCTGAGCGACCACACGCCATCGTCCAGGACCTTTAGCCTCTCGTTTGCGAACGATCCAACCATCGACAGTGAGAAATCGATGACTCCGATCACGACGGAAGTCTCCACTAGATTCGCTGAGCCACATTTCAGTATGGTATCTGACAAATAAGTTACTCCAGTAAGGTCGTTACCGATGATACATCGCATGTCACTTGAGTTCTGAAAGTCTCGTCCATGGATAACAAGCTCTGTCGGGTCTTGGGCGTACATTGTACTTGGTTCGAACCCAAGAACTGTAGGACTCACGACGTACTGAAATCGCAGTGGTTGAATGGAATAATCCTGTAAGTTGTTGGTCACTTGGACGTCTACCCATCCTGATCTGTGTGGAGGCACCACGCAAGAAAGTGACGTGTCGGACAGCCATTTACCCGCCACCAAACCAGAATCTCCAAAGCGGCATCGAAGTCCTGCACCACGAATGAAGTTGAAGCCTTGGATGATCACTGGATATTGACCCTCTTCGGATCCTCGACTTGGATTGATTCCACTTGTAATTGGAGCAGGACGGTAGGTAAACGTCAGTTGTGGCCCGTCAGCTTTTGAGAAATTGATTCCAGATATTGAGAATTCTACTGCGAGTGCTCGACTTGGTGGTGAAATGCAAAATATCTGTGTGGTAGAAAGATAATCTGCTGGAACGCTGACGTCTCCAAAGCAGCACGAGTACCCACCATCGATTGTGAACGTCCCACCCATGACCAGCACTCGTGTCCCGCCTCTTTCAGGACCAGTTCTAGGTTGAATCAAGTTCACCAAAGGAGATACCTGAGAACAATATTCCAGCGACTTATCGAAGACGTTAACTCCATCTACAAACAACGAAAACTTGGCGCATTTGTGCCGTTGAAGAAGTGAATCTGGGCATTCCAGTAGCGATTGGTTAACGAAAGTAGCCGGTGTCCTTACGCCGTCAAAATCGCACTGCATAGGCACATTATAGAAGTTGCTCCCTACCACAGAAACCATTGCGCTTTCTGCTTTCACCCTATGGCTTGGTACCAGCGCATGAACAACCGGAACTCGAACATACGAGAGAGTTAAAGAGCCGAGACTGCACTGATTCCCGTCGTGAAAGCATAATCGCACTTCCACCGACCCCGGAGAACGATCAGGTGTAATACATGACCCATGCGTACTATTGAGCACCACAAACGGCATCTGATCGTACGGATAATAAGATTCAAATTGACACATCAAATCTACGCCCAAAGCCAGATTCACACCCTCGAGGACTATCGTTTGTCCTCCTGTAACTAGCACAAGAGTTGGGAATACAGTGAGTGGTATCGGTCTTGCCAGGTACCGAAACGGAGCTTCAAATATGGCATTCTTCTGTGTGGCCTCTCTCACTTGCAGAGCCATTGGCATAGCCACAGATACGTTGGAAATGGAATAAAATTCCATCGGAGTCGGCAGTGAGCATGTGGACACCGACGCACTCACGAAGATGGCTGCACCAGTAGCTCGATTGACACCATCTAGAATAATTTGACACACCAGATCGGCCATTTCATGGAAGTTGTGCCCCACCAGATCCACTTCAGTATATTCCCCGTCAATTAATCCATAGAGAGGAGTAGCGTAGTCTACCACAACCGGAGGATAAAGCGCGAATAGAACTGGATCAGTAGTAAAATCTTGATTATTGTTCGACACTCGCACTGGGAGAACTCGAGAATGGAATTGGCGAGGAAATTCACACACGACGCGTGATTCACTCTCGATTTTCACCGGACGCACAACGGTTGTACCCATTCTGCAGCGAAAGAGGTCCGAATCGATAAAGCCAGCTCCATTAATCGTCACGATAGCATTTCCAGCCCCTGAGCTACGCCGAGGTGAAACGGAGAATATCTGTGGTTCAACTGCCCATAAATTCGATAAGTTTCTTCAATAAAATACACAGCTGCAAAGGTGAATTTCTCAATACGTACTTGTAAAGTTGAACGGTAGTCTGGTGCTTGCAAGATTCCCACCCACTGCAAGCTGGACGTAGGCCAGGCCGGGACTAAATGACGGAGTAAAGCAAATAGTGATCCCTTCGCCAGCCCAGAATGCAGTCGTAGTTACAGCCGTGGGGTCGTCCTCACGACTGAAAGAGCAGCTCATGTCAACATGACGAGTAAATTTCTCTCCAATGATCAGAAGCCTCGTGGATCCAGCCTCCGAGCCAAGCGGAGGTATCAACTGCTGCAGATTTGGCTCTTCTGTTCCATTCAAGACAACAAGCAATTAGCACCATGGATCTAAAGAAAAAAGGATACTTGCGTACCGATATACTCGAAAGCAACAGATGAATTGCCAACAGGACTCCCACTAAAAGTAACGCTAACGTTGACAACCCCCAGTCTATGCGGTGGGGCTACACATTCCACTTGGGATGAAGAAATGACAATAGCAGGACTGCTTACGTTGTCAAAGTGACAGGACATCGGGTACTCTGCACTGAAACCAGTTCCAGCAACCAGAATTCTGGTACTGGAAGACGCCAGACCCACTGGAGGCGTAACACGAGAAATGCAAGGCGTCAAGAGATAGTGGTAAGAGAATTCCACCGGTGTGATCAGCTCTCCGCTCAACGTGCACTTCACACTCACGTCGCCAACTCCTACCGTACTGGGAGGCGATTTAACAAGAACACTCGTAGAGTTCACAACCACCGTATCAACTCGGGAAGAACCAAATGTACACAGAACAACATCCTCTGAAGCGTTCAGCCATCGCCCGTTAAGAACCACCGCCACTCCGCCTTCTACACTACCGTAGGAAGGTGACATGCTCACCAATTGAGGCATGTCCTGGTACAGAAATCGGATACTATTAGAAGAGTAGATACTGGAGTCGATCGAGATGCGAAGATCTGCGTCTCGTCCTCTGCGACTGGATGGTGCGAGGCATTTAACCATAGTGTCTGTAAGTCTTTTAGCGGGTACTTTTTGTTGATCATCAAAATGGCAATAAAGCGCTTGATTGTCAACGAATCCTGTGCCCGTGACAAGAATTTGTGTAACTCCTTCAAGAGGACCTCGTCGAGGGTAAATGGACACGATTGTTGGGCGGTTCAAGAGAATAAAAGCTGCGGTGGTAAGGCTTGGTCGTACACGATTCAAGCTTAGCGAGAGACTAAAACTGCCAGGATCAGCGAGAGAACCGTCAAAAGCACACAACGCGACTGCGTGAGACTTCACGATCGCAGGAATGGGCTCCGGCTGGGAACTGAAATGACAAAAAGTCGTATTTTTCTCGAAGTTCTGTCCACGTACTGTGATGTTTAAGCGTGAGTCTTTTTCCACGAGCTTCGGCGAGATGTCGTACATATCTGGTAGCAAAACAGGCAGCATCGGGATGGTTGTACTAGACACTGGAGTGTCGAATGAAGAGTTGGATATCAATGGGTAGCCATCCGACGAATTGGACTGGAATGTGAGAGGTATTCTACCTGGCACTGTGCCAGGGTCTGTTGGCACAAACCTGGAAGCAAGCTCATAAGTAAATGTCAAGTCTGTGGTGATAATTGAGCCTCCAACCTGAAAATTAACGGCCACTGTCATCGAAGTATTTCCATTCAATTCCATGTCTGGCGTAACACAATACAGACCTGATCCATTTGCCACCCTTGCGGCAATGCGAGCGTAATCCCCAAAAATGCACTGGATAGCCAGCGAATAACTCTCGTTGAGTACGAATCCAGTCCCTGTGACGTGAAGAATCTCTTTCTGAACCAGTGATATTGGTGTGATAGTTTCAAATGCGGGCAAATCATACACGTACACGTGCCTAAAACTGCTAGACAAATGGGTGCCGTTGTTCAGGCTAATTCGTAGCTCATAGTCATGCCCAGACTGGATCGTAGAAGGTAGAGGACACGTTATAATCTCTGGAGTGATGACACTGGCGGTTGTTAGAGATTCTCCAAAAGCACACTTCGATCCACTGCTATTCAAAAATCCGTTTCCTCTCACTGTAATGAAAGAATTAACGTTCTGGGCTACGTAAGGCGTATCAACTCCACGTATTACAATGGGTTCGTGGACAAGAAGATTAGCTCGACTTTGAGTAAAATCACGTCCTCCATTAAGAGAAACACTGATCTCCAGGAAACCCGAAGTCATAGTGATACGGACGAAATCGCACTGAACCATTCGACCACCATTTTCCACAGTTCCGGGGACTAGCAATGTCCCAATCCGACACACAATTCCTCCAAATGAGATGAGATATCTTCCATAAAGACTAAGTGATACCAAGGTATTCACGGGTACATTCACCGGCGATATCGTATCAGCCACAGGTGGAGCGTAATACTGAAAAGAAAGACTAGAGCTGGAGAAGTCAAGCCCGTTTAGTGCGATTCGAATAGGGACCGGTGCAATTCCTTCGGTGGCAATCACTGGAGTCCACGCTGGACTAATGCATCGAACAACTGTATCCGAGACGAAATAAGCTCGCGATCGACTCTCCCCAAACCGACAGGCTACATCAGTAGAACTCACAAAGAATTTCCCTGTGATGTCAACGCTAGTTCCTCCAGTTGCAGGCCCCGCCATTACCGATGCATTTTCCAGAAGGATCTCATTGTGAAGAGTAAGTCTGGCGACTTGTGATGCGGGCGAAAAATTCTGAGCATTGTTAGATACAGAAACGACGTATGATCCTGCATCCTGGAGAGATGGTGTCGGGCATTGAACAATTGAAGAAGTCATAAACGTTGCTATGGACGTCCAGATTTTTGAATTTGATACTTTACCGTCACTTGTCAACGTCATAAAAGAACAACGAAGATCAACAAATTCTCCAAAACCACTTCCAGAAATTGTCAGTATTGTTTCTGATCGAATAGGTAGAAGCTGAGGAAATAGCGACGCAACTTGTGGCATCAGCGTGAATGAAAACTGTAAGCTTGGGATCTCAGGAACCAGCTGTCCCTCAACATTCAGCTTTACATCCGCAACGCCTGTGGAATTAACCCCCGTGGTCCTCCAGATTAGTAAACTGGGACTCACGTATTCGACATCATCAGTCACATTCTGCCCACAGTAGACGGAGTAACGCATATTCTCACGAAACCCATGGCCAGATATCTCGACCACTGTGCCGCCTGTTGTGGGTCCATTGTCGGGCGACAGGCTGTCCATCGAAGGTGCATTTACCAGCTCCAACTCTCTCGGATCGTCTGAAAAGTCCACTCCATTGACAGAAACATCGATTTTCACACTTGACAAACTTTCATCGAAGCGTGTAGACTCAACCACGCACTGTATCCTCGACGAGGAGAGGAATGTCGCTGGGACATCTAAACCTCCAATCGCGCAGCTTAGAGTAGTCAAGTTTGCGAAATTCACCCCGAAAATATCAATAACTTGCGGATTTATGGAGCGCAAAGTTTGCAGTGGCGATAATCGAACGATCGATGGACGTTTGAGCAATCTGAACACGCCAATAGAAGTAAAAGTAACTCCGTTTTGCGAGACGGAGAGCTTAATTGTGTCGTTATCAGCTCGGTTGTTCATCTCTGGGATCTTGCAGGCGATTAAATGTGCTGTTACCTTGAACGGGGAGATGTTAGTATCGTCATTTATTCTACACGTCGAAGCCAGACTATCAAAGCTTGGTGAGCCCTGTACAGTCACTATTGACCCCACTTGAAGCGCACGGTGTTTCGGCTCCAGCGACCACAGTGTAAAAGCAATATTATCCACGGTGCTGCTCTCATCATCGAAAATGTCGACTGCGTACACCAGCTCAACAGATAAGAATTCCGAATCGTCAAGTATCGGCAAGGCGGCATTGTATTCGTCTGCATCGGGGTCAATTACTTGTCTCGCACTGACGGAATTCTCCAACCGGTCTTTTAGATACAAGTGAGGCGTCGGTTTAACCTTTACCACTAGATCAGACACGGGCGTAGAAACTGGTGTCACTTCTGTATCCTCCGCTACAACTCCTTTGGTCGTCATCAAGTAATTCAACTCCGTCTCGGACAGAGCGACATCGAACATAAATACAGATTTGAGGTATCCTGTAAACCCTGTCAAGGGCTGGTCTTCTGCAGCTCCCACCACCAGCAGAGGACTAGCCAAACTCGCCACCACAACATTGATCTCCATCAACTCTCCATTCACGAAGAACTTGGTCGAATTTTCATCAAACACTGCCGCGACGAAGGACCAGTCGTCAATATTCACTGCAACTCCATCCTGGACGTGGCCGCCCACTGTCCACTTGCCTCTGTCTACACATATAGCTCGTCCAACATTTGATCCGTCCTGCGACAATAGACACCTGCAACAAATAGCGATAAATCCACTCACAAGTTCTTACTCAATGAATCACTTTTTTCACTCAAGGATTCACCTACCCTCTGTTCACAGCCATAGCTTCGCTTGCTTGCACCCATGCGCCGATCGTCAGCTGTGGGAAGCTGCGACGGTGGATATTAACAGGAAAGTCCAGTCCAGTGCCTTGCTCCAGCCTCGCTCCGAGCTTGGGAGTGATGGTCGAGCGAGTGTTGCCGTCTTGCGTGTAGCCATTTGTGGTCCCATAAGGAGCGTAGTCTCTCGAATCCGAGAGCAGCGGGTAGAACGCCACGAGGTGGCGCGGACGCAGTGCGGCGATCGGACTGTATGAGTGATCTGCATAGATGAAGGCTGTGAAAAGTACGAGCAGGTGGAGCAGAGGTACAAGTAGTGTCATGCTGAAGCGTCTTTTCTGAATATGCGGTTCACTTCAAAAACTTGTATTGCAGATTCCACTTCTGATATCACCACTGTTTCATATCCTTTTAAAACCGCTTCAGTAACAAATTGTTTTATGAGGGTGTGATGGTCAATAGCGGATCTGATGTTGAGGCAGTGTCTACTAAATTTTAATATCCCTAATAAGACGTTGGGATTTTGGATATCAGAAGTGGAAGCGGAATCTGTAATAACTGGACAATTACTTAATAGTAGTATTTTTGTATCATTTGTAGATCTAAAACCTTTGCACGCCTTTTCAGATCACGGCCTGTTGACGATCACTACCGACGACGTCCAAGCTCTTACCAGCGCCCAACCAGCCTCGATGTACACTGAGCGCGCAGTACTTATCGTGACATTGGTTTTCGCATTGGTCGTTCTGCTGCGTAAGAGTTTCCAGCTCGCCAATGAGTTTAACCGCATTTCCAGAAGATCCTCTAGTATAACGGAGCCCTTTATGCCTCCGCGGCTGAAATCGGACTCGGGCTTGTATGAACTCCTTGACCGCCACAAGAACAGAGGGAAAGCAGAGCGGTGTCAAGCGTTGGATGCTTTTCGAGGACTCACTTTGAGTCTTATGGTGTTTGTGAATTACGGGGGTGGGAAGTTGAACCTCTAGAAATGAAGTTTTGCACTACCTGGACTCACTTGTTGTACTGATGCGAGTGTTTTGAAGGTGGCGGCTTTGCTATCTTCACGCACAGTATCTGGGACGGACTGACGGTCGCTGATTTAGTGTTCCCTTGGTAAGTTTCTCTGCAATACCTACCAGAATGTTGCTGATTGTTACGATGCTTTCAGGTTTGCATGGGTCCTTGGCTTCAGCGTTTTCTTGTCTTCTGACAGTACTCAAAGCACGTCCAAGCTGGAAGCAATTGGACGTATCGGACAGCGAACAGTCAAGCTCTTCGTGTTGGGTCTCTTCATTAACAACGGAGACAGCTGGAGCGAGTGGAGAATTCCTGGCGTGCTCCAGGCTCTCAGCGCCGCGTATCTGATCGTTGCTGCGGCAGACTGGTTCTTGCCACTACATGGTCGCAACGTGGCCAGCAAATACCGTGTGCTGGTCTGGCATCTGGTTCTCGGTGTATTGCCATTGGTT
Source organism: Phytophthora cactorum (assembly GCA_016864655.1). Taxonomy (NCBI): domain Eukaryota; phylum Oomycota; class Peronosporomycetes; order Peronosporales; family Peronosporaceae; genus Phytophthora; species Phytophthora cactorum. Next base: position 417,122 of record NHQK01000014.1, on the reverse strand, counting down.
CTTGTCAATCTGCTGCTGACGTTCACGCTGCATGTACCGGGCTGTCCGACGGGATATCTCGGTCCTGGTGGAATAGCAGACGGTGGAGCCTACCGTAATTGCACTGGAGGGGCACATTTGTACGTGGACTCGCTCGTGTTTGGACTTGACCACATTTTCCAGTCTCCGACATGCCAGAAGCGCTATCAAACTGGCCCATACGATCCCGAAGGGCTCTTGAACTGGCTAATGGTGGCAGCTACGGCGTACTTTGGATACTTGCAAGCTGCTCTTATCACGGTAATCCAGGAGCAGTCCCAGACATCAACAAATGGAGTGCAGAATCGTCAATTACGAGTCCTCTTAGCTTCTGGAACCGGTTTACTGCTGCTAAGTATTGTGACTGGAGGACTCTGGATTTTTCCTCGTGACCCGTGGATTCCGCTGAACAAGAATCTGTGGTCGCTTTCGTATGTTTTGTTGAGTTCGGGCTTGGCGTCTTGGCTGCTAGCGCTTCTTATAAAGCTTATCGATGGTGAAGCGAGAGTGAAGTGGTCTGGCGCTCCTTGCACCTCCATGGGAAAGAATTCAATCGTCATTTATGGGATGGTGCGTTGTTGACTCTGGCTCAATTCTTGGTCCTAAGCTAATCTAGCGATTGATGATGTACTACACAGCACGAAGTTTTCCAGGATTTCGCTCCGTTCGCCGCGAAGCCTTTAAAGGCTGGAGGGGGGATACCGCAATTCGAACTACTGCTCTACAATGTTGTCGGTCTGCTCACGTAGGAATTATGCTTATCGTAAGTTGGAAGCTTCATCTACACATTGCTGAATGTTGTGGGGGTTTTGTGGTGTATGCTCGCAGGTGGATCGTCGTAGCACAATGGATGGACCTACAGAAGATATTTATCAAGGTATGAGGAGTCACGAGAGACGACATTCGCAACAAGTTCTACCATACCGTCGAGTTTTTTTAAAGTGTTACAAATCTCAAAAACCTGTTGTGGCGAGGCAGTCTGTGCAGTGTTTACGAGTTTTCATAAACGTCAGATGTTTCTAGCCTATCATCCAAAGTTTTGGCTTGTACTTTAGTACTTAAGCATCTTTTTGTTTAAAGTACAGCGACAAAAAGTCCTGTGGAAGTGCTTGGGATCATGAATGTCGATGTATCCATGGTGCTGGGTTCACTTAGCACCACCGTCACAAAGCGATGTTGCAACGCACTGGACCCGTATTTTTCGATCCAGACGTCTATTGTTGCCTCTGCGCTAAAGCTCATGGTCGGCATAACGTAATCGACCAACCTCTCCACAACGTAATTCGACATCTCGACATCGACCAAGGCAATCAACTCAGCGCTGCCATCGTCGTCCTCATAATCAGTTGTCCAGAACCAATGGTCACCCCAGAAGTCAACATCGCCATCGCTCCTGAAGCTGAACCCGTCCACTTCCTCGTCACTCTCACTACAGCTCCATTCTTCATCGTCTTCTTCATCGCAGATATCGGATTCATAGTTGAACTCAAACCCGGAGCTGTCCGTGTCGTCATCATAGCTGTACTTGGTCGAAAGCAAGCACTTAGTAGAGCAGGGCGTGAAGAGATCTTCGGCCCAGATCTCGGACGTCGGGTCTTCCACCTTCTCTGGCACTGCGCTCCACCGCAACGTCTGGTCCAGAAGCTCGAAGGATCTCCACGGGAGCCCCACGATTGTCCGGAAGGTGCGTGCGAGGAGCGCCATCTCCACTAGCGCGTTTGCAGTCGTTCTCTTGAGTTTGCTTGTTCCTGCACTTGAGCGCCGGAATTCTGAAGTGCCGCCATTGCCGAGCTCTCCATGATGGAGTCGATCCGTCCAGCGTAGCGGAATTTCTGAAGATAAACGGTTTGAAGTCTTCTCTGCCAAAGGGCAACCACTTCAACATGGCGCAGAATGGCTACAGTCACTTCAACATGGCTACGGTCTATTTTGTAACGGAGCATGAAAGTTTTGGCGAACGTCCGCCAGCCTCTTGGGTGATGGCGATGTCCTCTGCTCTCTACCGGTGGACTCTTGATCTCCATCCTCTAGTGATTATAATTTTCACGAGGCCTCAGCATGCTTATTATAGTTCATCAATTTGGCAGTGTTGTTGCTTATATTATAGTACAAGGCGTTGGTCTGCAGATTATAGCACCGGGATGTAAAATCCTGGCACTATGCAGGGTTCCTGAGACTCCTCGTCATCCGAGTTACTTTCGGGCAAAGTCGCGATATAGGTGAAATCGGCCTTGCTGGACCCGAAACGATCAACCCACGAGTCAACGACTCCACCGGAGGCAAAGTCGATCGACGGCATGGCGTACATTGTGGGGCGTCGGTAGTGCTCGTCGCCTCGTTCGAGCCCGAACTCCTCCAAGTCTGCGCTACGCTGACTCGCCAATTCGTATTTCTCTTCGAAACTCTGAACGCTATTCATCGAGCTAGGCGGCGTCCAGTACCATCGTTCGCTTTGGTACGCGTACAACTCGCTGTCTTCGTCGTCCGAATAGCCGTCCAGACTGACCTCATCACTGCTCCAATCTCCGTCTTCGTCGCTTGAGAACACCCCGGAGCTGCAACTGTCCGTGAGGTCGTCCTCGATGCAGCTCAAAACGGCCGAGATTTTCGCCGCGGTGAAGACGTCGTCAGCCCATTGCGGTCCTGTGGGCTCTGGTGGAACGCTCCACAGCAGCGTTTGCTCCATGTGCTTCAGCACGCTCCACGGTATCGTGGTGACGGTGTCCACCATCTTCTGTATCGCCAACGTCGCGGCCGGGAGAACCATGGGGTCGTACGATTTGTGCTGCTTTGGAAGTGAAAGGACAGTCTCGTGCTGCTCCCTTTTCAATTGGAAACGCCCGACCTCTGTCGCAGACTTAGACAAATCCCTTGAGCTCCAGAAATGACTGGGTACAGCTGCGCGGGTTGCGTCAAGTTACTTGCGCCAAATGGCCTGGTGATGGCGAGATTGCGATCGTCCTGAAGTTTTAGCCGTTGCGATTCGGCCTTCCCGACCCTGGGATTGGCGTTCGTCACAGCCACTTTCGGAACAATTAACGCTGGCTTCTCTCGCCAGATGCACCAAAGCTGCATTTACGCACAAAATTATCAAAACGCTACGCTGAATTTCTGTCACTTACTTTTCTTCTCCTTAGGCTATTTAACCTACCGATGTCGGTAGGTAGGGCACAGGCAACACCACTTGAAGGTTTGACGAGCTACTTGTAGTCGCCCGCCTCAAATACACCATTGGCGTGTCTTTACAGCCACACCTCGTCGGCGCGGTCGGTGATACTCGAATCGTTCGAGTCACGGATAGATGACGAAATGGAATCGCTGCCCTGCAGGTAGCGCCATGGGTGGATCATATCCTCACGAGTTACAGAGCTGTCGTGGAAACTGTACTTGAGCGCTTCGTCCAGCGCATCTTCATCAGCAGTGAGTCGCCCAGCCTCCGATGGCGCCAGAGTCTTGCTGGTTCGGGTCATTGGAGATTGGCGGTCCTCGCTGAAAAAGAACAGCTCCCAGCACTCTTGGCAATACAGTTCACGTTGTCCTCCTGCAACATCCAGCTCTGCGAGCTCACCAGTGGCACCACAACGGTAGCAGTGCTCGCCCTCAGTGCTTCGGCCTTGCTGCGACTCCCGCAGTGGACTTGCAGTAGAACCAACAGCCATAGTAGAGTGACGCTCAAACTGCAGCTCCATCTGCAAGCTCTGGAGAATTTCCTGGATCTCGTCAATCATGGTCTTCTTCACCAGCACCATAAGGGCGGGCTTGTCCTTGATAACGTGGCGCACATCCGGGATGGTACGGAAGAGCTCGTCCACAAGCGGATTGGACAAGGCACCGTCCTCATACTCTGTATCATCGTCGTGCTCTGCATGTTCCTGGTCCTTCTCACGCTGCCCATGGACGTCGTGATCTTCAGACTCGCCAGTTTCCTCTTCTTGCACCTGGTCTAACTTCATGCCAAGCGACGTATTCATTGACTCCTTTTCGTCCGCATGGCTCTTCTCGTTTTTCTCATTCTCCTGCTCCTCGTCGTCATCGTCCACAAACTCCTCGTGTTCTTCGTCGTCGTGGTTGCCATCCTTGAGATCAAGCAGATCGTCTAGAGACGCCACACTGGCCGCCAGGTCTCGTTCATTTGAGCTGTCGACGCTGGCAACATCGTCATCCTCGTGTAAGTTCTCGTCAGTGTGCTCTTCTTCGAGCTTAGCAATCTTGGCGGGTTCTTCCGTGGATTCCTCCTCCTGTTCGACTCCATCCATTCCAGATTCTAATTCCTCAGTCTTTTGACCGCTAGCCTCCTTCGGCTCTGTCGATTTGAGCTCGTCCAGCACAAGCTCACTACTATCCTCCTTCAAATCTGAAGACTTGAGCTCCTCCATCATCAGCTCACTGCTCGCTTCAACAATAGTTTCTTCTGGCTTCACAACTGTCGACTGCGTATCGTGCTGCTCGTCCGTCTTATCAGTCTCACCGCCATCCGTTGACAGCACCGGCGTCGCAGTACTCGACGTAGTGTGACGTTCCGTCAAGCTACCATCTCCCTTCACCAAGAAGTCCTTGAGCGATATAAAGTCTTCAGCGGGGGTCACAGGTGCCAGGGTAGGGGTCACAGTGGGGGTCGCGTCACTGCTAACCGAGGAAGAAGGACCCGCAGATGACAATGGCAGGGTTACCACTGGAGGTGGCGATTGCTGGATAGAAATATCCTTCTGCATCTTTGCGAAACTCTCATCCAAATTGTCGCTGAAGATCCCGCTCCGCTTGAGCTCATGGCTGTTATTCACGTCATTGATCTCTTCGAGCTTGAGCTCCTCGTGATCGACCTTGTATTCGTGGCAAGCATCATCATTCCTCTGGCTGGGAATATGGTTAGAAGCCACAGCGTCGTCCTGTAGGATGGTGTACGACAAATAGTTCGAATGCGTCTTGCGACCGAGTGGATTGCCAGGAGTCAGAGACGGCTGGGGGTCCTTGGAAGCAGGTTCATCGTCCGAGCTGCCCTCTTTTGCTAGACACGCCTTCGCGTAGATGTACATGAGCTTGGCCTGCACCGTTCCTTCCTTAATATCGAGCAGTGGCACTCCTCCAAACTCACATTCTTCCTTGGGTTTCCCTGCAGCACGAGCGACAACACCAGTAGCCTCATCGAAACTCAACTGGGACGAGTTGCTGACTTGGCTATCGCGAGAAGCCAACCGCGGGCGCGCAGCAGCATCGGTTGGAGGTGATGGAGGCGCAGGCTTGTTCTCAGACAGCTGCTGACGTCGGATATCATCTCGTGAAGCAGAACTAGTCCGAGTTCTCGACGGAGGCAACTGCAGCTGCGGCTGGCTGATGCGATCCTCAGACTGCTGTAGACGGCGGTGCGCATCGGCATCCTTTGGCTCGCGACGGAAATCTCCAGCCACGCCGTCCTCATCATGACCATGCGCGTACGCATTCATCGAGTTCTTGGAGTAGCGTCGCTCCTTCACTTCAATCTTGGACGCTCCGAACTGATACTGCATGTCATACTCCTCGATCGGCTGCTTCTCAAAGTACGTGGCGCTGTCTCGCGAGTATCGTCGCGGTGCCACAGCCGGCTGCAGTTCATACTCCCTGTCATCCGAGTATCCTCGCTCCATCCTCTGCTGAGGCATCGGTTGGTCCACGCTGTTGTTGCGACGTGGCGGTCGTGGGGGCGGCTCATACTCGGGTTGAGGCAGTGGCAGCGGCATCGTGGGTCGTCTCGGTCTCTCCGACGCCTCTACGTCTTCATCTGCCAGTTGCGGCAATAAACCTCCCGCTGGGTTCAAAATACGGTTCGAGGACGCGTGGAATCTCAGCACAACGGGCTTCTCAACGACGTGTAGCCATCTCAGCACCTTCTCGACGCCTAAAGCCTTGGTCTTCTCTCCGTTGATCGCAATGAGCACATCATTGACACACACTCGATCCATACCACGCCCCAGTCCTCTGCTGGCACTGATAAAGTCCACACATGGGACGTTCACCTTGGAGTTGTAGGCTCGGAAGGAAATGCCGAGCGAGCCTCGTTCCCACACGACACTGTACTGCTTCCTGAGTCTCCTCTCCTCGGCCTCGGCCTTGTCTCCATGTTTGTGCTTGTGCTTTCTCTTGCTCTTCTTCTTCTCCGACTTGGTAGACACGTCACTGTCAATACTGAAGTTCTGCACGTTCGGATTGCGCTTCTGCTCGATCTGCGCGTGCAAGTCTACATCCGAGCGGCCTCTTGAGCGGCTTTTAGACTGTTGACTTGGTCGTGCCGACTTGGTAGACACGTCACTGTCAATTCTGAAGTTCTGCACGTTCGGGTTGCGCTTCTGCTCGATCTGCGCGTGTACGTCTACATCCGAGCGGCCTCTTGAGCGGCTTTTAGACTGTTGACTTGGTCGTGCTGAGCTGCTGGTGCGTGAGCGGCCTCCGCGCCCGGATGCGGGCTCCTCAGCGATGGCCCCTGAGACGCCACGCTGCATCTCGGGCACTTGCAACGGCGAGCGGAAGTGCAGGACCATGGGGAGACGCTCCTTGAAGAGCAGACGCACCACCTTCTCGTACCCCAGTCGTGTGGTCTTCTTGCCGTTGACGCTGATGAGCAGATCTCCTTCCCGCACGCCGGCCATCTTAAGCACGGACGGCTGAGGCAGCATCTGCGCCACGACGGGGGGCATGTCGGCGCCCAGATCGGGACGCAACACCACGCCCAGCGGGCCGGCGTTCCAGTTGATGAGGTAATCCTGCATTTGCTCGGCGTCTGTCGGCGCGTGCGGCTGAACCAGCCTCGCCGCCATACACTAGACGAGCACTTCCGTCGGGAATGCGCGAATGCGGAGTGCGGGTAGAAGGCTCGATGTGGCGATACAGTTGGGAGGATGGGCTCCATGCCGGGGTTCAGTCGCAGTGTGATTGGTTGAAAGGGTTGAGCATAGTGAAGGCAAGTCACGTTTTTTGGCAGGAACACAAACGAAGCCAGCGCAATGCCAGAACGCTACTCAGAGCCTTCACGCTACATATAATAGTGTCACACGTGCTTTTGTACGGCAGCAGCGCGCGGGGAATTGAGTGGTGGCTAGTAAATGGGCGATTGCTATACTTGTATTGCTGGGAAATCGAAGGATTCCTCGACGAGGACTTGATGGTCGGTGAACGATGCATCGTTTCGATGCAAAGCTGCTGTACATGTACATATTGGAGAGGTCTCCGTTGTGTCCGAACGATCGGACTGCCGACCGGGTGGACCGAATGGGAGACGCTTTCACCGCTACATGTACATGTATTGTGGTGAATAATGATGGCTTCGTTATCAGATCTCCATGCAGCCTCGCCGTCCCGAACGAAATTCTGCTAATAGGAGGCGTAAAGCAGGCCGCCTGGGAATCGTGTCAACGCCAGCGGCTGGCCCAGCCAGCGACGCCACCGAATTTCCCCCTGGGAGAATGCAAGCCACACGATCGAGGCCGACGCGAGTGAGTTGCTCCCCCAGCACTGGACAAATGCAAGACCATTACTAACGCGCGTGGTGACCGATATTCCGGTCGTCAATCGCGCCGACGGCACGAGAGACAAGCCCATCATTGACTTTGCCGCTGGCTATTCGACTACATGTCTTCGGGTAGTCCTGCTGCCAAGTTGATAGTACCAGCAATGATGCTCCTTGATGGTGGCGGGAAGAGCCCCGATTGCTAGAATCGAGTGCTTGACGGAAGCAAGAAGAGCAACTTTGCCACTTCAACTTCATCAGCCAATCAGAGGCGCCGGAGAGGATGGCTACACCACTCATGGAAGAACTCTGAACTCTCAACGACGCAGGTGAGCTGACCGGGTGTGCGAGCTCACCGAACGCACGCTGCTTCACTCCCAATTGTTCTCTGCCAGAGCCAATCCACCAGAATACATGTATAAGGCGATTTGCGGTGCTGGTAAGAGTTGTCGCTGCATGAAGTGGTCCGATGTCTGTCGCCGCCGAGTATGAGACTGTGCTACCGACTGGTTCCGTCTGCAGGCATCTTTGAGCAGAAGAAAAGCTTCCGATTCGATATAGCGAGATGAGCACTACGATTTCAACGACTACCTCACTTGGCAGTCGAGTGGCGCGGCGGGCATAGCACTAGAGCGACAATGAACGTGGTCAGACAGACGATAAATCGGACGCTCTTGCGTGGTTTGCCTGATGTTACGAATGCAGTATCTATGAGAGAGAGATGCGTGGAGTTGATAAGGAGCACCTCACAAAGGGAAACCCAGTATATACGTATGTGCTTGTCGCGAGCTTTGCCCTCGATTGTTTTGGCGGTTGAGAATGAAATGCCCTACTCAATCTGGTCTAAATCATGTATTTTCGACCTTCGTGCTGTCAAATACCGTGCAAGATCTTCCCCATGTGGTTACTACAATCCACAACCTCCTTCTTCCCGACAACAAAGACCATGCTGCGGAGCTGGGTCTCCTGCGGGTCATCCAAGCGTTCTAGGATCTAAAGGCGACAACTGCAGCCATGTCTACATTCTAATCGCCACGATGGCTGCACAATGGCAGCGATCGATGGTGCGGCGGAAAATGGTCACCTGGATATGATGCAGTGGATATGTGAAATGCGCGGCCTCATGCCTGAAGACCGGGTGGTTCAAGCCACTCGCGGCAGTCACTTGGACGGTATGAACTGGATCTTGGAACACCACAGTCCTTCACGTAGTACCCTTTCCAGTTATGCTCCACTCGACGCGGTGGCTGCCACTGGCGGCATTGAGGCGTTGGATAGCCTTCTAAAAAAGCGGAGGATTAGCCCGCTGCCTCTGATCGACATCATGATTGAACACAAGCACGTGAAGATACTGGCGCACATCGTCTTCATTCAGAAACAATGCCCTGTACCATTCATTCTGGAAGAACTGGTTCGTCTCCAACAACTGTGTTGTGTTTACGGTGGGATTGATGAAGATCAAGAACGTCCAAGACGATTAACGAAACGATGACCAGGCTGCTCGCGACGCGATGTGATAAGCTGGTTTTGTTCCAACATATATTCAAACTGTATCGGCTCCTACAAGTCGTGAAGACAATACGCTTGTTTCGATACTTGTCGAGCAGTTGTCTCCCTGCGATATGGGAATATTGTTGTCCACTGCTGTGATGCAGAATTGGCTCGATAACATTGCTTTCTTTTGAGAACGAGCCGCATTGGAAATGAGGATGGTTGCATTGGAATGGTGTGGATTGGAATGTGTCAACGCGGTTTGCAAGAGACTGACTAGTCGTGAAGGGGACGATGGGCTACTGGAGGCAGTGTCGTTGGGCATTTACAAGCTTTTGGATTCGCAAATATTGCAGCGAAAGTGGGTGTTTTCGTGCTCAGCGTGTGGTAGAGCACATCCCTACACCGCGTGGGAGCTTCGCTCGAGAAACGCGTGCAAGAAATATCGGGTGGCCTCCAAGAGCTTTTACAGCTTGTGAATGACTGGCTTGAGAGAGAAAACGAGGCGTACACATCACAACAAAAGAAATATCGGGTGGCCTCAGCAGCAACAATACAGCGCGGTCGTTGCTTAAGAAAGCCATAGACAAGCTCGTACAGTTCGAGGATTCTTTTACGAAGAGCACACGTTTGGTTGTCTCACCTTACTTAGCAGCGATGCAAATACTAGGAAGCTGCCGCACTTCATCACTTGTCCTCCGAGGGGCGGAGCTTGCAGAGGCTCCATTTCACGCAGCTACGAGCGACGATACTGGCTGTTATCGTTGTTCTTTTTACTGTCGAGCGCGATGCTTTGAGAGAGACCTTGAGCGAGGATAAGATGACGCAGCACTCAAAGGACCGGTAAATATTGATGCGGTAGCGGCACTGACGCCTTGCGTGTCGACGTACAGCAAGTTGCTGTCAGCAACATGATCGTCATCGGAGTCGACAAAATGCGGCGACAAAAAAAGCAGCGAAGCTCAAAGTTGCCTGTTGAAGTTGCTGCGTTACGATTTTGGGCCAATAGCAATCGGCATACGGAAATAACGTTTAAAGAGCTGGTTTGAGAGTGCAGGTCGTATTAACAGGTAAACTTGATGAAAGTTTAATCAGCACTATGGCGATGTCTCGCCGCAAACCTATTCAGGCTCGGCGGCTGCACAGATTAGTCCTACGACTTCGAGCTGCGTACAACACCAAGTGGCTTAGCTACTGCAGTGGGCTTGATAAATCCACCTATATCGAGTCCCGCCGCAGTTCTCAGATCGCGCGTTTGTTAGCTGATACTTTTCCGTTGCTCTCCAAGTGTCAGGTCTTCCTCACTTGCTTCCACTATGCCAATCACATTCTGGTCGCTGATTGGCGAAAAGCGTCGCCTGAATGCTTCCGTTTCCCCGCTTCAAGCTCTGCATTTGGAAAGAGGCCTCTTCGCTCCCAGCATCGCGAAGTCTGCGCCGCTCTTCCCGTTCACACCTTCCTCCACAAGCCGCGTTCACGATGCTCCGCCGCCTCCGTCCTGACGCCTCGGCTCTCGCCTGCGCCTCGCACCTGCTGCAGTCCTCGCGCATGTCGGCGGCCCCGGCATCTTGCCGCGCCTTCTCGCAGCTTTGTACGAACCCCCGCCGCCTCCAGCGTCTTCCCACTAACGTCTACGCAACCCGCTGGATCGTCACGGGGCCCCCTAGTGACGGACACAAGAAGAAGGCGGCTAGCGACCAACTCTGCTGTCCGCAATGCGGGACCGCGCTCGTGCTCGCCGAGCCTCTAGGCAGTGCGGACAAGTCGACGTCATCAAATCCTGCGGCGAATACGTCATCTTCCACTTCAACCACTTCAACTTCCCCTGTCGAGTTCAAAAAGGGTGACGTGGTCAAGTGTGCCAACTGCAACTTACACTTCGCTCTCAAGGCTCAACCCCCGGCCCAGCCCAGCCCCACATTCCGCAACGCCGCCGCGGCGGCTGCATTGAGTTCCTTGAGCTCGTCGCTGGCTCCGGGCATGCAGACTACGCGCGGATCCAGTCTGGGCGGACCCACATACAGCGGCAACTTCCCGTCGCCCACGCGCGGCGGCCGCATGAACGCCGATGGAGAGTACGAAAAGCTGGCCAACGAGGCGCTTTTCGCCGCTGCGGCGGATGCGACAGTCAGTAAGGACCGTGTACTGACGCCTAGGGAGATCTATGAAGGACTGAACGAGTACGTGATCGGCCAGGATAAGGTGAAAAAGACGCTCGCTGTAGGCGTGCACAACCACTACAAGCGTCTCCATGCACTGGAGTTGCTGCAAGCCAGGAAAGAGGCGGAGGCGGCATGTGCTAAGCACAATGCAGGTTCGCAACAACACCCACGTGCGGGAGGCGTGACGCGTCAGCATGTGGACATGGACGACTCGCGGCTGTCGAGTATTGGTCGTCGTCTCTTATTGGAGGAGATTTACCCTGGATCGGAGAAGAATGATGCTGAAATGCCGCATACGTCGAAGCAACATGCCTCGGAAGAGACTGCGGAAGCTCCGGAGACGACTGCGACTACACATAGTCATGCGACCAGGCTGCAACACCACTCGATGGGAGATAAGCTCCAGTATCTGGAAGGTGTGGAGCTGGACAAGACGAATGTCATGCTGGTAGGACCTACTGGATCGGGCAAGACGTTACTGGCCAAGACGCTGGCGCGACTGGCCAAGGTTCCAATCGTGATTGCCGACGCGACGTGCCTCACCCAGGCTGGTTACGTGGGCGAGGATGTCGAGTCAGTGTTGTTCAAGTTGTACCAGGCAGCCAACTACAATCTGGAGGCCACGCAGCGTGGCATCGTGTACATTGATGAGATCGACAAGATCACGCGTAAGAGTGAAAACGTGAGTATCACTCGCGACGTGTCAGGAGAGGGCGTTCAGCAAGCGCTGTTGAAGATCCTCGAAGGGAGCATGGTCAACGTGCCCGAGAAGGGCGGACGTAAGAATCCGCGTGGCGAGTACATTACCATCGACACGACGAACATCCTGTTTATTTGTGGCGGCGCGTTCGCTGGACTGGAGAAGCAGGTCACGCGCCGGACTTCCCGGTCGTCTATCGGTTTTGGAGCCCAGATGCCCAACATGCGGCTAAAGGACAGCGATCAGATCGGCCAGCTGCTCTCTCAAGCGGAACCGGAGGATCTTGTATCTTACGGACTGATTCCCGAGTTTATCGGACGTTTCCCGATGCTTGTCAGCACCACGGGACTGTCGAAGGATGAGCTGGTTCAGGTTCTCACAGAACCCAAGAACAGTCTTGTTCGACAGTACAAGGCGCTGTTTGCGTTAAGTGACGTGGAGTTCCACGCAACTGAAGGCGCGCTTGAGGCCGTGGCTGAGTCAGCTCTACGCAAGAACACCGGCGCGCGAGGACTGCGTTCCATTTTTGAACGTGCGCTGATGGAGACCATGTTTGATTTGCCCGACATGAACGACGTGCGAGCCGTGTACGTGGATGAAGAGGCCATCTTGGGTCGCAAGCGGCCTGTGCTGATTCGCGGCGAAATGACGCTTGACGAGTACCTCAAGAACCTCGAGGATGACGGTGATAAACGGGAAGAGGCTGTTTAATCAGTTACCACCCGAGAAAATCCCCTGCACCATCACCCTTGCTCCATGCATTTCGCTGACTGAAGGTGCAGTGCTATCTGAAGCGAGGCAGCCGTGGCTCCCCTCTCTGTGTTTTATCAAAAGATATTTTATCACAAACCCAACAACGAAAGCATATTGACCGCCCAGAAACGCGAGAAGAAAAAGGAAAACCAAACAAACAATATATTGATTCGCACAAGCGAGCTACCTTTAGCTGGCGTTCGGAGGGCCGGGTACGCTTTACTGTGGTATCTTGATGGATCTGACAGCTAAAAATGGTCGATCAGGAATACTTTTGTGCTGCATCCCACAGCGACAGGAAACCAGGAAAGCGAAACCACATCCGTTGAGATTGTCGATATCTCTTTAGTGGAAGACACCGAGCCAACAGGAAGAGCTTTGACAATGGTGGTGGGGACGATGCCGCCGCCATCGGCACCTGAAGATAAAGAAGAGCTGCGAAATGAAGCTCGGCGTCAGCGCGAAATCGAACGTTATAAGAAGCTGGGACCTGGTCGTCTGCGTAGCATTGGGGTACGTTTTCAGGGTTCTTCTTATTTTCAGCGAGATAATTCAGGACTCATCTGTTGTTTATTCTCCCAGGCGGATATCGTCGGTGTGAAGAACCAAATCGAGGAGCGACAACGTCAGGATGAAGCGGATCGCGACGCCAAACGCGTCTGCGAAGAGGAGGATGCAGCCATCCGACGCTACTTGCTCCAGGTCGAGTCGGAAGACGCGCTCGCAAAGCGTCGAGAGCTTCTGACACTGCGCAACGACTGGGACCTGCAGACTGCCAAAATACGCGAGGCTCGTGCGCAATATGCCGCGATTCGCGCCTTCAGCATCGACCCCGACACCTGCGCTCAAGGAGCTGCACAGAAGTTCGACGGCGAAGATCTCGCTCGACTTGAACGTATCCGATTACAGGCGATGCAGATGAAGCAGTGGTCGATACAGAAAATGGCCGAGGAAGCTCAGCGCAATGCAAAGGAGAATGCAGACCAGGCCGCGTACATGGCACAGCTCTTCGAGATCGAGCGACTGATGGAGGAGCTGCACCGAGGCAACGAGCGTGAACGAGCAGCAGCGTCTGCAGAGATCAGTCGATTCAACCAGCGTCTTCTAGCTCAACAGCGTCAGGGAGAGAGCGATCGTCGTCGACAGGAGCACGAAGAGAACGCTCGCGAGATTCAGCTCACACTGGAGAGCAATCTCGTGAGTGAGAACCCGCTGCAAGCCACGCTTCCTGGAGTGTCCTACGATCGCCGAGTCCGGGTAGACCACTGGAAAGGTTTCTCTGGAGAACAGACCAAGTGTTATCTTCGCCAGAATGACGACATCATGGCTGAAAACGCTCGTCGCAGACAACAAGAGCGGGAGCAGGCCGAGGAGGACTCCAGAAACCAACGCGAGCTGCAGCGTACCCTCGCGCACGAAGAGTATCTAGCTCAACAACGACGAGCGCAGATGGAAATGGACGTCCGAGCCGCCCAGGCACAGCAGGCTAAACAGGCAGCGGAACGCGAGAAATCGAACGATGAACGTGCACGCGGCAAGATTGAGCCGAGCTTCTTCCAGAGATTTGGTCGAACTTATCGTTGAGGGAGCAGATGATAGCCTATTGATTGATGAACAGCACAATGGCGTTAGTGTCTGAAAACTCTTACTGCAGAAACGGACCAATTCTTACCTGCTACATCTTGTCCTCTTTCGTTGCATTGATCAACACAATGTGATAATATTTGTGAGAAGTTTGTGAAGCACTGCGGTGGCGTCTTCTAGATCCTTGCCAGACAGGATGTTCACAGCAGCCTCATCACTCTCGATGGACGACAACGAGGACTCAATTTCACGGCATAAAGACACAAAATGAGTGAGTTTGTGACGCTTCTGCGGCAAGGTTCCAGGCAAGTCATCTGCTGATCGTTTGTTGGAGGTATCTTGGCTGCTCTGATCAGGTTCTGCGTACAATTCAGCAGATTCGTCCGGAAATTGACCCCTAAAGACACGGTAACGAGAGCTCTGACTCCTCTTAAGAGACTGGAGCGTGCTGGGTTGAGCTGTCTCCAATGTCTTGGCAACTTCTTCAGGACTGAGTTTCCGCATTGACACGCTCTGTACGAACGACTGCTTGAGTTCTCCAGCAAGAAGTGTACTCACATATGCACCGGGAAGCTCAACAATGTTTGAGTGTGCAAGTAACTCGTACAAGGCGTCAAGACACACTGAAAGCAACAACGACAACTGAGGTGCCTGACGATCAGCAGCGCGAGTAGCAGCGAAGAGCTTCTGGAACAGAAAGAGTAGCAGTTGCCACACAACGGGAATATCATCGCTAGCAACTTGCATGTCGAACAAGGAATCGCCAACGAATCGTGCCGTGACGATCAAGGTGTCGTTCATAGCACCAGCCTGCGATGAATTCTTGGTGTCGTCGAGAATTGTGAGTAGATCCTTCATCACTTGCACGCACTGGTTATTCCTGTTCGCCTTGAGAACCGGCCCAAGCTTCGAAAGTAGATACAAGGATGTCTCAATAGCCCGTCCGATGCAGCGAGACCCAGCTTTCTCCAGCTTCACGCTTCGACTTGTGCGCTTTCTTCCCGATTGAAGGCCATATTGAGAACATCTTGCTTGTTTGATGTGCGTCGCTAGCTGTGATAATGCCTCGGTGGACATACGGACTAGAATGATCGACAGCTCGGCGATATCATCTTGCTTTGGCTCATTGTCGTCGAACACTCCTCTCAACACCATCAGACACATGTCCAGCACGCGCATCATTCCCAGGATATTTTCACGCTTGATTGTAGGAGCTTTTGCCTCGGCTGACAAAAGTTCGAGAACTGTACCGCAGCATTCGAAGCACATGGGAAGATACTTGGCGATCCATTCATCCTTCATCGGTCCATTGTACTCTTTCAGAAACTGGACAGCTACTAGCTTTTCAAGCAAATGCAACTGTGACGCAACACGCAGATTGAACTGATGACCCGGACCTTCACTACTGATCACGTCGATAATCGCTGTCACTTGGTCCATGCACACGTCCTTGAGCGATAGAGGCAAATCAGCATACACGAACGCGATCAATTGTAAAATTTCGTCTTCCATACCACGTGCAAGCACGAAGGATTTATCCGAGTCAACATCATCCCACTGAGTGACATCAATAAGCAGTTGGAGGGTCTGCATTGCGAGTGTTTCGTCCCAACTGAAGCACAATAATTCCCTCCAGATCTCCCAGCACAGCGTACGCTGCGTCCAGTCCGGATACAAAGTTTGCTTCAGGAGAGCCAACTGCAATTCCACAGTGCTTTCAAAACCAATTAGAAACTCTAGCACCAAATCTGTGAACAGCTTCGTCGCTTCTACTGAGCGGGAGACCGCATCACTCAGCGCACATTCCCGGTAGCGAGCAAACAACTGCGAGACTTCCACAGCTCTGACAGAGTCATCGTACGGGACCTCAGCATTCGATGAGCTACATCCACTCAAGCCTGCAAACGCTGTAAGCACCAGTAAATGTCCCCATTGAATCGAATTCTCAACATCAACGTTCGTGATCTCCGACGGCTGCCGTTGTCCCACCGCGCGTACCATGTCAGCGGCAGGATACCACAACAATGTGCGAATACTCTCCTTCGCTTGATCGTTTACTGCTTCGTCCGCCAATTTCTCGGTAATTTCTAGAGCTTGGTCAAGCATACCTCGCAGCTCTTGCCCCGGCTTCGACGTCACCAGGACTAGACTGTGTCGGGCAGCATAAAGCAAACTCGCAGTCACGTTTACAATTGCTAAAACGCAATTCTCCAGCTCACACTCCAAAATGTCAGCAAATGCGGTAATCAATCGTTGAAATGCTCGCCAGTACAGCTTCAGAAACTTCAGCACACTGAGATCTGGTGTTCCAGTAGCATCTCCATGCAAGACGCACAGCAGCTGGCCAACGTTCCGCTCGACAGACGCCACAGCAGCAGCCACGAGCTCATCCACATTAAATTTCTTTGTATCTTTTCCACCAGCCGTCTCACCCGAGTCGCCAGATACTGGACCAGAACTTGCCAGAATCGGACCAAAAGCTGTCGCCAACTTGGCCAAGTTCTACACGCAACAAAACCATTAGCTTTTCACCACCAATTATTCAATTGCGTACTGTTTCCACGGCCATTACCTTCCACACGAACGTCACCGTCTTCAAATCCGGCGTGGC
Organism: Phytophthora cactorum; assembly: GCA_016864655.1. Lineage (NCBI taxonomy): Eukaryota > Oomycota > Peronosporomycetes > Peronosporales > Peronosporaceae > Phytophthora > Phytophthora cactorum. Next base: position 400,326 of record NHQK01000014.1, on the reverse strand, counting down.
ATCGTCATCTCCCTCCAATTTATTGCGTAGTTGCAATAGTAAGACCGCAATGTTCACCACGTAGCTCCTCCAACCTTCTGATTCTTCACCTATTTCTTCTCCACTCCCCAGAGATTCCTGCTTTTCTATCAACGCTGCGTTCTGGTGCACCACAGCCAGCACCTGGTCCCCCCACTTGAGCCACCTTTTCCCGCCTTCATTATCGCCCAGACTCGTCAATGCGAGCTCGAAAAACTGCAGCAATATCTCCAAGACCGTTTGATTCTTTTCTGCCGGCTCTCGTGTCGCCCAGACGAGCAGCGCGTCCAGCAGCTCCAACTGCACGTCACGCTCCGATAAATTTCCGCTTAAGTCCGAAATTAGCGTCTCCGTCGCGAGCGTCCAGCGCTCCTCTGACGCCGTCAGGAACACCACCGCCTCGTCCAAAGCTGCTTGGCGGGCTTGGGTACCTGCTAGATCAAACAGAATGGAGCGTAGCTCTGCCACGACGGCGATAGCGTCGGCACAAGCGGCGAGTCTCTCCGTCACCTCTGCCGCCATATTGATTGGCAAATAACAAATGAGAATAAAATAACTTTTTGGAGAGTTCGGTGGTCGACAGCAGGCACCAAATGGCCACGCAATGTGGCCACGCCGGTAGGAGGTTCACTTCCGTCCGCCGTAACTTTAGTGTCACCAACGACGCTCTGCCACTCGGAGAGCAGCGGACGGTCTTAGGTAGCCATCGCCAGCGGCAGCGAAGACAGGCGGGCATTGTAAACTGCGCACATAAGCGAGAAGGTGGTGAGTTCTACGTCTGACACCCCTTTGCTCTTTGTTGGTACATGTACCTACCATTGGAACGTCCAGTCTTTTCGTTGTGAATGACAATTCCACTGTTTGAGAATTCTTCTGTTTAGTGACGGGTAGGAGGAGTGTTGGCACTTACGTTAACATCATAAAGCTAGGTGCGTTGGTACTGCTTTTTCATTGGCCAGCCACTTCAACTTCAGCGAGATGGGTATGATACGCGTTTTGATGGTCGAAGATGTGTACCATTATGAACGAGACGTACTAATACATATGCAGACCAGCCCGATATACCGTAGTTGATAGTATGCAAGATGAACATGTTTTCCAATGAATCAGCTTGTGTTTGGATTGAGTGAACCTCTACACAGTGTAGAGTTCTCCTACATATGCAAAACAACTACTACAACGAACACGTAGGACACTCACATCTCGTGCAAGTTAGATCTCGGCGCATCTTCCGAGTGGGTGAAGGTCGGCTGGTTTCACCAAATGGCCCGATAGCCGGGCAGCCCGCAGTATCGACCTACAGGGGCAGACCCCATCTGCTCCGGTAACCATTGAGCTGGTCATTTACGCGCGCAAGTGGCGGTAGCCGCCGGACTGCGCGGCTGTCTGTGCGGTTTGTGCGGCACCCGTATCCTTGGTGTATCCTCCATTGGCCGTGCCGGCAGCGTTACCGCCCACACCGGCGGTGGCACCGGCGTTCAGACCCGCACCCGCGTTAAGGCCAGCACCAGCATTGAGTCCCGCTCCTGCGTAGAGTCCTGCACCTGCATTCAAGCCTGCGGCCGCATTGAGCCCAGCGCCAGTTCTACCACCGATACCAGCGCCCACGCTACCGTATCCTCTGGCACCCACGCCAGCGCCAGCATTGAGCCTCGCACCTGCGTTGAGACCGTACCCCCTCGCCCCCAGACCGGCACCGATGCCGCCATACCCCATGGTACCCACGCCGGCAGCAGGATCGACACCGTTGTATCCCTTGGTAGCTCCCACGCCACCGTAGCCCACGACCGCGCCTCCATAGCCATTGCGCGTGTTATAGTTGTCTTGTTTGCCGTAGCCGTCGTTCTTGCCGTACCCGTCTTGCTTGCCATAGCCGTCTTGCTTGCCGTATCCATCGCTCTTGCCATAGCCGTCGTTCTTGCCGTAGCCGTCGTTCTTGCCATAGCCATTGTTCCTGCCATAGCCGTCGCGCTTGCCATAGCCGTCGTAGTTCTGATGCAGCCGTCCGTACGTCTGTGCCACCTCTGTAGACGCTTTCACCGCGCTGCTCGAGAACGCCACAGCCGCGACACACAGCGCGCAGATTGTCTTGCTGAACATCATCTTGCTCGTGCTAAAAGCGCTTGGTTGGTGAGTTGCTTGCTTAGTGTTGAGATGGACACTGGTTCAGGACGTCGGAAATTGAAGAATGAGCTCACTTGCATTTTGCGATGCAACTAAATGCCGGCGTGCACTCCAGTTGGCGCGTACCCTCTTGCACGACGAACAACTTTGCAACCGCCCGACTGCTGGATGATTGCAAGTCGGGCAGGCCGTTAGGCAGGCATATGGGAGTCCCACCGCATAAGGACTCGTTGGTGTGGCAGTAAGCAGTTTAGTAAGCTGGCCGCCCGATGTTGGTAAGGGCGGCCAGTACGACAGTGCATGTACGGCAACTCGTAGCTCTATGCTGCATACGCACGCCTCCTGTTGAGCCCTTTTGCTGTTCGTAGCTGAAGTAGATACAAACATCTTTTTGCTTGCGAGTGCGAGGGTGTCCATGTGGTGGTAAACTGCGGCTGCAGCCATCGCAACCGGTAAAGGTGTCTGCAAGTGGCATTCAAACGACGCATATGAAGCGATAGAGGGCGTCGGAGAGGTGGTCAACAGTAGTGCTTGACGAAAAGTGTGCGGCCGTGTTAACTGGCTGGAGTCCACTACAGTACATAGTCGATCCATCGAGTGAAGACGAAACCTTGTGGAACGAGCAGTATTTCCGCTGTCTATGGAAATGTGAGTCAGCTTCAGCGTAGATGATGTTTCTGTTTCTATTTCTATTTCTATTAGTCATGTCAACGTGCCCAGATGGCTACGCGGTTCGGTGATCGGCGGTCAGAGGAACAACGTGCTACGGGTCGGTCTTAGCCAAAATATAACAGTGGGTTTGGTCCGATGGCCTAATCAGATCACTAGAAAGCATGTGTTGGTGGACACCATACCGTAAAAACTCCAACTGTCCGACCGGGACTCCAACCGATACCGGTAAAAACGTCTGTTTGAAAATCGAACTTAGCAGCGACCCGCGGGCTGTCCCGCGGGAATACACATACTACATTTACTATAATAAATCCCTGCATTCTCCAAACACGGCGGCGAACGAGGCAGCGCTGAAGATGGCGCGTGGAGCGCCAGCTCTCCTGCGACCCCAAGACCTCCGCCGGACCCCTACGCGCGCCGTACGGCTGGCCAAGACCCACTGCCTGGTGCTCCAACCCTCGCCGCTGACCAAGACCACTCCTGCGATGTGAAATGACCCGGCAGGGCGGGGGGGGGCATGCTGCCGGAGGCGGTTGAGCCCGGGGCAGCGTCAGCTGCGGCCTGTCCCACTCGCCTCTTGGCTGGTCTAGCACACTCATATGCTATCTGTGGTTGTCGTTGAGGCAGCAGCCTATGCGAGCTCACCCGTGACGGTGCCTTCCGGATGAAGGGAGCAGTCTTTGCTGCTGGCTGGTTCAACTCCAGCCATCGTCTTTGATTTACTATGTTATGTGTCGTTATGCAAATTGTGCAGGCTACTTAGATGGTCGAAGGCGGATGAAGGTTGGGAGAGCAGACGGAGGCGTAGGGTCTACGACGACGCCGTTGTCGACCAGCTCATGGAACTGCGCGATCTGCTCATCCAGTTTACCCTGCTTATGAAGCTGTCGAAGTGCCTTCAATGCTGTACCACCTGCAACCGCTGACGATCCGTGCGCCTTGAGGAACCCGAGAGCGTTTTCTTGCGCTTTCTTGCCAAGTGCCAGTACTTCGTCTTTGTAAGCTGGAGAGGAGGCATCCAGAGCGAGACCTGTCGGTAAGAACAGCATCATGTAGCCTGTGATATGTCTAAACTCGTAGAGCGTTGTCTTCTTTACAGCAGGCGAAGCATATATACGCGCGGTTCAGCCGTGAACCACTCAAACCAAATCGCGGCCAACGATTGTGATCCCTTCTTCTTGGCGCGAGCAACTTTTGGGGTTGCATGACCTGTCGAGTGGCTCACTGCAGAAGAAGACGATGCGACACCACTTGATGGATCCTGTGTCGTGGTGGTCCCAGGTACATCCATGTGATGCTCTACTGCTAACAGTCGCTCCTCCAGCCGTTTGTTTTGTAGGATGAGCACCTCAATCTTTCCGTTTGCCGCTGCACGTGTTCAAGCAATACTGCAATCTGATCTGTATCCCCTCTGGCAGGACTGGGCAAAGGCTTCAGCTCCTGAGGTGGCATGAACACACGACGGATACTGGAGCTCCACGCCAAGACTTCCGCTTCGCCGATTGATCGCTCGACCATTGCTTCCCGCATCTTCAAGACTAGTGGTCCTCCTTCACACAGACGCAGCATATCCGGGTAGTGCATTAGAAGCGTCGCAGTCAAGACGTCGGCAACGCCTTCGTCAATGTTAAGCGCGTCATCATCAAAACCCAGAGTGTTCGAGAAAAGAAGCTTTTGAAGCTTGTTGGCGCGCCCGATGATAGGTGCTTCCAGCGCTGCTAAAGAGGGAAGTCGTGCGCCATCCTTTGGCTTCCAGCCGCTGAGAACCAGTGACACCTGCTGGCCAGCTTGCGTCGAGCCAAGCATGTACCCGAACGCTTTGTTCATCCGATCCAATTGCCACCCGCCTCTCTCAATTATCCAGTTTTCGACAACGCTTCCGTCGTTCGCGTGCATAGCCCCTCCACGGCGAAAGGAGTGAGAGGTAAGACCAGCGGTAAGTCTAATACTCTGTAGTTTAGCGATCCCTTGAACTCTAACAGGCAGTCGGTTAACGTACGCTTGTGCGCCAGGAACGGAACACTTTGAATCCTGGCTTGCCCCGTGCAGCGCTTGCGGATCGTCTTCAGCTTCAAGGAGTTCAACAAGGGTGAGTTCCTCTATATCCTGCACACTTTCCGAGGTGCGCTTCTTAGATAGAAATTGAGGGAACATTCGTTAACGCGGCGTGGCTTGCATAACCAAGGCTGCAGCCAATGCGTACAGTGGACACGTTAAGAAGTTGGTCGGGTCTTTGAACAAGGAGATACCTTGCATCAAAGCCGTTTTAACTCTCTTGAAGCGAAGAGATATAACACCGCCTAGTTACACATTATCCTTTTTAGTGCGTTTTACAGTTAAGATAGAAAGTTTCGTACCTGGCAAGACCGACAGCTGCTGCTTCTCTACTTGCTCTGCGTCTGAGCTGCGGCCGTAGAGATACCACATCATAACAACTAGTGCAGCATCGAGATATTCGCAGTGAGTTGAAGCCGAAGTATACAATAATCGTACAATTCCCTCCAAATCCTGTTTCGAACAAGGCGGTGCCTTCTTCTCGTTACCGCTGTCCTCTCTGTTGTTGCAGTATTTCCCGTGCCCTGTCAAAATCTTTTGTAGCTGAGGCCTCACCAACCCACCTTGAAGCGGTTACTTATCCACAGCCAATTTTTGACGTTGCCATAGTATGCTAGACAGGTATTCGTAGCTAGTACTTTCTCCTGTGATTTAGCTAGTGAAAATGCGTACTTGTCTAGCATAATACGCAACACTTTACCCGTCTTATCAGCATCTATAAGTTGGAAAGCGGCAGGAAGGTCCATGTCTTCCGTGGCCAAGAACGCGGTGAAAGAATTTACCGCTGTGGTACGGGCCTTCTTGCTGTTGCCCGGAGCCAGGGATGTAATTTACATGGTTGCGACTCTGCTTCTGCTCTGCACTTCACGCTTTGAAGTGAAACCTCTTTGACTTCGACAGTAGTCAGAAACTTAAGGGTATTTTTAAAATATGCGATTATGTGCGAGTTTGTATACAATAATAAATATTCCTGAAAAATTCCAACTAATATGGTGGGAATAGTTGGAATAGTGCTCCGGCCTTATAACGTATTCTATTGGATGAAAATATGTACCACACTAATTATAATTGGACAAAACTCGGCAAATACTGTTGTCCTGGGATTTCATAGACAGGTACAGGTTGGAATGTATAGGGTATTATACCATACCGTAAAAATTCCAGTGTCTGACCGGGATTCCAACCGATACCGGTAATAACGTCTGTTTAAAAATCGGACTTAGCCGTGACCCGTGGGCCACCCGTGGACCGTCCCGCGGGAATACACATAATAAATTCAAAATGAAAAATCCCTGCTCTCTCAGGCCCCACAGCCATTCTCCAAACACAATCGCCACCGCGACGGCGCAGAAGACAGAGCGTGGACCGCCGGCTCTCCTGCGGCCCCAAGGCCTCCGCCGGACCCTGTGCGCGCCGTACGGCTGACCAAGACGCCTCATCTGGTGCTCCAACTCTCGTCGTCGCCCCAGACCGCTTCAGTGATGCTAAATTACCCGGCAGGGCGGGCGGTATGCTGCTGGAGGCGTTGTATGCTCGATGTGGCCATGCCTCGAGCCCCGAAGGCCAGGGCGACTCATGCAAAACATGTAAAGGTATTGTATCAGTGTGTGCCGCGTTGGCAGAACTCGAAAGTTGTGACGACGTCCTTAGTGGAGAGGAGCCGGAGCTTATGCTGGTTCGACCCCAGTCGTCGTCAATCTCCACCTATAGATCGTGCTGCCATGGCTTCGCGCATCTTAACAACGAATGGACTGCTGTCACAGAAGCGAAGCATGTTCGGGTAGTGCAGGAACAGCGTAGCGACAAACACGTCGGCCACATCTTCATCGAGGTTCAGGGATTGATCTGAAAATGTCAGTGTGCTAGCAAATAACACCGCCTTCATTTTCATCGCGCGACCAAGTATTGGGTTCTCGAGAGCTGAAAGAGATGACAGACGAGCTCCTTCCTTCGGCTTCCAACCACTCAACACTTTAGAGACCTGTTGGTCGGTCTGCGTTTCACGTGCTTAAACCGAAGGAATAGAATTCCACCTATTTAATTTATAACTCGTCAGAATGTCAAGTAGAATATTAAATCAAAGCATCTGTACCCGACAAAATTGAAAGTTGCTGTTTTTCAATTTGCTCTGCGTCCTACGGCCATACAGGTACCACATCATGACGACTAGTGCAGCATCCAGGTTTTCACTCTCGTTCGACGCGATTGTGTACTGGATTGCACTATGGCTTCTAAATCTTGTTTTGAGCACGGCGGCGCTACTCGTTCGTTGCCACTTTCCTCTCGATTGGTACAATACTTTCCGAGTCCGGTCAGTATCTTTGCAATTGGCCTTACTAACCCACTCTGTGGTGGATTCTTGTCCATCAACCAGTTCTTGACATTCCCGTAATATGCTAGACATGTATTTGTCGCTAAAACTTTATCGTGCGACCTAGCTAATGAATACGCATACTTGTCTAGCATAATGCGCAGTACTTTACCTGTCTTATCAGCATCGATAAGTTGGTGAGCTTCTGCAAGTGTCATACCTTCGGCACTCAGAAACGCGGTGAAGGAGCTTAATGCTGTCGTTCGCGCCTTCTTGCTGTTGCCAGGGGCCAAGGATGCTATCGATATGGTTGCCACTCCGCACTTTATCTCTGCAGCGAAACCCCTACTGTCGACTACCGTCGGAAACTTTAGGATATTCTTAGAATATGCATTTATATGAAAGTTTGTATCGGATACAAAATATTTTTGAAAGATTCCAACCAAATATAGTCGGAACAGTTGAAATGCTAACGTAATTTTAATCAGCACCCAATTGGTTCAAATTAAGACTTTTGATTAATATGTTTGGGTAAAATCCATCCCTCACGATTGTTTATGAAATTCATAGACGGGTACCGGTTGGAATGTAGCGGGTATTATACCATATGACGCCACCAAAGTGGAATCAGATCCACGGCCACCGCGATTTTTTAGCCCTGTGGACGTGGATGGGAGAACATACTCACCTCCACACGGGATTCGCGGGTTATCATTCTCGCAGTAGTTTGAAGACGACGGCCATTCTAGCTTTCTCTTCGCCACATCACACCGCTTACCCCCCCCCGAACACTCATGCCGCCAAGCCTTTCGCAATGCCCTCCAACTCAGCAATCACTTCGGCCAGCAAAGCCAACGCAAACAACAGCGTCCGTCCGAGCGTTAGCAGTCCGGACATCTCGGCTGCTACTACGTCTGACTCCAATGTCATTATCCAGGGGGTCTCGACAAGCAGCAGCACCGCACGTGCACCCAAGACACCAGTGTTGACCATCGCAGATCTTTTGTTTGATGACACAACGAGTGTCGACGATACCGAGAGCATGTTGATGACGTTTGGGGCAAAGCAACTTCGAACTGAGTGCTACCTTCGACAGCTTGGAATAGTGAAGAAGGGATCAAATTGAAACGACCATAAGATGGGGTATGTGTCCCTCCTTTTGGATCTGAAGCGAGGTGTCGCGGATATGCAGAGACTTGGTGTGGAGTCGGGGCCTGCAAAGGAGCACGTATCAACGGGATCGAAGAGGAAGTCACGGCATTGCATGCCGCGGTTACTCAATGTGATGTTCTTAGACCGGTTTATTCATCGCTTGCGCGATATTGACGGCCGGCCTTCACGCCAGGAGTTGGACACCACCAGACACACGCGAATTCGCCAATTTGGGTTGACGTCCACAAAGAGTTCAACACCGATCACATGGAATACGGCGCACTTGTCTCTGAACGTGTTACATTTGCTAAGTGTAACCAAGTATCATTGTTCCTCATGGCTCTGCCAAGCTACGTGATATGTGGAAGGATATCACATCAGTAGTAGTATATACTGGAACATTACGCCGGCAGTTTTTTTCTTACCGTAATTTACCACCAAGAACATTCCTGGAACCTTCTTTCGGGCCAGGTGCTATTTTGACGACGCAACCTCTCGACCACCTGAGAGCGTATGCAACGTCTTTTGGGTCTTAGGGTAGTTTCAGAACCGCTCGACCACTGAGATCTCACAGCCGTTGGTTTCGTCTGAATTTCAGAATTAATTTATTTTTTTCTCAAAAAAGTTAAGACCCTATGTATATAGATACACCTAACTGATAACATGTCGCTCGAACTAACTTTTGGAAAATACAAGAACAAGTCAATTGAGGAAGTGTTTGCTTCCGACCCTGGTTATTGTCGCTGGATTAATAACCAACCCAGTCTCAACATTAGTGATGATATCAAGAATTTCCTATGTATGAAATTCCTGAACAATGATAACTCGTATATAATGCCTTGGGATAAATACCGAGGTAAGACTCTAAAGCAGATCAGTCGTATGGATTCTAATTATATCGATTGGCTACGTAAGAGTCAGTTTGTAATCGAAGAGTGTCCTAAGCTACTCAAGGAATTGAATTAGATCACTTCTTTAACCAATATATCCACTCATGGGCATTATTACCACCGCCGTTGCGATTCGCGATTGGCATCCTAATTTGTTTTGAAGGTACCAAGGAAGGATAAATGCTTTATCATTTCATGAGGATAAGACATTCTCTATAGCAAAAAAAAAAAATTATTAATTAAATTAAGCAGTGGTAAAATCAAGAACCTCACCCGTTAGACGGTCGTAGGAGAGCTCTTGTTCGCTCACAACCAAAACAAGCATGTTAGTTCCCTGACAACCAGCATTAACCCCCTGGATCTGAATGGCCTGTGGAACATCACGTTCGGTTAGACGACTGACATCAGCAATTAGAACAAGGTTCGTTAGCGACCACGTCTGATAGTCAAGCAGTCCATTCACCACCTCAGGGGACAGATCACCGTTAATCGAAGCAATTTTAGATACCTCATTAGCGAACTGATGGAAGTCATAGTCATGACTAATATCAAAGCATTGTTGCGAGCCGATGCGCACGTTGAAGTTTCGAATCGAACTACCGGGGTGGAGCGTCCAAGGAGCCGAGTCGAAAGGACTCTGAAATTCCTGTACCGCGGCAGAAGCGAAGTTTCCGGTCTGTTCAGCGAATGGAAGGAGAATGACATACTTAGCGTTCTTCACAGAAGCCGATAATTGAAGATCAAAAGCAGCATTTAGTTGAGTCGATTGCTTGCCAGTACCAGCGCGCTGGTAGAACCATTGAGCATAGCAGTCATTGTAGCGAACCTTCTTTAACGGCTTCGAGATGATAGCCTGAGGATTCTCAAGATGAACAAATGGAACGTATAGACGAGACGTAGTGAAAGGCATGTAGGTACCATCAATTGTAGGCTCAAGCGAATTGACAACAGCACCCCAAGAAACTGCAATTGAACCCACACCAGAAATGGCACTATACATAGGGTTTCCAGTGCTCTGAGAAGCGACCAGTACTGGACAGGTATTACCGCTCGAAAGTGTAGTACTCGTTAGCGTTATTCTACTGGAACTATCAATATCAATAACTGAAGTACCCCGATTAACGCGGAAACGAAGACGAATTTGTGGGTTAGCCATAGGATCAAGCTCCTTGAAAATCGGATGTAAATCAGTAAGCTTAATCTTAAGCATGTAGTTCCACGTTCCCATACTAGCACCAGCTGTACCAGAGCCAGCTACGAAAGCACCACGACCAAGTTGATTAGCAATGGTAGTGGTGGCAGATGCAGCACCAGTAGACGGCCACGTCGTAGATGAGTCAGCCCCAGCATTTGGAGGGTTTGAAAGAAGACGCTTTGTAAAACCATCATTTGCTACCGAAGCCGTAGCAGAAATAGTACCCGCGGTAAAGGTGGTCGAGATCGCCGTGTTATTTGAATACCCATCTCCTGTAGAAGCGACCGTAGCACTGTACTTGGTTGATTGAGCAGCATCCGGATATAGAAACGATTCGGCACCATGCTTCTCAACATACTGAGGGCTGTATCCAGTCTGAGCACGGATATTGTTCCAAAACAATTTGTAGTCTGCCATCGAAACGATAGTCTTTCCATTCAGCTCAAGACTCATTGAGTCAATAATATTCCAGTTGCCGCACTTCAGCGTAGCACAAAATCGGTTGGCTGCGCCCTGAGCATTAGTAGCATGCGTGTTCTTCATCGATACCTTATACGGCAACATGATATAAGCGTCTCGGAGGCAGGCAAATCCTTCGCTACCATTAAGTTGGGACGTAGCATCGATAGTGATAACACCGTTTTGGTACGAGCCCTGGTTAAGATCGATAACAAAAGGAACGCGCTTGCCAGAGGAGACCTTAATCTCTGGATCACTCTTTTGCGAGCTCTGGTAGAGGTATTGGTCGGAAAGTTGTGTTTCAGACATCGTTGAATCTATATCTCGATCAATATAGTTTTATTAAAATAAAATATTATGACGAGCCTCATCAAGCCAATAACCAGTGATCATGATCTTATCGAACTCGCTAAAAAGATGGGGGTTCAGCTCGATAATATATTCGAGTCAAGTGAGATCACACAGCCGCTTCCGAAGAAAGGTTCATATTTGATTTTGCTACGACAACCCAATATGGTTGTAGGACACTGGGTTTGTGTTTGTGATAATACTTACTTTGATAGTATGGGTGAAGCAGCTCCTACGAAGTTTGGAATAGGGCGATACAATCCAAAACAGTTCCAAGGTACGTATGGTAATTATTGTGGAATATGGTGTATTCTCTGGTTATATTGCAAACAAACAAAAAAGATGAATATATTAAATAGATTCAAAGATCTAAATTTGACAATTCTTACATAAAATGTTTCAAGCTATATAGCAAACATGTATCGCGAATTAACGATTTCCAGCGATGTACCAGCCGCCAAGCTGACTAAGGCTCTCAAGACAGGTTAGCTAAGTCTTACGGCAAACCAACTCAAGGGTTCAGGCTCTGTCATTCACCTCCATCCAGCTTCATATGAGAAGGCGCTTCAGTCTCGTAAGGCGGGGCGTGGTGTTAGACTTGACATTACCCGGCATGAAATTAAGAAGGGTTATAAGCGATCCCAAGGAGGCTCTATTTGGAGTAAGATTAAATCGGGATTATCAACAGCGTTCAAATTTGTAAAAGATAGCGGTTTGCTTTCAAAAGGATTAGACGCGGCGGTACCGGCTCTTGCGACAGCGTTTGGAGCCCCTCAAGCAGCAATCCCCGCAAGAGCAGCTATTAAATCATTGACAGGAGTTGGTCTATACGACTCTGATAGCGATGTAGAGAAAGAAGGTGGTCGTATTTCGGTAGCTGATGTTAAAAAAGGTGCTAAGCGCGCTCTATCCTACGCTAAGCGTAAGGGTGTTCTAACGGACGCAGTCGATGCGGGAGAGAAGTTTCTACTTTCGAAAGCAACCCAGCCGGAGCATGAGAACCTGATCAAATCAATTCGTGGTGAGGTAAAGAGACGATATGGTGTAGGAGTTTCTACACAGAAACCTGCTAAGGGGTCGCCTGAAATGAAGGCTAAAATGGCTGCTCTTCGTGCAAAGCGTCGAGGAGGTAGTTTTAGATTAAATTAATTCCATCTTATTCTGATAAAAAATACAGTTAATGATTTATTTTTTTGGCCTCAGAAGTAGCATGATTGAGACGGAAGTGTCGCGGAACTTAACCTTCTGATCGTTTTGATTGTAGATACTGATTGTGATTGAGGTGCGCGCTCCATTATGACAGTTCATCCAAGCATACTGACTCGGTTTGTATGAAATAAGCTGACCAACCTGAGCATCACCTCGGTCGAATGCTGATAAGATATCGCCAGAGGCAACATACTCGTTCTTAATTAGATCACATCGAACAATGTAAGAAGATGTAGGATGAATCTGAGGAATGCTATTTGAGAGCTGAGCACTTGAAACCGTTGCAGACGCTGAAGGATACGTTGTAGGAGTCAATCCTACTACTTTACCAAACGCCGCGTTATCAATGATTAGGCGTGGGACACGAGTCGTCGTAGGGAGACCAGTACCGCCTGAGGAATAAAGGCCACTTACCGGTCCTGCCCAAGTGCCACCAGCCGTAGGAAGCGTCGTTGGAGTATCGCTAAAATCGAACTGAGCCGCGTAATAAACACTGTTTTCCGTTAGTTGAATATAGAAAACGTCCTCACCAGATGGATTAATTAAATACGCTCCAGCGTTTACGAGAGCTGTCTGAATGCTCCGATTAATATCAGTATAACTGTAAAGTCCATCAGGCAAGCTAACAGATACAGTGGATGTGGTTCCAGCGGTTGGAACCTCAATTTTGAAGGTATTGTTCCAGAACTGAGCAGCGTCAATGTTGTACTCAGAGTTATACATCGAGATTGATTGAACTGCGCATGCTACATCTCGAAAGCCAGCAGACGAACCAGGGAAACTATATTTCCATGTGCTGTTGTATCCATCTTGAACGAGGTTAGTGGAATCGAGTTTAATAAAACTTGCCATTGTGGTTATGTATATGATTATCTCCAAAATTGGTTATGATATTTATTCATAATCGTTGGTATTGATAGGCTTATCGAAATTGTACCGAAGCTGACCTTTGACTGAATCCACGAACAACATCTGGCCTTTGCGCTCAGTCGCCTTGTTGTAGTAATATACAATTGATCGCTCATCAACACCCCGAATATTGAAATCCTTGACAACCATGACCAAATCACGTTTCGAGTTAGCTTTTAGGATAGAAACGTACTCAGCATTCAAACGAATCATCTTATCAGTGGCAAAGTAGCTGTGAGATAGGAATATAGTACTCAATTTGAAATGGCGCCCGCGAGTAAAATAATGTGAGAAGAGATTCTTCTGAAGTAGCTTATCATTGCTGTAATCGTCTATGATCACAAGCTCAGGTTTGTTAGAACTCATCGGTGTCCGACGGACTTGATCAACGCTTGGGGGTGAATCAGGGTCAGCGAATGTGATGAATCCTTCCAACTTATCGCGGAGATACTCATACAATTCCTGGTGAGGATTACGTGCAATGATCGTTAGATGCGCAAAGACGTGTGGAGAATGCTTGAGAATGAACATACAGAGGTTGTTCTTCCCTGAAAACGAAGGTCCCAACACAATCATTCTGAATAGTGATTTGATATCCAAATCAGGGATATCTTTCATCGATGCCGACTTGAACTTTTTTGGCAAGGATGCACCGAAATCAGGGATACCGCTCATGATTATCGTTTGCTATATATAGAATCAAACAAAATGAGTTCGGGTTTTTCATATCCACAGCCTGCATTTAAATCATCGATTTATAATCCAGCTTTCTATCTCTCATTAGATTCAAGTGGCTATCTAACCTAGGACTATGCACAGACACTATATTTAAGTAAGGATGATTACAGGATGAGCTACATTAGCGAAGTAGTGCCCGGAACAGCATCGATAGGATCTGCTCTTGTTCTCGGTGCTTCAGGTAATATCTCCGGCATTTCATCGCTGAGTGCCACTGACCTTACTGGCACGCTACAAACAGCTTCTCAACCGAATATCACTTCGGTTGGAAATTTATCGTTCGGTGGATCATCGCGCTCGATATCGATAACAGGCGCTTCAAGCTACATCGATTGTCGAGAATATCGCCAGAACGGGAATACGTACGATTTAAGCCTTCTTGAATACATAAGCGGAGTTAGTTTTGGTAGCGCGACGGCAAATAAATTTTTACTATGCGACTCGAGTTTAAATATCGCAAATATTAATATGGTATCGGCCAGTACAATTAGTTGGACGAACTTACGACAGGGTTCGACGTATTATGATCTCTCCAGCTTTTTGACGAGCGTCCCGAGCTCGCTGTCATTATCAAGCCTATATACGACCGGAAACATCGATTGCGGCGGGTTCATCAATGGCTTCTTAGCATATGGCAACCAAGCAAACATAACAACAGTAGGATCGCTGACAGAGCTTGGTATCAACTCTACAGCAACAAATGAGTATTTATCGATCACTGGTAGTGGATTGGACTTTCTTGACGGTTCTTACACTCGAATGATGACTCTATCAAGGTCGAATATCACTCCTGTTCAATTTCAGATTCAAGTCCATAATGGCAATCGAGGCACAAGTAGCAACGCGTCATGGATCGGGAACATCACAAACAACGACCTCAGATTTGGGGTCAATAACTCGACGTCGATGGTCTTAACTACGGTAGGGCGTCTTGGTCTTGGTGCTACAAGTCCTTCAGCTCCGCTGCACGTCCCTGGCAGCAACAATTTTGTATTTGGAGCAGGCGGAATGACAGTGTATCGCCTCAGAACATATAGTGGAGCTACAGAATCAGCTCTTGGTCCGATCACATATTCTGTGGCGGCTATATTCGGAGGATACATCGCCTGTACAGCCATGGTGATGACATCGGATAGGCGCCTTAAAAAGAACATCCAACCATGTCCATTCGATCGCATCAAGCGACTCTACGATAACTGTGATGTCAAGTTATACGACTGGATCGAATCGGAGAATCGCCCTGGCCAAGAGGAAGGCCTCATCGCTCAAGACCTTGTCTCAGCCCACCTAACCGATTTAATCAGTGTCTTCTATCGCGATGATATTCAGGAAGGCGAAGACCCATCGCTTGAACCAGCCAAAACACAACTTAACGTTGATTACAGTCGGATTGCTTCATACAACATGAAAATGATTCAACATCTCTTGGATCGAATTGAGGAATTGGAAGCAAAGTATCATCTCTAATATAGACCATGTCATTTACATTTCGTATTTCGAAAAGAAAAGACAAGAAATATGATGCTGTGTTTGATGATGGTCGAGTTGTATCTTTTGGTGGTATTAAGCGGAATGGTGAGCCTTATCAACAGTATCGAGACAGCACGCCATTGAGAGCATTCAGTAAGTACGACCATGGTAATATTGAACGAAAACAGCGATTTTATAATAGACATGGACCTATCGATAATTCGAAACCATACAACGCTTCTTGGTTCTCAAAACAATATCTTTGGTAATGTATAGAGCAGAGCTTAGAGAACTTAGTCCTAATAACCATGGGTTGCGGACCAAGCAAAGAGCTAAAAACTAATTTAACTACTGATGAACCAGGTCAAATCGTTGGATCAACACTTCTGCGGGCAGATCAAAATTGTGGTATTGGGAGATAGCGTTTTCCTCCCTACGCAAAATGCTAAAGGTGAGTCAGCTATCATTGAAGTATCAGTCAATCAGAAAAAATAGAGATTTACAAGGGATACAAGAATCGCTTTGTCAGAGAAGGTATTTCTCTTTAAAGAGCTGACGCTAAATTGCGAAAGTCTTGACGACTTTAGTTTTTTTCTTACTTGCGTAAGCCCATACTTTTCCTCCTTCCGTCTGCGTCGTTGCATCTGTTTTCTTGAGCGACTTATCAAGATCCGTTGCCCATACTGCTGCTTGCGTTTGTTGGGGTCGATCATGAATGATCAGATTCTTCATGATAGCTTTTAGCTCGGCGACGTTGAGATCAGCATTGTCTCCATAGCTACCAGCTGAGCTGGAAATAATTCGGGGGTTGAAAAAGAACATCTTCTATATCAAACGGACGATAATATCCTTGAACTCAGAATCCGAAATTAGACGATTAGAGTACATATCCACACTAAGCGATTTTAGTTGTTTGATGATTGAAGGATTGTCATTACCGAGTTCGAGCTCACCTTTCAGCTTATCATATTCAGCTCTTAGAAATTCTAACGGATCCTCAAGCCGATCATGGAAATTGTACTGAAGATGAGTAATCGCGAGAATCTCCTTGAAAAGCTTTTTGTCATCAATACTGAGCTTGTCATACTCTGCCTGATCGATATGTTGCTTAAATGCAAGAGTTCGAATCAGTGACTGTAGCGGATCACTGATTCCCCGCTTTGGTCCGCATTTACGACGATTGGGTTGAACAATCACAAGGGTTTTAGCATCAAGATCAGGAATTCTAATATACTTACTACCCAGCTGGCGATAGATGTATGCCGATGGGGTGGCTAATCCTTGAATCTCATTGAGATTGTAGGTTCGCCCGCGACGCTCAACCCCATCCAGCGGAGCTACACCAGCACCCCTAAGGCCACGCCCCTTAAGCCCGCTCCCACTAACGGTATTGATCATGCCATTCCTGATCCCTTTGATCGATCTCTGATCTCGGCGATTAGCAAAGTCTTCGACATCAGTTTTTCCATGTGAAGCTTGACTATATTTTTTTGACTTCGCTAAATAGACTGCCTTTGTCGCTTTCATTGCTGATGTCGCCGCCTTCAACGCTGATCTTGCTGATTTTGAGTTTGACCCCTTCACAGCCTTTTTAGCTTCCTCATAGCGCTTCTGAGCCTCACCATATGCTTGAAAAGATGCCTCCGAGTCATCATGAAGTTTTTGCAAATTATCGTCGTGACCATACTGCTCATTACTTTGACGCTTAATATCATGAGCCGATTTAAGGATCACCTCATTTAGTATTTTAAGGTTGGCATCAAGGGTTTTTCGTCGTTGCTGATTCAGTTTCTTCTCTTTAACCAATTCAGACGCTTCTTCATCAGTTGATGGAAATGGATATTGAACATCCTTGAGATACCGATCTATATCCTCAATTCCGTTAAGTAGTGCTGTAAAGGTATCCATCCACCTGATAGTTTTCATCAACCCCTTCCAAGCTTCACCAGATACTTGCTTATGCTTATTATATTTATCTACAGTCATGATATTTAAAGGTTTGGAATCAGTTGGCTTACCAAAATAGTATGTTGAGTGATGTTTAATTCCATGTTTTGTTTCAACAACAGGTATTAGTCTGAAAGGGATTTCAATTCTCTTCGAATGCAGCTGCGTGTAGTAATCGTTTAATATCGTTTTAGCATCATTGTCCGCATCGCTCAGCTTTGGGTCCATATCTTCATCAATTCCACTCAACACCCCATGCTGCGCTTCACCATCCCCTGGTGTGAAATCCTTCGCGTCGATTTCCTCGTCATTCTTACCGATTACCTCTAACTCAAGTCCTCTGTCTCTGACCATATTGATAAATGATCGTAGCGACAGTAGCCAATTTACCTTCTTCGTGATCGCTGGCTTTGTCCTATTACTTTCTTTTCCGTAGACGTTAATTGAATTTCCATCAACCCATACATATCCGTCATTATCAATAGGGAATGTTTTGATAGCTCCATCGAGGATTGGAATAATCTTTTTTCTTAATCCATTACTTTCAAGCAATCCCTTATTTTTACTAATGGTCCAAAACAGTTTGAGTTTGCTATCAGTTTGATCAGAAGTTGTGGAAGTTGAATTATCGAATAGAAAACTGTCTTCAAGTCTCTGTTTGGTACGATCAGCAAAATCTCCTTTTGAAGCATTGACTCTTTTCCTTTTTGATCCGATATATTGCCATATCTGTTGTGGAGTATTTCTATCCTCTTTTCCCATTTCGTTCCGTTCTCTCTTTTCATTGATATAAGTGAGAAATCTATCATCATTGGTGATAATAACACCGATATAGTCGTATGTCTCGCTCCAACTAATGATTGGAACTAAAACAACCTTGTTTAATTTAATACTATATGTCTTTGCATCTCTCCCGAGGTAATACTTCGTTAGCTGACGTCCGTTAGCGTCAACAGGATGAATGCGTAGGTCTGCAAGAACTGGATAAACATCAAATATCTCTGCAACAGCTTGTTTTGATCTCTTTTGGTCTTTAATTTCATCGATCTCATCATCACTGAATGTATATTTTTCAGGAGCATCTTCTCCAATCATAGCATCGTTCATGATAGGAGTGTTGCTGATATCAACATCAACTACTGAAGGCTTTGCCGATACACCAGCATCAACTACTGAAGGGTTGGCTTGAACGCCAGCATCTACCATTGTTGGCGTTGATAAGTCAGGGTTTGTTTGGGAGTTTTCATAATTCAATCTTTTTTTTAGGATTTCAGACAGAGGAATTTTCAACTCATCAGGTGTCTCTTCATCAGGTCCAACGGAAATATCAGTAGTATTTTTCTTCGGGAGAGTAGTGATAGCACTTGCTAAATCGCTTGCCCATGACGCACCAGCATACATCTGCCGCTTAACATTTGCCTGTCGAACACGACGTTGAGCTCTTTCAAGAAGCTCCTGTCGCTTTTGCTCTCTCTGAGCGAGGGATGTGAAATTTGGAAACATTGTGTCTATATCAAACGAATCATAAAAATATCAGTTGCCTTAAATACTCTTACCAGTAGCTCGGCATAGTTGAGTCGTGTCGAAACGGAGAGTACGAATGACAAATATGATTTCGCTCATTTAGTAGATTGAGATAACGATCCTTAATGCAATGGAATGGAACTCCAAATATTGCTTCCAACTCATGGCGATACTTATGATTTACTACCGTTTTTCGGAAATTAGCTGCTGCATCAAGGTTCATTAGTTCGTTCTTGATTCGGCTTACTTCCTGGATAATCCATAGCTTCCGCTGAAGCTTAGCAAGCTCACGGTCCTTTTCTAAACAACTGGGGCACATTATTATCTTATTGGTATATATCAAGTCAGATAATTCCAAACTTTTCGCAAAAATAGATCGAACAATATACTTGAGTCAAAAACTTACAGAGGATGTCGCTATCAAAATTATTTACAAGCTAATTATGACTCTTTTTTTTTGGCGCGGTTGAAACTACGTCAGCTCTTTCTTGAACCCCAATACTCCTTTTCAAGCGTTGATATCCTGTTTTTGTTAACCAGCCGCAGATTATCTTGTGGCTCCGAGGAGGCAGGTTCATTGCCAACCCATCTCACCAGATATTTGTATAGTCCAGAGCGTATCGTTTTGTGATCCAAGATCTTCTCCGCCTCAAGAATATCGCCTCAATTTATAGTAGCATATGTAGTCTCTGTTTTAACCATTTTAAGATCGTTTGGTGCCTTGTAGAGGGTATGACCATTTTTTGAACGGATTTGGACTCGGTATCCATCAATCCCAACGATTGTATAGACGGCTTTGCTCCATCGAGCAGCTTCTTTATCAAATGTCTGCTTCTTAAGTCGATATAGCACATTTGCTCCGACTTCGAACTCATTCTCAACTCTCTCTGCTTCACCTTGATTATGTTCCAGCTCTGACCCAATGACTTTACCTTTGGCCTCGTTTGGGGTCATTTTAATCGAGCGATGAAACGTACTATTATAGTTTTCGATAATATCGGCGATAAGCTTTTGCGTAATCCTTTTGGGAGACATTTTAGTTAGTCTCTGCTTTAACGTTCTGTTGAATCGCTCGATTTTTTCCATAGTACCGTGATCACCGGGCTCGTTGTTGTAGTGCTCAATTTTCTTAGTTTGGAAGAATTCTTGAGCCTGTGAGTTCATGAACTCGCTTCCATTATCGCTTGTCAGGATATCAACTGTGTGAAGGTGGACAAATGCTTTAAGCGCTGCTAACACAGTTGCTGCCGTCTTGTTTGATAAGAGCTTTGCGTACCCCAACCTTGAGTTGATGTTGATAGCAGTCAAAATTGGCCGTTTCTCCCAAAACGCAAGATCCATTTGCCACGAATTGGGGTTGTGTGAAGCTATTTTGAAGCCATTTTGAAGCCATCAAATTGCTTCTTTTGATCCTGAAATCGCTGAATATCGGTCTGATTAGCATACCACTCCTTTACGATTTTGATAGTAATCTTAGGGTCTAACTCCTTTGCCTTCTGATACAGAGCTTGAGTGCCGATAAAACCGGTTTTTGGATCATAGTAGATTTTTTTTAGTAGATCTTGAAAAGACATGATCCTATATTTAGAAGGGGAAAAATAAGCATCAGCTCGATATATCCCCTTAGACGTTAAGTGGAATCGTTGAAATACCGTCCGACATTACCTGGTGCTTATCATAGTAGTAATTGAGCGCTGTTTTGGTTTGAGTATAGGTAATGATCGATTTGGTTTCTTTCGATAGTCTGAAACCCTTGTTAGTACCCCGAAGTGTGATGCGGTTCCGTACAACGGTCTCGAAGCCATCTGGGTTAAGTACATCAACATTGCGACCACGCCCCTGCTGTATACCCTTAGCACTGACTTTGACCTTGTGCTCCTCGTCCGGTAGGTAGCAGATGTAGTTCTTAGAGGATAATGAGACCATTGCATCACCTCGCCACTCTTCCTTGAATAGTCCAGGCGTGCGGCGATCGAACTTGGCTACCTCAGCGTTGTAGTCTCGCGGGAACCACTCGTACTTATGCTCATCGAAGTGATCACGTAGTTCAGGCTTGATACAATCTTTGAATGGGTTCTCGCAGCTGAACGCGATATAGCCACTGTCCGTGTCCATCTCCTGATATTGAAAGTCTGAACGATCGAAGTAAAAGTCGATGCAGTCATAGTAAAACTGAAGCATGCGTAGCTTAGCGAGCTGATAGATAGCAATCGATAAATGGATCGGGTTCTTGTTGTTGAGACGGCGCTTTTTCATCGTAATCTCACAAGAATCATTAAGCTCCTCCAACCCGTGGAACGTAAAGTGTTCGATCTTGCTCTTAATAGCTTTGTCGTTCGACTCATACTTGACCTCTTTGTGCTTGCTCATATCCATTCCAGATCGGCCGAAAGCACTGTTGCCTACAAGTTTCATCATCTCAGCAATCATCGCCTTAGACTTATCAACATCACCCTCTCGTCGAGCGTTTGATACAGCCTCCATAAAAGGATCAAAAGCCTTGTGAGAGCTGGCCTTGATAAAGCAATAAGTCTTGGAGATCTTCAAACCGTGGGAAATATACCACTTAAGCAAAGGTGCGTATATGAGAATCTTTTTCACCAAAGTAGCTACCTATCAGCTTACGAGCTGGTTTTGCTCGGCTTTGCTTACGTGCCTCGTTGTACTTGTACATGTGATGACCAATGACACTCTCATCAGCACAATCGATTAGCGTGTTTTTGAAAATTGGGGTCATCTCACTGAAGTAGTCTTTAAGATGGTCTGGAGTTAAAATATCGCATTCAAGGAATCCGAAAATCTTATCAGCAACAATGTCCTCGACAATGCCGTCATAAGCTTCGATCGTAGTCAATCGTCCGCATGGCATCTCATTACCAAGCGCCCATAGGTATAGAGCGTTAGCATCGTATCCGATAATTTTCTTACAGACCTTACCACCGCGAATCTTCGTCTCGTTGCGCTTAGCGTAGCAATTGAAGATAATAGATGGGCCTCCAGCAATGTTGGCCTTCATCTTAGCGTAGATGTATTTTTCCTCCTTATCAATGCTATACACCAACCTGTCCGAGTTGAACTCAAGCAACTTCTTATAGCGAAATCCCTTGATCGACATGTCCTTACGGGCGGTGTTGCACTTGGCACAGCTGACCAATATGTTGCCATCGATGTGTCCAAGCTTGTTGTTGATACGATCTGCTGAAGCGGTATCGTCAGTCAGCTGGCAGTAGCATAGACTACACAGATACTTTTGCTTTTGCAGCAATGTACCCAAGTGTCCAATTGTCATTCCGAATTCTCGCTTTGCCTTAGCATCCTGGCTCTTGTAGCCACCCAAGCGCTTAGCTGGAAATTGGAATGCGTTAGCAGGTTTCTTATCCGGATATTGGAGATTGTTGAAGCAGGTCTGATACATAACCTTCTCCGAAAGTCCAGGTAGCGACACTCCATCCGTGAACATATCCAGATCGAAACGCTTGAAGAGCTCTCGCTGAGCCTTGATAGCTTTGATGAAGGGGACTACGTCGAGATTGTTGTACCAGATCAGCAGGTCCTTGATCGATTTCATATCGTAGTACTCCCACACGAACTTCACTCGTTCGTAGTCATCACAGCCGATACTTGTTCCACGGAGCTTGCTGTCAAAAGCTGACTGCGGAGGTACTTTTGTCTCGTTGAGTACGTTGAATGAGGTAATGGACTCGTAAGGGAAGATACCCTTACCCAGACCGCAAACGCATCGAATCCTGTCATCACACTTGCAATCACCGAGGTATGTTGATAGGTATTTCGCATAGCTTGTGCCTGCTGGAACATAGTTGCTAATGTCGAGCATCTTCATGTCCGCTGTGGCGATGCACATGTAGCTTGGGTTCTTAATAACCGATTTGATGCTGTCCGTACCAATCGTAGCGAGCAAATCTGCCTTGATTAGGTTGATATCGTACCGTCCAAAGTTAAAGCCAAGGACTGGTACCTGATCCAGAGTTTGCTTGATCTTACCGTAGTCTGACCGCTTCTTACCGAAGCCGAGCTTGCTGTGGAAATCAAAGAAGCTGGCAAAATCTCCAGATCGGATCCAAGCATCAACATCCTGTGTCTTGTATGTATTACCAAGAGAAACACCTGGGATCTCCATACCTGTCAAACCTTGCGCGTCGATAATCTTACGAAGCAAGGGTTTGTACTTGGAGACATTGTATTGCTGAATCTTCGTTCCAATACATCACTGATGTATTGGAACATATCCTTGAGCAATTCCTTTGGATCATCATTTACGAAGCAACGTACCTCCTCCGTCAAGCTATCGGCTATCGAGACAGATACAGGGATGTGCTCGTTTGTGAAGACAGTATTCTCCCCGTGTTGAGTCGCCGTAGGCTTAAGAATGGCCTCAAAGTCATACACAATGAAATGATCGATATATTGATCGGTTTTCTTGATAGAGTACTTTGTCAGTAGCGAGCGGATTGTATCGAAGCTGGGCGATAGATAGTTGGCTCTTCAGGGAACGATTCAATATTCACGAGCTCGCACTGGTTCTTCTTATGGTTTCGAAGCTTGTCAGAGCTAACAAATATCATCTCACACTTGGAGCATTGATATTTGCACTGGAGCATATCGATATTCTTGATGTAGAGAGCATGGTTCTCGTGAGATAGAATATTGATAGCATCGTACTCCTTGTCTGAACGTCGGATGCATTCAACCTTCCCCGTTTCTACATCCATAGTAAATACATTGATGTTTAACTGAAAGCAGTCCTCGAGTTCGTCGAACTGAAGAATGTCGATTGGTTTGAAACTGCGAAACAGACTTAGAGTATAGTTGATATCCTTGTACGAGCAGTACTGCTTGAATGCGTGCTTTACCAGAGATTGGATTCTACGCGGATCTTTTTTGGAGTCTTCCTACTTGTGGTACGCGATGCAATGAAAGACACACTTGTTGTTAGTCTTAGGAAAATTGATTACACTCTTGTTGTCGCGGATAACCTTTGGAATGACAGCTTCGCTATCACCCAGTGCGTGTTCGCGCTTGTAGATGAAGATCTTGAATCCAGTGATTGCCTTTACGAGGTATCCAGACTTGGGGTAGTTGAGCTTGTCAGCTAATTCCATCGAGCGAATCTCCGAGATGACCTTCTTGCGTATATCAGCCTTACTATTGATAGCAATAGGGGAGTTGAACACTGAGGTGTTGCTTAAATTCGGGTGGAAGTAGCGGGTCTCGCTGTCATCGGTCCGACTGACGAGATCGTATGCAAGCGCGATATTAATCTTGAAAGCAGACTTCTGACTCGCAAGTACGTTCTCGAGCTTGTCGTAAAATTCAGCAGGCTGAATTCCTTCGTATAGGTGAGACTCGACATGGTTGCCTTGGTAGAAGCGATACTTCGGGTCAGCATTGTAGTCGGGAGACGTGTGCTTCTTGAGAGTATCGAAACTAACATTGTACTGCTTAGCTACCAGCTTCATATTTTTGGGATGGGATATGTTGCTGACAAATACCATCTTCCCCGTACGACCACGTACCTTGACACGGTAGCTACTACCCATTTGATAGGCTGAATATTCAATCTCTTTAGACCTTCGAGCTCGTATGCAAACATGTTGTCTATATATGTGTGGCTATATTATTCTCGTAGATTTGACTTTATAATATTTTGGATCTTGTATCAGGATCGACTTTATATCATACTAATATACAAAAAATCTGAAATTAATTAATTCAGATAGTTGAAGTATGACTTGTTGGAGGTTTTAAACCAGTTATAATATCCAACAGCGTTATCAGTTTCAGTCATTGCCTATATTAGACTTGACTTTTTACCTGAGAATTTTTTTTTAATTAAGTTCGGTTTCGTTGTTAGGTTCGACTTCACCTTCACTAAGTTCAGTTCTGGGCTTACGCTTGTGTGCTCGAATCTGGTCCCTGTTCTTGTCGTCGTACCCCTTTTGATACGACAAACGAGCTTCACGTGTGCGCTGATAGTAGCGCTTCTGCGCCGCCTTAATGCGCTCCTTGTTAGCTTGATATTGCTCGGGTGAGTATGCCATCTATATATATTATGAACTTAATATTTGTCAGGAATAAACATAAATTAATTAGTGTCTCACGCAAAAGTTTATTTCTTTCATCCACGACCACCATTGCAACTCGCCACAGAAAAAAATACGTGGATTCACTTACCACTGGCGCTACAGACTATAGCTCATCCTTTGTTTCACCTTCGGTATCAAGCGGCAACGAAGACGGTAATTCGGGGATTAATCCATGAAATGTGAAGCCATAGGATTGATACTGCTCGTTCTTCGCTGAGCCATCAAGTCCACCACCAATATATCCCACTGGTACTCCCCTTTTGGTGCACACAATCGCGCTTCCAGATAGACCAGGAGCTGACAAAGATGAGAGAATCATTTGGTTTCCGCTCCAACCGGTGATTTTAGCTGGAATGATAGCGTAATCGTGCTCAAAATGTTGATCTTGAAGAGCGCCAGGAAATCCGAACACGTCCACACTCATCGTGTCATACACCTTAAGGGACGTTTTACATCGAACGAGCATGTTATTTCGTGGCACAGGAACTTCGAAGATTGCAAAGTCGAACGCAGCCGAACTACGCCAGCATGTGTCACTGTCGAGGCTGAATCGGTGGACTTCTTCCGGCTTCGTCGTATCGGGAAGGAGCTGCTCCACCACAACTTGAGGCTTGTCTGATAAAGCTGGGTTTTTTTTTTCATCGCTGCCGTCCGTTGAGATTTACGACGTGGTTGCATTGCAACATTGGCGTCCTTCACATCAGCATCTTTTCTTTTCCTTCCATTTGTTTTCCTTGAGGGGTGAAGTCTCAAATACCGTTTGATTTCAAGCTTGAAGTCAGCGCTCAAGTGATCAGTGAATGTGGCGTCGATCCACAGGCGCAAGTTCGTCATAAGATACAAGTGCGTCGGCGTTTGGTCTACAACCAGCGCCGTTCCTGAGCACACATCTTCCGAGGAAACTCTCACAACTGACTTCCACAAATTCAATTGAACATCAGGATCCACAGTGCATAAGTCTTTCGCGCTCCACGCGGCATCCTCTCCCGTAGACCGTGGAACCACCACCAGTACGTGAACAGGGGTCGTTTTCGCCTTCACGTCTTCCTTCGTGACTCGGAACCGCACGTCTTCCTCCGATAAGCCAACCAAGTTGAGCGGCGCTCCCGCAACGTCCAATAGCTCCAAATCACTCGTGTCACTCACACCTTTTTTCACATCTTTCTCGGTCAGCCACGCGCCGTTCGCTTTCTTCGCCAAGAAGAGCCGCAGCTTGCTGGCGGCGAAGTCATACTTCTGATCGTCAGCGATCTCCTTCTTCAAGTCATCCACCGAGCCGCTCTCGTCCACTCGCACCGAGAACACGCTTCCCTCCACACCAACAATCGCACAGAAGAGATTCACCATCTTTCCTCGAGCCGGCGGATTCTGGAATGAGGAAGAAGGGAGGGAGAGAATGTCTGATCGTATTTAAGCGAAAACGAAGGCGTGTCACATAGACTTCCAACCAATGGTGAGAGGCCACTTTGTCGCGTGGTTGAATGGCACCTGGCGATAAGAAAAAACTGCCGGCGTAATGTGCTGCGCTCAACGAGGTTATTATGATTTTCACTTCGAATGAATGCCTCCTTTTGCATGTAATCCCAATGTTGCTATGTGCGGTGCTTGGAGGTGTGGAGTAGACCTCTTTTGCACCAGGTGTTATTAGCGGTGTTGTAGTCGATTTCAACAGATTGTGATCAGGAAGCTTTAGCCCTACTCTCGTTGGTAAATTACGGGAAGAAAAAAAACTGCCGGCGTAATGTGCCGCAACCTACTACTTGTACGATCATAGGCAATGAATGATCCATCCATAGCTCCGTTCATGATAGCACCCGCAAGTTAGCAAACTCCATGCGGTAGTTTCTCCCCCAGAATCCCTGCTACGAGGTTAGCAACAGCGATATCCGCCATGGCTTGTCTGGTCATAACCGTGGCTGAGCCGATATGAGGCATCACAACGCAGTTCTCAAGCGAAAACAGCGGATGCGTAGGAGGGAGCGGTTCAGGAGTCGTCACATCCAGACCGGCAGCCGCAATCGCCTTGTTCCGGAGCGCTTTCACGAACGCATCTTGATCCACCAGCTCACCTCTGCCAGTGTTGATCAACACCGCGCTAGGTTTCATGACCTCAAGCTCTTTGGCACCAATACTGCCGCGAGTCGCCTCCGTCAGTGGCTGGTGGAGACTCACAATATCACTGTCACATAGCAGCGTCTCCATGTCCACGTACTGGACGGAACCCGGTTCACCCCCGAGAGACTTGGCGTTCTCAGGTTTCTCACGAGGTCCCGTGTAGAGGATCTTGCAGTTGAAGCCGTGCTTGAGCATACGAGCGTACGTCGTGCCAATCCGACCAAGACCGACCACACCAACCGTACTACCAGTGACGTCGGAGCCACAGTACTGGAACGGCTGCCAGACGCCCCACTCTCCATTCTTGGCGCTCACCGAACACTCAAGCAGCCTTCGCTTAGCTGCGAATGTCAGCGCCACGGCCGTCTCAGCCGTGGACACGTCCAATACCCCGGGAGTGTACCCCACCCTTACATTTCGAGCTTTGCAGGCCTCCACGTCGATGTGGTTGTGGCCGACAGACATGGTGGACACAACACGGAGCGAGGGGCCAGCAGCATCCAGAACTTCGGCGTCCACTTTGTCCGTTAGCAGACAGAACAACCCCGTGCATCCCTTAACGCGTTTGAGCAGCTCCTCACGTGAGATGCAGCTCTCTTCAGAGGAGAAGGCTTCCACTGCGACGGCGTTGGCACCAGCTTTGGCAAGTCGCTGACTGAATTGCTCTAAACGAAGGAATTCAGCCGCAGCACACGAAGTTTAGTCTCGTCGAGAGTGACAGGTGATACGAATCAACTCGAGTATCAACGAGGTTGGCGTCTTACCTATAGCATACGGAACGTTCCGAGAGAAAAAGACCTTGCGGGGCGCGGAGCTCATGTCCAAGGTTGAATGTTGACAGTGAATGTTGAATGTGCGGCTCTGGAAAAGGACGATGTTGGATTGGTAGAAAAGAAAGATTTGAGGATCAATACGCTTGACATGCGTCTATTGCAGGCTGCAGCCATTCCAGCCCCATATTCAACGTCCATGAGTCCTCCGACTGCCCCCCGCAAGATCTTCTTCACGCGTAACTGGCCGTATGCAATTGGTAAGCAACATGTATTAACTATATTAAGAGGTTAATGGGAAGACTGTAGTTTGACTGGGTTCTGGTTTCCATTGTAGATTTACTTCGTCAACGAATTGGAGATTCCGCTGCGATTGAGATCGATGCATTCGCTTCGGAGGACACGTGCATTTCGCGTGAGGAGCTACTGCAACGTGTGAAGGGGTGTTCGGGCATCTTCTGTCTGTACACGGACACGATCGACGCGGAGCTGCTGGACGCTGCCGGGCCTTCGTTGCGTGTGGTGTCCACTACGTCCGTTGGCTTCAACCACATCGACGTGGAGGCCTGTAAGGCTCGTAACATTCATGTCGGACACACTCCCGGAGTGCTTGATGTAGCTGTGGCCGAGACAGCGGTGGCCCTGACCTTCGCCACTCAGCGACGGCTGCTCGAATGCGCAGCAAGCGCCAAGAACGGCGAGTGGGGCGTCTGGCAGCCCTTTCAGTACTGCGGCTCCGATATCACTGGCAGTACCGTTGGTGTCGTTGGTCTAGGACGCATTGGCACGACGTATGCGCGTATGCTAAAAAACGGCTTTAACTGCAAGATCCTCTACACGGGACCTCGTGAGAAGCCGGATATGGCCAAATCACTTGGTGGCGAACCAGGTTCGGTTGGATACGTGGACATGGAAACGCTGCTACGCGAAAGCGACGTTGTCAGCCTCCACCAGCCGCTAAACGAATCGAGCCGCGGCAGCATCAGTGCAAAGGAGCTCGCTCTCATGAAACCCAACGCGGTGCTGATCAACACTGGCAGAGGCGAGTTGGTGGACCAAGATGCGCTTGTGGAGGCTCTCAAGAGCAAGACGATCGCGGCGGCCGGCTTGGATGCGACTACCCCAGAGCCGCTACCCCCCTCACACCCACTTTTCTCGCTTGAAAACTGCATCATACTACCGCACGTGGGGTCGGCCTCAACGAAGACCCGCCAGGTGATGGCGAAAATCGCCGTAGACAACGTGTTGGCTGGTGTCACGGGCGAGGAGCTCCCGCATGCGGTGTGCTAGAGGAATAACGTTACTCTGAGTAGTATCCATACAAATGAGCGGCTCGTCCACCAGCTAGCAGACTAAACACTTGTGCAGCCATCTCATAAGGTCAATGAACGCGTTGAGTATAGCTCGTCTGCAACTATTACTGTGGACATCTGAGTGATTATACTTATCCTTTCATAATATCCACCACAAAAACCCTGCCTACAGCTTCTGTTGACCGACATTCTCGCCGATGTCTGAGTCATTGTGAACAATGTCTTGGAAGATTTTGACGACCTCATCGAAGCCATACCGTGGTTCGTCACCATTCATGAGATCCTGTAGCCATCGTTGTTCGATCACCGGAAGGAGTTTTTCTAGTCGCTCTGCGGTGCAGTGCGGGTCGTGCTTCTTGCCGGGTTGTTGTACCAGACCCTGTTCGCGCAGTTTAGCATTGCGGATCAATGTCTGCACTTTGACTCGGACCACTTGGATCAGCAGGTCCTTGTCCACTTGGATGGGCGGAATTGGCACGTCCTCGACTCGAGGACGGGAGGCGTCGACCACGTTGTTGAGTCGACTGCTGTCGCTCCTTGGGCGCTTGCGGCCGGAGCGCTCCAGCTTGACGACGTCTTCGGGCAAGTCCGTCAGGGTCATGAGCAATAATGCAGTGACTGGAGACGAAAAGCACGGTGGTGCCTGCCAGCTGGAGAGCAGAATGACGACTGAACTGACTTGCAGTGCACAGTGACAGACGAAGTTCACTTCGTCGACTTGACATACAACGATCGTCGTCATCGATTGGGAGTGGCATACGGTACTATGCCTTGATTTTGGCGCATTCAACTTCGAGAAATACAAAGTTACAAAGTTCTATACGAATGGGAGGTTGAACTAGAAGTAGAAGTCGGCATTCCGTAAGTCCAACTTCTTGCGGGGTAGTCGAGTTTACATTCCTATAACATAGCCGTACTTAAATGAGATGGCTACATTAGTGTATACAACAACAAAACGCACATAGCCGGGGAGTGGATACATGGACTAGGGATGTCAGCGCTGCCGTCATACGCGACACCATTCGCTCCGCGACCCGAGTGAGTCCCCGGCCCCCTCGCCAAGCCGCCGACTGGAGCGATGTCGACCGAGATGAAGGTCTCGCTCAGCATCAAGGAGTACGTGCTGGTGGCAATGACGCTGACACTCGTGCCCATCCTGGTGCTGGAGCTCTATGGCGTCTCGCATACTCGCAGCCACAATCAGGCCTTCCACGACGGCACCCCGGGCATGCCGCAGCTTACGGACCTGCTGATCGGCAGCACCACTTCGCTGGTGATCATTGGCGCGCGCTTCATCGCCGGAAAAGCATTTGCACCCCTAGCGCGCGTTGTACTCTCGCCCAAGAAGCGCGTTGTCGAAGACCGCATACACCGCTTCACCACGGTGCTGTTCAAGTTCATGTGCGTGCAATTGCTGCAGAGATTTTGCTCTAGTACCTGAGGGAGATAGACGCTGACAAATTGGATTGGTGCTTGGTTTGAACAGATACTTCTTGGCTATCTCCATCGTGGGCTTCAAGGTGATGGAGCACGAGCCGTGGTTCCCGCCGTCACTGGGAGGAAAGGGCGAAGTGATGGAGACGTTCAATGTGTTGTCTGACGCGCCGTCTAGCGCGCTCACGTACTATTTCATGGTACAGCTCGGATACCACTTGCACAGCTTGCTGTTCATGGTCTTCTTCTCGCCGATTCGCAACGACTTCATCGAGATGCTGCTGCACCACGTGGCCACAATTCTTCTGATTGGCGGGTCGCATTTGGCTAACTACACGGAATTTGGTGCACTCGTGGTGTTCACACACGACCTGGGCGATGTCACTGGATGTACGTGCGCTGCGGAAATTGCGTTTAAGTTGCGATTGGGGTGCTATCATCGAAACTAACTTTTGTCTTGGTTATTTCCTGGTCAGATGGTATCAAGTCGATTGTGGACACTGGTAACACACCGCTGGTAGTGTTCATGTACCTGGTGTTGCTGGCATCGTGGGCGTACACACGGCTGTTCGTGTTCCCGTGCCACCTCATCAACAGTACATTTACCGCGCTGTCGCAGGAGCACTTGAACGTCAATACCACTTTCGCGCATCCGATGGTCGCCATGCTGTGCATGCTCATGGTGCTGCATGTGTACTGGTATTTCCTCTTCCTGGTGATGGGGTATGCACTGGTGAACAAGGGCGTGGCCGAGGACATTCAGCATAAGGTGGAAGACCCCAGCGAGGAAGACAACGAAGCCGAAGAAGCCAAATCCAAGGACGACTGAGGTTGCACCTTGATAGCATGAATCAATCAACAAAGCATGCGTTTGTACGAAATGGATTATGATCACGATCTGAGTTCTGTATTGCAAAGTGATCGGTCAAGGCGAAAAGATACTCAATGATTGCATTCCGGTCGATCGGTGCAGCTCGACAGAGGTCAAGATCTCCTTTTTACCGACCGGAACGGCTTCATCACTATCTGTGGTCTGCCAGGTTGATTCTCACTTCTCTCGTAACCCAACGACCAGGATCTTCGATGAATGATGTCCATTTCAAGTTGATCGGGACAAAAGAGTGATCTCGTACCTAAAGCATCGCATGTTGGAATAGACTTTGAATAGTCGACTAGTACCAGCGCCACAAACGCACCGAGGAACATACATGTAGATATGTCATAGTGCTGCAATCTCCCTCACTTTTTCCTCTTTCCAATTCACATGTCAAGAAGAAAAAAAAACTTCATGAATAATAAGTAAACAGATCTTCTAGGTAGGCTTGACTCACTCCTCGGTGTATTCATGAGCTGTCAATAATCTGGTTAGGGACTCGCTTGCTTTGGCGCCAAGCCGGCACTGAGATTTCCCACAACGAACGTCCTCCACTTCCCTGTCACGACCTCGTTTCCGCAACGCACTCTCCAGCTCGTAAAAGTTCTTGTACCTGGCTGACAGACCCACCGTCTTAGCAGCATTGAGTCCGGGGGCTTGCAAGAGAATCCGCTGGTAAATCTCGCGCACAGTGAACTGGTTTTTCTTTCGAAACTGCGAGTTGAAGGGAGCGAAGGTCTGGGGCGGCAAGCAAAAAATCTGTGCAAAGTCGTTCGTGTCGAATCTGTTTGGAGGCAACAGGTGCGACGTCGCTGGCTTTGCTGCTCTTGGATTCGACGGGAATTTGGGCAGAAGACGTGCGTACACACGAGCCAGGAACGTCACAGTTTCGTCGGCATTCTGGGACTGCTGAAGCAAGAAATTGTTCTGCACCTGAGTGCGGCCCATTGCCGTGTGGAGGCCGCTGGTACGCACAGTGGTAATCTGCGTCAGTGATCCCTCGATTAGATAAATAACATGCACGTCACCGCAATTTTCACGCACTGTAGCCAGACGCGTCTTCTGCTCGAAGTTCTGCTCGAAGAAGCGACGGTCGATAATACTCCCCGACAAATCGAGCACTTCCTTCCACTCGACGATGACGTTCAGCATGAATTCCTACGTCTCTCCACGGATGCGTTTCCTGCGAGCGATCCACTGAACGTCACCCACACCAAGTACGCGCACCTCGCAGTTCACATTCCGTTCCAATAGCTTCCGCTCCAGAACCCGAGGATTTCGTCGCTCGATGATTTCACGATGATCCAGTAGTAAAACGAGCTCCACGTGTCCGTCTCACGGATCAAATCTTCTGGTACAGTGTGTTTCCTGTTCGTGGCATCAGGCCCCGGTTCCGGTGCTCAACGAGTATCAAGGTCAGTCAATATCTCCTCATCCGAGTCTTCCAGCTCAGCGTACGTCCAGTTGGGACTCGACGGGTCAAACTTCGATGAACAGTGAAAACCGGTACTGGTCGACCACCAAGATATCGACCACCGAAGGTATAATCAGATCTGGTCTGAATCTGAGGAAAAGCCGATCTTTCAGATAAAAGCTGAGAATTCTCAGACTTTGCAACCACTGAGGGTATAAGCAGATCCGGTCTGAGTCTGAGAATTCTCAGATAAAAGCTGATGATTATCAGACTC
This sequence comes from Phytophthora cactorum, assembly GCA_016864655.1. NCBI lineage: Eukaryota > Oomycota > Peronosporomycetes > Peronosporales > Peronosporaceae > Phytophthora > Phytophthora cactorum. Next base: position 367,007 of record NHQK01000014.1, on the reverse strand, counting down.
AGACCTGATCCGATTATACCTTCGGTGGTCGCAAAAGTGCCATTTCGTGTAAAATGGGCACAAGAAATTTTTTATCTTTAAATTAACCTTCACGGGACGCATAGTCAGATCTGATGCTGAGATCGGTTGGTCGTGGAAAGAATACAAAAGCGAAGATATCGGGATCCGGCGTCCGATCCGGCAAAGTATCGGTCGAAGAGCAGTTGCTCACCAACATATCCCATTCTGCCCCCCTGATCGTTCGTCAAGCGAGCGTCAAGCAGCAGCCATGGCCGCCACCGAGATGAAGGTGCTGCTGAGCGCCAAGGAGTATGTGCTCGTGGCACTGACGATGACGCTGGTACCCATCGTGCTGGCCGAGCTCTTCGGCGTGGCGCAGATGCGCGCCGCCATCCCTGAGTTCCAGACAGACCCGGACATGCCACACATCAGCGAGTGGCTCATCGGCATCGGTTTTGCGTTCGTCATCATCGCGCTGCGCTTTGCCTTCCTGGCCGTGGCCAAGCCACTCGGCCGCCGAGTCCTGTCCCCAACTAAGCGATTGCACGCGGATCGCGTCGAGCGCTTCGCCACGGTGCTCTTCAAGTTCATGTGAGCTGGCAGCCTGCCTCGTCTCTGAAGGTCGGAGGATTCGTTGGTCGCTGACTAAGACTCGCTTTCTCTGTTCGTGCTGGTACTGTTGTAGGTACTTTGCTGGCATCACTGTGGCTGGGTACTACGTTATGCGCGACGAGAAGTGGTTCCCACCAGTGCTGGGAGGCAAGGGTGTGATCCGTGAAGCTTACTTGATCCTGCACGAAGCACCAGGCTCCGCTCTCAAGTACTACTACTTCGTACAGCTCGGCTATCATTTCCACAGTCTGCTGTACATGCTGTTCTTCTCTCCCATCCGGAACGACTTCATCGAGATGCTGTTGCATCACTTGGTGACGATCATCCTTATCGGAGGATCGTACCTTGCGAACTACTGCGCCATGGGAGCGCTTGTGACGTTCACGCACGACATTGGCGACGTGACTGGATGTAAGATTGCTTCCCCTTTATTCCTCCCTACGCTACTCAGAATGTTGACTTTTGACTTACGCTGCGTCTTGTTGTCTGTTATTGCTGGATGAGTAGATGCTATCAAGTCGGTTGTTGACACGGGCAACACCCCGCTGATTGTGGCCATGTACGTTGTGCTCCTGGTCTCTTGGGGCTACACGCGGCTGTACGTGTATCCATTCCACTTGATCTACAACGCCATCTTCGTGATCCCTGAGGCCAACCCGCATGTGGTCGGCATCTTCTTGCACCCGGGCAACACGCTGCTTTGCATGCTGGTGGTGCTGCACGTGTACTGGTATGGTCTTTTCCTCGTCATGGGCTACACTCTGATCCGCAAGGGGTTGGCGGAAGACATTCAGGACAAGTGCTCAGATGTGGGCGAGGGCGAAGGAGAAGAAACGGCAGCGCTAGAGACAACGACAACCAGCTCTAGCAGCAAACCGAAGAACGAGTGAGAATGAAGCACGGCGTTGCAATTGCTACGGTATCCCTTTTCAGCCATCTTTTGCTCCAGAGAACCCGATAACATAGACGCACTCGAGCAGTACGCTTGTTCAATAGTAGCGTGAAGACGCATTGCAATTCATGGCTACAGTCGCTTGGTGGGGAAAAGCATCGGCAAGAGTTGATGTCAGCACTTCACGTGCAGTCACACCACAACCAATGAATCGTGGTAACAGTAATGCTTACAGAACTTTGATTACACTCTCCTTGCAACATTTTCCTCAGTTCTTGGTCTTGTTCAGGTGTACTTCGAAGTACTTAAGTAGTGCCGGAAGCAATGCGATTGCAGCATTTGCCAACGCACGAAATGTGAGCAGAACGCTCGATTGCCATCGCTACAATAGCGCGGGCTTTGAGCGTTTTAACCAGAGTATTATATTGTGGCAGGAACTTTGTAAACTGCAAACATCGCAACTTCATCGTATTTCGAAACCCACACGCGCAGGAGACGCTTCCTTATGTATGGCACTTTGCCACGCGCGCGTTGTATGCCACTTGTGCTCCCACAATCGGAATTTCTCTCTACATGGTGGACGACTGGCTGGTCAACATCACACTGGGCATCGGCGTCAACGCGGCGGTGACAGGCTGTCACTGTCACTGGCAGCCTATGGCCGAGAGTTCCTCATGTGAGGGCTGGTGATGCTCGTCTCGACGGCGTGTGGTCTCTTCGCTCCTGTGGTTCTAAAGCACGTGATTGAAGCGCTCTCGATGGTTGAGATCGACATGAACGGCCTCAGTTTGTGGGTGAGTCTTCTTCGCCTCGCGGTTTGTAAACGCTATTCTGTCGGTGCAAATGAACTACACTGCGTCTCACAGTGACGCTCAAGACGTTGTTCTCCCAGAAGGCAATGCGTCGGAGTCTTGATTCCGGTGCGGTGGGTGGGGGGGTGGGGGGGGAAGGTGCTGTTGCTCTGTTGGCTGCGGGGCTGCAGCTTTCGAGCGACACGAGGAGAACTGTCGAGAACAGGAACGGACTAAGCATTTACGCGACGTTTCCGAGCCACTTCAGCAGCGGACTGTGCGGCGAGGACGTGCAGCTAGCAGGAGGTGTAGTGGTCGCAGTGGCGATTACGGTGACCGAGATCACAGCGACGGCGGCGATCATGACTCGAGGCGCGTTGGCATGAGCCGAACAAAACCGTAGTGTTTACTGAAATCAAGTCTAAATGAACATGCTTGGCCTTATTGCATCTTCGTCGGCGTTATACGGCATGGCGCTCTCATAGCAGGAAGACCATCGCATTTTACAAAACGATACTGAAGTATCAACCTATCTTCTGAGAAGCAAACTGCGGGAAGCGACGCTGTGTGGCAAGACTCTTGCGTTCGAACGGTTTCGTTGCATCGTTCGAGCTGCTACAACTTGCGACTGTTCTAATTGCTGACCCAACGACAAATGGAGAACTGGGGTTTGGAGGTTGCACTGGGCTTCAGCATGAGCGCGGCAGTGCTGGCCTTCTGCAGGGTCAGCGGCTGGATGCCCGTGGACACGAGCAGCAGTTTACGATGGCACGGTGCGCACCACGACGACGAGGAGACCAACAACATCGAGGAGCCAACTATACTCTGGAGCGGCGGAGTCGAGACGACAGTGGGGTTAGTTGTGGCTGTGTCGGTGATGGCGGCGGTGGCAGCGGAGATCGCATCAGAGACCGGCAGACATATAATCGGAGCCGCAAGGTACTAACAAGGACTCTTAGCCTGGCGACCAAGAACTTCCTGAGCTCTTAAGCCAGACCTACCACGACTTACACTAGAGCAATTGAATTATTCAACTGTATTTCCACAGCACTTTGTTGTTAGCAGACAATTCTTTGTCTGACTCTTTCGTAGTCTATGCTAAGGCCGCAGCACCGCTATTTGCACCGCCCTTATCGACGCCTTCCCTGATGTTCTCGAGCCCACCAGCGTCGTTGCCCTGGCTGTCATGGAACGCGCTGAGCCGCAAGCAAGGTCAAATGGTGTCCGTCTATGTGTGGGTTATCATCGGCGCTGGTGCCCTGCTCGTGGCTTACGTCGCCTCCACGTTCATCAAGATGTACCTGGACGACCGAGAGCGAAGACAGCGTGAGGCAGAAGGTGGAGGTCCGTATAGCAGCAACAGTGACAACGAGAACGGGTATCGTGGGTACGTTGCTGCGCTTCCAATCCAAACGCCAAATGACACCGGCAGAGACTTGCACATCGTGGACCTAGATTTTCGGCAGTGTACCCACTGAAACTGTAACTTACAGTATTGAAAGCAGATCCAGTCATTTTTAGTTGGCATTGGCAATACTCGGCTAGCGACGCTAAACGAGTTGGCTGCCAATCTGTGCATTGGCGATAAAAAGCGCCACTTCAACTTGGGTCCTACACAATTCAACATTTTTTATTTGACTTGAGCTTACTAGGGCGAAATAGTGTAGGTCCTTCTTTTCATGTTAAGCCAGTTGCAAATTTAGTGTACACCCAAATTCCTTTTTGTGTCATTTCGACTATTCTCCAGCCACTCGTCATGCTGGTGCGTCGTCGGCCCCACGTTGCACCCCAAGTGCGTCGCACTGCCCTGCGATCACTGAGCAGCGTCGTTGCCCCCCCCCACTTCGACGTAGTCGTGGTAGGTGGTGGCCACGCAGGCTGCGAAGCTGCTGCCGCCGCCTCCAGAACCGGTAAGCCACTTTAACAATTGGGGGGATGCTTGTGAACAGCATTTTTGACCTTGTTCCATGACAATTGTGCAATGCAACCCAGGTGCTAAAACCGCATTGGTGACGCAAAAGTTGGCAACAATTGGCGAAATGTCGTGCAATGTACGTGGCAATTGCCAATCAACATTGTTGCTATGGTTTGTTCCAACTCACTGACCTTTACGCAATTTATTGTGGACTACGGCAGCCATCTATTGGCGGTGTCGGCAAAGGCACTTTAGTGCGTGAGGTGGACGCAATGGGAGGCCTCATGGGCCAGGTGGCCGACTCGGCCGGTATCCAGTTCCGCATGCTCAATTCGGCCAAGGGCCCTGCAGTGAGAGGCCCGCGAGCTCAGATGGATCGAGATTTATATCAGCAAGGAATGCAAAAAGCACTTCAGGAGTTGCCGAACCTCTGGCTGGTAGAGGACGGAGTGGACGACCTCGTGCTGGAGAAGTTGAGTCAAAGTGAGGACGACGCGGAGGAGCGTGTGAAGGGAGTAGTGACTTCTTCCGGTCACGAGATTCAGGCGTCACAGGTGGTTATTACGACAGGCACGTTCCTCCGTGGTATGATTTACCAGGGACCGGATATTCGCATCCCGGCTGGACGACACATGCGCGACTCGGATGGGCTTGAGCCCCCAGCGGTTGGACTAGCGCAGACGTTGGAGCGCTGCAAGTTCCCACTTGGTCGACTGAAAACCGGAACTCCTCCGCGCCTTGACGCACGCACAATCGACTACACAGGCCTCGAAATCCAGCCAAGTGATAACCCGGCCAAGCCGTTTTCGTTCCTGAACGAGCACAAGCAAGTTCCACTCGCGGACAAGCAGGTGGTTTGCCACGCTACCTTCACCAACGAGGAAAGTCATCGTATTGTACGCGAAAATTTGCACATGTTGCCGCAGTATGATGGTGGACGGGATGGCGAGGGCGTGGGCCCGCGATACTGTCCGTCGATCGATGCTAAGGTTGTTCGATTTGCTGACCGTTCAAGACACCAGCTTTGGCTCGAACCTGAGGGCTTGAATACGCACCTGGTGTACCCGAACGGCATCAGTACTGCACTGCCTGAAAATCTACAGCTCGAATTGTTGCGCACTATAAAGGGCCTTGAGAAAGTCGAGATTGTGCGTGCAGGATACTCGGTTGAGTATGACTACGTGGACCCGCGATCACTGCATCCTACGCTCAAGACGAAGAAACTGCCTGGACTGTACTTGGCCGGCCAGATCAATGGCACTACGGGGTACGAAGAAGCCGCAGCACAGGGCATTGTGGCTGGCATGAACGCTGGGTTGAGTGCTATGGGACGGGAACCACTGGTCCTCGACCGTGCCGACGCCTTCACAGGCGTACTTATCGACGATCTCATCTCTTTAGGCACGACGGAGCCGTACCGAATGTTCACTTCTCGGTCGGAATTCCGTCTGTTGCTTCGCGCGGACAATGCCGACTTGCGACTCACTCGCAAGGCGTTTGAACACGGTGCTGGCATTCCGATCGAGCGTATGGAGAAACTCGAGCGTAAGGAGAAGGCAATGGAGTACGCACGTAAAGCTCTGGACGAGTTTGTGCGAGACCCCCATGAGTGGAACCGCTACGGCGTCAAGGTCGGTTTAGACGGTGTGAAGCGCAGCGCCGCACAAATTCTCGCCTTCTCGACTGTGACGCCGCATGACATCGAGCGCATCTGGCGAGAAGTTGGCTACGAGCATGCGGACGCCTTGCCCGACGAGATCAAGGAGCTCATGAAGACCGAGTGTCTGTACGCGACGCAACTGCGTGCGCAACACCAGGAGATCCGCGTTTTCCGCAACAAGCAGCACGTAAAAATCCCCGAGTGGGTGGACTACTCCGAGCTGCCCATGATCTCGAACGAGGAGCGCGAGAAGTTGCAGCGAGCACAGCCCGCCACAATCCACGCAGCCAGTCGCATCGCAGGTATCCGATCGGCGACACTGCTGCTACTTTACCAGTACGCTATGCGCCAGCCCCACGATGGACTCACCAAGAAACAGCGAAGACGCAGAGCTATCGCTCAGCGCAGCAGTAAGCAGGAAGAAGCCGCTGCGACGTAAAATATACCAGACCAGATCAATGTAGCCATCTGTTCGCGATGTAGCCATTTCCGGCAGATCTTTTTCAGCGAAAAGATCCGCGTCGTTTCGTAAATCGCTCGACACTATTCAAAAACGCGGTGGACCTCATGGGCGCTGCAACGTCGACAGGTTTGGTGGATTCCGTGCTGGATGGAGACATTCAGCAGCTCAAAACAATTCTCCACGGTCACGAGGCGGATTTTAAGGCTGCAAGCGACTCATGTGCTTCCTCGACGTGGGAATTGGAGCTGGAAGAGGCCGTGCATACGGTTGTGGCCTCAGAACTCGAGTCAGGACAGCACCTTCAGCAGCTGCAGATTGCCTTGGAGCTGTTGTTACACGCTCGACCAGAAGCTTGGAGCTCCACGGCTTCCAGTCAAGATTTGAGTGAAGTCAATGGGGCGAGGAACTCAGCAGTGTGGACAGCCTGCCATCGAGCTTGTGCGACGGGGAACTTGGCCTTTGTGGCGTTTGTTCTGCAGCATTATCCGGCGCAATTCGAGATCCAGACTCGCGACGCGTTTGGCCTCTTCCCGATCGATTTGGTGCCGCCCGAGCTGCTCATGAGTGCAAAGGAGATAGCGGACAATCTCCGAGAAGAACCTGGTTCTAAGAAGCCTGAGACGGCGCGTACTCGCCGATCTCTCGCTCTCCAGCGACTGCGAGAACGCAAGGCGAAGCTACAGGACAAACAGGTGCGTAGACTTGTGGGCGAATCAAACATTGAAGCCCCAAGCACAAGCAACAACCAAGAAGAAGAAAATTCTCAATTTGGTGAGTTTTATGTTTCGTTTGAACCGCGACGCGAGCATCTCTCGATCGATCGAGTTCGCAATATGGGGCATGTGCACGAACGCAGCGAGTTGCTGCGCGTAAACTATCGCTTACCACGTAAAGAACCCTTCTTAAATGGCTACTTCCAGCTGATCTGGCGAGAACTTGGAGACGCTCGGAGCGAGGAACCGAACTATGACCCACAGGTCACAAGACTACGTGATGAAAACTCCCGCTTCCTGGATCAAGAAGCTCCTCTTCAACCTCAGCTGCCTCAGATTCAGGATAACCAAACGAAGGAAGTATCCATAGTGCGAACTCTCGACGATCCTAGCACAAGCTCCGTGGTGGAAGGCTGTTTCCCTGTTGATGTGACCCACTTGCCTGCTGACAGCGTCTGCCACGTCTTGTTCATTACTTGTGACCGCCATATGCTCCATCGAACGATCGCGTTGAGCACTGAGGGTCTCGCTATCCAGACTGCCGATGTTGACAGCGACGACTACTTCTCAGACTCCACAAGCGAAGAGGAAGTCGAAGATGTCTCTGAACAGAAGCAAGAAGTGGAAGTGAAGCAGCCAGGTTACACGTTCTTCGTTGGAGGCGAGGAGTTCTCGCACCCGAATTCAGTGTTCGCTGGTCAGAGTTTCCCCGATGTGGAAGCCTTTGAGAGCTTTTTACGAGACCTGAGAGTGAAAAAGCAGCGCCGTCTGCATGAAAAACAAGAGCAACAAGAATGTCTGGAACAAGCCAGAAAGCAGGATATGATCCGTGCGCAACAACAGGAAGCAGGTCAGGAGGCGGAGGAAATGGCGAGCAAAACTGATGAGCCCGAAGCTTCAGCAACACAACGGCAGGAGGTTCGACCGGCGGAGACGCTAGATGGCGCGAAAGATCTGGGCAACAACCAGGATGACCATGAAACTGGAAACTAGGTGGAGGTATCATAGTCTCATGCATCTTGTCGTTGCGCTCTCTTTATACTTTTGATTAATGCTGGCTACGATGCCATCGTTTCGTACATTTACGTCATTCGCTAAGCGCACAGTCGCTCTTTGCGGCCATTTTATCGGAGATCCGTCATTTATCTCTTGCACTGGTACTAACAATTACCCTTACAACATGAAGTTTTTGCTTCAGAAGTGCAGCGGAATCATGTCGTTGGAGCTCTCTGCGTTCTTGATCACCTCAGTCTGATGATTAGTATTGAACACAACGAAGTCCACTTTCGTCGGCTCTGACGTAGCGTTGGTCACAGAGTTCAAATGAATCAGGTCGCTGTGTGCGCTGCCTGATGAGTACGACTTCTGTGAGTGACATGGGGACAAACCTCCTTGTGCTGTACGAGGCACGTGGTAGATCTTCTTGTTTGCAAGCTCCACAGGACTTTGCTCGTAGTCTTGAGGCTGGTGGGGCAGTGGTTGTTGGTTGTTCATACGCAGGTTTCCTCGTGCACTGGCCTCACGAACGAGTCGGTTGGTGGCTTTCACCTCCAGTGGGGTCATATTCGAGTAGTTGAACTGACTGTGGTTGCTGCCTTCGTTCGTAGCGGCAGTCGTGGCGTAACTCGAGCGGTTGTCCTTGCAGCTGAAGTCAACGTTCTCCTCATCGCCCATGACAGGAATCATGCTGGACGCCACGGAACTTCCGGGGGATAATGTCAGTCCGTTGAGTGACAGGATGTCCGGGTCGCGAGCCAAAAAAGCACTCAGTGAGGAGTCCGCCGAGTAGCTGCGTGGCGTGGGGTTTGTGCTCACAGAGCTCGAACTGGCAGGCGGTTTGCCCATGAACTCAGCTGAGCTGGTGGATGAGTAGATACCGAGTTTTTTTTTCACGTTCATCGGGGGACAGACCCGAGAATGAACTGCTGCTGATGGTGGAGAAACTCATCTTCTGACCAGAGTTCTGTTGATACTGTTGGTATTCTCTAGCGCGCATAGGCAACACCTGACCCCCTTCGAAGCCACTATCTCGTCCCAGGTATGGCGGCGGTGGACCGTGGATAGTGTTGTTGCTGTAGTTCTGGTTGTCGAACCGGTTGTTATGACGAGCGTTTACAAGCTGCTAAAGATTGACACTGCTGCTACTTGGGTCCTGCTGGCTTCGAGTGTAATTCAACACCGTCAGATTCATCTGGAGCTCGGACACGCACGTGTTACAGCCGCGACTCTCAGTTAACTCCTCCATATCGGCCCTTGAAGCGTTAGGAGACGCATTCTCCCCCAAATTCCTTCCACTACCATCACTGGCCATACGTAGATCCAATTTGCGATGTCCCGCGATAATACTATCTGAGTTACCTCCACTGCCTTCATAGTTGATGTCAAACGACGCCATATTCACGCAACCAGAGCACGAACCGTACACTGCTTCACCACAGAAACGGCAATGGTGTCGTCTTCGGTACGTGCGGAACGTCTTGAGGCACAAGAAACAGTGATCACTCTCAGTCCATGTCATCTTGCTGAGATGCTGCATGGTAACAGCAGGCTTTGCTGCCTCTGCGAAGTGACTCACGCCCAATGCGAGTGTTTGTAGCCATCTGCGGTACTTTTTAGCTACTTCATGACCCGCAGCCAGTGCCACACGCATACGCGGGCTCTGGGAGACCTCCTTCAGTACAAGTTTCGACGGCATTAATGAAAGCAGCAAACTCACACGCACCACGGGACCATTGGAGTCCTCTTCCACCAATTCCTCGACTATTACACCCGAATTCCGGAAGTGAAGACGGTCGGTCTTGGAAGACTTGGGATGCCCTTGAAATTCATACTGGAGAAGGTGTGCACTCCAATAAGGCTTGATCCCGTCACCGGTTGAGGTCTCTGAGGATCTCGCGCGACTCGACGCCCAACTCGAGTTAATTTATCACTAATATACGCTCGCTCGAACACGTCCTGGTAGCAGACCATGGTGAAGTCTCGGTGGCCGTCTAGACCTCCTAACTTGTTGAAAGCTCTCAAAGTGACCCAATTGGTGCTGTATCCGTCGTCCTAACTGAAGAGTTGCCAGCCCTTTTGAACCCCTTTACTATCCAGACTCGGTGCGTACGGAGGTGGGGTCGTACAGCTCAGAGAGTCGACGATGGCACCACTTTCGAACTGTCTGTCGAACATTTTCTTCATGACAACTCGAAAATCGTCGGACGTGCTGGTTCGTAGCAGGTCTAGCATGGTATTGACGTCGGCTCGGACGGTGGTCGTGGCTCGGATGAGATAAAACTCGGACGGGTGGCCACCTCCGCCTTTACCGAAGGTTCGGATGGTGCTCACCTTGCTTGAAAGGGACTCACCCGTCATCTCGTGCAACTGCGTGGCATTCCTGTCGCTTAGCAGCTTCCAGTCGTGGGTGGCGACTGTGGCTAGCAAAGCCAAGTCTGTCGCGTCCTCACGAACGCGCTCGAGGATCCTGACCGACGGGATCGCAGGCCGTTTGTTCGAATGGTCCGAACTCATGACAAAAGTCGAATCCGGGAATGAACGATAGTGAGGACAAAGTCTCCGTTAAGTACTCGTCCCCACCGGGGACCCTAGTCCAGTTCCTCTGTACCTGTCGATTTGGCGAATGATCGTTGCGAAAGTTGCACGATGTCAAAGGAGAAGGAGGAGACTCGGAGGTATCCAGGCGCAATCGCCAGAGGTCTCATCCCCATGGTGGGCCAGACTCTGGAGTCCAGACTGGATCCAGCGCACTGAGTCTATGACAGACTCCTTCATGTGGTGCTGTTTTAGCGGATGTATGGACAGCCCTGGGCGGGGTCAGATGAAAGAGAATCCACCACAATGGCGACGGCGGCGGAGGACAACATGGCCCGATGCTTTTGCAATTTCTGGTCGACGAGGATTCTGACTATTTCTATGTTTGCCTCTCGCTATTTTTTGCCATTGTTTTAGCGATGTCAAACGTGTCCAGGGTGTCATAGATGTATCCTTTCGAGTCGAAAGCAATTTATCTCCCGCGTTATGCGGTGACTTTCAGGTAGAGACGACTGATTTCTACTAAGCTAATACTCCGAATCTGGTTTCCGCACCGAAATTATCCGCGCTTCGTGCAATTAAGGATAACTCAGTGCGCACCGGTGCTGCGGCTCACCGATGCTTCAACAATCACAGCAGAACTGCAGGTGCTCTCGTCCTTCTTCTCAGAGGTGCAAACGCAAAGCCAAACTCGCAAGTTGCGCATTGAAATCCACAATATATCCGGATTGCACACTGGTCACACCCAGCGAACGCCGTTGGAGCATATACTTAAGAAAAGATAATTGGTTGAGGTAGACACTTCCCTTAAGGAATGGCGTTCTCGACTGTGCATTGATCCCTCACTTCAATTTTGACATTAGCACTTCAATTTGTTTGTAAGCTTAGCAACAGTCATATTCTGACGTCGCGTGACATCACCTTTTCTCTTCTTTTTTTTATTGGCGGCTAAAGTTGCCCATCACGGCCACTTCGACTCCAGATATCGGTGACGCATTTTTGCCTCCATCGTTTGATTGCCATGAGGGCAGGGCCTCCAAAATATACATTGACCATAACATAATTTACCACAATATTTAGTAAACGACCGAGCGCAGCCTGCTCATGGAAATTTGTTTGCCAGTACTGGAGGCTATTTTAGCGTTTTCTAGAATTTAATACTTTTCAAGTCAGAATTTTTGTCTCATGAGTGTACTTTTTAATAAGTGATTTGTTATAGCCAATCAGAAATCCGGATTTACGTAACATGACAGACAGACAGACGGACATTCACTTTATTGTTTAGGACTAGCCGAGCGCCGCCCGCGTTGCGGGCGTAGGGCAACTCGAGTTGTAACCCGTTCTCTCGCTCTCTCGCTGTTCCAGCTCGGTTCACTACCTGACCGCTCCCGCTTTCGCTGCGATCGGCGGAAGGTTGCAAACATAAGTAACGTCAAAAATCAACACATGTACTTGGTAAAAGTAGTTATGCAGTGCAGCGCTCCTTAATCCTACTCGAAAATCCGCCTGTACACTATGTTGTCTGTGTACACTCCGTCCTCCCCCTCCAGCTGCGGGTACTCGATCAGCGCCTCGAACTTGGACCGAGACGTCACTCTCGACAGTGCGACGTACAGCTGACCATGCGAGAAACAGGTTGTCGACAGATACAGCCCGAGGTTTTACATGGTTTGACCTTGCGCCTTGTTGATAGTTATCGCGAAGGCAGGTTGAACCGGAAACTGCTTGCGCCGCAGACGGAAGGGAAATTCGCGCGAATCGCCGTCACTGATGGAGACGATCCTCGGAATGAGCACATGCTGGACTTGGCACTCGCCAGTCATAATCGTTGCGTGGATCACGTGGGGCTTGAGTTCGACAATGCGCAGACGCGTTCCGTTACACAGCCCCAGGTCTGGGTTTAAATTCCGCATCATCATGATGGGAGCGCCCTTTTTCAACGTCAGCTTGTGCAGTGAAATACCACTGGTATTGACAGTGTGCAGCACCTCCTGCTCGAAGAAATTAACCTCTTCGTCTTCTTCCATAGAGTCAGTCGACAGGTATTCTTGAGATACCCCTTCCAGTCGTTGGGCCACAGCCTCGTTAATGCGCTGTACAACCGCGTTTGTAGTAGTCAAGATGGTCCGGTTAGCGAAATACTCGTCGTTCGCGATTTCGGGGTTGTTGATATCCGCGTACATCTCGTCCACCATCCGCATAAGACCTCTCGGGATGGCCCCAGGACGTATATCTTCATCTTCACGATCCTCGGACAGCTCCTCCACCGGGTTCTCGATCAGCATGTCCTTCGGTATCTTGATACAGTCCGGTCCAAGGGCCGGATTGATCTTGTGTCTCCCCTCTCCCACTTGAGGAAGAAACTCCGAGAACTCTGCAAGCTCTGTGGCGGTACTCTCATTTTGAGCAGACATCACCCGCATGTTTCCCCTCAGATAGAGCTGCTGGAACTTTGGCCACAGCAAGGACAACTTGAGGCAGGCGTCGATCGTTTGTGCTCGTGTACCTCTCACGACCACACGAAGAATCTGGCGGAAGTCCCCGGGTAGCACAAACACTTTCCCTCCAAACGGCTCTTCGTCGTTGTCAATTAGGTCACGTAAGGACCGGTCGACAGCCTCAAAAGCGTGCCGGTGGGTCATCGGCGCCTCGTCCCAGATGACCAACTGGTCTTCTGAAATAAGCCCTTCAAGTGAGACTTCTTGTAGATGGAGCATGTCGACGTGTCGTTCAGCTTCAATGGGATCTTAAAAGTTGAGTGGGCAGTACGCTCACCCATGAGTAGCAGAGAGGCAATGCCACTCGACGCCACCGCAATCGCGATCTTCCCCGAGAAGCACACTTTTGCCAAGATATGCTTCAGCAACGTCGATTTACCCGTACCGCTCGGTCCATCAATGAAGAGCAGAGTGTTACCCGGTGTCGCATTATCTACAGCATTACTGATCATGCTGTAGACAGATCGGTTTAAGCAGATCTTCTTGCTCAACCGTTTTTTGGAGGCCATCATGGTTGTACCCTTCCATTTCGCAGCGAATGAGATTGTTCTGCAGTAGCGAATCCAGCACCAAGTGCGGATACTCACACTGCTGGGGAAGACCTTCGAAGGAGGCTACAGCGCTTTCGTTTGCAAGCAGCAAGTCATGAAGGATCTTGAGCATGTGGAACTTTATCATGTCTTCCTTGGCGTGTCCTTCCAAGCTGCTGTACTTGTAGCCGAAGTCTAGAGAGAGAGGTCGTCGTAAAACCGTTCCCACAGAGCACCAACCTCTACGACCTGAGAGTACACGATGATTGTTGCGAAGTGCTGTCGGAGCTGGTACGGCATCCGGAACTGAGAAGCCTCAGTCATGCAGGCAACCAATTCAGAGTCATCCTCAAGATATCCCGCGTGGAGCGCAGCTTCACGATACGAATCGTAAGTGACGCCATCTACCGTTCGTAGATATTCAAAGGACGTTGGTCCTTTTCGGTGGACAGCAACACGCGCACGTAGAACCTCTGCATATCCCGTGGAGACACGTGAATCATCCGACCGAGGGCGGCTTGGTACCGTTTCCGACGCACCCACCGCTTGGTTTTCGTGTCCCACCGCAATAGCTTGGGAATATCCTGATACAACGAGCTTTTAGCCACTTGGTTTAGGGGCGTCGCTTGCAAACAACTCAAAGAAGCGAGACAACATTGTGTGTTTGCCGCGCGTGACAACTACAGCCGGCTTATTGCTGGAACGAAACGTGATCATTTGCTCGTTCTCCAAATGAATCGTAAGCTGTGTAATGGCATGCGTTTTGCTTGAGCGGAGTAGTCCAGTAGCCGCATGCAAGCTTCAACCGGAGATATATACCTCGCGTTCAAGAACCGTAAGATGTCGTTGGGCTCAATCTGCGTCTGGTCCCCCTCTCCGCGTACGGTTCCCCTCTCCACGTACGGCTTCCACGGCGATTACAGCATTGTCCGATCCCTTGTAAACGCACTTGTAAAGGTATTTCACCGCCGTGACCGCGGTACAGACCTCCAGATTGATATGGCAGTTGTGCTTCTGTGAGAGGTACGGGTTGGACGAAACCATCCACTGGTTGACTGTCTCGTTGTCGTATTCTTTCCCGTTAATCAAAACCACCCCGGTCGCTCGACGTCTTCGTCTGTAGACTGGGTACTCAGCGACATTCCCTTTTGTCACCTCCGATAAGGGCTTTGGGAAATGCTTTGTGCACTTCCCGGCTTTCATACAGACCGCGTTGGGATGTGCAGCCCCACACGGTCCGTGAATCATGCACATAGTGACAGTTTCGTACAAATGGGGGTTCTTCTCCTTCTGGGAGATCGGCCGACACCATTTTATTGGTGATCTGTCTTGTACGCGGCTTATCATCCTCCGCCAGGATGACCAAAATATGGGCGTGCAGTAGACCCCATTTTTGGAATTCCACCACGTAGATCCGCGCGTGGACGCGCCCAAGAACGCCTTCGTCCAAGTCTTTCAGTTCGGCGCCGAGTTTAGCTGCCACACCGCGCGACAATGTCAGGACGATCCTGAGCGATCTGCCCATCTGGTATCTTTTCCATTATTTCTTCCCAGGTGGGGCTGCATGTCATGGTGACAAATGCATCTGGTTTCCCGTACTCACGGACGATACTCATTGAGTCTTGGTACGACTTGTACATGGAACGTGGTCCCCCCGAATGCGAAGACGGCAATATCACTCGCTTGCCAATTTGGTTCAGGAAATGGTTGTCTCGTTGTCTCGGCTGGTCAGGATGCTGCAAGGTACGGGTAGAGCGATTGTACTCCGAAAGCAGCGCTTCCCCTTCTCCCAGTACAGTCGTATTTTCGCTCATAAGTGAATCGTTCAACCCGCTATACAGGTCCGCACGGATCTCCGACTGATGCGCCACCACCCATCTTAGTTGTTCCTGCTCGCACTTAGCTCGCTGATCCACGCAATACTGCTGAAGCAGGCGCCCGCCCTGATGCAGTACGGACTGGTCGTCACATTTCTGGTACAGTCGATACGCTACATGTTCACGAAGAGACATCCCGCGCTTGTTCCTCCGCACGATGTCGCTGTCGTATGTATCAGTGTACGTCCAACCGAGTTCTCCGTACGGAAGCAGTAGCGGGTACTGAAGAGGATCATACGTTGCGTGTGTCTCGAATAGTCGGAACAATCTGTGGTCTTTCGCGTAGAGTATAATATCGCGCGGTTGGTCGAGGTTACCGTCTTCAATCATGGTAGCACCGACTTCGGATACAGTGGGTAAGTTGTAAGGGCCAGGCCGCGAGCGATTCTCATGCAAGCGAAACCTGACATCGACAATGTCACCGCCACGCTCACGGAGGTCACGTAGCCTCTCTCCCCGAAGGTCAGGAATTGTTGCGTGAGTGGATTGTGCTCCTCCATCATCGCCTCGATGTCACCCAAAGCCACAAGACATATGTCACTGAAAATGCCTCTGCGGCGCGTCGCCCGCTGCTGCATGTCAGGGTCCACGATGCATATCTGCGCGAACTTTGACGTAACTGGTTGGTTCGTGGTTTGATCCGTGGAAGGAAGTAGTGAACCGAGATAATGACCCATGGCTCCCTGAATACGATCCGTATATACCCCGTGTTGCCCAGCTACGCTTTCATCTTGATTCACAGGCTGAAAAGTACTCCGGTTGTTGCATGACGCACCAATAAAGGTGAATGCAAACGCCTGGTTGTACGCACGGATGTGTTTGCGAAACTCAGGGTCCTTATACAGCTGTAACAGGCGGGTTGGAGCGGGCGGAAGAGCTGGAAGTTTGACAGCTCCTTTAAGACAGCTGCCTTTCTTTGTCTCTTCCGGCCATTTCCACGCGTTGCAGTGCTCACAGACCGTAGTCGGAGGCAGTCTATGGCGACCATCAACGACGTTTGGACCCGTAATCATGGAAGCGTCGAACTCCTCATGGTTGTGGGGGGGGGGGGGGGCCTCTGCGAGCACAACTACGCCGTATGCGCTCCTGCTGTGCCCGCTCGTCGGGTGGAATTAAGGCTCGACTTTCTTGGTGACGAAGACGGTTGCGCTCTTGGTGCGCTTCCCGTTCTTCTGTGTGTGACTTGCCTGACGCTCTTCTTGATCGACGCGATCGCGCTCACGCTCACGCTCAGATTGTTGAGCTCTACGGGCCCGCTGCCGCTCAGTGTCAATACGTCGAGCGCGGTCTCGCTGGGAGGATGTCAAGTTGGCACGTCTGGCGCGAGCCCTCTCTCTATCTTGTGCCCGAGTACGTTCTTGCTGCGAAGCCGACATGGCTGTGCGCCTCCGACGAGCTTGTTCAGCTTGGCGCTCGCGATGCTTCCTCTGAAGTTTCTCTGGACCAGCAATAGATTGTTGAACGACATTGTCAGCAGAGGGGTCATGGGAGGTTTCCCTAACGCTCACCGGAGCTGTTTCAGCTGGCGGTGCGACCTCTGACGATATGAGCCGCTCAATTAAAAAACTTGGTGGCCCATCACTTGCGTGCACTTGTACATTTCCATCCACCCGCTCGTTTCCACCCACTATCGCTCTCCGCTGACGGAAGCGATACAACGAACAGTGTAGGCAGTTCTTTCTGCGCTTGCGGTCTCCAGCTGAATCTTCTTCAGCAGGCAACTGGTGGGCCTCTTCAATCTCCTCGAGACTTGCGTACTTTCTTTTTCGAGATGCCATTTGAAACCGGTATTTCAAGATTCCGCGGTCGTATTACCAACAGCGGCGCAAGTGCGGTATTACCGGTAATACCTATAAAGCTAACCGCCTATACCGGTACGGTGAGCAAAACGGAGCTCCTACGGACTTGGAGGCGGATGCGGTGTCACCACCACAATGCGCCGGGTCCCAATACAGCCAAAGGCTGACCGATGACTGGGTCCGGGGAGAGGCAGACGGCTCGGTAAAGCCGGCTTTAATCGCCGTTTGTGCTACCCCTGATCCCGGATTGGTTATGAGACTTCCCATGCCGCTGGCGGGCGGACATGGGCGCCTCAGCATTGGGCTCCGAAGAGCAGGAGGGGTGGACAACAAGAAGTAATGATTTTATTATTATAAAATTGCATACAACTACACACCTGAGTCGTAGTGGGTCCGCGCGCGCCGTGCCGTGTCCTGCCGTGTCCGCGGCCGTTTAATTAATGAAGTGAAAATGAAATTCAAAACATAATTTTTGCCAATCAGATTTTTTTTAAACCGACAGTGCTGCGACGGACCGACTACACAGGGACAGTAAACTACGTTACAGGTAGCAGACTAGCCGAGCGCCGCCGCTTCGCGGTGGCAGATTTTAGCCCCAGTTGGCTAGGCCGCCCGCCTCCGCTTCGCTCTGGTCGGCTTGACTTTCCTTTTTTAAAAACTATATTTTACGAAAACCCTATAAGCTTGGCCACTTTATATAACTGTTTTAGAAACGGCTTAACCAGGTAGACAACTGGAGTGCCCTTCATAAAGTAACTTTTTTTCCGAATAATGTACTTCCGAATGCGATCATGCCCTGTTCCATACTAATCAAGTGTATTGTTAATATATATACCGAAGATTATCCAGTACATAATTTGAAACGAAACTTTAGCATACTGTTAGTGTTTTTTAGTATGCGGCCACTTACCAAATGATCTTCATTTTAGCTCCGTTTCTCCATTTTTGACACAGATTTGTGTGAATATTAACAAGCAAGCCTATGCCTTCACTGCCTTGCAACTATTTGTGTGATTTACTGTTAAGCCCAAAAGTCGTCTTGCACTGGGCCTACTCAGCTATACTCAGCAAATGTTTTAGTGGAGTGGTCTAGTCACCAGCATTAGAAGGTGATATGTAAGTGTATTATCACCCTTACTGATAATACACGATATAACCTTAGAATGCAAGTGTTGTGACTAAGTGAACCGTTTTTTTTTCTCACAAATCATGCGGGTACACGGGTACGATCCATGACATAAATTGGTTTGGAGTTGTTGGATGGAATGAGCCTGGTATTTGCAAACGTTACTTATAGAGGGATATGGTGTCCTTGGTTAGTGTATTCATTCTTGACTCCTTATAGTCTCTTAATCTGATGCATACTAATAGTCGATGAATAGGTACCTTTGATACCTGAAATCATGTAGTACATACATAAGCGAGCAATGAAAAATAATTCTCAATATGATATGTTTTGATCATTTTTTCCCTCTCAAAGTGATCATATTCGAGTCAACAGACATAATTAGCTTCAAAAATGCATCTATAACAGGGCAGCTCAACTAGTCTGGTCGTTCGACATTTGATCCGGCTTCTTGATGGTCTAGACACGCTTTACCGTAACTAAAGCTAAAACAATTTAGAGTAATCGATTTACAATTATATTGACCATTCAGTGTGCTCTATGTTAACCCAGTTGAGCTAAAATAATTTAAGGTGGACCTGGGACCTCTATCTATGTGATACGATTTAATCTAAAGATTCAAGTTTTCTCTTATTGCAACGTTCTTATCTTATTGTGCTGTGTCGGCTGCATTAATAAAAGCACTTACATGTAAGCAACTATATACTCTATCAAATTATGTATAAAAGGCCACCGCCTTCGCACCGCTACGGTAGCTACAGCACTGAAACTTACTTGACGTGGATACCTTAACTGTAAGCACGAAGTGTGGAATTCCCTTTTTTGTGGCGCGATCTTACTACTTCGAAGTAGTTTCCTACGCAACGTTCTTATCTACTACGAAGTAACCTACAAAGCTAATAAAAGATTTTATTAATAATGGCAATCTGACAGTCAAGCGTTGTATCTCAAAGAAACACTCCGTTTAAAAAACAGCAGCCAGTCGCATTATATTATGTCTACATGTGTCGATATTAGCACTCGTTGCTTCGCTTCGTACCGAACCTACCATATTATTTAATAATTTGCATAGGGACACCTTGTCATGAATGACTAACTAGATTGATAAAAAGTTTTCGTCTGTGCCGCCGGTCGACGTGTCCATCCATGTGGTTCCAAAGTGTCTCTAAGACCCGCAAGCGTCACGAAATGATGCATCTATGAATGCAAGGACATCTTTTCTACTATTGTTTTTTTTTTATCTAACGTGACGAATGCCGCACGAAATTGAGCACGGAGCCGGTCTCCGCTGTCGTAGCTTGGAGCATTACGCTCACGTGGTCAGGGAGTTGACACAGAACGTGCTGCATCAAGTTTGAGTATCCGTTCCGGTTGGTTTACTTGCGGACCGTACCGCAGCGGCATCGAAAGTACTCGGGAATCGCCTCGTGGTACTCGTTACGGCACGGTCTAAAGTAGAAACCTGAGAGTAAAATTGCGTTGGGGCGAATGACGCCAACCATGGTCGGGGAGCACGACGGGTGAGGGTAGTTTAGTGATCAAAGTAAATGGAAAAGTGGGCGACCAGGTCAATTTGTTTGAGGCGAGCTTCTGTCCGACAATGGAGACTGGTTGTCAGAGACCATAATTAAAGAAGGGATCTGCAATAAATTATGAAATCTTGTCTATTTTATAAATCAGTTATCACATGCTCAGTTTGGAATTTCTGATATACATAATCGTAAACAACTAACATAGTTTGCTGTCTCTCTGTAGTTGGTCCGTCGCCGCACTGTCGGTTTAGAAAACAATTCTGATTGGCCAAAACTTGCTGCCGAGCGCAGCGACGGCGGCCCACATTGACTAATATACGATACTGATGTTTACGTCGACAACTTTATGTAGAATACATAGTACATATGTTGAACATAGAATGGCTTTTCTAGGCTATCTACAGACAGTTGTTGCCGAGCGAAGCGAAGGCGAAATTTACAAAAGTAAAACTTAGAGATCTTATCGACCCTTGCTGACGCACTAGAAAAGTGTTACCACGATACTTTGTACTTCCTAGAACGCTGGGAGGGTATACAGTACGTTATCCACAGATAGTTTGTTGCCAAGCGAAGCGAAGGCGACATTTACAAAGTAAAACTTAGAGATCTTATCGCAAATTGATGACGCACTAGGAATGTGTTAGGTACCGCGATACGTTCTGCTTCCTGGGACGCTGGGAGGCCCTGAACACGTTTTTAAAGGGTTAATAGCTTTGCTTCCAATTAAAACAGAAGAGTTATACGTTTTGTCAATGCATGATATATAGTAATAAGGTAGGTTCGGTACGAAGCGAAGCAACGGATGCTGATGTCGACACATGTAGACATAATATAATCCGACTGGCTATTGTTTTTAAACGGAGTGTTTCTTTGAAATACAACGGTTGACGGTCCGATTGCCATTATTAATAAAATCTTTTATTAGCATTGCAGGTTACTTCGTAGTAGATAAGAACGTTGCGTACAAATAAAGAGAAAACTACTCCGAAATGATGAATTCGCGCCGTAAAAGAGAATTTCACACTATGCTAACAATGAAGGTGTCCACATCAAGTAAGTTACAGCGCAGTAGCTACTATAGCGAAGTTAAGGCGGTCTTTAATAAATAATTTGATAGAACATATACCGATAGTTGCTACCATGTATTAATTTTCTATAGCGCCACCACAGTACAATGCACCGAAAGAACAATACTGCTACGGGTACATGTATGTGGGAGTTTAGTTATTGGTAGCACCCGTTAGTTTGTTTTTGCAATTTGAGTAAAGGTAGTTTGAGCACAACACTTCCAACCAAGGGAATGCCACTAAAAGGATAAAAAGGAGCTGATATTGGTTTAGAAATGCATTCGAGGTTATATATCCCAGGCTTCGTTTAAAATCATGTGGGGGCGTTGTCTGGGATCAAGGATAAAAACCTTGTGCTATGCAAAAATTATAATATTTTGCATCGCATAGAAAAAATAGTTATTGGGTCAATATTATAGGCAAAAATAGTCATTGGTCCACTATTAGTGGTCGCCAACTCTGGCAGCAGCAACAAGTTTTTTAATGTGGAGTACTGAATGTCCAATGAAATTTTATATTGATTACTCTAAATTGTTTTAGCTTTAGCTACAGTAAAACATTGTAGCTTTTGGTTTAGACCATGGAGAAGCCGGAACTATTAATCAAAATAACGTTGCACATTGTTACGGATGCATTATGGAGGAGAATCATCTCTGTTGGCTCAAAGATGATCAGTGTGAGAGAAGTAATATCATAGTATATCATATTCAGATCGTTTTAGTTGTTTTTTATATATCGAGCTGGCTTGCGCATGCACTACGTACTGATTGAACTACCCAGATACCCACTCATCGACTATTAGTATGGATCAGACACCTGAGGCCCTTCACTAAATAGGAGTCCAGACTGATTACACATACCAAGAACACCAGAGTACCCGTATCCCTCCTATAAGTAACGTTTGCAAATGCTAGGCTCTTTTGTATTCAACAACTCCAATCAAATGGTTACAAGGTTTTCGTGTACATCATGCACCCGCATGCTTTGTCAAAACAGTTTGCAAACACGGGCTCTCTTAGCGTTTCAACGAACACTAATTGTGATAATCGAAGCACTTGCATTCTAAGGTTCTACATGTATTGAGTTTTTCTATCGTGCATTAGCACCCGTACATCTCACCTTCTAATGCTGGTAACCAGCCACTATTTTGTTTTAATAGACGAGTAAGCCCTGCGAAAGGCGACATTTTCGTTTATCAGTAAATCACACGAATTCGTTGCAAGACGGAGTAAGAATAGGCTTGCTGATATTCACAGCAAATTTGAGAGTAAACCCGAGATAAGTGGCTATAATGGAAATCATTTTCGTGCAATTAACAATGCTAACAACATTTTTTGTGAGGTATACTAACGTATAATACGTTACGTATTCTTCCGCACCGGATATTGTACACTTGCTCATAGATGGGAAAAGATCATTATAGCCGAAATTAAACCATAGTCACAGGCATATTATTTAATGGGACGGAAGATCACGTTAATCAACGAAGTTCAGTCCCTGATCTAATTTGACAAAGCCGTTTAAAAGTTAGGTATGTCGAGTTACAAATTACCACTACGATATAAGATTTTGGTAAGGTTTAGTTTCAAAATAGGAGACTCAAGCCGGCCGGAGCGAAGGCGTGTGGCCCACACTACAGGGGCTAAACATGTCTCCACCGCCCGCAACGCGGGCGGCGCTCGGCTAGTCTACTACCTCTAATGTAGTTTGCTGTCCCTGTGTAGTCGGTCCGTCACCGCACTGTTGGTTCCCTCTGTCGGCAGCCTCTGATTGGCTGAAACGTTCTGCCAAGCGAAGCGAAGGTGTCCCCATTGGCTAAAATAGGTATTGTTGTTACATCAACAATTTCATGTGATGTACATAGAACATATATTGAACATAGAATGACTTTACTAGGGAATCCACAGACAGTTGTTGCCAAGCGCAGCGAAGGTGACATTAATAAAAGTAAAACTTAAAGCCCTTATCACCTTTTGCTGGCGCACTAGAAATGCGTCGCCACGATACTTTATGCTGCCTAGGGCGCTGGGAGGGTATACAATACCGTACACGTTTTTAAAGGGATAATAGCTTTGTTTCCAAGTAAACCAGATAAGTTATACGTTTTGTCATTATCCAAAGTAGCCAGACAGCTGTCGAAATCCGAGCCAAGTCATTTTAATCCTCGGTGTAGGGTCGGAGTCGTTCAGCGCAGCAATCTCTCTCATTTAACGAGTCAACTCGGCTTGAGGGTCTTCGTCTTCATATGCGGGAGGCAGGAGGTCGTCATCATCACTGGATGAAGCGTCGGTATTAGTCCGACGACGTCCCAAACCACTTCTGGGGGCTCGTGTCCTGCCGCGACGGCCACGTGAACTTTCGTCCTCGCCGTCCATACGTCGCGTACGGCTCGTTGAACGTGGTGTCACCATGTGCGAGTCTTGGGAGTAGGGCAAAGCGTCGGCAAAGCCGGTGGCATCGCGGTCGGCACCACGCTTAGCCCACCTATCACTGTTGATATGTGGGCAAGGTGCATTCAGCAGCGCTGAACACCTAGCACTCGCCACCGAAGGTTTAGAACCTTTGGTCCCATCGTTAAAACAATCATAGTACGGATCTGGTCCGGCAACGTCGTCTAGCTCGGCGGCGAGGTTCCTCGAAAGTGACTTCGTCGCCGCGCTCAGCCCCGCCAATAGCGTGGCCGTCTCTGGAGTCGCAGCGCCTGGTTCTGGAGCCGGATTCTTATCTTCATATTCATCGTAGTTATCTTGGGCGTCCGGACCATGTTCCTCCTCGTATTCAAAGCTCACCGAAAGCGTAGACGGCTGCAAGGCGTGCAGCCGTCACGTCCGGACTTAACCTCGCGTTGCGTGCTCCACCAGACTTGGAAGGAGTAGCTGTTACCGTCGTAGACCCTTTCGCCATTTTTCTTGTTTCTTGTTTCTTCTTCTTCTCTTGGTTGCTCGTAACTGGGAGGCCATACAAAAAGTTCACAACGGTTACACTCTGTTTCCAGGTCGCGGAACCGGTTGTGGTATTGAAAATCCCGCGTGAACTCTAGCTACTAATGTAGTTAGGTAGTTCCCACAACAATACGTCTACCAGAACGGTAAACGATCGTTCGGACGGACCTGAAGACCCCAATTCTGGTCTTGCACTGGGACAGACTGGATCTTGTAAATCGCTTATATAGGCCAACCAGTACAATACTAACACACTACTAGCACGACCAAAGCTAGTAGGGTACCAGGCACGAGTTAGCTTTTTACGAGGGCGCCGAGGGTTAACCTCGGCAGAAAGAATAGATAGGAGGCGACACGCACTCCCACTCGGGCAAATAGGCACAATAAAGCCGTCCCGTAAACACCCGATACTAATCGGCCACACACACACTTGGCCTTGCCAGATGAACCCTCGCTACGGAGCTTCGAGTACACCGACAGGCATAGCACACCCAAACAAGCTTGACCAGACGCTTACCTTGAAGCCGGACGTCGCTCGTGTGCTTGAATGGAAATTCTGTTCTGTATTTATGTTTGCCCCTTCGGGTCATGTCCTTATATGCAATCCTAATCAAGTATACAAATATCAAGTGAACTACGACCCGTTATGGACCACTTCGCATGCCAAGCGACTCCTCAGAGCTCAACAACTCTTCCTGAACCATCGCCGAGCGTTCAAACGGTCGTTGTGCCTTCTCAAACGTTGCTCCCAACGGCCACCGAGTCTTCGTACCGTGGCCGTCAGTTCTTGTCCGCTGAATGCGAATCCGGTCAGTCCCATTATTAATAATAAGGACAGCCTGCCTTGAACGACGTCTTGGTCATAATGGAGCAACGACGAGTATTCGGTAGTGACCGTGTCGAGTCTCTCGCACCTCGAGGTCGCTTGTGGCCACATGTCCGAGGGTTTGTAGCTTGAGCAACTTGAAGGTAGTCTTGTACATACTCGCTCATGGTGGTCAGCGATCTCCGAGAAATCACTACACCGCACGTGGTCTTTGTCGGCAGCACTCATCAGCAGCGTCCAGTTCTCCTTATTCGACACGTCCAGATTTGCACCATGTTTTTAGATTTTCGAAGCCACTTGCGAACTTCCACTCACTCTACTGGATGCAGGAGAACGACGATACGGATGCTCTACACTGGCTGAGCGGGGTCATTGCAAACCAGGACAAGAATCTTAGAAAGGTAGAAAGGCGTGGGTTGAGGTGTACCTGCTGTTGGTGGAGGAGGCGTGGCGATGCGTAGTCGGCACTACCTCACATCTTCGCGCCTGGACAAGCCAGATTTTTGGCCTGGATTAGTGTGGCAACGGCTTGAACTTCCTAAATGCCACCAGCTTGACAAAGTGCCGTGCTGTTTGAATATCGTGCGAAGCGTTAATATAATCTGTGTTGTAGAGCCGCGTTTCACCAGCTACTGAGCCGGTTCGTGCACTTCTTCTGTATTCCGCCTGCGTCGGCTAGGAGACGCCCACCGAGGCTCATGTACCACCATCAAGTACTAGGGCTTGTGCTCGGTTTCTACGTTGGTTCCATGGAGAACAACACATTCTGCTTGCTATTCGGGGTGCCTCCAAGCACATTGGCGAGAAATCTGCGCAGATTGGAGGAGGAGCTGGCCATGACTTTGAAGTGGTACGCTCCTGCTCGCATCTTATGGCCCTCTCCGGCACGCCAGGTGAAACTGACACGCCTTGTGGAAGCACGCGAGCCTCTGCTCAAGAACACTTTTGGAATTTTTGATGGGAAAAATCACGGTATGCCAACACTGTCTCGTCATCAGTAGTATTAGCATTTACAGTGTTGCTACCTATCTATCGTGTGCTAGGTGATGCAACTTTTTAATGCTAGTCTCCAGAACGAATTGTATAACTGGTGACTTCATTCATTTTTTGTGACGGGGGCTATCTGCTTTACCGCTGACGGCTGCATCATTTGCTGCAAACATAATTGTCCGGGGTCGTGGAACGACTCGGACACTTCGTTGTGATTCCGGATGAAGTTGCTCGACCCAAAGTTATGTCCAGACAAACGCATGAACATAATATCCGACTCTGCGTTTCCGTGTTCGTCGGAAATGACGGCTCAAATTCTCACGCCGCTCAAGGACGGAGGTATCGACCGAATTCTACCATCGCTACGGGGTTCAGCGAGAACTATGCACAATGTAATCACATCCGCGCGTCAGGTTGCAGAGTGGGGCATGGAGAGCATGCGGAAAGTCTTTGTTGTGTTAATCTCCCCCCCCCCCCCTACCGTAAGACCCCGAACTCCGCGGCCTTCGCATCAATAATATCTTTCGCATTGTCATCGCTCGTGTCCGGACGGTCGATAGCTCGCAGATTCGGACAACTTTTTCTGGTGAGATGGATGTGCCCACGGAGATGAAGTAGGCGTTCATTGTGTTGATAGCTCCGTCAAGAATCGACGAGTTTCATGTAGAAAGAGTCAATATGAAGAAACTGTGTCCTTACTCGCTATTCTACACGGAGGCAAGGTGTGCCGTGTACTTCACCTCTCGGAATGATGAGGTAATAACCCTCTGATTTTGTTCATTTACAACGAAACGCACAAGATGATCATGAATCTCTGTTGTATTGCGAGTCGACTGAGGTTATCTGTAAATACAACGCTACAAATAAAGGATCCTCGTCGGTTTTTACATGCTGCACTTCGTCAGAGCTCAGGCAACTAACAGCTCGGTCCGGTCGATTTTTAGCACCGTGTCGGCAATTAACGCATTGTGCGCCTTGAGCGTGTCGAGCCGGTTGACAGCAAAGTCTTGCGACTCCACGGGGACACCGGCCCTACTCTTTTGGTTTATACCGGTGGCGCTGATAAACAGCACCAAATCCTGCGTACGGGCTCGTGATTCTTCTTTATCACGGCGAGCACGCTCAGCCAGCTCAAGGTTGTCTTGGAGGCGGCGCTCTTCGGCTTCTGCTCTCTCATCAAGGAAGCGGGCCTCACGAGGAGCTTTCTCGTCGCGACAACGTTGGTCATCTTCGGCGCGGTGAACTTTGGCTCTGCGCTCATTTTCCTAACGGAGAAACATCATCATTTCAATGATGTTGCCTTCCGCGTTGTTGCTAGAAGTCTAGAGATGTTGTCGTTCCTTTTTGAGCACCGCAGTTACCTTCAGAGCGCGGGTGCTCTTCACCTTTGCATAACTCGCCTCTGACATATCTTTCTTGTCGTCGTCCAGCACGCGCTTCACAGCTACGCTGTCCCGAAACGCTTAGAAGTCGGAACCCCCGAGGCGGTTCAGAAAAACGCAGCAGCTTACTGTGACGCAGAGCTTCTTGCTCGTCACGACTGCCGGCCTTGGGGCAATGCGGAGAAGAGTCGCGCGTAGATGTAGGAGCACCGGGAACGACCGGTGGGTTGGCGACTATGCGGCGCTCAGTTGAGTCAGTAGAATGAAGCTGGCGTGCTGTAGACCTCGCGTGCGTAAGTGTCGGCGAGGCCATAGTAGCGAATACCTCCAGCCCGTTCTGGACTACAGTACACAGCGGATCTTGCATACCGACACGGCCCAGAACACGACTGCTCGTATTGCCGCCTGGTTCTCCTGCGTCACCAATGCCGGGTGTGTTGTCACGACGGCTAGCGTCGCTGTCAAGAGAACTGGCGCTCGTCACATCGCTGCCACCTCTCATTGCACCTCCAGCCCCATCGCGATTACAAAAAAAAACCGTCGTCGGGGTCAACGTCGAAGCAGAAAACAGGCAGCTCCTCTCGTTCGTGTCTTCGTCCTCGTCCTCCGCTTGATCTTCGTCGACCTTGTCGTCCATTTCGACAACTTTAGTCTTGTCGTCAATTGTTCGCTTCAGCAACTTGACTTGATTGATATGCGGAGGCATGTCAGGCTTGCCCGTAGGTTTGCGAGTGCGATACAGCACCTTGAACTTGAGGCGTAGACTGTCGAAGTCGCGCTCTACCCAACCTCGAGCCCTGGTCACTATGTAGGCAGCTCCCAAGCGTTCCCATTCGGCTTTGCCCAGTGGCAAGTGCTCCTCCACAGGCGCCAAAAGACGGTTGGCTTAAACCATCTTGTAATTAGTGCTTCAGGTAAGTTCCACCATCTAAACGAAAATACAACATGAAATTTTGTCAACAGAGAACTTCGTACACGCGATAGCGTAGTCGTACGGTGGGTAGTACTTGAAGGAAAGGGCAAGTGTACCGAAAGCCGAAGTAGTGGCGACGCGCTTGGTTTTGAACTTGGTAGGAACTCCGCAAAAGGGAATGTGAGAGCGGAGGCCAATGAGTAGCAGCGAGAGCCAATCTGCCTCTCCCCCACCACATGGGAATCCACTAAATCATGAACCCGGCGGAGGCGCGAAAGGAGGACCAGCTTCAACGCGCGCAAACACTTGCTTCACACTAAGTATGGGGGGCTTCGCAAGATAATGCCGTATTGGCGCGAAAGTGAAAAGCCTTCAATCAGCGGTTCCGGTTGCTTCATTCGCCCTCTACGGTCTTTCAGAGAAAATAAGTAGCGACAACTTCGTGAAGGATTAATATCAATACAAAGTTAATTCATTTGAGCTGCCGTCACACTACAAACCCTTGCCTAAATATGAACTTGTTCCACTCTTCTCGGTCGTCTCACTCTGTTCCTCCTTTGTTGCGAGTCACGTTCATCTTAGATGATGACACTCGACGTGCTGGCAGCGGCTGGCAAACCAAAGATCGTCACCGTAATCTGCGGTGATTTCTTTACCTTGACTGATGTTCTGGGTGGTAACCACAACGACCGTCGTGCGGCGCCGTTGGACACCTCAACGAACTAAGACACTGGCGCGCAAGAATGGCTCACGAAGCGCATCAATGCCCCGAGCCGCCCAGCATTCATTGCTACTCGGATCGGGTGACTTGACCTCTCAGGACGCTGGGTCACCACGAAGCGATAACCTCCATTTCGAAAGCGCGATTCTTGGGCGAAATGCTGGCATACTCCGTTTCACCTAGATAATGACCGAGGATCTCGCCAGCCTCGACGTCCTCGACAGCAACAACACCCAACGGCCGCGTTCGAAAATTCGTACCCAAGAAGACCTTGGAGGACTCGTTCCGTCCGTTTCCACACCTGCCTTCGTACGGGTAACAGTTCACATTGCAATACAACTGCATGATAAAGTTACGGCACGTTCCAACTAGGAAGGGCGAGTAACAGTCGCACCAACCAAAATGCGACACCGTCGTGAAAACAGTGTCGGGCGGGTTAAAATTGTTCTCGGAGATGCGCCACTCGATACGGCCACTGGGCAGGAACAAATGAATCTTGAGGACTGATAGCACGTGATCCCGGTGGTGGCCCTACATTAGGGCTAGTGCAAAACAGACCGGTTGGGTTCACGTACGGGGGCGCTGGCGGAGGGGTTGTTGGAGGTTCATGTGGCGAGCGGTGTGACCTCACGTATGGCTCTGCTGCAGCACTGCGTTGACGCCGTGTATGATGACGCGTACGAGCAGAAGCATTCGTAGCAGCACGCGGAATAGGTCTTGGTGTAGCCTCCAACTGTACTGGCGACGACATTGTAGGACTCGCAGCAGGGCGCTTCGTCTCTGGCGACGAAATTGGAGTGGTGAATTGAGATCGATCTTGGTCCACCTTGCAAGAGTGTGATAACCACATCCGGGTGGCTCTGTCGAATAGCACTTCGCAATGGTGTTCAGCCCTTGTTATACGCCAAATCAACACTTACACCCGTCTCGAGACGCAGCTCGACAATGGGAAGATGACCTTTTCGGAGGCAATGCTTAGCGGTTTGGCCCACTGCTATCGATACCAGCTCCAGCTTTCAGAAGAATAACCGCAACATCGGTTGGGCCCTCTTGAGCAGCACTCATCAGTGGTGTCCAGCAGAGCTCGCAATTGGAGTACCGATCCACCCGAGAAGCCCTCCTCCTGGCTTTTGGGTACCCGCACCCACCCGAACACCCTAACCGGGTACCCGCGCCCACCAGATGTCATACACTACTTATTTGCTTGGCTCTAGTATGCGTCCAACTCCGCTTCAGACCCCCCCTTTTTTTTTTAGGTTTACTTAGATTTTTAAGCGGTATTTCTTGCGCTTGCATGTACATCTTAATCAAGTTTATATTTTTATGTAGTTCAGCTTTATGTAGTCTAAAAACAATCGACAATTCCGGGATGGTCCCTCAGTCTATGTATGTTGCTAGACTTTATCGATGCGATGCTAAGTTGGAAATGGACGCAGTCCGCAGAACAGGATAATTTGGTTACTTTTGTCTTAAACCGGGTCCGAGTCTGACCCGACGATTGTTTCGGGTACCCGAACGCGGGTATACACGATCTGGGTGGAAATTTTACCCGGTTCGGGTACCCGATTGCGAGCTATGGTGTCATCCCTTGTTATCCGGTAAGTCAGCACTTACCATCTTTGCAAGAAGCAATCCAACTACTAAGCAATGACCATGGTAGGCCGCGACATTTAGAGCAGTATCCCAAGTCCATGGTTGCTATCAATCTGGTTTCTAGCATTCAGAAGGATAATCACCACATCCGCGTGGCTATTTTAGCAGCACACATGAGATAAGTCTTGCTCTCCTTATTCGACAATTCCAGACTTGCATTTCCACGGATGCAACTTCGGTGGGAGGCAATACTTGTTTATTGGCACCTGTCAGCCCATTTGTAGGACATGGCGAGAGGCCCTTTGATGGATTGCTTGTCCGACCTTGTTTATGGACTGAGTGGTGTCTGGACTTCACCATTCTCTTTGACAGGGATGTTGTTGCTGACGCGGAATGCGCGGGATACTCTAGTAGCAGATGGATACCCACCGTCCTAGCCGTTTTGTCGATAGCTGGTCCGTATTACCACTCAGCAATGTTGTGGTCCCACCAATACGAATAGAATGGGTCGAGTAGTTGGTAGTTGGTACGTTGGCGATTCGGTCAACCGCCTTGAGGGCTCCGACGACGGCCGGCACATCCAGGTCTCCACACTGGTACTCACTATCCGCTTGACTGCTTGCTTGTGTGACAGTCTGAATGTGGTTGAGAGCCTTCGCGGGGCAAATGACAATATCGCCAGACGTGTGCATTGTCCTGTAGGAGCTTCGGATGTACTGGTCAATATTCGCACCTTCCAACCCCAACGTGACAGAGGTGGCTTGGTCGGGTGTAGGGTTTCTTCCTTGCTTGTCAGAGAAGATGACGTTGGCACTTTTGAGGCTGTAAAAACCTTCGCTTAGAACCACGCTTGAGGTACTCCGAGTGCCGTAGGAGAAAGAAATAGGCCAGCAAACACGCTGCGCGTAGAAATGCGTGTGAAATGGGCTGCATCTTCCGTTTCGGAGCGGACAGCTGCTTGGTCCCTTGCAGCAGAATGGTAGATTCCGGAGTGTTGGACAAATTGATTGATTTGATCTCGCGTATGGCTTTATGTATCGTTTAGATTTCTGCAAAAAACGTCACTGCTTCAATCCATATAAAAAGTTTATTAGCTATAAATTACTTACAAGAGCCATAGTATTCCCCATTTCCAATTGATGAGCCGATTGTGGAACTTATTGTTGTTGAGGCCTTGCTGTGATTTTCAAGAGGACACCTCATTCATATATCAAGCGTTATACTGAATGTTGATAAGCGTTGTGGAACTTAACCCTATTGTGATACGATTTATACATATAATTTGTACGGAAACTGTTCATACAAAAGTGTAAAACATACATAAATGCTAGGGTTTTGCCCACTATCCGCAATCCAAATAATGCAATTATGCATGTTTAACATGATATTCTATTGTCATATTTCCTAAACAAAGTATTTATGCATAATTTACAAATGTTTCCGCTACTCGTACTATTGGTAAATAATATAAATCGTTGCATTTAACTGGATAGAATTTGCAAAATCAAGCATTTTGCTTGGTTTTACCAGGGTCTACCACAATAGGCCTAAGACCGATCCCACAATTGTTTTGCTTTTAGTCTTCAAATGTTTGAAATTGTTTCGAGAGGCTTCGATGCAGTCTACGCATCATGCTGGGAAAACAACAGTGCCGACTTGGTAGAAATAACAGACCTCCCAGCCGAAAGAAAAGCCCCCTTGTTAAAAATAAAGTACTAAGAATGGTAGTATTTAAAAAATATATGCCACCTAATAGTTAAAAATGAATTATTATGTAGTAGTATGTCCGCTAATAGGTCCCTAGAATTTTGCTTGCGACGATGGGCCTAAATGCCCGCTTGGGTTTCTCGGTGCTGATTCGTAGCTTCAGGTTCGATGTATCGAAGTTGTCCAATATTTGAGTCATATACAGACCTTGGATCTTTGTTTCCGGTCGGTTGAAACCACGATGGGCTGCTGCTCACATCTGACTCATTGCTTTACTCCAAATCACCGCTTGACTTTGCCTTCATGTTAATTGCTCTTGGCGGAAGACGACTCCATTGTATTGTGACCATCGCTCTGTGCTGACAATGCTGCAAAACGATCACCAGATCTGGTTAGCTGCCGCTGTGTGATACTGGAAGAACTCTCCGAACAATTCGCTCTTGTAGTCTCGGGATTTTGGGGTAGTGTCGGGCTGCGATATGTTACTTATAGCTGACCAAGGTTATTTCATCTGTGTCTTGTCCGGTCCAGTGGATAACTAGGATTCTCCATACTCTCTGTCTGGGGGGGGGGAGCTTCCCGAATAGTAATCTGACTGGAACAATTGCTTCCTTCAGACCGTAATGTCCAGGCCCCCTCACTCACTCCGGAGTGCCTCCTTTTATTGTGCCTTTCTGTTTTTATGCCGGTGCGTTGTGAGAGCTGCGCCGGCACCTGGGAAACGAAATCGGGCTTTGTAAAAGCTGGCCTGGGACCCATAAAACATACCCAAACCCTCTTTTTTATCCAATCAGTGAAGAACACCTATTTCACTCTCACGCGCCCAGCTCCCTCCACTCATTCAAGACTCAAGCGGCCGGAGCTCAAGCGAGGACGGCGCCGGCAAGGACGACAGCTGACCAATTACGACGTGTTCCGGACATCTGTTCCGCTCCCTGCTACCACATTACGGGAATGCCTGTGTAGCTTAACGGAGAAGCCCGATCGCGGGTGATAGAGGTTCAATTCCTCTCGCAGGCAAATTGTTTGTGGCAGGTGAGCGCGGAGAGGCACGACCAGACAAAGGACGAAGGGTATTGCTTGTGGCTTGGTACCGGCTTCATCAACAGAGCGGCAGGAGTGATTGCGTGAGCGGTAGTGCAGCAGCAGCAGCAGGTGGAAAGCAGCAGCGATGGTATGGGCGTCAGTGTAACCGCAGCAGCGGTAGCGTGAACGGCAGAGCAGCAGCAGCATCAGGTGGCCGAGTAGCAGCAGTGACGGAAACGGCAGAGCAGCAGCATCACGTGACCGAGTAGCAGCGGTGGCCGGTGCAGCGACATCGTGAATGTGGCTACGAGCGCCGAAAGAGCTTCTAGTAGTGGCTGTGGGGTAAGCACCAATGCAGTGAGCTTACATTTCAGGTATTAAGGTGAACCCACTAATTTCCTTCCCCGAGCGTCTAACCAGTCGATTGTTCATTAAGAATGGCGACCCTTATGGCTCGTGCCGCAACAAGGTGCCTCCTTCTCCAACGTTTGTCTTCAACGTAGCCGAGGGATACCGTGTTCTTCGAGCAAAAGTCGAGGAGCATTTTGAGAGCAAGATCCCTGGTCAGTGGCGTGCTGACTTCGCGATTTACTCCAAGTCAGCTAACAGCGCATACCAGAAGGACTTTCAGCTGATTTGGAGTGACAGTGAGGCCTTGCAAACCCAGCTCGACACGGCATGGCACAAGGCGAGACTGCGCAACGGTGGACGAGCTGGATTCGTGTTAGAGCTCTATATCTACGTGCCAAAGCCACTCGAGGCTACGACAACACTTCGACGGGCAACAGCGGCACGCAGTCAAGAGCAAACGCCCCGCGTTGATGGATTGCTAAGGGAGCAAGGAATACCAGCGGGTTCCGCCACGCAGAGCTACATGGCTGTCACACAGGCTTGGAGCCCCACTCGTCGTTCCCTGACAACACGACATTTCGACAGCTTCAGCAAGTAGATTCTCAGCAGGCGGCAATGGACAATGCAATGCAGGGTGATCAACAAGTAGTGGTCATTAAGATGCTCTCCGACTTCCTCCTTTTGACGCGTGCAATAGTACATTGCTACGCGTAGAACTGCGAGGGGGTTCTCATGAAACACCACATAGCCATGGCGTTGATTCCAGCGCTTAAGAAGCGATAATCCGACCTCAATTGGATTGAGGTCGGGCGAATAAGGAGGCGGGAAAAATAGCAGCGCACCTGTTTCGTGAATCATATCCTGCAACTCCTTGTACATATGTATCTTCGCCTTATCCATCACCACGATAGATCGTGGTAGCGGCCACGGATTGAGGTAGGGTAGGATTTTAGACTTGAATACGTCGTGAAAGCTCGCACGGGTGAAAGTGTCCTCGACATCACCCCACGTAAAGAAGCTTTGTACGTCCATGGCAGCCAGAACCGAGACGCATTTGCCGCGGCGGAACGATAGGGTTGCGCGCGCCGGTGTATTCCGGGCAGCCCAGCCGTAGCGACGAAGTACAGATCTACTATCATTAAAAACAATCAAAAAGAACCCCGTTAAAAAAACTAGACAAAACAAATTTACCTCCCGACTTTCGATGTTTCGTCGATAAAGACAAGTTGGTCTGGTCCACTGTAAAATGGAGTAAGTCGACCAGCATACTCCCGTCTCTCGCGAGGTACGCTCTCCCTTGCACGCTTAATGAGCAGCTTTCGTGTTAGCTTGAGGTCGAATCGTAGGGCACGGCAGATTGTAGTATCAAAGACGCCAATTGAGTCCTTGTACCGCGTGCGTAATTCATAGCGCAGCTCTTCAAAGTAGAAACACGGATGTGCTTTCACGTACTCCTGTACGAAGGCGCACACGTCGCGAGGCCGCCTTGATGTTTTTGCCCGGGTATCTGCTTTAAGAACGTTGCCATTGCCAGTTGCACAGAAAAGCTTGTACCACCTAGCAAGACTACGATCCGAGATCCCCAACACATTAGATACCGTAGAAATATCGATCGAGTAAACGTATATCAGCACGATGCCTTTCCAGCGAATATCTAACGAGTAGGTCATCCCGTACTCTTACGTTGGGGCCAATCTCCGAATGCCTAACGAATGCTAGCCATTCGGACATTCGAACGTTTACAGACAGCTTTTTAGTCTGATAAAAGCCTTTGTCGGAGTTGCTCTATCCTCTCAGTGACTGGTCAAAATTGCTGATTGGTTCTAAAACTAGGTCTAATGTGTTGGTCTGAAGTCATAACGCAATAGCTGGGACCTAACCGCACAAACTAAAAAGGGAGGTTTTCGCGTCCGATTAGCCAAAAGCTCTGAAAGGCACAATACTGACGAGCTTTAAATCGTTCTGTCCATAGTTCGTGCAGGTGCACAGAACGCTACACAGAACATCTGATTGTTCTGTCCGTGTAGACACAGTCGTTAATATTGAATCTGTGCAAAACAAATCTGTATGCTAACATGTATTTTGCATGTACATGTAATGCATGCTACCAAAAGTTACAGTATGCACATGTTTCAAAGTTCATGTATACTCCTGGAGTATTTTGTTAGGTTTTATAATATGTTTTATTTTCTTTAAAAAATAATGGCGACGAAGCATTACATTTTAATAAATATTTTTATGGATCTTTAAATTTTATCATTATCAAATACTTCTTAATAGCATTTTAGTTTTTATTATTCCCATTATTTAAAAATAATGGTTGTGACGTTGTTGCCTGAATTTCGGAGTGTGGAATCGTGACGTGGCATCGAGTGTTTGTGGCGGTTCGATGGAGCGAATGCGCTAGAAGCTGACCCATAAGCGACTCCGCAAGCACTCGAAGGTGTTCTGAACTTTTACCACAAATGTCTATGGATTCCATGTCTAGTGAATTTCGTTCGCTGCTGTAAAGGCCACACGCCGCAGACGAGGTTGAAGGGAAGATCCCGATCATGGTCCGACACAGGTGGACTAAAAGAGCGAAATCGGGAACCATTTCCCTCTTTTAGTCCACCTGTGTCTTGCACACGACCAGTGGTCGTTATGCTCAAAAGTAAGTGCGCGTGACCTTTCGATGTGGGATAATTTTTTTCTAAGGCGGAGAAGCCAGCGCGTGACGCCAGCGGAGGGATCCGATAAAGGTAAAGCGGCGTCTGCCCGGAGAAGAGGCGGTAGACTGCTTGGCTAGCAGTGCAGGGATAAATCACCAAAGTGGACGAGTCGAGTGATGAGCTTTTCTGATGCGAGTCTGACGCCACTCAATCGATGGCTTGCAAATTGTACGACTGCGTTAATCCCAACGAAGTGTCTTCGAAGAAGTCCCAAGGCCAGCTGAAAACGAAATGAGAGGCGTTGCAAATCCGCAATTGCCAACGGCTTTGCCGCTTCAATCGGTATTAATGGCAACATCGAAAACGTTTCTTACAGAATCCAAGTCAAATACCGTAGTTCTGATCCGTTGGCCGCGCTATGCATCACATATGACGTTCTACAGCCGGACGATATTCGATTATTGCCCTTTCTTCAACCAATTAGATCGCTGCCATTCGCTTCGTCTGGCATCAAAAGTAAAAATGATGAAACAAGTGAAACGAAACTCGACCTTATTGAAACAGTAACATGTCAGCGTATTTTAAAAACCGTTTAAAAAACGTAGTAGCAAATAGTAATACCACGCTGGACTACGCTGTCGTGCGATCGTGCGCTTACACCCTCCCCGTATCAGCTGGGCGTCACTGGCAATCATCCATTTACAGGCCGCGTTGTTTGCGCTGGAGCCCAGTCGCCTCCCGTCACGATCCAGTATCAATAATGCAGCCGCCGACTCCAGCGGAAGAGACCAAAGCCAAAGTCTCCGATAACATCGCCTCCGATACAAGTATCAAGAAACGCAGAGTCCCCGTCAAGAAGAAGAAAGCAGCCAAACCAATAGAGCCCGACGCAGCCAAGGTCGACCCCGTCGTTATTGCTACGTCCTCTATACAATTGTCGGAGACCCGCAGTCCTGGCCCGTACCGAGGTAAGTGTCGGTACCAGTCCCGCAAGTGCGAGAATGAACGGGCCATCAAACGCAATGGCAAGCCCCATAACTTGTGTGAGGAGCACCGATCCAAGCAGAACCAGCACCAGCGCAAGTTCGACGCCAAAAAGTTTTCAAGGAAGAGACGACGGGACAGCGTGTCGGACGAAGACACGAAGATTGACAAGCAGTCGCACCGAAATGAGGAGCCGAGTGCCAAACACCACCGGCCTATGACGAACCAGGAAGCTGAAGCCAGGACGCCCTCTCACGTGACCCCATCCAGTGCGTTGTCAAGTATTAGAGGACACTTTTACTCTACTACGCCCATGTCGGCTCCGTTGACGAGGTTACCACCGATTCAGAGTCCGCGAGGACCGATCTTGCCCCCGCCACCTGCTGTATTGTACTCAACTTCGGGTTCTATGGTGCATTTCGGGTTTCGAGCTGTAGCTGCTCCGATGAGCCACAGCAGACAGCAGTCTCCGCACATTAGTCATCGGCCATATCTACAGCAGCAAGTATCGCAACCTCCAACGGGGTATTCGCATTCGGAGCTCATAGCTGCCAGTATATTGGTTCAGCCACAGTATTCCCCACCTTGTGCAGCAGCGTCAACTCCGGTGAATTATAGAGCTCAGTCTCCAATATCAGGTGAAAGCAGAGGACAAGCTGTGCCTACTCAACGTGTACTGCCATCGCGGGTGGTTTCTTCTTCAGCTTCGTTATCTCCCAGTCCGTACTACCGAGTCAGCGGAATAGGGCCATCTCCGTCACAGCGCTTCGCGTCGGTGGTGGTGACTCCTGTTTCAAGTGTTTCTGTATCTCCAGCTGGTAATATGCTGCCACCCCTCGTGGCGTTTGGACTGCGGAGGTCACAGACGTCGCCGAAGTCAATCTCGAAGCCGCTGAATACCGGTAAATGACGCATCAATTGCTCAGATGTTAATAGGTGTCTGCAAGTCGTCTAAAATATGAGAATCAATGCATTCAATGGCGAGAAGTGTATTGGAGAAGTAGATTGATGATGGTGTTGTGAAAGAGAGACTGGAACTTCCAGTTTCATTGAGTTTCTACCTAACCAGAAAACCTTAATTCGGCTACTACATGTAGTTACATGAGATGCTCGCTCTTTCCGCCAATGCTGGAGTAACAGGCCTAATGCACACAGACGTGGCCAACCATTCGACGCTGGGTCCTTCTGTCAGAATTATCTTCATCTCTTCTTCAGTTTCTCCTTCTGCTGGAATGCGATGTGTACACATGAAACAGTGATCATTTTGCACTTAATGATGTTTCAACGCAGTTTTTACGATACCTACATGTATGTAGCTATTGTACCGAGTGCACGTGTTAACCGTTAAAAACCGATTATAAAGCGCGGGTTGCCTTTACTTCACTTCAGAGCGACGATTCCTCGCTCTGCTGCTAAAACGAGCATTCGCCACCACGACTTCAGTCATTATCAAAGAAGACCTCACGAAGGTCGAACAGAGTGATTTAACCACTTCATACGCATCAGCGTCTGGCACGTCTGGTCACCGGCCCTTCTGTTTTGTTTTGCGGTCAGTTGTCGGCCCCTCCACCGTTTTCAACTCGAGTTAAATCATCTTCCTTTCTGTACCCGGACGGATATGCAAACCCCAGAGACGTCGTCTCTTTCAGTTCATCGTCAGACATCACCTCCGATAGAACCACGCTTGTATCGCCTTCGGAGCCTTTCTCAAGTGAACGGCGATATTCCAGGTCTCCGTCCAGAAGCGCCTGTGGATTCCATTCAGACTCGACGATACTTGCCAGGCATTTAGCCACGTCCTCATCAAGGAACGGGTATGTCTTACAGCTCAGCGAACGAAAACAATACGTAAACTCCTTTTCTCCTCGTGAACAACCGAGTATTCCATTTTACTTGCTTCGCCACTTGCATTCGGTCCACTATCCATCGTTGGGGAGCTCTCGTCTTTGAACGAAATACAATGGATGAAGTTGAAGAAGTCGTTGCCTTGTTCGGAACGTTGACGAACTTCTTGCAAATTCATGTATACGCGAATGATCTCGTTGTTTGCTCTCTTGCTCAACGGGTTCGCGTCAGAATTCGTATCGCTCGTCGCTTCATCTTCAAAGATAACCCGAGGACGGAGTTTCGACATCGAGAAATCGCTGTCTTTCGGGTACCTGTTTTTCACTCGAATCAGTATCATCGACTCTTTGTCCCCTATCTCCTTCGTTTTTTCATCTGTCTCCATCTCGGATCCGTTAATTGACCTTTTCCAGAACATCGGAATCAAGAGATCGACTTCTCTCTGGTCGCGCGGGAAAGTACCTGCAGCCCGACGTCCTAGCAAATACCACAATGTGTCTTCGTTCGGCTCTAGTCGCAACTGCTTTAAGTGAGTGCACCCCATGTGCCACTCCTTCCACTGCGACTTCCACGCTTTGAAAGCTGGCTTCTCGTACTCTGCACGGACCATTCCTTTGCAATATATCAGCTCCTAGTATTTCCAAGAATGTCTCCACTGACACATATTGGCCCCTTAACACGCACAAATAGAAGAGTTTGTCCCCAATCACACACTTGTCCATCGCGAGGAGCAGCAAAATGCGAGCAACCATCTCGCCAATTCCTCCAGTGTCCAGTACTTCGTCCAAGATTAATCTCTTCAGCTGCGGCAGAATATACTTCGCTAGGCCATCCTTCCGCGTGTACCATACTTTAATCGCGCCCAAGGCAAGTACCGGGTCCGACGCGTAGCTACTCAAATAGTCGTCTTTCTCGTAACCCACGTACGCGAGGATAGCCATGAAGTTTGCAACAGCGTGGGATGCCAATGTCGACGTCGGTCGCGGACGTACACCCAGTCGACAGAGCATCGACGCAACACCAAACATGACAGTCTCGTTGTATGTGTTGACCAGAGAAGAGATCCCCAGCAGCAGTTTATTTGCTGCGAGGTGGACTACATCGTCTGCGGAGGTCTGTGGGAGTCCATACTCTGTAGCCAGATCCGTGAAATTGCTCAACCACTTCGGACGACCCATGTGCTTCAACGCGTTCCAAGCTTCGGCCTTGCTCCCAGTCACGACTGCCTTGTATGCAGCACCTTCAAGTACTCCAATCTTCCGTACTTCTCTAAAATGCTCAACAGCGCATTCATGAGGTAGCTGAAATAACGATCATTGCCGTTCTGCAAATCAACGACAGCAGCAAAACGTGAGAGCAACGACACCCGAAGGCGCCTGACACACTTGTCAAGTGGGCTGTTCCGGCCCCACAAGGCTCCTGTAAAGTCTGCGATATTGAGCCATTCGAACCGCAATTCGGGTATCGTTGTGTTGCTTGCACGATATTCGCTGAAATCAAGCTGCACGTCAACTAAATCCCGCGTGAGGGTTGGCTCTTGCAAGTTGGGGCAGCTTCGAATAACAGCGTTCAAGTCAATAATATCGCGAAAGGGTTTATCGAAGCCCTGGAGCGTCAAAGCTTTCAATGGAGGTCCGACGGCCTGAAGAAACGGAATCAAGCGGTCAAAATCCAACGTACCGTCGACATTAGAAGACAAATCGAGCGTTAGTGCCATCAAATCAGACCCTGCTTCAGTACTTTCCTCTTGATGGAACTCCAACTTGTGCCACTCGACTTGACACCGACCGATGCCAGGAATGAGTACGCTCATCCACTTGCTCTCATAATTGTTGCTAAAGGCTCGCACAAATGGTATTGGTTCGTCGAATATCATACAGGGCGATGTCCTCTCTTCCGTATTGAAATGCCATCGAATTGGAGCACCATTCACTAATGTTGCATCCTTCACGTCAGCTCCCAACCCTCGAAAACTGATAAATAGCTCTTCTTCCGGATGCTCTGAGGCCAAAATACACGAAAACGCTCGCGCATCTGCCGTAGTACGCCGATAAAACTCGGCTAGCACCAACTCCGTCACCGAAGAGCGTGGCCGTGCTCGCTTCGAAAAGAAAAGAAAGCGTACGCCACCCACTTCCACCACTGCTCTGAGCTTATCTGGTTATTTGGCATATCCATTAGCTGTAGTACAATCTTTTTCGTTGTCTGCGTCAACGCCAATGCATCAAAATCACCGTTTTCACCACACAGTAATATAAGCGTACCCAGCTGCAGTGATTAGTATTGATCAATTGATGAATTGAGCTCGAAGTGATAGTTAATATTCGCAAGCTCAAGCCATCGGCGAGAGATACGTGTCACGAGTTGTCGAAGCATTTTCGTCCATTCAAACTCATCAATCATATCACTAGCCAAATTCACTCTTAGATCCGAGAACCACACGTTCGCCATTACCACTCGCTCAATTGCAACTGATGCATCGAAATCAGTACTTTGCAGACCATGTAGATCGAGGCTCATCGATTGCAACACAACGATACACCGGGGTATTCCACATTCCACGCATCGCTTCTCTGGTTTCTGAGCGTATCTCTTCCATTGCGCTTCGATCTCTCTTTCAGCCTCGGCAATGTCCAGCGTTGCTTCGGCATTCTTCGTTTCAAATTTCAACTTGACTGGGATCTGAATCTCCATTCCAGGCTGATTAGGTTTCAAGTTCTCCTCCATGTCAGCTAAATCAATCGAAGCACCTCTATTCACAAGTTCCACGACAATATCAGATCGACCGTGCTCGCACGCAATATTGAGAGCTGTGGACCCACTTGGCCGCTGGAAATCAATATCGGCCCCGTTCCGCAGCAGCTCATTCACGACTTCAACATGTGCGAGCCACATTAAGCTCAACCCAACGGCAGCTTGCTACCTGAACATGTTTGCGCAGAATAGGCTTAA
Source organism: Phytophthora cactorum (assembly GCA_016864655.1). Classification (NCBI taxonomy): domain Eukaryota; phylum Oomycota; class Peronosporomycetes; order Peronosporales; family Peronosporaceae; genus Phytophthora; species Phytophthora cactorum. Next base: position 325,115 of record NHQK01000014.1, on the reverse strand, counting down.
CAACCCATTCTCTGCATAGTCAATATCACCAGTGCTTTTGCTTTTGCTGTTTTGCGATCTCACATGTGGGCCTTATTGAAGTTGTAAAGTGGTAGAGTATCAAGGTCGCAAATCTATTTAGCCAGAGTACCAGGATCTGGCGAGTATAGATTGGTTAGTTTGATTGAGGTATCTACTAATAACCCAAAAAAACATTTTCTATCAGTTTTTTATGGTCAAAAACATTTTCTAACCACTAGAAAACCACATTCAAAGTTGAAGTTTATGTCACGCTACGGATGCAATGGTGCACTGCAAGCGCAGGACTAGTACTAAAGCACTAAGAGAGCTTAGTCGTCACTAGTCGCGAAAAGAAGCTCGTCTGGCAGACTCCATGGAGATGGTGGTTGATAAATTGCGGTTGCTAGGTTCAGCAAGTTCTGCTTCAGTCAACTCAAGGTCGTCGTCATTGGCGTTGGATCCGTTACCAATTGCGATGGCGACCATGCGCTTTTCGTAGCGCTGTCGGCCCTCTGGAAGCTTCTGTTTTGCTACTGCAGCATTATGCGCAACCAACTTGCTCTTCGACCTTCCCAGGCTAGCCTGTTTCGGGTAGGAGAATGGATTCTCTTCAAAACCGTTCAACGCCCGCACTGGACGATGGTGATGCGTAGAGCTGAAGCAGTTAGATCTCTACTTGCAAGTAGTGCTGGGGACGTACAGCCGGTGAACGTACTGGAACCCCCGTTTGCTCGAACCCCGGGGGTTCAGCTCCACACCTTCTAACCCCCCCCTTGCGGTCCGTGAACCCCCTTGTACGGCCTTGATGACGCAAGCATTAACCATACAAACTTCATTATAACATTTGACATACAAACTTAAAAATACATGTAACAAGCTTGAGTGACCGCGCCGCTGTCTCGAAGACAGTCGGCATTTTCTATTGTGGATTCTCTCCATCAAGCCCAGCCAAGCGGTTATCGAACTCTTAATCGTTCGTTTAACGAGGGTCCGCCTCCAACGTCATCTTCTCGTCACCAGCAGCAATTGATCTTGCAGCATCAACTTCAGCACCGACAACTTCAACAACATCAACTTCAGCAGCAGCAGCAATAGCTGCTACTACAACTACAGCAATTTCAGGGATTTCATTTCGAGGACTTGGACGTTGGAAGTTCAAGAATTTCCTGGTATTCACGATGGCACTAATATCGCGACTGTTATTACTCGTATTCTGAAAGATTGGTCGCTACCAAAGGGCTTGTGTGTGAGATTACTGAGTGGTAGGATCCAATATGATCGCCGCTGGTGACAAACTGGGCATCAAACACATGGCGTGTATTGCTCACAGTCTTCACCTAGTCGTTGGTGGATCAGTGATCAAGAAGTCAAAGACTGATGACAATGTTTCGAAACCTGCGTGGGCTGAGGATGTTGCAGCAGAGTGTACTGAAGCAGTTGCAGAGCGTGAAGAGGAGTCTGCTCTATCGCGCGAAGAGCGAGGTACACTTGAGTACCTTCACGCGTTTTCAATTGGAGAGATGAAAACGTTTCTGGACGACGTAATTTCCGGTTGGCATCGTAGCGAAGTGAGTGCACTGCGGGAAATCGTGCAGCACTTTCGTTCTTTGGCAGTATACTTCAGAAAATTTCCGAAAGGGAACAATCAGCTTGGTGCAATTCAGATCAGCACTGCAACGTGAAATCGTATCGAGTTCTAAGACCAATTGTTGACTGTCATACCCATTGGAACAGCACTTGGGAAATGCTGCTGCGACTGATTACTCTAGAGAAAGCCTTGGTCAAGGTTTTTTTTGCCTACCTCAAGAGTTCAGAAGGACGCAAAGAATTTCAGGACATGGAAAAGAAACTACGGCGACCAAAACCTGATGAATGGCTTGCTATCAAGTGCCTACAGTTGCTATTGGGACCGTTTGCGGTAGCTTCGTCGGAGCTCGGTGGGCAGACTTCTCCTATGGCGCCGTTGGTGTTGCCTGCACTCTCTGGTATTCGGAAGCACTTGGAAAGAACCGATCTATTTGATGCGCATGTTGGAGAAGCTGGAGATGAGGGCTATGTCCATGAAATCGAAATCATGATGAATGAATACCGGAAAGCAATGCTGGCGATGTATACGAAGCGATTCCGAGCGCTGGAGGAAAGCGAGCTGAAATGGGTTTCGTTTCTGGATACAAGGGTAGCCAAGCGAATGTCACATCGAAGCCCGACTGACACCCCAAGTGCGTGCAAGGAAGTCGTAAAAGCAATGGTGGATTTGGCTCGAGACAATTTGCCAAGTGAAGATTGCCAGACCTCTACTCCAATTCCTGTTCAAACAGACCAGCAAGTGCGACTTTCCATGTATGATCACACGTTTGGTCCCGACGAAGTTCTTGCACACCCGACCAAGCTGGAAGAAGACTGCAGTAAAGTATTTGGCGGCTGTTACAACAGTGAAAAGTGCCACAAATCCATTTGTATGGTGGCGTGTCAACACCTCCAGCTATCCTGACTTGGGCCGGCTTGCGATGAAGTGACTCGGCAATGTGGCAACAAGCGTTCAAATATTGTCACCGTTAAGCGCAGTTGGCTATCGCCATGCATGGTGCGCGACCTTGGGTTCATAGCTGAAAACTGGCAGCCCGGCCATCAGTAAAGAAAGCGTGCAAACAAGTATTCGTACTTCACATACATCGACTGTTTGTTCAAACCATTCCTTTTCAGTTCATTCTGATCATATTCAGCTACCAAACCCATCGTGTCAATGTTCAGTTAGTCCGACAGCGACCCCGATCTCTCTAACGTCCAACGAGCATAACTGTCTCGAAAGTCCAAACGAAACTGCGCTGGTTGCCATGCAGCATCAGCAAATGTAGTCAGGTAGCCCTTCATTGACAACGCTGGTGAGATTGCAGCCATTGTCGTGAAGATCTTGGTCACTCGCGCCACACATTGAGCTCCGTGAAGTATGTGTCCGTCTCCTCCAGGCGGGCGGTGATACCCGCCATGGTGAAGACATGAAGTTCACTTTCCTGTATACAGCCTCAACATGCAATGTCTCCGCCTCCATAACACTGTGAGCCTTCTCGAACTGCACAAGCCGGTGGTCGAATGTCTTCATGTGTAGACGACCACGCATCTGCAATGCACAACCCGCTACGATGTCAACTTGAAGAGATCACGGGTCTCTCGCCACTCCTCGAAATGGCCCTCAGGAGCGACGATATGGTGGCGTTCTTGATGAAGCCACCACTGAGCTTGCGATCTTGTCCCAGTCGATGCCTTCCTCAGTCCTCAGAGCGCCACACAGCGACAAAACGTCCCAAATCTTCCGTCGTTGGATGTGGTCGGACGCCTTGAACTCGAACACGGGCAGTGATACGACGATGCATGGCCTCGTCAAGGTCGAATGGCCGGTTGGTCGCAAGAAACACGATACCTTCGTACATCTCGTAAGAAACGCATTCAATAGCCAGTGGCTCCGCCGTCATGTTGCAGGAAGATGTTCTCCCACTCGTCAAAGAATAGCACAGCGTTGCTCATGTCAGCTTCATGGAAGAGATCTCGCAAGTTTGCGTCGGTAACTATGCTTATCTGCAGTGACGGGAAGTCCACTAGTAGCACACGTTTCTTCAAGTCGTGAGCCACAGCGTTCACCGTCATAGCCTTACTGGTTCCACTGGCACCACACAGCAGCAACACGTGTCCAACTCCACAAGTAATGCCTGCCTGTTCCAGCCCGCTCTTCTTGCGATACCTCCTGAAGCTCTCGTAACCCTCCACCGTCTCTAAGATCGCGCTCTTGTGCTCTTCAGGCAACACAACCTGGCCTGCTGCACCATCGGAGCGTACAAGTCCGCGCCTCCCACCAACTCGTTCACCACATTATTTAGTCCAACGACCAGCCCAGCGCGCGACGTCCAGTACCACACGCTGATCCACAAGACCTCTCGCTGTCGAGTACCATCGCTCTCTGTGAAGCTCGCGAGAGAGCAGACGCGAAGACTTGTAGAAGAAGACTCAATCAGCCACTTGCTCTTGGAAAGCTCGGCAGCTTCAACGGGCTCGTCCAGACGTGACTTCGGGTACTATGGCTTCCATCCAGTCCCCCAGAGCGGAGCAGTGTCGTGGCCACGGCACCGTGACCCGATGCCGCCACTTGCTAACAAGTTAGCTTGGTTCAATGTATTGTATGTACGTTACACAAAATAAAGCATACTTCCTCTGGATGGAAATGATTGTCCGACCAGATTTAGTCTTACCTTCACGTTCACAATACTTCTTGTGCAAACGCACGCGATACCTCGATACAGCCGGTGTACGGTTAGCTCTTTGTTAAACGTCTAAACGCTGAAAACGAGCAAGGTTTGGTGAAGTTACAGCCACGCGTCAGCGCAAACACCAGTTCTAGTGTTTAATTTTTCTATACTTCAAATCGAAAACGGCAGCTATTTTTTCCTCCAGGCTCACTTGCGATGTCCTGATTGACGGGATTTATCAGCTCGCCGCGCTACTGGCTGTGCTTTTCAAGCGTTGAAAAAGCACAACTATAGACGAAGTTGTATTGGACACGTGTCAATATTTTGAAAAGTGCAGCTGGCTCTCTGTGATAGTGATGGATGCATTTGCCATTTTCAATTTTGCTTTCCATCTAAGCAATGAACTCCCTCGCTGCGTTCTCGCTCTCCACAGCACTCGTGCCGACGCCAACCCAGCTAGCCAACCCAGCTCGTGCAAAGCCCAATCTGACTGACCGCGATCGCCAAGATGTCGTGCTCTTCCTGCTAGAGTGAAGCATCGAAGGCGTGTTGAGTGACGGCGATTTGGGCACTGTTGCAGCTCATTTTTCTGTTAGCATTCGCACTGTTGCGTGGGTGTGGAAGCGCTTTAAGGACGCTTGGAAGACTGCTGGTATTGTTGGGGTCAACAGCAAGATCCCTGAGTGCAGTGGGCGCAAGAAGATTGACCACTCGGCCGTTCTGGCACAAGTGCCATCGGTGCCTCTCCGCCGCAGAGGTAACCGGCGATCCCTCGCCAAGGAGCTGGGATTACCCCGCGCCGCTGTTCAAGCAGCTCTCATCGATGGGCTGCTACGTAGGCACTCAACACGTATTCGTCCGCTGCTCACGGACGTAAACAAGAAGGCACGGCTGCGTTTTGCTCTCAAACACGTCAGCAGAGGACCAACAGGCCTCCTTTTCTCGTCCATGCACAACGTGGTGCACTTGGATGAGAAATAGTTCAACGAAGACAAGGACAAGAGGACAGTGTACGGGCTTCCTGGCAAAGCATTGCCTCTTCGACGACGGAAAAGCAAGCGCTTCCTTGGGAAGACCATGTTCCGAGCAGCGGTGGCGCGACCAAGGTAATGCTCTTCTAATGTCCTCATTTTTTATAACCTCTAACTTTTTATTGTTTGTTAGAGATGATAGCAATGGTCAGGTCGTTTTTGACGGTAAAATCGGTATTTGGGACTTCACCAAACAGAAGGTTGCGCTTCGGAACAGTGTTAATCGCCCTAAAGGTACTCTGGAGACGAAGAATCTCAGCACCGTCGACCGAGCAGTGTACAAGCAATACCTTCTTGAGCACGTAATACCAGCGATCAAGCGTAAATAGCCGTCCCGCAACGAAACCATCTTCATTCAACAGGACAACGCCAAACGTCACGTCCCGGTCAATGACACGGACGTCATGGCCGCTGGAACATGATTGGGGTATCCGAATGGTATTCCAGCCACCCAACTCACCTGACTGTAATGTTCTAGACTTGGGCTACTTTGTAGCTATTCAAGCGTTACAGTATCAGGAGGACTGCATCAACAGCGACCAGTTGATAGATGCAGTGAGATTGTCCTTCAGCTTGCTGGCTGTAGAAAAACTTGACAATATTTTCTTAACCTTACAGAAGGTGATGGAATGCTTGATGAGAGTTGGCGGTTGTAACGGCTACAGGCTGCACCATAGTAGCAAGAGCAAGCTTCGAAGACAAGGGCAGCTCCCAGACAGATTTCCGTGTGATCAGGAGGTGTTTCTGCATGCTCAGCATATTCTTCAGGAAGCTTGGCTGTAGCATAATAAAATCTGTGTATTTGATGACCTTCCTATTTTTATTTTTATTTAGTCTCGGACAACGTTTGCCCTTCTTAAGATTAGGCAACCGTGTAAACGGACCGTCGGACAGTCATTTCCATCCAGAGGAAGTACTTACGCCAAGTATAATCGCAAAAAAGGGGTTCACGGAGAAGTGCCACTTACCCCCTCAGAGCGTACTGGTCGTAGGTCGACCGTTCAGCTGTACGTCCCCAGCACTACTTGCAAGGGCTAGGTCGGTCTTAGTTGCTGACCAGTTCAACTTGAGCTGAAACCAAAATGATACGCAAAAACCAAAAAAAAAAAAACGTTTCTAATATTGTTATCAGTTTGTTTCGCCAAAATCTAAAAAAACGAGCGGGGGTGGTCATGATTTGGCGAGTGCAATTTGGATAGTACCAGGATCTGGCAATTTCTCCAATATCCAGGGTCAGATTCTGGTCCTGGATATTGTACTGTAGCCATGTTGACGGGGTACGTTAGTTGTGTCGTAACCGCTAGGGGTACACTTGATTACACTTTGCGACACCGAAACTCGGTCATTCCGACTTCTACATCAACCGGCCATTAGTGCCTCGCCGCTCCTGGGCTCTGCTGTCCGCCTCATTCTCTCCTCTACTTGCGCCTCACTAAGCACAGACAGCAAGCAACGCCGCCTTGCTTGCGCTCTCCGTCCCCAGCTATCAACGACGCTGTCCAAGTGTAACCACGGCCGCCAACCATGCCGATGACATTGACCAGGAAACAGAGGAAGAAGTTCATTGTGCGTATCGTTCTCTTCAAGTGTCAGGACTTGGCGGCCGCAGATCTGGATGTGGTGGGTGGCAAGAGCGACCCGTACGTGATCTTTACGCTGGAAGGCGTGACCAGGAAGAGCTCGTGCATCATGAACGACCTCAACCCGCAATGGTCGCCTCCCGAGAAGTTCGAGTTTGAAGTGGACGAGTGGGAGAACAAGTTCCTAATAGCCCAGGTATTTGACTACGACAGGCTCAGCAAGGATGATCTTATCGGCTCAGCGGTGATCCCGCTTGCGCTCTACGCTGGGAATCGGCATTGCGAGATGTACAGCTACCCGCTCGTGCTGCCGGATGAGGTGGGGGGCCTGGGCGCACCCAAGAGCGACTTGTTCCTGCAGATCAGTCTGACGACCAGCGACGGCAGCCCCGTCGATTATTACTATTAGGACCGGCCGAAAATGAGGCCGACGCAAGTATTTGGATTGTATTAGCCCGCGACGTTCGAAGCCGATGGGGGTGGAAAGAAGCGGGGCGTTTTTAATTGCAATATAGCAGCCCCAATGGTACATCGCTGTTAGATACCATTGTCACGGATTTTATGGTGTTGCTTCCAAGTGACGGCGCGAAACAGAAGACGCACTTGATACGCGTCAGTCTTGAATCTTTGAAGCTGGTTTTATAACGGATAAATGAGTTGATACTCCGGTTGGCATGAGCAGCGATTGCCACTGGAGAGCTTCATCACATGTACCTACGGGGGACACTTGTCCAGCGTGACAAAGACAATCGAAGCAGCTGAACGTGGGGACCGCTGTACAACAGCCGGATAGCTGTGCGTGATGGTACGTTCAGCAAATTGCCGAGCAATCCCCCTCTCGCTTCCACTGCATTGGCAAAGCATTGCCGTCCCAGCGGCGAGGACTCCATGCTGCTTTTGTGGCGGTGAGCTAAAGTCAAGTCATCTGGAAGAGCCAGGAGCGGCGCAATCCTTCCTCACCAAAATCTTCTCGGCTCTGAAAGCAGCAGTGCTCGAAAGAAAGCCCGAAACCCAATGTGGGAAGCGCAATGTCTGGCGATCTTCCGACCTTCTTCAGGCCACCGCTTGCCATGATTCCCGTGAGTAAGTGCGTTCAGAACGGCGAAGGTGTTGTTACGCATGGTCAGTTTCGAGTCATCGGACCCGCTGGAAAAACATTGCAGAGTGGCTCTCCGTAGTTGAGCCCGAATTCCTTTCGACACGGAGCAAATGCAGTGCCGCTTTACGGCTCCAGCTTACGGCGCGACTGCTTCCTATCTGCACGCATGCGTCGGAAAGAGCCACCGGGCCTGGCTCTGAATATTGTTGTAAAATCGTAGAATCCCCACTAAAGTAGAGTCGTTCGATTGTCGTTTTCGGTTCAAGGAATTGATCCGACCCTTAAAACCAGTTTGGGAAATGGCCGGTACACATGTATTTCCGAAGGCCACATGGTACCATATTCAATTAATTTCAAAGCAGTAGTCTCTGGTACACATATATTCTCACAGTATTTGTAGACTACCCTTTCAACGCCACTCTCGGATAGCCATTCAAATGTCAAGGTCGCAGAGCTGCTGGCAGCACTCTATCACGGCCATCTGCTACCGTACGCCCCCTATCCTCCGCCTCCAATGGAGGCTCCATCCATGCAGCGCCATTGGCCACGTCGTCCAGCCGCTGAGCTCTCCTCTTCTTCAGCTGGTGTTGATACAACGTCCATGCCAGATGCGAGTCATTCATCGATTGGGTCGCAACCTATCGTGCGCTTCGGTCTCGTAGGAAAATCTCACCTCGCCAAACGCCAGGATCGAGACCAGAGCTCTGCTTCGAGCACGGCCGAACTCACTCTGGCGACTCACTCTGGCGACTCAAAGCCGCGATTCGATAGCCGCAACTTCAGAGGAGCGGGATCGTGCAAAAAGGGAACGAGACGAGCGAACGTCCGCCCGTCCAAATGTTCAGCGCCAGGCCGTCAGCAAGTCGCCCACCGGCGCGGCCTGACGCATTCCGGAAGTCGAGCCGCAACCCGCTCAACATGAGCCGCACGGCCGCCAACAAGACCACGGGCCATGCGCCGTCCACGTTGATGCTGGAACGGATGCACGAGGCGGCCACGGACTTGGCCATCCTGGCCACCACCACACAGGGCTGGCGATTCGCTAACGAGCGCAATGGCGCAATGCTCTACGAAATGGCAGGCCGCAATCTGCCTCCGAATGTCACTACAGCCAGGAAGTTCGGACGCGGAGCAGGCCACTCGTCGGACTATTATCTCGTCCGAGCAGTCACCACAGTACACACAGAAGTGGCCGCAATGCTGGACTTGTTGCATTCGTCTACAACCGACGAGTTCCGCCTCGTCATGCGGCAGGTTTTCCAACAGTATTTCCAGAACGGCGTCACGTTGGACAAGTTGACGTGTACAACTCCCCCGCCCTTCGCAGAAGACCCAGACGCTGGTGTGGATGGATCTAGACGGAGTTTCTCGGAGGACGACGCGTATTCGGTCAACTGGTTGACGCTCAAGGCACAGGCTAACCTCGGGACCGTGGAGAACCACCGAGATTTCACACTAGTTTGCTACCAGGACGCGTTTTCTCGACATGAGTCGGGCGTGTTGGAGCGTGTTGGACGCGGGACAGTACGCGCCAGATCCAACACGTCCAACTTCCAGCCACAAAGCAAATTGGTTGGCGTCCACGTATTAAGCAGCGTCAACTTCCAGGATGTACCAGAGCTGCCGATTCCCGAATGTACAGACCGACTACACTTCCGAAACTCGGGATTCGTTGTTGAGGAGACTTCGGAGCCGAATATGCTGAGACTTTCGCTTCTGTTATCGCTATTGCCGACAAAAGCGACACTTAAGTATGCTAGGAAGTACCAGCGGTGGCTGCAGACACTAGCGAGTTGTGTAGGCAATCTGGCGCAGGTTTTGAGACCAGAGGTTACTCTGCATTGTTTGAGTAAGCTCACGTGGAAGCAGAGTGATCACTGCTTCATGTGTCTCAAGATGTTTCGCACGTTCCGTCGATGCCATCACTGTCGGTTCTGCGGCGAAGCTGTGTGTGGAACCTGCTCCAGTATGGTCAACATGTCCGGATATGAGGTTACGGACGGCAGCGGCAACACGCTGGCTGCCAGTGCAGCGAACAGTCTAGCGTCATCGCAACGCGGTGAGCCGAACGCAGACTTCAGTCAGACTGGAGATATCTGGAGCAAGACGTCGGGCGACGGGATGGGCGCTACTCGTAGCACTCGTAACTTCCGAGAGGCCAGAGGCTGCAGCGCTTGTATCGCTGATCTGCGTCACGGTCTGACAGCTTCAGCCGTTGTGACGATGCGACGGAATTCGGACTCGGGAAGCAACTTTAGCGGCGAGTATCCGAATAATTACAGTGGCGAGAACCCCATGTTAGCACGCTCGAGAACTGGATTGAGTGCCAGTAACGACGACGAGGAAGCTATCTCGTATGACAGCTCGGATGATGTCAACTATGAACGTCGTCTGGGCTCTATCGCGACGTATATTCCTTCGGAAGGTGGTCCTGGTGCACTGGTGGAGGAGAATGGGCCGTTCACTGCTAGTAGTCTGGGGCTGGATGAACCGTTGGACGAATTCCCAGTCACGTCCGACGAACTGCAAGATAAATTCCCCGCCGTGGATGAACCGGCCCCACCACGGTTTCGTACTGTGTCCGATCCGGATCAACTCCGGCGTATGCGCAACGTGTCTGACCCGGAGTTGCCACAGCGACTTAAAGACAAGCACAGTATGGTGTCCATGTCCACTGCGAGTAGCTCTTTCTCGCGTTCATCGCACGATCGCTACACCAACGACAACGTGTCGCAGTATTCACGAGGCACCAACTTCTCGGCCATGTCGGACGGATTATCGGCTTGTGATCTCTCTCGTGACCCAGACATCTTGGCTCTCGCTGGTCTGTCGATGAAACCCAGACCATCAGATGACTATGAGCCTTCTCCAGTGCAGCGACCGCCCTTGCCCAGTAGCAAGACGTACGAGATGACTAAACAGGTCATTGAAGAACCCGAGAGGGAGGAGGAGGCAGAGGCTGTTGTTGAGAAGGAAAACAGCGAAGAAGAAGCCGCGTGTATCGGGAGAATCGTACCGACCCCATGGCCTGGCAGCAATGCTGACGGCCGATACCGCAGCAACACAACAAGCTCACGCGATGATCTCTCAGTGCCTCAACCAGACACTCTTCGCCCTGCAGATGTTCTTCGTCACCGCAGTCAGACTACTGCAGCTTTGGCGTGGAATCCCGCAGCGACGGCTCCCTTATCTTCTTCATCTTCCGTCAAGGATCTCAACACGAAGGTTAACAATTTTGCTAGCTCCGGCATCAGACCGACAGCTGGTCTTGCCAAGCCGCAAGCTCCGACAGAGACACCAGACAGCAGCCAGTTCCATTTCTCAAAGACCAACAGCCAGCCATCGACCACACCGGCTGCGATCGTAGCAGCCGTGGCCGCCACATCAACCAGCTCAACACAGCAAGACCAGGCTACGCCTAGCAACAAGCTTTATATGACTTCGTCAGCTCGACGAGGCTCCGTCCCGAAGCCGATGCATGGACTGCCTCCTTCGGTACCGGAGGACAGCCCAGCATCGGACCGCAACGACATGATCCCGTTGCCGCAGACAGACCAAGTACCAGCGAATTTTGTCGTGTTCTCGGACTCCAGACGCGAATCCATCTTCATGCGCGCGGATGACGGTCAAGATATGATCCCACTCGATTTTTAACGTTAGGTATGAGGCCAGATGAGGTGCGACTTCAAGTGCTCGAAAGAAGAGCTATTTATCATTGGAGAGTGTCGTATTGCAATATAATGCCGTGTAGTGCAAGAGTCTGGATTGTGTCGGTGTGTGCTACGGCTACGGATTGCCTTACCTTTTTCTCGTACTGCATACTACTTGTAGTACTTCTAGTAAACGAAAAATATGTTTTTTAGTGCTTTTCAGTATGCTAGTGATTTAAAAATGCCAATTTTTGTCGTCATAGAAGTAGCATGTAGCAACGGTTTAAAGCTTGCGTATTTTGTAGAAAACGAGCGTAGTTCACTTGGTCAGCGATTGCCGACACTTATTGCATCGTGAGGAAGTAACTGTAGCGTTCCTCTAGAATGGTGCTTCACTTGCTGGACCCACATGTTTTTTTTTTCGATTTTGTGAGTTGTACTGGTAGCATGCTTGTAGCGATCGGCTACCAGTTTACAAAATTCTAACCATGAAACTTGACCCTGGGCTGACTCGTCGAGAGCAACAGCACATACCTTGCCAACTATCGGCACCTTGTGCAAGTTGTCAATTGACAGGGAAAATGCTAAAAAATTTCATCAGTGTTTCACTTTAACACCATGAACATGCCGTCGTGCTAGTCGAACGTAAAAGCAAGGTGGTTAAGATGTAGGTACCGTGATCCCATCCGGAATCACGACCGGTGAATGACACAACATACATGTACACTCTCGAAATTTTGGCAAGGCAGTGCACGGATTCTCATGAGAGATGTGAGTGGGATTCATTTGTGCTTCCAAAAAACTAAACAAAGAATAACAGTAACAACAGTATCATAGTGGCGAGCCCTCTTACTTAAATCATGGTACCGGACAAACAACTTTCATTTCGCAGTTTCGTTCGGCTTTCAAAAACACCAAGTTTATTATATCCCTTCTTACCCGTGACAGTGTGCACTCTAACGAACGAGAATAATCTGTTTCGCTGGAGTGAAATGCACACAACGATTCTTGGTATATGTACAGTACATGAAGCCTGAATGTAGTCTTATGCGGATTAACGACATGCTCAAACTCGCTACGCACATTCCATTCACGAATCCTGTAAGAGCATCTCCACCGGTATATAAACTCAAGTGATTGCGCTAATAATTAATTATTTTCGCAATTCAACATGGTGAAAGTTTTCCGATCCCGGGAACGCAAAGCTGCTATAGTAGCTAGGCGAGAACACAGTATCTTGTTTTCTTCTCACTTCGCTTCTTACCGCCTACCCACCAAGCAAGCCCTCAACTCTACAATGGTTTCATCATTCGTGTCAATCCTTACGGTGGCTGCAACTCTGTCCTGCGCTGCACTGTCAGCCGACGCCCACCAAATTGTGCTGCAACCGGAGCCCCAATGGACGACGGATAACAAGGATACCAAGTATAACCCGCTCGCTTTTCTCGAGGGCCAAGGCTTCCAAACTCAGGCGGACTTTAACGCATGGCGTCGCGACAACGGATACAAGAGACTCTGCGTGACTTCATGGACAAAGCCAAGTACACCGTTATTGAAGGTGCCGACTACTTCTGTGGCTGGGCCGACCCCAAGGGCACGCCGCAGCCTATCCCAGCGGGTGGTGTCATGCGCTCAACCGGTTACACCCATGATGGGCCGTGCGAGGTTTGGCTGGATGAGGTTCGTGTGCTGGAAGGTGGCAACTGCCACGAATCGCTCCCTGGTAAGGACTACACCATCGACTACTGATCTTGTGAGAAGAAGGGTGGCTGCGTGCTTCACTGGTACTGGCTGGGCGTCCGCTTTCTCAAAAACTCGTACTCGTGGCAAGTGTACAAGGAGTGCATTCCACTCGTGACCACGCCGAAGCGCCTGCGCGTGTAGAGAGGAAACTATTGTCGGGTCGATCACACTCGTTCATACACCACCACGAGTGACATTGCAGCATTAAAATTTCTTTTTTTTTTTCAAATAAAGTCCCAGCACACGGTCGGAATCCGTGTATCTTGCGATCCTACACTACTTGTCAATCCAGTATACAGATCTATACGTATCTAACGTGTATACTGTACACCGTTACGATCGGAGGAAGCGGATGAATCTCACGGACATCGAAACTCGCTGGAGTCCAGGCCAAGGTAAACTTGGCAAGGGGACTCTCAGATATCAGTTTGCTGCATCTATGGCCACTGCTGCAGTGGCACTGCAGATCTGATCGTCCTCCAACACTGGGTTCAATTGCACCGCCACCGATAGTCATTCCGGAAAAGCAACGATACTGGCAGGTTAACATCCGCAAGATGGCTGGGGACGCATATACGCCGGTGGGCGGACGGGTCGAGAGTGGCGAAGAACCAGAGGAAGAGGCTCGCGAAGTCGATGACAGCCAATTCGACGCCGGAAAGAAATCCTGTAAAGAATTGGAGATCACCCTGCAGGGTGCGTGTAAGAACGGTGACCTGGATTCTATTCGGGGTTTCCTGGCGCGTGGGGCTGAGATCAACTCGAAGGATAAAGATGGCTACACTCCATTGGTCTGCGCGGCGGAAAATGGGCATACGCAAATTGTCGAAAAGCTGCTGAAAATGGGTGCATCCATCGACGTGGTCAATGGAGATGGCTGGACAGCTCTTACGCGTGCTTCAGAGGAGGGACATACCGACGTAGCGAAGTTGCTCTTGGAGAACGGAGCGGAAGTCGACAAGCTCGGGCCAAACGGAGTCACGGCTTTGATTCTCGCGTGTCAAGATGGGCATGTTGATGCAGTTCGAGCGCTTCTCAAGCATGACGCATCGGTGAATCTGGTTGATGAAGAAGGTGATAGTCCTCTTATGGTTGCTGCCGTTAATGGACACGCGGATATTGTGCAAGTGCTGATGGATAACAACGCGAGTATCGATCTGGGTAACAGCAGTGGTTGGACCGCTCTCATGAATGCTTGTTCGAATGGCTACATTGAAGTTGTTGCGTCGCTGCTGGATAATAACGCATCCATTAACCAGCAGTGTACTAGCGGGTGGACCGCTCTCCATGCTGCGTGCGAAAATGGACACCAGGACGTTGTAGAATTACTTCTGGATCGCGGTGCGTTAATGGCTACAGTCGACTATGATGGAGACAGTCCTCTGATCACCGCAGCCGCGAATGGCCACGCAGATCTGGTGAAATTCCTATTGGAACATGGCGCTTTTGTGGATTTGGTTAATTTCGCTGGCTGGACTGCGCTTCTGAGTGCATCGGAAAATAACCACAAAGACATAGTGGAAGTATTATTGAAACACGGAGCAAGCATCGACAAGCAAGGGAAAGGCAGAAACACTGCACTTAGTGTCGCGTGTGAACATGGAAACATTGACGTAGCTCGTCTTCTAGTCGAGAGAGGAGCGGAGATTAATTTAACTAACTCAGCTGAGGCTTTGCCACTCTTTATCGCAGCCGACTGCGGCCACGAAGAGGTGGTGAGATTTCTAGCCGAACAGGGGGCAGTAGTGGATTTCCGTGGCGATGATTGCTGGACTGCTCTGATGAGTGCTTGTGAGAAGGGTCACGATGGAGTTGTCGCGGTGTTACTGGAGAAGGGAGCAAGTATCGAACTAGCGCTTCCAAATGGGTTCAACAGTCTTCAGATTGCGTGCGAAAACGGCAGCTTCGGCGCTGTAAAGAGCCTTATCGAGAGTGGTGCCTCTGTTAATGAGGTCGATGGTGATGGTGAGAGCCCCCTTTATACGGCCGCATTACATGGCCATCTCGATGTCGTGAGGTTTCTTTTGGAGAATAATGCGTCCGCTAGTTTGGCGAATAATTCCGGCTGGACACCATTGATGAAAGCGACTGAACAAGGCCATGTACGTGTGGTGAAGGCCTTGCTGAAGTCGAACGCAAAGGAGAAATGCATTGATTTACAGTTACCCACTGGAGCCACAGCGCTAAACATCGCGTGCGAGCATGGACAAATGGATATTGTTGTGGCTCTAGTGAATCGTGGAGCCTCTATTGAACTGGCTGACTACGAAGGGTATACGCCGTTGATCACGGCTGCACAACTAGGATATTCCGACATTGTTCAGTTCCTCGTGAATCGAGGCGTCAATATGGACGCGCGTTTACCCAGCGAAGGCACGGCGTTGGTCACTGCGATTTGGTACAAACGCTTGGACGTCGTTCGGATTCTTTTGGATAATGGAGCGAATATCAATTTAGCGGGAGATTTTCAGAACTGGCCGCCACTGACTGTGGCATATTTCAGCGGATACAGCGAAATTGTGCAGCTCATCTACGAGATCCTCCCACCAGACAAAAAACTGAGCTTCTTCGACATCGTTTCTAGCTTTTCATCCTTCAGATGTTCTTCGGATATTTCTGAAAAATCCAAAGTGAATGTTGGGATCGACCACAAACGCCGCAATGGCGATACTGCTCTACGAATTGCGTGTGAACGAGGAGAAGTGAAGACAGTTGAGACACTTTTGAACAACCCAAACAACGACATCAATCTCACAGACAAGGACGAGTGGACTCCACTGATGAGTGCATGTTGGCGTGGTCACGTCGAAGTCGTGGAAGTTCTTCTTGCAAATGGAGCGAGTGTTAACCAACAACCTCTCGACGGATTCAGTGCTCTTCATCATGCTTGTCGATTTGGGAACATCGATGTCGTCCAGCTTCTTCTCCACCATGGCGCTTCAATTGACCTAGTAGATCGGGACCTGAACAGTCCTCTGATCATTGCTGCTGCTGAAGGCCACGACCGTATCGTGAAGCTGCTTGTTGATCGCGGGGCATGTGTGGAATTGTCTAACCGTGAAGGCTCAACAGCGCTCTTGAATGCAGCAGCACGTGACGACGAAGAGGTCGTTTCAGTGCTACTGGAGAAAGGAGCGAGCGTGAACAAGCAGCGTCTAAACGGAGACACCGCACTCAAGATTGCTTGTGCATTCGGCTGTTATAACACCGTTCAATTGCTTCTTAAACATGGTGCTTCAATTGATTTAGCAGGAGATTGTGGTGATACTCCGCTGATAAGCGCTGCTGAAACGGACCATGCAGCTGTGGTAAAGCTACTACTGGAGAAGGGTGCTGCGGTTGATTTGGCGAATACTAACGGCTGGACTGCGTTAATGAGTGCAGCACTGGAAGGCTATACAGATGTGGTGTCCATTCTACTGGAAAGGGGGGCGAGCGTTGACCAGCAGCGTCCCGACGGAGTTACAGCTCTCATACTCGCGAGTGAGCGTGGCCAATTGGCAGTCGTTAAGCAACTTGTTCACCACGAGACTTCAATTAACATGGCGGATGATAACGATGATACAGCACTGATCTGTGCTGCGGAGATGGGGCACGACAACGTTGTGAAGTTCTTGGTAGAACATGGTGCAAAAGTGAGTCCTGTTAACAAGGATGGGTTATCTGCGATGATGATGGCTTGTGGTGGAGGATGTGATGTAGCCATCATCTCGTTACTTCGAGAACACGAAGCTAGTGTCCACGAAAAACTGCCGAACGGGTTCTCCACTCTCCACATCGCATGTGAGAGCAGCAATTTCGCCGTCGTGAAGGCATTAGTGGAATATGGAGCGTGTATTGACGTACTGGACGAGGATGGCGACACGCCATTAATCACTGCGGCTGAGAACGGTCCTATTGAAGTCGTTGAGTTTTTATTCGAACACGAAGCGTCTATCACCGATACCAACAACTCGGGTTGGACTCCAATTATGGGTGCTGCTGAGCATGGTCATCTCGACATTATTCGACTTCTCCTTGATCGTGGTGCATCACTCGATGCGGTGGATGATGAAGGTGATGGTCTGATGATCTTAGCTGCGGGAGGTGGACATATCGATGTGGTGTCATTCCTCATTGACAACGACATCTCGATCCATGTGGTCAATAATTCCGGTGAGAGTCCATTGATGAAAGGTTCGGAGGGGGGTCACGTTGACGTAGTGTCGCTTCTTCTGGAGAAGGGGGCAGCTGTGAAGCAGCAAAGCTCGAGTGGGTATACAGCTCTTCATGGCTCCTGTCAAAATGGGCACATTGACGTTGTGGAAACACTACTCAAAAATGGTGCGGCAGTGGATTTGGCGGATGAAGACGGCGACACACCATTGATCACTGCTGCTACTAATGGGCATATCGATTGTGTCAGGCACTTGCTTGACAGCGGAGCGCGTATTGATTTGGCGAACAATGAAGGATGGACGTCACTTATCAGTGCTGCTGGGGAGGGCTATGTGGAGGTAGTCACCTTGCTTTTGGAGAAAGGGGCCAATGTTAACGCTCAAAGTCCACATGGCACTTCTGCGTTGCTCGTGGCGTCAGAATACGGTCACTTTGATACTGCAATACTACTTCTCGAGCACGGAGCGTCCATCGATGTGATCGACGGAGACGGTGACAATGCCCTGTTGCTGGCAGCCCAGTCGGGGCTTGATGAAGTGGTGAAGTCTCTCATGGACAATGGGGCGTCGGTTGATTTTACCAACAATAAGGGCGAGAGTGCGCTATTGAAAGCTTCAATGGAGGGCCACATTGATGTGGTTTCGGTGCTTCTGAAGGACGGAGCGAGCATTGATCTACGAGGACCAAACGGAACCACTGCACTGCTTGGCGCTTGCAAGAGCGGCCATCTCGAAGTTGTCAAAAGTTTAGTCGAGAATGGGGCAGCCACTGACGTCCAAGACGACAAGGGTATGGATTCCATCGCTACTGCTCGTGCGTGCAATCAAGACGACATGATCGACTTTTTATCGTCGCCATCTACGTGTATGTAGAAAAAATAATCAAAATATTAGTTTGTTGAAATAGGATAATCCAGCAAGTCTAATCCAAATTTGAATACTCTTCCCTTTTGAAAAATAGTACGTCCTAACATCTAAATGCAATTGATGCTATGTCAATCGAGGAATTAATTAACCTATGCTCGTCGGTTCTCATCAGGGTCCTTACCAAATTGGTATAGACTGATGAGAACTATTGACGTACAGAAGAAGGTGGCTCATAGAGGTATACTTAAGTAAAACTTATGTCTGACGTGGGGAGCATGTTCCCTGTGGGTATCGACCTAAATCTATCCGTGGGAAGGTAATCGCAGAGGACCAGAAGTAAGACTTCCCAGCAAGCAAGCTACAGCCAAATTCTTTGGAATCGCCACCAATACGTTCGCATGGCCAGCTCTAGCTTCTTCGTTTTGGTCATCCACTCAATTGTTCAGCCGAAAACCCAATCTTCCACAGCTGAGTGTGAACACCGTCCAGTGCCTTCAGGCCAGTGACGTCGCTCACATATTCGTTCGCCTCGTTCTCTGTAAACCACTTGCCGCCCTTCTTTGCCAGAAATGGTTGGAGATTCTTGATTGCTTGTACTTCGCAACAATCTCTCACGTCATGAGTCTCTTACATTGACGTCTGCGGAGTTAGGTACATGTATATACCGGTAATGACTCCCTGTAATCGAGGGTACCCTATATCCAGCCAGGCGTTTAACCCATTCAACTAACCCAGTTTCGTTCTTGCCCGAGCCGAATGTTTGGGCTAGCCGGTATCACTTTTCGGTTCGAGCCGCTTCACATCAGTTCTGGCAGGGATCGAAAAAAATTTTTTGGAGCAATAATCAGTACAATAGTGTCGTCAGTAATTATTATTGGGCCAAACTGCGACAAATAAATACAAAAATTGGGCAATAATACCCAATATCGTACCAAAAACGACATATTAAAAGAAATATAGTCAAGCAAAGTGAAAGAACTTGAATGATCGGGGACCAACCATCGTTGGCCCTCGTTCGGGCGCTATGCTGTTTCGCGCTCGCTCAGTGCTTTCTCATTCTGCTTTATACCAGCTCTACCTCACCACAAACCCAGCAACTCGCTCGCTACCAGCCTTTCTGCTTCAAGATGCCAACCAGTTCTGAATTTTGCGCGTTCTTTTTCAAGGAGGGGTCCAACTTCATCTACACATGCAAGATATGCAATGGTGGGCGCAAGCAAGCTCCATCTACTGGATACTCCAACCTTCTCTCGCACTTGGGTACGAAGCACCCCGACTATCTCACCGAGATGGCTAAAGCCCTCCTTGCTGAGAATGGCTCGATAGAGTCATTTGGGTTTGTCCCTGAGGCGGTGGGCCACCTGTACAGCTGGATGCGCTGGGTAGTGGTGCGGAATCTGCCTGTGTGTGAGGTTGATGACCCACTCACCCGACCTATGTCGCGCCTACGCCCGACAACGTCGAAGGCAGTCAAGCTCAATATGCATCTTGTCGCCAAAACGATCGGCAAGGTGATGGAAGTAGAGATGGAAGAAGCGTTTGGTGTCCTTTTTTACGGCTGCACGCATGGTTCTACATACTTTCTCGCGCTGTTCGCAGTCTACATGTTTGGTGGGAAGCTACAGCGCCGTCAACTGTCCATTTCGCCGCTCGACGACGGGTCACATATGGCTAACGTCCACATTGACCACTTCAAGCGCGTGTTGGACCTCTACAACAAGACACTGCGTATGGTTTTGTTTGTCGTCGGCGACAACTGCTCTACAAACCGTGCAATTGCAACCAAGCTGGACGTACCTTTGATTGGCTGTACAAGCCTCCGCCTTAACTTGGCCGTACAAAGCTCTTTAAAAAGCTACGAGACCGAGTTAGACCAGGTCAACACGCTGATGGTGCAGCTACGACAACCCAACAACAGCGCAGAGCTTGCCAAGTTTACAGACTTGCGCCCCGTCGAGCGAAACGCGACCCGCTGGTCGTCAACTCGTGAAATGTTAGAGCGCTATATCCGTATCCGCAGTGATATCCGGTAGGTTGAAGCTGTTGAAGACTATGTCCCGTCTGCGTCAGCCCACCGGAAACTTGCTGCACTGGATCCAGACTTGCGGGTTTTCGATAGTGTTTGCAATGTGGTGTTGGAAATTCCAGGTGAACTCTAGCTACTGATGTAGTTAGGTAGTTCCCACAACAATACGTCTACCAGAACGGTAAACGATCGTTCGGGTGGACCTGAAGACCCCAATTCTGGTCTTGCACTGGGACAGACTGGACCTTGTAAATCGCTTATATAGGCCAACCAGTACAATACCAACACACTACTAGCACGACCAAAGCTAGTAGGGTACCAGGCACGAGTTAGCCTTTTACGAGGGCGCCGAGGGTTAACCTCGGCAGAAAGAATAGATAGGAGGCGACACGCACTCCCACTCGGGCAAATAGGCACAATAAAGCCGTCCCGTAAACACCCGATACTAATCGGCCACACACACACTTGGCCTTGCCAGATGAACCCTCGCTACGGAGCTTCGAGTACACCGACAGGCATAGCACACCCAAACAAGCTTGACCAGACGCTTACCTTGAAGCCGGACGTCGCTCGTGTGCTTGAATGGAAATTCTGTTCTGTATTTATGTTTGCCCCTTCGGGTCATGTCCTTATATGCAATCCTAATCAAGTATACAAATATCAAGTGAACTACGATCCGTTATAGACCACTTCGCATGCCAAGAGACTCTTCAGAGCTCAACGATTCTTGCTGAACCATCACCGAGTGTTCAAACGGTCGCCGTGCCTTCTCAAGCGTCGCTCCCAACGGCCGCCGAGTCTTCGTACCGTGGCCGTCAGTTCTTGTCCGCTGAATGCGAATCCGGTCAGTCCCATTATTAATAATAATGACAGCCTGCCTTGAACGACGTCTTGGTCATAATGGAGCAACGACGAGTATTCGGTAGTGACCGAGTCGAGTCTCTCGCACCTCGAGGTCGCTTGTGGCCACATGTCCGAGGGTTTGTAGCTTGAGCAACTTGAAGATAGTCGTGTCCTTGCTCGCTGATGGTCTAAGCGATCTCCGAGAAATAAAATCACTACACTACAGCAAAAATGTCAGGACGAAGCTACCAGTAGGGCAGACACCCGGCTGCTTTTCAGTTCTCTATTAGAGCGGTATCCAGAAATGGATATCCACCTGGATCCGGCATCCACTATCGTGCATTCACCCACTTTTGAAAAAGCTGCAATCAAGGCAATCAGCGGCGCGTTACTAACGCCTGCTGAGGCTAAAAGCGGCGCACGCACCTACCGGTTGTCGGCGAGAAGTGCAAGAGAGCAGACACATCTCCAGACTTTGCTACGGCAATTTTGCTCGGGAGCGTGGTGCCGCATGGAGCAGCGAGGTCGTCTGTTGTCTACGAGCCTTTGTTGACAAACATCCCGCCAACTAGCAACGCCTGCGAGCGTTCTCGCAGACGAATCTAATCCTGACTCCACAGCGTGGACGTTTGGCCGATGCTAACTTTGAGATGCTAACCTTTCTCCGTGCCAACAGCGACATGGGGAATGCAGGTACCTTGGTCGAAGCACCGAGCGGGTAGGGAGGAAGTGGTAACAGACTCGGCAATATACTATTCATATTGCTAAATAGTTATTATTGCTTTGACATATATTGCACTTACTATTATGAATATCCGTAACATAAAACATTGTATTTTCCGATCCCTGAGTTCTGGATACTAGGCATTGGCATCGACATCGCGGCAGCATAGAATCTAAGCGATCGAGAGAGGCCAGATAACTGGACCGACCAGGATAATATATCGACATCAGACGAAGTGGTGTCGCTACTGCATTGTTAGCAGCTTGTGACCACGGAGAATTGGAAGCGGTTCAAGAGCTCATCGCCAAAGGAGCATATATCAACGTCCAAGATCCACAGGGCAACAGCTCACTCCTACACGCAGCTGAGAGTGGTCAAACCGGAGTAGTGAGTCTAAGTCTGGAATTGTCGAAGAAGGAGAGCAAGACTCCTCTCATGCGTGCTACTACAAATGACCACGCGGACGTGGTGGCTATCCTTTTGAATGCTGGGAACCACATTGATAGCCAGCATGGGCTGGGGGATACTGCTCTAAATGTCGCGGTCATCGCTCCGTAGTTGAATTGCATTTGCAAAGGGTGCAAGTGTTGACTTACCGGATAACAAGGGCTAGACACCACTGATGAGTGCGGCGCAAGAGTAAGAGAGTCTCAGACCGAGCTCTCTTGCGCACTTTTCAGGTTCATGAATACTACAGATTTCGTGTGGTGGTGGCGAGCGGAGGACGGCAAGGGCGAGGGCAGACACTTGAAGGTAAAACACTTGTGGCCGGGAGGGCGGATTCGGAAGTGAGCACTGCTTCGGTGCTTTCATCTCCAAATTGAATCCTTGTATTAGTGAGTCAGAGTCTAACTACTGTCACATTACCTCTGCTGTACCAGCTTCGACAATCAAGTCGGAACTCAGCAATCGTGGATGTCAACAACTCGACTTTCCAGATATACAAGATATACAAGCTTCGTGGAGCACTCCTCCACAAAGCACATGCAGCAGTCATCCACAGATACAGGCAGCAAACGTCCGTGCATCCGCAGACGCAAGCAGTCTCCGCGACCACATCCTGAGATCCCAGCAATCCAACAACTCGCGACATCCTCGATCCTCGCGCCATCCAGCTCCTCGCGGTGCTGGAAACCTGCTGAATCTCTCATAAAGAGGGCCACGAGGATGTAGTGGCCATTCTTTTAAAAACGGGAACCAACCCTGATTTACAGCGTTCAAACGGGAGCACAGCGCTCAACACCGCGGCTTCAATGGCCATCTTTCGGTTTGTAAAGCTGTTTCTCGAGAAGGGTGTAAGCATCGACTTGGCGGATAACAAGGGCTGGACACCACTGGTGAGTGCTGCCCAGGAAGGCCACACAGATGTTGCGGCTATTCTTCTGAAGGCTGGGGCCGTCATCGACATACAACGCAGGAGTGGGGCCACAGCGCATAGCATTGCCACTGAGAAAGGTCACCTTTCTGTTGTGGGGTTATTTCTCGAGGGTTGGACCCCACTGAGAAATGCATTTCAACAGAGCTACCCAGATGTGTTGGCACACTTCTGAAAGCTGGAGCAAGCCCGATCATTTAATGACCCGGGCTTTCTTCTGAAAGTTGGAGCTATCATCGACTTACAACATTCATTTGGTGTGCCCTTTTTTTCGTTGTTGAGTTGTTTATCAAGTTACGCATCAATAATGTGGCATAACAGCACCGCGTGTCAAACACATGGCAAATTCTTCCGGTGGTATCTAACGGATATGGAGCGGTAAATCACCCCTAAGAAGCTGATTTGCTATTCCTAAGCTTTTTTTTTCTACCCCCCCCCCCCCCCCCCCCCCGATACTTCTTACACTGATTTACTTACGATAATTCGACGAAGGATGTTCACTCTCCGATGTCGTCTCGAACTTCGAGCTGTTCCACAGTACTAAATATTAGCACTAGGAATACTAGTAACTGGCATTGAAACTGCGGCAACGTAGAATCTAATCAACCCAGAAAGGTCATCGACAGGAGATAATGGGGCTGACCTGTTAGTGGCTTGTGAACTAGGTCAACTGGATACCGTGATGAGAAGACTAGCCACTTCAGCGCGACCATTCTTAGCTGCATGTAGGAGAAAACAGTTGCCCTGTGAATGGTGAACGTTAATATCTGTCACTTTCGCGACGAGAGCCGATAATGGCCACGCGGAAGTGGCATGTTTCCTTCTGGGAGCTGGAATTTATAACATCGATAGTCAACGCCCTACGGGAACACAGCTCTAAACGTAGCGATTACAAGTAATTCGTAGATGACGACAAATACTCAAGATGGCCTGGCAAATACAAAACTAATATCAAGATACTTTTCATTTTTCACTCCAACAATTTGTCATCCGAACGTATTACCAATAGAATTCCTCCACCGGACTACCGTCCGCATCCAGCAGGCTAATCTGCAGGAACATGTCGCTCTTGGGTGATCCCAATCCGCCCACTTCGTCCGGCAGCACCAGCGGGTAGCTGCACATCTCACAGTTCCTGTTTCCAGCGTACAGCGTCAACGGGATCACCGCGGACCCAATAAGATCGTCATGGCCCTGGCGACTTCGGTCAAACACGTGCGCGATAAGGAACTCGTTTTCCCACTCGTCCACCTCGAACTCGAACTTCTCGGGCGGCGTCCAGTGTGGATCGAGGCTGCTCTTGACGCACGAGCTCTTCTTGGTCATGTCGCCCAGCGTGAAGACTACGTACGCGTTGCTCTTGCCGCCCACCTCGTTCGTCGCCGCCACCAGGTCCTGGCACTTGAAGAGCACCACCTTCACCGAGAACGTGTCCTTCCGCATCGTGCTGTGTCCAATGAACTTGTGAAGTACAGTGAAGCGATCAAGCGATCGAGCAAACGGCGACTGTAGTGTCGTTGGCAGATGTTCGACCACCGAGATGTCAATTGAAGCCGTCATCTCGGTGGTGCAGTTTGTACTATTGTCACACAGCTTGTACTGCTAGACAAAATGTGCAATTACTTCTAGTCAGTACCCTAAATACCTGTCATATCTTATGACTCAGTCGTAAGCTAATTCAAGTGATCATGTCGACGGCGAAGCTTCCTCTGACTGTCGGCGTCATCGTCTTCGACGGCGTCATGCAGCAGGACTATGTGGGGGTCACCACGTATCTGGAGCAGCTCCCGACTGTCTGTGACCAACCTGTCAAGTTTATCACCATTTCATTGACGTCGGGGCCTCTACGAAGCAGAAACTCGCTAGGCTTCGGTATGCCGCTGTACGCCACGCATGGATTCAAGGACGTCACGGAGCATATTGACATTCTCGTCATCCCCGGGGGATCTCCCGGTCGCTTGGCGATGCAAAAGAACGAGAATTTTATAAAGTTTCTGAAGGGGGCCGCGGATACGGCGACGCACGTGTTGACCGTGTGTACAGGTTCGGCAATTCTGGCGACGACGGGACTGCTGGATGGCAAGCGAGCGACCACCAACAAAATGGCGTATCATAGCGTCGTGGAGGCCCACCCAACAGTCCACTGGGTCCACAAGGCGCGATGGAAACAAGACGGCAAGATCTGGACGAGCTCCGGTGTCACGGCCGGGATGGACATGGCGCACGCGTTTATGGCGATTACATACGGCCAGGATGTCGCGGAAACGATGGCGCGCTACATGGAGAACGTGTCGAACTCTGACCCTAACGACGACCCATTTGCTACTGTGTAAGAGTTCTGAAAGGTTTGAATTCTCACTCCGTGATATTTGACTATCAAATTCTTGGGGATGTTTTCTTTTGCATGAAAGCATGTCCATTGATACGAGGTAGATTTGTGCTTGTTCGGATCCATGTCAGAATTTCGAGTATTGCTGCTGATCAGCACATTCGATAGCGAGCGAACACTTTATCTTCTCAGTATGAAAAGGAGGGATGAAAACAATACTGGTGAGTTACTTGCGATTCTCTGGAGTCCTACCCCGGTCAGAATCCTTTCATTATTCATACCTAGTCTTAACTCGATATAGATACATTATCGATATCTATTTTTCTGGTTTTGCTGTGTGCACTAGCCTTTCGGATATTTATGTTATCTGTGACGGTTGAACCAGCCGGAGAAGATTACAATAAAGTACCTGTTAGAAATTATTCGCTACTTTCGCGTAACACTCTAGGTTTATCCGATGTTTAATGCAGAGGTTGATCTTGGTCTACCATCCATCAATCGTCATAGCGAAATAGTTCAAGACTACCTATACCATACTTCGTCGTTATATTTGAAAAAATATGTGGTCTGCTTTTAATAAAAGACTGGGTGTGCATTAGTTTCGCAGTCAGCTCTGAGTTCTGGTAGTGCCCATATAAAACATGATAACAGTAAGCAGGAGATGCATGGATAGCATGCATCAAGGGCATCCCGTACGGTATTCGAGTAATTAAGCTCTACGGATGGGGAAAAATAGCAAACGAATTGATCCGCGATACCCAAGAAAAGGAGATTGCATTGTTACGGAAATTCAGCCACCTGTGCCTTGCAAGCTCGGTTTTGATGTTTCTAGCGCCCATTCTACTCAATTTCGTTTGCTTCACTACGACAATTCTACTCGGCAACACATTCGACGTCACCTCAGCATTCTATGTTTTGGCGCTTACGACTGCATATCAAAACGCGTTCAGCGACTTTGCCGATGCGGCAGTTGCAGCAGCTGAAGCCATAACATCCACGAGGTGTTTAACAGCATTTCTCTCTGTGGATGAAGCTATCGACGCCAATAAAGAACAAATACTCAAGAGCAGGTGCTAGAAAATGGAGATATTCAATGGGAGGAAGACTGTCACACCAACACTATCCAACATCAACCTCACACTCGATCCTCAGACATTAACCGTTGTAGTTGGAGCTGTCGGGATTGGCAAGTTCAGTCTCGTCAACGCTATTCTTGTAGAAATGAAACAAGTTCGCGGTGTGCGTGAAGTTCACGGCAACGTGGTATATGCGAGTCAGCAAGCGTAGATCCAGAACCAGACAGTACGCAACAACATCCTTTTTGGTGAGGAATACGATGCGAAATCACTATCGAAATGTTGTCGAGTCATACCAGCTTCTACCAGACTTTGAAATGTTGGACCATGGGGACCAAACAGAAATCGGCGAGCGTGGTATCAATTTAAGTGGCGGTCAGAAAGCGCAAGTAGCTCTGGCTCTGGCTCGAGCGTTGTATCGTGTTCGAAGATTCGACTTCATGGTGTTGGATGACCCTCTCAGTGCGCTCGACGTACATGTGGCGAATGGAGTGTTTCTGGATGGCATTGAAGGCATTGGACGCGGGAAACCCCGCTTGTTAGTGTTGAATTCACACTATCACTTTCTGCGCTATGCACATCGAGTGTTAGTCATGTGGGATGGGCGAATTGTGGGAGATGGCAAATTGGCAGAACTGGAACAGGAATTTCCGTTCCTACTCACTGCATCAGTGCGAGTTAGTGACCATCGGAGGATGATATTATCGATACAAATGTTGTGAAATTAAGCTGAAGAGCGAAAGCGTGACGTCAGAAAAGC
Organism: Phytophthora cactorum; assembly: GCA_016864655.1. Taxonomy (NCBI): domain Eukaryota; phylum Oomycota; class Peronosporomycetes; order Peronosporales; family Peronosporaceae; genus Phytophthora; species Phytophthora cactorum. The sequence continues at coordinate 297,617 of NHQK01000014.1, read as the reverse complement.
TGATTTCTCAAGAGGACCGACAAATAGGTACTGTTCACATCCAAAGCTATATCAACTACCTGTCCTCTTCGGAATGGGATGGACGCATACAGTACTTTGCGGGATAACTGTTTACTGTCGCTCAGATTGCACTATTTTCCTGTGATTGGTTTTTGAGTCGGTGGTCTCGAGGGTCAGTACCTCTGAGTCAAATGAACTCATTGGCAGTGTACGCAGGGATAGTTGTAATTGCATAATCACTTGTTACTGCCCGGTGTTTCTTCGTCATCCGAACTTGTATGACATGTTCGATTAAGATCCACTTCAAGTATCTTCGCAAAGTATTGGCCGTTCCAAGTCCGACATACTTCGGCGTGACACCCATTGGACGAATCTTAAACCGATTCTCACGAGACCTTGACGAAGTTGACAATCCGCTTCCGTACTGGGGTTTGTGGTTACTACTGTGTGCTTTTCAGGTGGTGTCGTCATTTAGTGTTTGCGCGGTTGTGAATCCTTTTGTGCTTCTCATGTACACCCCTGTGGGGTATGACTGCTGTATTGCTGCAAAAGTCTACTTGTGTTCAACTCTTGAGCTAAAAAGACTTGACGGTGTCTCGCGGTCACCTTTTCTCAACTTGGTGTCCGATACAATTTCATCTTACAATATGGCGGATGCATTCGCAAAGCGATGCAAAGAACTTCTCAACAACAACATGAAATTTTACTTTATCATGCATGCGGCATCCCGTTGGTTCGATATGCGGACAGATTGGTTTGTATCTGTCATCATAGGCACTGTTGCCCTTCTTGCTGTTGCAACTAAATCAACGATTGGAGCTTCCGTTGCGGTTCTTATTAATAGCTTAACCTACGCTGCACAGCTGTCTTCTACATTCCAGAGGATGACTACACTTTCAACTCGGGTGGAGAACAGCATGACTTCCTTTGAACGCATTGCCCACAACAGCTCACTTGAGGAAGAAGGCGACCAATGTACAAAGACTCCCTTCTCCAACATGGCCCCGTTCTGGCAATATCATCTTTGAAAAAGTCACATTGCGGTATCGAAGGGACCTGCCGATCATACTCAAGAATGCTTCCGTTAAAAGTGGCGAAAAAGTAGGAATATGTGGACGAACGGGATGTGGGAAGAGCTCACTAATGAGTGTACTATTTCGCGTCGTTGAGATCCCGAACGAAGGTCGCGTTCTCATTGACAACGTGGATATCGCAACTATTACGGTGCGCAGCTACGCTCGAAGTTGACTATTATTCCACAGGATCCGATGCTGTTCAGCGGCTCACTACTGATCCCGTTTGCGGACAAAAGTGACGCGGGGTTGTGGGAAGTGCTGCGTAAGGTGTATTTGCATGATACAGTGGCAGCGTGGGGCAAAGGACTCGACTATGAGGTGACCGAGAAGGGCGATAATTTCTCTGTTGGACAGTGACAGCTAGCCTCTGCATTGCACGGGCGCTCATTCGGATAGCAAGGTGATCGTGATGGATGAAGCCACAGCAAATGTCGACCAGGAATCGGACAAGTTGATCCAGCAAACAGTGAAAGAGAGATTTGGGAACGGTGACCAGACAGTTATTTGTATTGCGCACCGCATCGATGCTACCATCGACAGTGACAAGATTTTGGTTTTGGATGCAGGCGAAGTGGTGGAGTTCGACAGCCCTTCTGCACTATTGCAGCTGAAAAATGGAGTTTTCAGGTCTCTTGTCAGCTCTGGGAACGCATCTTCTCCAACCCACTGATACTCAAAGAGATGCTTTTCCGAAACTACACGTATTGCCGAGCATCGGAAGTGCTTGCATTTTATGTAAATATAAAGTTTCAGAACATCGCCTTCTCTTATAAAACGTAGCTTTGCAATCGTTATCGCTGTGTTATTCATTTGTCCACCTTGCTCATGATGCAGCACCAGTCCCGCAGTATTCTGGTGTTCTAAGGCTAACATCGTACTACCGTAAAAATCGGCCCCAGTGCAACAAACGGGTGTCCCCAAATCTATGGGTGCCACATCCTCCTGAGACAGATCTCTAAAATTATATCGTCTATCTGTACGGGACGGATGTCATCGAAAGGGCTCAACTAGAAAACCTTAATGAGGTTTTATAATTGACTTGACTTTTGTCAAAAAATCGGTGGTACCGGTACGGTAGTAGTATAAATCGAAAACGTGGAATTTTATATATCAAATCAGACAAACGTCAGATCTGCGCGTCCGGTCATGGCAACCTCTTCCGCTGCGTCTGCCGCGCTGGCCACGGGCTCGGCCGAGTCGGCCATGCCGTCGGCCACCTCCACATCCTTCGTGTACCTCATCTACGCCAGTGTGTACTCGTGCGGAGCGTTGTTCCTGATCCCAGGGTTCGTTGCCGGCCGTCGCATGGTGCGAACTTGGCGTGGAGACGACACGGCTGTGCGGCTCTATGGACTGCTGACCCTTGGGGCATCGCTGCGGGCCGCGGCCTTCATCCTCGTGGCCCTGTGGATGCTGGCTCTATTCCAGTCACACGCCAACGGACTATTGGATCGAGACGCAGCACACCTCCACTTGTCCTATCTGCAACTGGTATTCCTATGGCAGGTACTGGGTGCTTCGGCGTCGCTGGTACTGGGCGGAGTCTTCCTTTTGGTGTTCAATACATGGGCGGCCATGGTGGACAAAGTGCAGGGAACCGGCCACAACTTTAACTCAAACAAACACAGAGTCGGAGACCGGGACACGGACGCTCTACTGCAGAGTCTGCACACTCGAGGTGCCCCTGATGTCGACGAGAGGAGGGATAGTGGGGCCATTGCAGCGCCAGACTCACCGTTAAAACCTCCGCCGCCACCGAGACTTTTGTTCATTCGACTCATGGTGGCCGTGTACTTGCTGCAAATGGGTATGTTCCTATTCGCGAGACAAGATCCGAGAAGTAAAATCCGACGCAGTTTGCTGCTAGTGGCCACAGTATTGCTGGGGTGTTGTTGGGCCGCGTGTGTGGTTTTGTTACCAGCCTATGGAGAAAGAATGTGTGTGCTACTGGACAAAGTGGCCGAGGATGTGACGCACCGCAAGAGAAATATCCGACGTATTGCAGTCATAGCGGCGGTGTTTTGCCTCATGCACACAGCGTCATCTATGCTACTCGCAGCGTCGCAGTGTACACCACCGTCGGATGAAGCATCGAGCTCAATTGTAGGGAACACGACACATCCGAGTGATATTCACTGGCCGCATATTCCGCTTCAGCACGTCGTACAAGCCAACCCAGCCTTCTTCTTCCCGTCGGGCACAGCAGAGGATGGAGCGGCAAATTCTAATGATGGATTACTCCGCTGGGTCGTGATGATCGAAGTGCTCGAGTTCCCAATTGAGTGGGCAATGCTGATGGCGTTGCTGTGCGTGCTACCCACTCGCTCTGCACTACCAGCATTCAGAGGATATCGACCAATTCCAGAGAGAAAAAACTGGCAGCCCTAAGGAAAAAAAAGCATTACTAAAAACTATTATACAAGTATATATCGAGTTTTGTAAACGCTTACCATTTTCATGAATATCTTACAACAAGCGAGCTAAAGCTGAACCGGACTTCCCTTTGAAGACGAGCTGGTCTACCAATGCACAGGCGTCTGTTTTTACAGTGAAAGACCTCGTCGGAACGGGAAGGAATTGTTTCTTGGCGGAGCTGTACTTGAAGAACTGTGAGATCTTTTCGCTGCTTTCAAGTTTCGGCGGTGCTCGTGATGAATTACTTGGCAACAACGAGAAAATCCGAGTGGCAAAGTCTCGATCCACGTGGTTCTCGTACAGTGCACGAAATTTGAGTTCCTTCGCAGATTTGAGCAGAACAATGAAGTTGTCGCAGGTTGACTCGGCTAGAGCTTGCAGAGCTAACATGCGCTCTTTTTCCATCGACCCGCCAGCTAGAAGTGTAAACTCCAGAGCATTCTGCACTAGCTGCCGGTTTGATGCCCTTTTTGTATAGATCGAGTTGGAGAAAGAAAGTGGTCGATGCATTTGTCGCTGCTGCCTATCCTTTTGCTGTTGAAGTGACGAATCCCGCGCTTGTTGTAACTTTTGCAGCTTCTTCTGTCGAAGCTCTTTGAGCCTCTCTTCGCGAGATTTTGCTGATATAGTGGCGTTATTCTCTTCTTCTAAAGCAATATACGTCGCGACAGGAGCTGGTGTGGTCACGGCCAGTTTACTCTGAAGGTCTCTCGAAGCATGATGATTAGATGGCCTGAGCGATCCGCAAGAAGAGGGGTGCTCGGTACTACTGGGACTCGAAGATTCATCTGTAGCAGGAATAATCGTAGAACGCCGAGATCGCATTGGCACTCGGCCACGATGTGTAAATGGAACAGCGAAGGCAACCTCAGACGTCAACAGTTCATCTTCCTTGGTTGTGGCGAATATACCTGCATTGCGCTCTTGTTCGTAGTTAGTACGCGTGCTCCCCCACATCATCTGTGTTAAGGCTTCATCTTCATCTTCCGCTTGGTTGTTAGACTTCGTGCTCACTGGCTTGACTGTAGCTCGCACAAAAGAAGGCTTTACAGATTCACGCTCCGCGGGTTTCGAGAAGGATATACTCGAGGGTTGCCTCTGATCATAAGACTTTTGAGAATCACGCTCTCTCGACGTGCTGAGAGTTGAAAGCGACCCAGCGGGAGAAATAGCAGGCGTTGAGCACGCCACGGGTACTTCCCCTTGTTTGTGACGTTCTTGCACAGCAGACACTCTCGTTGTGTTGTCTCCCTCGCATTTTGATGATATCGGAGAGCTCTCCATTTGCTCGAAAACTTCAGTGGGTTTAAAGCTTTCTAAACGTTCTTGACTCCTAGTTGGGGACGCCGTTTTACACGGTGGAATCTCGTTTCCAAAGCTTCGTGGGCTCTGATCGCGGTATGAAGGTATTGCTTCCGTTTTCAGCGAGTCGTTTCCATTTGTCAAGTCCGAGGGTGCATGTTCATCATCGCTGTGTGCCTGTTTGTAAGGGGTTTGAAGCGCCTCAGTCGTGTTCAGTTTACCCGAGCTTTGTTGATCACTGCAGCCATTTTTATTTGACACAGTCTCCTCCTCTCTTTGTTTCGCTGATCGATTGTTTGTCGACCATCCTGTTGGCTTCATTTGGCGTGAGTGGCGACCGGTTACTCGTTTCCCTTGTTGAACGGTTCCTTGCCTTTGACGAGCTTGTTGCTGTCGCTCTATCATCTCTTCGCGCTCAAGTCTTTTTGCAGTGTACTCGAGCTCCCACCAAATCCGTGCACCGAGTTTATCCCTGTAGTTTACTACAGGCTTTGGATTCTGCATTGACAATTCTTTTTCGCTTTGAATGGTCGATTCAGAGTGTTCAGGAAAGTCAACCGCAGCCATCCGCACAAAAGAACCCCCCTTCTCATCGCTATTCGGTACGTTGCCTTCCAGCGATCTGCCAACAGCATCGTCGCCATTCTCATCCGAAGGGTTTTCACTATCAACACTCCCAGGCACTTCAACAGACGAAGAAGCATTTGCCGCCTTGTCTAGCGGTCGAGGTGAATCAACACTTGCTTGAGTGTTGTCCCCAGCTTGATTAGTAAAAGTACTAGACTCATTTCTAACATGAGAAGATGATCCCGGATTATTGTCTTCCGTTTTTGTCACCTTGATCAAAGTCTGAGGGTGATTTTTATGCTGTGATGTCTGCACTTCGTCGGATCGGATCACTCCACCAGCGTCATGTTCTAATTTCGTATCATCACCATCACGAACTCCATCGTGGGCTTTATCATGCACTTCTTCATTGCCAGCATCCACTTCACGCTGCTCTTCTACGATTGCTTCTTTATCATCTCCACGGCTCTTACGCGATACGCTGCTAGTCAAACCTTCGTTTTCTTTCGGCTCAACTCCAGTATCTTTTGTTGGTTGCTGTGCCAGCACTGTCTTCCTTAACACCTTGCCATCACAGCTTTGCCACGCAAATCCCTGCTGCAAGCGGACTCCTAGACCCAATCCAGTTTCTTCTTCAATACATTCTTTCTTGATGACCGTGAAATCTGCAAGTGATGATGATACTCCAGTTCGTCTAGACCGTGAGCTCTGGAGTTGATTATTATCATGTAGATCCACTTCGTCTCCACCAACCGTTTCATGTGAATCCATTTCTTCTCCAAAAATAGTTGCAGCAGTAGCTTCACCCTCCAAGTTGCCTGCATAGTTTTTTAGGGCAATTTCGTCTTGTGTATTCCGCGCAGTATCATCCGAACTATCCATCACTTGTTCACTCGATGTCAGCTTCGTTGAGCTTTTCTGAGGCACGCCAAATGAAAATATTGACTTGGTCAAGTATGGCTTCGTGCTCGAAACATCGCGGTACACAGAGAACTGAGGAGACACAGGAAGTAATTTGTCTTTGTCAGGTTCTTCATCTCGGGTAGCATCATCATCGTCCACCACAGACCCAGATTGATTGCCAATCACATCCTGGTTGTTGTTGGAGTCTCTTGATCTTCTCGATTCTGGAGATCGAACACTCGGGTGTATCTGGCTAGGATCGTCAACACTTGATCGCACTTGGGTGCTATTACCTGGACTGTTCGAAGGCTTGAAGACACTATCTGCCATGTGCTGATTCTTCTCACCGTGAGTGACTCCTAATTGAATCGAAGTACGCTCTTCCTCTTGCTGATTGAGCGATTTCGAGCCCATAACCACTGCCCAAACATTGTATGTCGCTCCATCCTCTCGTAATGTTGGCAGTTCATTATACATCTTCTTGATCAAATCGCTCACACTCTTTACAACTTTCACGCGACCAGGACACACGTACAGTAGTATCTGACGCTTCTTTCTATCGTCCACGTCGTCATTGCGATCCTGAGGAAACCAAATCACGGCTTGTCCGCCTGCTGCTTGCGATGACGCCGACAACACGATACAAGTATCTGTTTCGCTCATTGCTGCTCGATCTTCTAGCTCCTGAATCTCCATACTCAGCGTATCCGCCACAGTCCCTTCAAAGTCCCACGTCACGTCAGCGACTTCAAGTTCCGCTAACGGAGACTGTCTACACAACTTGTTGTTCTGCTCGCTCTGTAAATTCATGAGAAGTTTCCGAACGTCAACAGTAGCATCAAGCTTGAGATGCTTCGGTAATTGCTGCCCACATCGATGTGCTTCCACAACCATCGGCGCCAACACGGACTTCGTACAGATTTCTTGTACTGTCGCTGTAGAGGAGAGGATTCGAGCAGCGAAGTCCAGACATGATGCGAGCGAAGCTGTCGGCGTTAAGGTCTTCTTCTTGCTCATATTCTGACGTTCACACAAGTCTTAAGTCTACAGAAGCGACGAAACGATTCCAACCTGGTTGTTGATTATTTTTACGCACCTTTCAAATGCGATGCAGCACCAGTTACACACCTTCATTTTTCAAGGCTACTAAGCAGTAGACTGCTGTGTCAATCCTTCGAGTCGAGCTACAAGCTTCTCGTTCTTCTCGCACTCCTTTTGGAACTCTCGAATTGCATTCACGTACATTCGTTCGTGTTCAAGCAGCAACTGATACTTGCTGTCCAGTGTCTCCACACTGAACTGGTGGTCGTCTCGAGCAGTCTGCTGTTTGGCGACGGTCCCTTGCACATTCTGGATAATGTTGTCGATTTGCATGAAGAAGGCCTGCGTAGCTGTCTTGGAGCCCATTGCGACGTCAAAGTTGTCGTTGATACTGTTGATGAGCGAGATCTCCTTCTCCAGAAATTCGTGCGTGGTCTTCAGTGTGTTGTACACGCAGTAATACTTGCGTGTTTCATCGAGTGTCAACGCTACCTCGTCATAAAGCTCGAGGAATCGCTTCTCGTATTGCACCAGCTCAATCCGCGTAGGGATCTCGTCGATCTGCTTCATCTTGAGATGCAGCGCTCGGGTCTGCTTGGCTGCTGCAACCTTCATATCCTTGTACTTCTGGGCCATCTGAGCGTGCATCTGCTCGATTTCGTTCAGACGCAGAGCTTCTTCATCTTGATTGCTAGCGTCTTCCGCCACTTGGAGTTTCAGCTTCTCAACGCGCTCTTTCAGCGCCTCTACTTCAAGACGACACTTGGTTCGGAACTCATTCTTCTCACTCTTGAGAGCCTCGTTTTTCATCACTAATTGACGCAGTCGGGCCAGGTGCGCTTGAGTATTTTCGTCCTTTGGTGTCTGAGCTTCCACTTCTGCTATTTCATGCTTACAAGCAGAGAGTGCTTCATCCAGTGCTGCAGCTCGAGCCTGGCTCTCCTTTGTCTTAGCGTCCAAGTTTTTTTCCTCTTGGATCAGTTGCTGCACTTGCAGCTCGTGCTCCTTCAATTGAGCCCGCACGAAGTGCAACGGGGACTGCACACTAGATCCAACATGACCTTCAGCAATCACCTGCTTGTCTTCAGGGGCTGAAACAACTCTTTGCAGTAATTTCGCCTCGCGTTCATGGCGTTGATTCAGCAGCGCCTGTTGTTCTTCCTTCGCCTGTTTCATTGCCTTTTGGTATTGTCTGTCGAAATCTGCAGCGTGCGGATCATTCCTCTTCGTCCTTCTCAATCCTCGCATGCTTCCTCCTCGTGGCTTCGATGCTCCACCTGAAGCAATTGCTGCAGCTTGACTTGCAATCTGAGCCATAAAGTCCACTTGGTCTTTCCCTTCTTCCTTTCTATCCATCGCCGGTTCATCATCGACAGCAACTGTAACTCTTTCTCCATATTCTAGCAAACACCTTTGGATTAATGCATCCTCATTTTCCTCCGCTTCCCCTTCCGCTGCAACATACTGCCAGCGTCTTTTAGGCGCGTATGCATCCAATAGAAACTGGACCTCTTTCTTCAGCGGCGCGACAAGTTTCCTTTCCTTTGCTGGGCTAATAACTTGCAGAAATGCTCTCTCTCGCCGGATTTTATCCAAATGGTGAGCTTCTTTCCCCTCATCGATCAACCACTGTACGAGTTTCTGCACTGTTTCAACGTCTCCAAAGTCCTGGAGCAGCAATTGATGCGGCTGGATCGCCACGGGGCAGGAATAACTAAGAGCTTCGATGCAGCGCACCGCCTCCTCTGCAAGCCCCAGGCGAGGCTTCATCTTGTCGTGGGACTGGAACAGCACGTCCCATTGTACTCTACCCTTCTCGGCGTCTTCTCTCTTGACAATTCGCTGCAATAGCCACGCGATGCCACTGAGAACGCGGTCGAAGGCGCTGTACGAGTTTATATGCGCTTTGGGAAATCCCGCGGTCTCTAGAGCGTGTAAGACGCGGGACAACTTGGCAGCGGCCTCCGTGCCGTACTCTTCCGCAAGATCATAAGCGTCGGGAGGCGCTTGCGGAGCTGTCGAGGCGCTGGGAGCCGAGGAAACCCACGTCGAGCTGAACATGCTGCGGAACCAAGAGTGATGATCAAATTGAAGATCCTATTAAATTCGTTTAAGTACGAATAAAACGAGCAACTTTTCAGCACCTCAAATTTACGTTGCAGCATCAGATGTTCAGAGTGATGGTCTCTGAGCCCGTCGACGAACACATAGTCAGTTCAAGTGAGTGCGTCACTTCGCAACGTATCCGCAAAGACATGTCGGACACGACGCCTTCCGTGGCACGCATGCGCGCCATCCTGCGCCAGATCTCGGCCGGTGGGCAGCCTGCCTCTGTCTCCCCTCCATCTACCCCCTCCCCTCCATTGGCACTGAGTCCCGCCACGCGCTGGAACGGCTGGGGCTTCCAGGACACGAAGCTCCTCGTCAACTCGAACAAAGTGATCGAGATTTCCGGTGCTCGCTATGCCGAAGTGTTCGCCAATGCACCGGACCGCACGCTGCCGTCGCTGCTACCCTGGGCCGAGAAGCGACTCGGACTGGATGCTGATCGTCGCAGCGCGCCCAGTATCACATGTCCCGAGGAACTGCGGCTTAAAAACCAGTTGGATGAAGGTGGAGAGACGTATAAGAGACTCAATCAGTTCCTACACTTGGCAAGCGAAGAGCTTGACATAAAGACTAGCACGACAATTGAAGAGCGCGTGCGTCACGGCCACGGACAGACCTGTGAAGATGTGTTCAGACTCCGCCACGTGCGGGACGTTGAGAGAGTTCCAGACGCTGTGGTGTGGCCCACGAGTCATGAACAAGTGGAGGTGTTAGTGAAGGAAGTGACGCAAAAATTCGCAGATCATGTCTGTTTTATCCCTTTTGGCGGAGGGACCAATGTCACCAACGCTCTGGAGTGCGACCCTAAGGAGCGACGTGCCATTGTATCGCTGGATCTGGGCGAGATGCGACGCATTGTGAGTGTGGACAGAGAGAACATGATAGCAGTCGTGGAGGCTGGTATTACCGGACTGGATCTGCATGAACGTCTGCGTCACCGTGGACTTACACTTGGACATGAGCCGGACTCGTGGGAGTTCTCAACACTTGGCGGATGGATTGCGACGCGTGCGTCCGGTATGAAGAAGAATACATACGGAAACATTGAAGATCTGGTGGTGAACACCACGACAGTGACGCCACAAGGAACGATGCAACGTGCTGCCAATGTGCCTCGTGCTGCAATGGGACCGGACATGAACAACGCTATGATGGGATCAGAGGGGATCTTCGGAGTGCACACTCTGGTGACACTGCGTCTCCGTGAGTTTCCTACTGTGCAAGTGTACGACTCGCTCATCTTCCCGAGTCTTGAGCACGGAGTAGCAGCTTTGAAGGAGATCACACGTGCTGGGTGCGAGCCGGCGTCGCTGCGTCTACTGGACAACACGCAGTTCCAGCTGGGTCAGGCACTTAAGACGTCATCTACGACTAACAAGTTCACTGCTGGAGTCATCGACTTTGCAAAGAAGACGTACGTGACCAAAATCCGTGGCTTCGACGTGAATGAAATGTGCGCAGCCACTGTTTTGCTTGAAGGAGCGAGTCACCAGAAGGTAGCAGAGCAGCAAAAACGCATCCAGACCATTGCCAAGCGTCATGAAGGCATGGTTGGCGGCGAGGAGAATGGTAAGCGAGGCTACTTTTTCACGTACATCATCGCGTACCTGCGAGACTTCGCTCTGGACTACTACTTCATGAGCGAGTCTTTCGAGACTTCCGTTCCCTGGACGAATGCGCGACAACTTATCACCGACATCAAGTTGGCTATCAACTCGGTGGCCGCGAAGCGTGACGTGAAGATTCCGCCACTAATTGCCTGCCGTATTTCACAGGTTTACGACACAGGCGTCTGTGTGTACGTGTACTACGGCATCAACTACTTCGGCGTTAATGAACCCATGACGCTCTTCCGTGAAACAGAACTTGCTGCTGTGGATGCCATCGTGCGCAATGGTGGCGCTCTGTCGCACCACCACGGAGTCGGCAAGCATCGTCTTGCGTGGCTGCCGGCAGCAGTCTCACCTCCAGCCATCGCAGCTATCCAAGGGATCAAGAGTGCGCTGGACCCCACAAACGTGTTTGCAGTGACCAACCTGCAGCCGTCCAAGAACCATGTCGAGTGTAAGCACGAAGCTTAGATTTCCTCGCGTGGATAGATGTATCGAAAGTGTGTTGAGAAGAATAATGAACGATGATTCAAGAAAATGACCCATCGAGGCTTTGTGTATATGTACAGTACTATATCCAACCAGCGGTTCTCGCTGCAGTAGGACATCAAACATCTTCGCCATGATCATAAACCCGTTGAAACTCGCTGCATGCAGTTGCATGCGTTGCTTTGACCGCGCTCATACCATAAGGCCAATTGTCCGATATAGGAACACAGATTCCCTTCAAAGACGGCCAGCGCTCGCTTGGGTCATCCGGGTTACTCTTGTTTGCCTCCACCATCGTAAAAAATCGCACCAGGCCCCTAGACAAGTGAGTTTCTTGCGCCCTGTACATTACCACGAAGTTCTACCGCCATATTAGCAGTGACAAAATGTACACGTCTTCTTTTAATAAGAAGACGTGTCCACTGAAGGTTCATCCCAGTGCGGTATGGTGCGGTCGCCATACCATTCCTCACCTCCTTTGTTCGAGGCACCGCCTGGACTAGAAGTCTGGAATTCTGAAGAGAACATTGAAGGCCACGCTCCTGATATGACCTACCGGTAATACCGGCGGTATGGAGCATGAGCAAGCGAAGTTGTCATGTGCCCGCCCAAACTCTGATTCGTTAAACGAAGACCGCCGAAATCGGATGTTGAAGCGTCTCAACCGGATTGGATAGTGCGCCATCCAGACCCCAAGCAGCATTTGGTCGATTTTTGTTATGAAGTCGAAGTGAGCAAGCAACGTAGCCGCGTACATAAGGCGCGTGCCACCACCAAGCAGCACATCTGCGTTCCAGAACGATTGGCCCGCGGCAACAAGCGGACACCGTCAGATGGCTTCGCATGAAACAGGCGGATGGCGAGCCCATGTTAAACCGCGCCTGGAATCCAAGCACTGGATTGCTCACTGCTGCAGCTTTTCAAGATCTCCAGTGCGCAATCTACAGATTCAACACTTCGGTATCCGATAAAAAATTGTAAATTGTAGCCCCTGCCGTCGCTCGTGTTTGTTGCATTGTAGATTCCCCGTACATTTCGTCTACAGCACATGTACCTACACTGTTCTTCAAGTTTGTCGCTTCGTTCTAGGTGAACTTCATTATCGTCTTCGCCCTTCAAGTCGAAGTGAAGCTCGGACGAAGAATCCTCGTCGAGGATGCATGTACATGTAGAGGCGCATATTGGTAGCTTTGGTAAATATTCATGAAGGATTACGGGGTAGATCACACCCGAGGACTTGCATATACATGTAGCGAGAAAGTAAGGGTGACCATTGTTGTAAAGTACCCGTATATCACGGCGATGATGTATCGCAAGGCGAACATGAAACATATTCGTAAAAATGTAAGATTTGCTGTCTCTTTTACGCTTTTACGCTGCAGCCCTCTACATGTATGTCCACCAAAAATTATGTTTACGGTTTTTTTTTTACCGATTTGCTTTTCTTTTTTCACTTGAATCGAACGTTATTAGTACATCCGCGATATAGGTACCCAGCTTGATCTACACTCCTCATCACGCGTTTTTGTCAAAATTCCCTTTGTTTCGCATACAACCGCTCCGATTGGTCGAAACTGGTAGGCTCCAAGCAGAAAACCCGCGAAAACCAATATCCCTCCTTTGACGTATACATAAAACTGTTTAGTCAACGTCGATAGCATACAAAAGTTGCCTGCAATCTGTTATACTAACCATCACTCCTGCATTCCTTGCCACTGACGTCAGCGCTTGAGGACGAAAGGTGTCACATGCTTTTCATTCCTGCATTTGCAGTCTAACAACCACACGTCTTCCAAGGATTACCAACACTCTTTACCAACATGCCGCACAAGGTCTGCCTCGTGGGCTCCGGCAACTGGGGCTCGGCCATCGCGCGTATCATCGGCGAGAACACCAACAAGCTGCCTGAGACGTTCGAGCGCGACATCAACATGTGGGTTTTCGAGGAGCAAGTGAACGGCCGCAAGCTCACGGAGATTATCAACTCGGAGCACGAGAACGTCAAGTATCTGCCTGGCTACAAGCTGCCGGAGAACATTATCGCCGTGCCGGACCTTCTCGAGGCCGTCCGAGACGCCGACATCCTCATTTTCTGTGTGCCGCACCAGTTCCTGGGCCGCATGCTGGTCTCTATTAAGGAGCAGGGCCTCAAGGAGAGCGCCATGGCTGTTTCCCTCATTAAGGGCATTGACTTTGATGAGAATGGAGTCGTCCTCGTCTCAGACCTTATCCGTAAGGGCCTGGACGTTGATTGCAGTGTCCTCATGGGCGCTAATGTTGCCAACGAGGTGGCGGCCGGCGACTTCTGCGAGTCCACGCTCGGCTGCGCTGATCTGCGCCACGGTGCGCTGTTGCGCGAGTTGTTCAACGCCCCCACGTTCCGCGTGGATGTGGCCCTGGACCCACACGGTGTGGAGATGTGCGGCGCTCTGAAGAACGTCGTGGCACTTGGCGCCGGCTTCTGCGACGGCCTCAAGTACGGCGGCAACACCAAGGCTGCCATCATTCGTATCGGTCTGAGCGAGATGAAGAAGTTTTGCTTCAAGTACTTCGACGGTGTCAAGGAGGACACGTTCTTCGAGAGCTGTGGCATTGCTGATCTGATCACCACGTGCTTTGGCGGCCGCAACCGCAAGTGCGCCGAGGCCTTCGTGACCCAGAAGACCACGTGGGAGGAGCTTGAGAAGACCATGCTTAACGGTCAGATGCTGCAGGGCACGCTCACGTCCAAGGAAGTGTACGGCATCCTCAAGGAGCACAACGCTACGGACCAGTTCCCTCTGTTCACGGCCATCTACCGTATCGCCTTCGAGGGCGCCGACCCCGCCACTGTCACCCAGCTCGAGTACCCGCAGTAAAGCGAACACGCTATGACTAATATATTACCCATTCATTGAGTGACATTCAATAGACCACCAACATGGATACTTTTGCATTAGCACTGATAATTTTTCAGAGACACGCAGTGCGATTCTCAAAAGTTGTCGTTGCCGTTTCAAATCTCTGCCAGATCAGCCGGCAGCCACTCGATTGTCCTCACTTTTTGCCATTGTCAAACTCGCATTTATTCTCCTACAGTCATGAGCGGCAAATTTCCAGGCGTTTACAAGGAGCCATTCACGCGCGACTACGCGCGTCTGCATCAAAAAATCACAAAAGAGGCATGTGTGCAACTCGACGAGAAGGGATACGTGGTGATCGACGACTGCTTTGGCCACGGCTGGGCAAGTGCATTACTCGAGGAGATGCGGTGGCTCAACGACCACGACCATTTCAAGCCCAACAAGACGCAATTCGCACTCACGCAGAAGGGTACGGACGGCAAACCGCAAGCTTTCCACTTCGTCAAGCCCCATATCTTCGAGGTGGATTTACACGACGCCTCACTACGCACAAAAGTGCCCGAACTTGATGCGCTTTTCCACTCGACGGAGCTGCTGAATGCCTTGACAAAATATTTGCCACAGTACGATTTGCAGTTTAGCACTTCGGATCGGACACTCAAGTTGCAACGCAACGCTGGAAACGGAGGCTGTTTCCCGTGCCACTACGACAACCCTGGAGCTCCTAACAAGCGAAAAGTGACGTGTTTGCTCTACCTCAACGAAGGCTGGAAAGAAGGCGACGGGGGCGAGGTGCAACTCTTCCCTTTCTTGCAACAACCTGTGACTGTGGCACCGAAAATGGGCCGCGTGGTGCTTTTCCAGAGCGATTGGATGTTGCATCGGGTTTTGCCATCTCACGCTGAGCGCTATGTGCTCACAATTTGGCTGGATGGCGCTAAAGTGAACGCACCAGAAGACTCGCAATTGAGGTTGCAACAGAGCGATTTGGCCGATTGGTTTGGCTTTTTGGAGCGATTGCGTCGGTCTCCGGTGCAGCGATTGTTGTCCCGAGGCGTGTACGAGGAGGAATACTACGAGTCGTTGATGGAATGTATGCAGAGTACGTCCACTGAAGGCTGCGTAGAGCTGCTCAAGTCGCACGAGACGCATCTGGAGAACGTGAAGCGCAACGTTCCTTTGTACAACTTTATCAAGCGACTTCGAGACGTTCGAGCTATGAACAACGAAGACCCAAGGTACTTGGGCTAAATTTCGTGAAATTTATTCAATGGAATCTTGGCTACGCTAGGGCATTGGGGCGATCGAAACCTTGCAAGATGAAGCTGCAGTTTGCTGCGTATGGGATAACGTTCCATTCGACTGGAGGCTTGGACCGTAAAGCTTCTTCCTCACGCATCTTTTGCTGACGTTGAGCTTCGTTGTCGCGATGGTGCGAGAGTTGTTGCAGTCTGGAGAACACGTCAAGAGGCAGCGGCGATGGTGGACGAGGGACATCCGTTTTATCTTGCAATTCGTTCGTCAGGAGCTTGCGCTGCTTTTTCTTGAGCAGCCACTTGGACTTCTTACTGATAATCGGTGTAAAAGTCAACTTGGGTGGCAAAGGAGGAGTTTTTCGAGGCTTAACCATGCGACCAGAGAGCTCTGAGTCAAGTTTCCCGCTTCGAATTAGTGCAGCGTAGATCTAGCAACATACAGGGAGATCAGTGGTGAGATTGTCAACGCATAAATCCAAGTTCTTTACCTTTTCAGATTTTGCATTGATCCGTGGCGTGAAAGTTGTCTCCTTGGCCTCTTTCGCCTTTTCAATCGCAGCACGAACTTGCTGTCGTTGCTTCTTTTCTTCTTGGTACGTGATGAAATCGTCCAGCGATCGCCTCATCATCTCTTTCTTGCGCTGGATAGCGAAAGACGCGTTCATCTTGCTGCACATTGCCATAAACCGCAGGCAGGCCTGGGTATGGCGAACTCCATCCACACGAGAAGTTCCAGTCTGAGCAACTTTGGACGGACTTAAGTCGCAGGTTTCAGAGCGACTGGTGTTGCCATGACTGCAAATACAGGGAGTTTTCACGCTCTCCTGGAGATCAATCGCTCTGTCACGACTCAGTTCTTCCTCACGTTGTTGCTCCAGCTTTGCTCGCTGCAGACGTTTCTTGGCTAAGAGTCTGGCCTGTCGCTCGGCAAACGTTGGGAATTGACTAGTGAGCTGTCGACTCTTGCTGTTCATCGTTGGAGCGAAGCGATACTCGATGTTCTCCTGCGTCTCCGTATCTCGTCTCCTGGCTGTGAGTCTCCGAGCTTTCTTCTCCTCGAAGACGCGGAATCGAGCCGTCATCTGAGCCACTTTATGTGGCGAGAGTGGCGCAGCTTTGCCATGTTGCTGCGAAAAAGTCTCAAGAAGAGCACGTTGTGCATCCTGATCCAGTTTCTTCGATGAACGATCAGCTAGAAACTCTTCCAATGAAGGTTTCGTTGAGAATTTGTGGTGTACTGGCACCGACTCACGTTCAGGAGGTTCATTGATCTCCTCTTCGTCGACTTGCATATGATCTTCTGGAGTGATGAACAATCGTTGTTGGAGTAGATCCAGAAGCTTTTCATCTTCCACGTCCGAAGACTGAGACGTAGACGAGGATACTCCCAAGTAATTCCCCAGTTGCTCGGCTAATACAGAACTATCGTCTTCAGGATCTTCATCGTCTTCGAACTGGTCCAGTGCATCTCCGTCGACACCTTCATACCCCTCGTCGTCATCTTCGTAATCGTTCAGTTCATCCATAAATGTTGATAGCTGAGGTGGCGAGTTCAACGTGAACTGCTTCCTTGTCGTTGGCATCGACTGCATCGCTGCGGCTTCTTTTCGACAAAACGCCTCTTGCAGCAAGAGTCGTTTCAACACGGGCCTCGGATATAAAAACAAGGCTTGAGGTTGGCCAATTTTCTTGAACAATTCTTCTCAACACACTTTCGAGCTATGGAGATATCAATCCACACGAAAAAAGCCTAGTATTTACTGATGGTTTGAACATGGTGGAGGCAAACAGTATCCTGGTCTTTACCGGCGGAATTCGAATGTGTTTCTAGCGGGGGAAATCAGTCTTCATGTGTTGACAGTGTACTTGAAGTACATCACACGAGCTTTCAGAAATGAAAATTGCTACTGGCACTCATTGCTATGGCAAGTGCATTAACCACGGGCCTATCAATGAATGGAACGAGGCAATTGCATTGAGAAGAGACTGTGCGGCGAGTTTTTACTTCCGTATTTTTGGAAACAGAAGAGCAAAGAGCTTCGTGCATGGACAGCGACCTGTGTGTGCATATTATTTTTAAAAGTTTTGACCGGGCCGTTGCAGGGCGTGCCAAGCTCGTGAAATCAACGTGAAAACTGTTCATCAAGTTCCTTTTTAGGTAGCTACTGCGCGGCTGCAACGTGCTCTCCAATCGCACGCAGCGCTTTCTTCAAATGCTTGGAGTTGGACAACAAGTGGTTGGCTTTGGGAATTGCCAGGAAAGTCTTGGGCTCGGCTGCGGCTGCGAAAAGTTCCTCGCCGTTTGCGTACGGCACATCTGTATCAGCGTCACCATGAATCACCAACAACGGTGGCTGTCCCGTTCCCGACACGGCTTTGAGGATGTCCAGCGAGCCATCGAAGTACTCGTCAATGTAGCGTTTATCCAGACGCACATAGATCTTTGGAGGAGCATTTTTATCAGTAAACTCGGTCGAGGGGTGGACGCCATCCAGTGAGAGTTCAACGTTCTTTGGCAATGGGCAACCTTCTTCTAGGTAGAATTCCTTCCAGCACCAGCCTTGTTTCTCGCTCTGCTCAAGTTGCAGCTTGTTAAAGTCGAAGTGAACACCTTTTGTCATGTCCAGCAAGCCAGCGATAACCGTGATGGTATCCGATACGTGTTTATCACGCAGTAAAGCGCCTAAAATGGCCCCCGTGGAGAGACCAACTGCATGCACTTTGCCTTCTCCGCCTAGAAAATGCGAACGGATGTATTTGCACACGACGATCATGTCTTCGACCTCCGTGGAGATGAGCTTGTCCGTGAATCGCAGTTCATGGTCCGATCCTGGGATGCCACCGAAGTTAAACGTGAGAAAGATTTTTTTCTTATCTTTCTGGGTGAGCCAAAATTCGGCCAGTTTGGCAGGAACACGAGAGGCAAATTCCACTTTGCTGGGGTGCACGCCCATGTCTGGGAACCCGTGGAGATACACCATCGCTTCGTCGAAGGTTTCAGAAGCCTCATCCTTGTATTCCTCTGGCGTAGCAAGAATCGCTAGCAGCTTTCGACTGGACCCGTTCGTAGTCTCCGCTGCCGGCACTTCGATAAGCACGTGGCGTAGATGCATTTGTTTTGGATTTTGGAAGTTGTTCCGATTCTAGATGATTTTCAATCAAATATGAGAGACCCAATAACTAAAGCAAGATTATCCGGATTTTTTTTTGCCAAGCGATTTATTTTGCTGGTTAAAGACAACCTGTCAATCATGCCTCCCGTGCCACCGGAGCGTCGTGGAGACGACGGCAGTGCGCCGTCCACAAGCCCCAACGACATGGTGCCGTGCAGCTACTGCGTGGGCGTCAGCGTGTACACCAAGTAGGCGCCTTAATGCTGCAAAACGACCTGAAGTCCTCCATATACGCGTATCAAACTAACTGTATCAAAATGTCGCAATCATTTAGAGCCATGTGGCGTGAGCGTCGGACTCCGGAATGCAAGGGCATCCAAGTGGATTTCAACTCTAGTCGTGAACGTCTACAGGAAATGAGGGACCGAGCTGGTAAGAACGACGTTTAATTATAATTTTTGTTGTTGTAATGGGGATTTGTTTTTACACGTACTCATATTATGGATAATTTCGTGCAGCTCACCCGAGGAAGGACGATTTCACCTTCATAGGCGTCGGATTATCGGCTTATTCTCCAGCGTGGATGGAAGAGGGCAAACATTTGCCATACGTCAAGGGGCTCGGCATTATCGCCGTCCACACGGACAACGACGACCTCATGAAACAGATTGAGGAGCGTAAACGTATCAAGCGCGAGCTCCAGAAGAACGCAGGCAACAGAGGAGACCTGCAAGACGGAGACGATGACGATGATCTCGTGGAGGACGAAGACGACGACGATCTGTTCGACTTTGATGATGGAGAAGCGACGGACGACGGCCAGGCGCTCGTGGAGAACGAAGTGGTGCGTGGTCTGAAGACGCCACGAGGCCCAGCGGTAGTGCCAGCGTCGATTACTATGAGAGAAGTGAAGGATCGCATCGTGGAGAAGACCAAGTACTCGGTGAACGCCATGTATACGTTCTGGGAACGTCGACTGGACGGCTTCAGTGACAGGTATCTGGACTCGTGTCGACGACTGACGGAGCAGATGGAAAAGCAAGTGGTCAATACGCCGCGTAATGCGATGTGGCTGGTGCATCGTATCGACGAATACGTATTCGGAAAGGATGGTGGTGACCAGAAGTAAAAGCTTCAATAGGTTATGAGAGGCCTAATTGCAACACACAACACATTTTCATCACTTTGAGCTGAAAATACTACTACGAGGTACTTTTCAGGATACTCGTTTTTCCCCCCAAAAAAGTATCAGAGGCGTAGCAATCTCACCAATTTGCAGTTAGAGGATGACCTTCGTATGAAGCTCACATCAATGCAATACGTAGTGTTGCTCCCCTGGTCATGAATGGTGGCAGAGGCCGGAAGCAAACGGATTCGACAATGACTTTAAATTCTATTATTATGCTGACTTTAACCGGCGCAGTCTAAATGGAATCACGATTCTTGAGCTGTCGTGTGCTAACGGTCAACTGGAGGTGATTATTAAACATGGTGCTCATGTAGATGTGGCTGACGACGATGGCGACACTGCCCTTATGGCAGCCGCAGAAGACGGTCATGACGCTGTAGTACAGAGACTGTTGGAAAGCGGCGCATCCATTGATTTAGTCAACAATGACGGCTGGACATCGCTGATGAAGGCGTCGATGAACGGACACTCGGAGATTGTGGCTATTCTTCTGCAGAATGGTGCATGCGTTGATAAAAAAAGACCCAGTTGGGGCCACGGCGTTGCATGTAGCCTGTGAGTTTGGGCATCTTGCTGTTGTGAAATTACTAGTTGAAAATGGTGCTTCAATTTCCGTGAAGAACAAAAGCAGTCTCTACCCGATCGTTGTGGCCCGCAAGTACAGCTTCAACGACGTCGTCGACTATTTGTCAGAGTTTCAACCAAATCCTGCTGACTAGGAAAGAAATGGTTTGCTCAAGCTTTTCGCTGTGGTCGCTAGGACTATTTTGTGCCGCGGATTTTCTTGTCTTTCGTGCAGCACGAAAAAAGGAGATGATGAAGAAGAGGAATATTATTTCTTGTGCTTGGATGCAGAATCGATTGTGCCACTTCGTAGCAGCAATTCGCGATGAATTGAACCGCTGCTTCGCGAAAATAGAACGGTATTTACACAAATTGGTTCTCGATGCCCGATAGATCGCATGTGCGCGCTCTTCAATCGTCATTCAAGGACAACGTGACAACAACCCCATTGGGATTGCACTGCAAAAAGAACGTCAAGAGAGGGCAAGAGGCTCAGGCGAGGAAGAGATGCGCATCTTGCTGATCACTTTAGACAAATCATCGTTTGTATGGCACTGTAGGTACCTTTTTTCGAGAAGACGTTCGACTTCATCCACGTGTCATATGCACAAGCAAATGCCAGTGGGTCCACCCAGCCTTGTTCGATAGATCGAAGCAATTCCAATAGAATGGTGTCCCCCAGATATGCAGCTACGTGAACTAGGGTGTTTCCTTCACCGTCTGTACAGTCAATCAATGCCCCGGCATCAATCAGCAGCTTAGCCACGTCCACGTGATGTCCTACGCATGCAAAATGGAGAGCAGTAGCACAACTCGGAAGACATGTATCTACCTTTGCCACCTGCACAATGAGCATTTCCACCACGCTTTCATGTCCACACTGTGAAGCAACCATAATGGAAGGCCAACCTCTGTCGTTGGCAAGGTCAACAGAAGCCCCTTGTTCCACGAGCATTTTTGCCACAGTGTAATTACCGTCGAGAGCTGCACAAGTGAGCGGCGTATTCCCTTCTTCGTCTGGCAAATCTATCGACGCTCCGTAATTAATCAGCATTTCGGCGATGTCCTGACGATCATTGGCAGCCGCAAAATGAAGAGCCGGACGTTTATTCTTCTTGTTTTGGGCGTCAACCCTAGCGCCATGCTCCAGTAGTATCGATGCAATATTTGTGTTTCCATCCTTTGAAGCAATCATGAGCGCGGTCCCGCCGTTGGAGTCAGTCTTTTCAATATCCGCACCCTTTCAGCTAACATTCGAGCAGTGTCTAATCGTTGTTTCGCACATGCGATAACTAGAGCTGTCACCTCTCTTGGACCGTGTTGATCAATACTCGCTCCCTTTTCTAAGAGCAGAGGTGCCACTTTTGTGTGTCCCTCAAACGAAGCATACATCAATGCCGCCCAGTTTGCAAGAGAGGTCGCGTTAGCAGATGCACCACGTTCTAGTAGAAATTCTACCACTCGGTAATGACCTTCGTAAGAGGCAAACATAGAGGCAACCCTGTTCGTCTGCCAAATCAACCCTCGCTCCGTTGTTGCTTAACGCTCGAGTAGCTTCGAATCGACCATGCTGACACGCGATCCCCAAAGCTGTTGTCCCGTTTGGGTGTTGTTTATTGACGGTTGCCCCATTCAAGAGGAGGAGAGCGATAACAGAGGTCGGAAAATTCAATACTGTGTTGGATTGGTGCTGGTATTTTTACGCAATAAAAATTCCAATATGAGCTCAAACAATAATAAAAATTCCCGCAATATAAATATATTGCTTCAATCATTAACTTCGTCTTGCTCTACCGTGTACTCTTGCCCCAGCAGTGATCCCCGTTGGTACGCTGTCCCTGTAGTCAACTGGCCAAGCCACATCAAGTTCCCCATTATTGAAAGTCGCTATCATGTTTTGCGGTAAGTCGGAGGCCGGTTGTCAGGTCAATTCTTAGTACCCCACCCAAGAAACTAAGTAGTACTCCTGCCCTGCTTGATTAGTTTTTTTTTTAGCGTATATTGTATCAGCCGTAAATAAGTCAGGACCGTCTTCAAAATCGGAAGTGTCGTCTTCTAGGTCGGTATTGTCCTCAAGCGTCTCCGTAAAAGGACGACACCATGGCAGCTCGGCTGCTTCTTGCTCCAGCCGCCTCCAACTATGGGCCTCGTTGCCTTGTTGATTTTATTTTTTTTGCGTGTTTCGTTTGGTCTTGCGAGGTATTGTCAGCAATTTGGGAAATGTAGTCGCCACTTGAAAGGTTGGCTCTACTGTTCTTACCCGAAGGACGATGGGTCAACAGATGACTTGCTTCTTCCGATACGAAGCCATACGATTGGAGCGAGCGTCCCGAGCTGCCTTCGAACGAAGTCTGATAGCCCGCATGTTTCGCGTCCAGGTGCGCCTTGAGATTGGAGTACCCAGTCCCTCCAGCTTGTTTCCGTTGACTGCCGCAAATATTGCAGCGAAACATCCCTTGACCAAGTGACGTGTAGAAGTAGGCAGCGATTTGCTTGTTTAAGACCATTGTGGTTCGAAATTCAGGGAAGATTAAGTTGTGTCTCGAGACTGGCAGCCCGCCAGACATGCTGGAAACTGGCAGTGTGGTCTGTACAACACTCGGAGTCAATGGTTTCATGTCGACATGAATGTGGTGTGGGTGACACCGATAATGATGTCATCGGATCTGATTGGTGATGCCATCACAAGACGATTACGACAAGGTCTGCCAGAGGAGGTTTTGCCATATTTATTGCCAATAATTGGTCCAATATCATATTGTATTGCCGTGGGCTACTCCCAATAATAAAATAGTATTGCAATACCCAATTATTTATTGAATCGCAATTATTTTTTCCGACCTCTGAGCGATAATGCTTGTATCACCAATTTGTGAAGCGTCCATTAGAGGAGTACGACCTGAATGGTTGGTAATGTTGACGGATGCACGGAGCTCAACCAATGCAGCAGCTATACCCGTAAATCCAGCCCTAGCAGCATTATGAAGAGGAGTGTTCTCACGATTGTCCTCCAGATCGATCTTAGCACCATACTCTAAAAGCATTCTAACTGTGTCTACTCGTCCGCTTTGGCACGCTAACACCAGCGCACTAGTTCCACCGGGGCAAAGAATGTTATCGTCTGCCCCTTTCTCGAGCAGCAAAGTTATGATATCTGTGTGGTGGAGATGCACAGCGGTCGTAAGCGGGCCCCAACCACTCGCGTTTACAGCACTAATGTCGTTAGTGCGCTTCAAGAGACTTTCCACAAGTTTAAATTGCCCCCGCTCGCAAGCTATTCGCAACGCCGTGTCATCGCTGCGCCGCTTTTGATCGATGCTCAGGCTTGGCACTGTCAAGGTGCAAATGGGGTTGTACGTTTTGCTCTCTGTCTCCGCAGGGACTTTTTCGTAAATCAACTGAGAAAAATCAATAAAGCCACTGAAATATGCCACAGTCAGGGGTGGCCAGCCTTGGAAATCTCCACATAAGGTAATATCTGCCCCGCTATCAAGTAAGATTCGAGCTTCGAGCTTCGATCTACTGCCAAGCGCTTGTGTCACACAGCTGTCAATAAAGCCGTACCCCCACTTGGTAGTCGGGCGTCCATGTTGGCTCCCAGGGAACCCGATAAATGCATTGTGCTTGAAGTTATTTCCGTAAAAAGTACGGAATTATTTAATTTACGCAGTATTAGCTAAACATCGGTGATGAATTCGTAAGACTCCCAACCCCCCATAATTTATTCAAGAAACTCTAAGACATTATACGCTCTTTTCCTCCTGGCCATCCAAATCGGTGGCTGTGGGCGCAACCCAACCAAGGAGTTCTCACTATCAGCTCATTTCCAAACTACCTCAAGCTTCTACAATTCACCCCAATGTTCTCCAACAAGCAGATCTCCGAGTTTTTCTACAAACCCTGCAGAGACGAGCACGACGAACACCTGGAGGCGGGTATTCCGTGCGCAGTTCCCTTTGGAAAAATCAGTGCGTCTCTCCAAGCGAGACCTCACCGGGTCCACGACTGTGCGTGTACCTGCTCAGCTGCGTGATCTCCGCGTTCAACTTGAACGTCGTGATGAACGTCGTGACACACCGAGTGTCAGCAGTGATCGCAGCGCTCGTGCAGGCGTTAAGCCCTGCACTCCGTTCTGGGCTTCGTACGCCCTCACCATTTCCGGAACGCCCTCCATCAGGACGTTCCGCGGTTCCCTTGTATCTCGGTGGGGAGGAAATCCTCTCCAACGAATACGAAGACGAGCCTGATCTCGGTTCGTCTTCGGGGGTTCATAGCCCACGATTCGCTCGATTATCCACCGAGTCGAGCCGCGCGCATCGCGCAGTGGTGGCGGCGGGGGCGGAAAGATACCCCTCGTACGGCCAACCCCAGGTTGACCGTGACTCCCGTGCTCTACACGACCGTGTAGCCGCTCTGGAACTGTTCCAGAGCGGGGAGTTCGTCCAAGGTGCAGCAGGAGCTGCGCTATCAGAAGGCTCAGGTCGCGCAGGCCGTTCAGACTGCGTCGAACTTCCAAGTGGAACTTGGAACGCAGGTTATGAGGCTCCACGACCGTGTTGCCGCCCTCGAGAAGCTGGATTACGCCGCTTCGTCGTCCTCTGCGAGCCATCAAGGTTAGGTGGCTTGTGTTGCGTTTACGGCTTCAGCCGCCCGACGTAGAATGTCGGATGGAGCCGCATACTGGACGGTATGTCCAACGTGTACGCGTTGCCATGCCGTTCAA
Organism: Phytophthora cactorum; assembly: GCA_016864655.1. NCBI lineage: Eukaryota > Oomycota > Peronosporomycetes > Peronosporales > Peronosporaceae > Phytophthora > Phytophthora cactorum. The sequence goes on along the minus strand of NHQK01000014.1, from coordinate 272,417 downwards.
GCACTGTGAACGGACCGATGAAGCGCGGAACAAGCTTACTTGCTCCGAAATCCGAAACTGCATGTCTAGGCAGGTTCTGAGTAGCTAACAGAACTAATGAACCCTTTTCGAATTCATGTGTGTTGCCCCTGCCAACATTGTCAGCGTTCAGCTTCTGTCTATCCCCAGAAGCTGCTATCGCGTCCTGGACAAACCGTATTACGGCTTGTCGGCGCTGGACAAAGTACATTGCTTGCGTGCTGAATGGTTTGTTCAGCACGGCGTTCTTCCCCGCAGCAGGCCAGGCCTGTGCGCTGTCTGTGCCCTGCACAGACGTGTTGTTTTTGATCGCGGTGTATGTGCCCTGCCCTGCACAGACCCGTAGTTCTTGTCCGTCGTCTCGTTCCCGGAACGAGACGCAGCTTGTCTTCGTGTCGTCATCGCTGATACTGTGTCGGTATCAGCGCTCTTCTGCGGTTGTTAGGATGCAACCGTAGATTCTCCCCCACTTAAGGAGGAAGCCACCATTCCGAGCATGCTCGGAAGGCGTGGATGCCGCATTGCATTCACGTAGATCGGTGTATGCCCTGTCGAGGCATGCACCGAGTTGTTGATGGCAAACTCTGCCATCGGCAGGCAGTCGCTCCATTGCTGGAACGAGTGTGCGTAGCTCTTCAACAGGTTGCCGAGCGCGCGTTTCACGAGCTCGGTCTGACTGTCCGTCTGTGGATGGTCTGCAGCCGACATCGACAATTGTGTACTAAGAAGTGTAAACACTTCTTGCCAGAACCGCGCTGTGAAGCGTGGGTCACGGTCCGACACAATGTCGAGCGACATCCCATGGTGTTTGAACACCATGTCTACAAACAGTCGTGCTGTCTGTACGGCTGTCACTTCAGCCGGCACTGCAGCAAGATGCACCATCTTGCTGAATCGGTCTACAAAGACCACGACACCAGTCCTCCGCTTACTGTCAGGCGGAAGACCAAAGCCAAAGTCCATAGAGATGGACTGCCAACACTCCGACGGTGTCGGAAGTGATTGAAGTGGAGCCTGCGAAGACGCAGCAGGCTTCACGCGTTGACACACCTCGCAAGCACGTACGTACTTGCGCATCCACTTGTACTGGTGATTCCAGTAGAAGTCACGCGTGAGAAGCAAGTATGTCTTCTCACGACCAGGATGCCCTGTCGTAGGGGTATCGTGGTACTCGTACATGATCCGCATTCGCAGATCATAGTCGTTCGGCACGACGATGCGAATCACATCGTCGTCCACTGCGCTGTATAGCAGCAGTCCTTCATGCACACGATAACGATGTGCACGAGCACGAAGGTGTGGTGCCAACTTCCGACGCGCCTCGTCGGAAGGTGCTGAGGCGTAGCTCAGCAACTGCTTCGCGTCTGCGACACTCGCATACGCGGCCTTCACGTCGTCGATCAACGACAACGAAGGAGCACTCACACGCTCGACGCCAATCCGATTGGCGTCGGCTGTCTTCACAGCATAATCTGGCCCACGTGACAATGCGTCGGTCACGACGTTCAACCTTCCGGGTTTGCATTCAACCTGAAAGTCGTACTCTGCGAAGAGCGACAACCATCTCTTCATCCGTTGCGAGATGTGTGGCGACTTCACTGCAGTTCGCAGTGAAGCGTGGTCGGTGTTGACCACGAACGGTCCACTCCCAAGTAGATATACTCGGAACTTCGCGAGTGCATACTTCATGGCAAGGAGCTCCTTGTCATGTACGGGATAGTTACGCTCAGATGACTTCAGCTGACGCGACTGATAGTAGACCACACGATCATGACCCTCGTGATCGTGTTGCATCAACGCGCATCCGATCGCAAAGTCGGATGCGTCACACACGACGTGGAACAGACGATCTTGGTCAGCCACTACCAAGATCGGCGCTTTAGTCAAGCCCTGCTTGACTGCATCGAAGACTTGCTGACACTCAGCAGTCCACTTCCACTCAGCTTCCTTCTTTAGAAGCTGTGACAACGGGCGAATCTTGCCCGCGTAGTTCTTAACGTATTTGCACAGGTACGTTGCGAGCCCAAGGAACTGCTTCAGTTCCTTGTCATTGGATAGCGTAGGTCATGCCTTTATCACTCCGTCCTTCTCTGGGTCAGGGCGTACGCCGTTCTTCCCGACGAGACACCAGAGAATGGGTATCTCGCTCGCCCCAAAGATATACTTCTTCAGGTTCTAGCAGCTTACGGAGGTGCTTCTTGTGGACCTCAACGTCAGTCTTCCCGTTCACAGCCCGGCTGTGAACGAACACATCGTCGAAGTAACTCGGTGCGAAGTCGGGCACCGAGCGCAATAGATGCGTCACGCATCTATTGAAGATATCAGGGGCATTCCTCAGTCCCTGCGGCATTTCGAGCCACTCCCACAGCATGCCGCTTGGAGTGCTCACCGCCGTGAGAGGGATGTCGCTCTCACGCATCAGGATCTGATAGAACCCGTCGCGCAGATCAAAATCACTGTAGATGGTGCTCTTGGCCATCGAATCGATGATCACATCTTTTCGTGGTATCGACGTCTACGCCGGTATCGTCGCATCGTTCAGCTTGTTGTAAGCATGAACGATGCGCCATCCGCCCTGTGGCTTCTTGACACAGAACGTTGGTGCACTGTGCGGGGACTTCGATTCCCGCACTTGCCCTGCCTGACGACGACTCTCGAAGAAGTCGTCGATCGCCTTCACTTGATCTCGCGGCAGTCGCCACTGCCGCGTCACACAGTACTTCGTACCCGGCACGAGGTCAATCTCGTGCTGTATTCCCTTGTCCTGCGGAAGCTCCGCAGGAATCTCGTCCGGGAGCACATCCTTGTACTCCCGCACAACATCGTAGAAGGGACTCGCCTTCAGCGAATCCCAGCTCTGTCCGTCGAAGCGCTCCTTCATCGTCTTCGCACTGAGAGTGTCCTCACTCTCCGTGGTACTCGCAGCGTGAAGTTGCCTCAACTCCCCCGCTTCGCTCTTCATCCTTTCGAGATCCGAAAGGATGCATATCTGTTCGATGTGTCCATCGTACAGGTCCTTCGCGAAGCGCATCCAGCTCATGACTGGAAGCGACGTCAACTCCGACGCACTCGTCGGAGGATTCTCCAATTGCATTGACCGGTACTGGAGACCAGTATGGGTCCGTGTCAAGACGTTCAACGTCTCGACACTGAGGTCGTGTCCGATGTCTGCCCGGGCCATAGTCGCAGTGCGAACATACTCTTAAGTACGAATGTAGCCATGATCAATTCCGAGCACTTTCAAATGATCGTAATTACGCGCATTCTGAATGTGTTCGCAAATAACACTACTTAAGAGCATTTCCAATTATGGTATTGTCTTACGAAATCTAAGCAAACCTTGATGCTTCAACTTCACAGTGACATGCCGTTCGAACAGCGAGTTTTGATTGGCTTTTTGCATTAATCCAAATTTGGAGATTGTGATATCAAATAAAAAAGTACGCATATCGGCTTATTTTCGCGCAAATTGCACAGTGTTGTTAATTATGCAGGTTGCATGCTTTTACATATATGGTAGCTCGTCAATTGATTTCATCACCGGAAACAGCGACTCCTTCTTCGCAGGCTCTGATATCAAATGGTATTAAGAACGAACTCGTACTGTAATGAAATAGTTGCAAAAAATGCATACTGCAATGTTTCAGAGCAGATAATATATTTTACCTGCCATTCGCAGAGTATTTGTTTCTATTAGCATGTCCTTCGAAGCAGTGAAAGTGATAGCAAAGTGCTCGAAGATGTGGTGCCAATAACGTGGAGAATAGTAGTCGCGCGTGGGATATTGAGCAATAAAACATAATTTGCGGCAATACTTATTATTGCTTATGACAAAATTGCAATCATTATTATTGCTAAACACAGGCACCAATTCAATTTTTTACGATATTGGATGACCCCTGGTCTGGCGGGTACGATTTTTGGGAAGGATTCGATCCCTGAAGGCTCATAGTAATTCTCAGTCAAGCCGATGACGAGAAATACATTAATTCCGGAAATCATAAGCCAATCCACCTACGTTTTGACGAACAAATCAATATATTACTTATGTAAGCAGGTGAATGGAGAATACCGTTCAAGTAGCTCGGTGACGTTATAAAGTTCGCCACTTACAGGAATCTACCTTACAACCTCCACACAGTCAGCGCAAAACCGACATTCCGACATAGCAATCATAAACTGAGCCCACGGGAAACCTGGAGAGGGAACGGCAACTCACAGTGCGAACGGGCAGCTACGACGCCTAGATATTTTGCTGGAGGCGCTCGTGAAGCAAACCCCGACGCTCGATCCGCCATCGAGTGCAAGGCAGCTTATCAACTCGACGATTAATCGATTCATTTTCATCCAATCACATCGGTCTATTATATCGTAACTCCCTCGTCTTACGACACAAATGACACAAAAGAATTATGAAAAATTGAAATCTGCATCTAAAATTAGACGCGGAATATGTGGTCGCCTGTGAGGCATGCCAGGAAGGTCGTGCGATTGCGGATGTTTTGATGGAAATTGTTACATTCGAGTCAGGAATCGACAATCAAGCCGTGCTGGCACTGGCAGCTCATCCAATGTACAGTCGGAAAACATGCCATATCGAGCTTAGATATCATTAAGTGCAGGAGCAAGTGATGCAAGATGCAGTGAACCTGTATAAAGTCGAAGGTGAAAATAATCCTGCTGATTTGTTTATAAAGCCGCCGGGCATGATACAGCTTAACACGATAATGATATTGTTGGGTACAAATTTGTCCTTTGGCGACACACACTGGTATTTGTGGCCATTGCCGTGAATGGTCCGTACTATATACGGGCTCGCACACTTATGGACAGGAAAATACTTCACTGGTCCACCGTACTATGGCCATTTCGATAATATTGACACAGCATACGAAGTAGATAGAGTTAGAAAGGCACAAAGCACAGCATTCGAAAGCTCTCAATGCCCTGCATACCCCTACCGTGTTAGCTTGCCAAACGCGACCTTCTTTGGAATGGTGATAGAGCTTTTTCGTGAAAGCTTTGAGGGGATGCGAGATTAATTGTCGTAATTAAGCCAATTTTTGGCGATAATTCATCGCGCTTTTACACGAGCTATAGGTATAGTTTAGCAACATCGCTATAAACAGGAATAACCTATACAATGGGCTGAAGGCCCGCGAATCGACCGCGACCGAACGAGGTTTTACTCCCCGTTATAGCGATATCGCAGCACGTAGACAAAAGGGTAAGGGCAACATTGTCCAATCATCGCACAGTATGGAATTGGGTGACTATTTATTGCTACAACTGCAGCAAATTAGGCCGTAAGCTGTAACTAGCGTAAATGTCGGTAGCCTTCAGTTACTACGGTGTCGTCAACCGGCAACGCTATCGGCGATATGCCATTGCGAATGTGAAACTTGCGAACGCGAGGGAGGCTGTAGTTATTGCCTCCCTTGCACGCAATAACCGTTCCTAATGCTTTCTGTAGCGTTAAGAAGCACTTATCTAAAGTACGGGAGCCAAACTTTGCAAACGAGGCGTCTACTGCAGCGATCAGGCCGTCTGGGTCGAATGTGGGGGTCTTATGTTGAAGCGACTGCAACGAGTTGAAGAGCCCGAGGTCCGAAACGTTCATATCGGGCGAACGAGGCGGCTTGGGAATGCCGGTTATAGCAGCAAGCGAGCGCAAGCTCTGCCGCTGGCTGAGAGGGGCATCACGAATCCTCTCTACCACCTCGTCATTGGTGAGGCAGCGGCGGGCGCTGCTGGCGACCTCCTAGCAGCACAGAACTGTTGTGGCGCTGCCGCCACACCTTACTAATGGTGTGGCGGTGCAACCCGAAGCCTACTGCGGCCGCGGCAATGCTGCCTTGTGGAAGGCGGCCGCCGACTGACCGTTGAGCAAGGTGCAGTGCGACGGCCACATTAACGTGTGGCGGGAGGTCCTGCTGGTTGGGGTGTCGTGGCACGCGGGGGCTTGCTGTTGTGGCTTGAGACGTTTGCAGTAAATAGAACTGTGAGCTGTGTGGCGGCAGTAGTTTAAGTAGAAGTGGTTGGCGGCGGTGAAAGCGCGCCAAATTTATGCTTGCCAAAGGTTCAATTTAGGCGCCAAGAGAAAGCGGTAAGCCTAGTTAATCAAATGCGCTTGCGAATATGTTGAGGTCCACAGAAAAAAACCTCATGGGCCATACTGAGGTGGACCAGAGAAATATACTGTTCGGCAGCAAAGGCAAAGCCAGTAAAGGCACTACATGCCCCAGGACATACAAGAGTGGAGGTCACGTTCGAAGAATGCACATTAAATTGGGCCATTTGAACAAAGATAAGCTCATTGAGGTAATGAGTAGCAATCTGATCCCTGGAGTGCCCAATTTTAGTAGGGCGGCTCTGAGTATAGTACCATGCTTCTGCCATGCATGTACAGAGATGAAGGTGCGCAGAATGAGTTACAGAAACATAGTTGGAGCCAGAGATAGCCAACCAATCAGCACAATACACATGGTTACAAATAGATCAATGCAGACACTTGGTGTGTATGGTACTGTGTGATCAATCAGATAGTTTCTCAGCATCATTGATGATCAGACATCGTGGCGTTGGACTTATCTCCTCCGTGAGGTAAAAGAAAACGAAGCGGCTGAGCGAGACCATCCGACGAAAATGGCTAACGTGCGGTGTGCACTCAGAGATGCAAACTTGCCGGCTAAGTGGTAGCCAGAAGTACTGAAGTACATGACATATGTGCAGAATTGCACGCCTAGGAACTGGCTGAAAAATAAGACACCATATGAATTGGTAAAGGGTGGTAGTTCCGATTTAAGGAACTGACAGGTTTGGGGCTGTGTGTGCTGTGCACACCTACCAGGAGCTGTCAGAAAGGACAAAAAGCTGTCGGCTCGAGCCGTTAAGTGCAGGTTTCTCGGTATTTCTGAGCATACGGCAGGGTACCGTCTACTGGACGTGTACAAAACAAGCGCATAGTAGCCAGGTCGGTTACGTTTGATACAGAAAATTGTGCCAATATCATCACATGGTCAATTGGAACAGAGCCCGATAGGTTGACCGCTGTAGAAAAGGATGAGATAGACTTGCTAGAGGCAGTTCCACGGAACAAGGAAAAAACACCACGAGTGTCTCACGGGGATAACGCTGGGAAAGTGTTGCCGGATACAGTGGGAGTTAAGCGCACAAGCACAGAGTTGCCGGAGACAGTAGGGGTCAAACGCACACGAAAAAGGTTGCCGAAAGCAGTGGGAGCTAATAGAAAATATAGTACGATAACCTCTGACGATGATACGACGGAAGTATTACCACAGCGCAGCCAGAAAAGTCCGGTGCGGTTCGGAGATGTCAGATGCTTCCAAACGCACGTTGACAAGACCATTGCGGTGGATAACATTGTCAACCAGATATCAGTTCCCAAAAGTCTTAGGGACGCAGTTAATGGACCACATAGGAAACAGTGGCAACAAGTGCTCGATTTGGATTACCACTCCTTATTGGAAAACGGGACATGGAAGCTCTCAGGATTACCACCAGGCCAAAAGACACTGCCGTGTCACTGGGTACTTGCGGTGAAGTACTATGCGGATGGTAGTATAGAAAGGTTTATGGCGCGATTGGTCACCCAAGGGAACCATCAGGAATTTGGGGTTAAGTGTGACGAAGTATATGCACTGGTAGCCCGGTTTGAGTCACTTCGCCTCGTGTTGGCAATTGAAACCATAATGACTTGCCATATCCATCAGATGGATGTCACACGGACTTTCTAAATGGGTCAATGGACGGAGAACAAAAGCTGGACATGCACCAAACTCCAGTGTATAAACTAGCAGATCATGAAGGGCTAGATTGTGAGCTAAAGAAGAGTATATATGGGCTAACGCAAGCGCCGGAGATCTGGTTCAAGGTCCTCCACAGATTTTTCACAGGCTTGGTTTCGTCTGATGCGACAAGGAGTACTGCATCTATGACAAATAAAATGGGAGAGCATTGGATAATTGTGGTCGTCTATGTGGATGATCTGACAATCATGTCTCGTGACATGAGACTGATAAACCAATTGAAGGCAGGTCTCTCTGGAAGATTTAATATGAAAGATCTGGGTGACATCCATTATATCCTAAAGATGGAAGTCCGTAGGAACAGGGAGAGAAATACCATGATAAATCTCCCAGCACAGCTATATCATGGAGCTTTTGAAAAAGTTCAATATGGAAAAGAGTGTTGTCGTGTAGTAACATACCGAAAATGAAATAGCACACTTCCACACCAACAACACTCACTATGTCACGAGGACTCAGTAAGCTTTTATGTGGACAAAGAACCTGAAAGCCCAGGAACTGCCCTGCCAGGTTGTCTATGGACTCTGTGCTCCGTGTGTCCCGCTGGCAAGCCACAGAGAACTCAACACTACTAGCCCCGAGCAACTGCTAGAGTACGCAAATATACCCCGCAGTCCCTATAAAGATAGGGTACCGGACTTGTTTCAGACGTGATACGGGAGTGCCGCAGTTATACTCCGAACGGTAAGAATATTTGGAGAGCGTACAAACTTCTCTAACACACAGCGATAACTCGCTTCTCAATACAAGTCCACTACTTCTGTCTCTTGGCCCTGCCGAATGAACAAAAACTACCACCAGTAGGAGTGCTCACCGACAGTCATATCCAGTCTACAGGAACTATCCCATCACTGTCGCGTACTCACCGATAGCCGGACGTACCCTTGTGTGGTTGAGAGTAAATTATGTTCTGTTATTCGAGCCCGAAGGATCTTAATATAATATCTAATTCCTACTATATACCAAAACAAATATTAAGTATAAACAGGTCCGTTTTGGATCATCCAACCCATCACCGACGACTCGAAGGGTCGTCTAAGCTCGAACCGTCGCAACTCGTCAGTACCGACAGTTTCGACTGATGCAGTGGTCAAGGGCCATGAACGAGTGGACGGTGGTGCTTGTGCAGTCGCACCGGCGACATGAGAGACGCTGTGTCCTTTCCCGTCGTTGCCGTTAAAGATCACAACCACTGAAGCCTGCACAAGCACCACCGTCCACTCGTTCATGGCCCTTGACCACTGCATCAGTCGAAACTGTCGGTACTGACGACTCAGCGGACGCTGAGAGGCGGCGGTTGAATGAGAATTCCGAGTGCACGTCTTTGAACCCATCCCTCACGCTAGTTACGTCTCAGCGCCCACCCCGCAGACGTCGGTTCGAAATGACACGTCGCGTCATCATCACCCTGGCTTTTGCGTCAATCAGTACGAGTCATCACCAGCGGCGTATTTTAGTCCAACCGACTCTTGGGAACATAGTGGCGCGAACTTTGACGAGTTTTGACACACCCGTTGGCTACGAAGCCGTAAGGCTTCAGCTTCAGGAGCAAATCGCTACACCATAGTGCACCAGTGTCAACACCACAACACAGAGGCGTGGAACTGGTAGCTGAAACTAATATGTCAGTTCAGAAAATCGCAGCCCAAAAGTTTGAGTACCGTGGACTTGTGGGGTCATGCAATATCTGGTAAGAGGAACAAGATTAGACATTACAAATGCAGTCAAAGAACTGAGCAAGTTTCTGTCGTGCTACAATGAAACACACTGGCAAGCTGCTAGGGGAGTGCTGAAATACTTGAAAGAGACGTCAACGTACGGTCTACTTCTTGACGGGAATTCGAGAACGGTGACGCATGAAGTGTACACAGACGCAAACTCCGCGTGTCAACCCCAAAGAACGTAAATCAGTTACAGGGTATGTCATCTCCATGACAGGCAGCAGCATTTCATGGTGTAGCAGTAAGCAAGGCTCAGTGTCTCTTTGGACTGCAGAGGCAGAACTCTTTGCACTTAGCGAAGGAGCAAAGGAACGCTAGTGGCTTTGGTACCTATTAAAAGAGATGGGATTCCCGCAGGAAACGCCAGTGCCGGTATGGTGTGACAGTAAAGCGGTCATAAGCACAAAAACCAATACTGGGAATCACAAAACTACAAAACATGTCGAAAATCGATACTTGTTTACAAGGCACCTCGTTGAAGAGGGGCGGCTAGAGATCACAACTGCCCGATTAGTGGCATGGCGGCACCATTCTGACGAAAGACCTACCTACACGACGGTTTATGAAGCCCAGAGAACTGATTGGGGTCAAAGACCTTAAGACTACGAGCGACACTTAGTGAGATTGTTGAGCCCGGTACTGGAGTAGCACCAGAGGGATGCGACAGGCGATCCCCGTCTAGGAACACACGCTGGCGCGAGACACGAGTTAGACCCCGTCAGACATTCGGGTCTTGACGCAGTCAGTACTATCGACCAACCCTCGGCGTGCAGAGGAACAGACGACACGTTACTTCATGGTCATACAGGGGCGTTTCGCACGAAGATTGACGAAGGACCAGTGACAAATAACCCGTTTATGTATATTCGGTTATGGACAGAACGAAAATAGTTATGACGACGGGCATGCAATTTAGATCTCACAAGCCGCCCGCAGACAGGCACGACCGCGGTGACCTCGCCGACGTCTACGGACTCCGGAGCCGGCACGGCGACGGCAACGGCGGCGACAGGAGTGCCTGCGACGACCCCGACTGGAACGACAACAGACGGAGCAACGACAAGCGCGACGGGAATGACGATGGGCGGAGCAACGACGGGCACAGTACCTGCGCTTGGACAACCTTCAACGATGCTAGTATCACCGATGGTACCAGTACCGAGTCCGGTAGTGCGGGAGCACCTTCGGAACAGCCTTCGACGACTGTGACAGCCTCGGCGAGTTCTGTGGGCCAAGTTCCTGCAGCGACAGCAGGATCACCGGCGGTCGCTGTGGCCCAAGCTCCTGCGGCAACATCGAGTATTCAACGGATGTCACGACTCGGGCTTCTGTGACCGGTGCAGGACCAACAACAAGAACAGGGACAACCGTGTCAGTGCAGCCTACAATGACGACGGCATCGAAGGGCGACGTGGGCAGTAGCGTCGGGCTGTCCGGGACACCTGACGCAGCAGCAACGTTGATAAACGTTATGCAATGTCTGCTGACGACGGTGAATCGACAAGAAACACGCGTGAACGACATGGAGACTAGTATGGCCCCTCGATGCAGCTGACGGAAGCTCAGGTACCCCGGCAACGGCATCGTCACCAGTGTCAACAGTGAGCCAAGGCGCAACGCCGGCTGGAGCCATGATGGGGTCGGCCGCTGTGGCACCCGCACCGGCGGTAGTGAAGACGGTACGGCCCCTAACAGCGACACCGGCAGTCTCGCCGTCGACGAGACCGACGCTATTGGTGGGTGTCGATGCGGCCCATCCAGCTGAGGATCGTCGACGTCGCGGAGGGCGGAGTCGCAGGCGCCGGTAACACAACGTGAAGAACTTGGAGTTGACCCCGTACAAGCCATCGCCGGCGGTGTTGGTGTCGACGTGGATTCGTAAGATGGACTTGGCACTGGAGGGCGACAAGGTGTCCGGACGTGGCAAGTGGACCGACAAGATGCTGTACTACATCTTGGGTAACAAGTTGTAGGACAATGCGGCTCAATGGTGGAATTAGATGGACCGGAAGCTGCGCCGACGTGACAAGATGAGGACGTCTTTAAAGGCGGCGTGCTGCGAAGGTACGGAGAGCGCCCGAACGAGGGGTTGGCAGAATGGCGTGTGTGTGGTGTGGGAAATCCCACGTGAACTCTAGCTACTAATGTAGTTAGGTAGTTCCCACAACAATACGTCTACCAGAACGGTAAACGATCGTTCGGACGGACCTGAAGACCCCAGTTCTGCCCTTGCACCGGGACAGACTGGACCTTGTAAATTGCTTATATAGGCCAACCAGTACAATACCAACACACTACTAGCACGAGCAAAGCTAGCAGGTGTTCTCACACACTTAAATCCTCGTGGTCCCAACAGCGGAAGGGTACCAGGCACGAGTTAGCCTTTTACGAGGGCGCCGAGGGTTAACCTTGGCAGAAAGAATAGATAGGAGGCGACACGCACTCCCACTCGGGCAAATAGGCACAATAAAGCCGTCCCGTAAACACCCGATACTAATCGACCACACACACACTTGGCCTTGCCAGATGAACCCTCGCTACGGAGCTTCGAGTACACCGACAGGCATAGCACACCCAAACAAGCTTGACCAGACGCTTACCTTGAAGCCGGACGTCGCTCGTGTGCTTGAATGGAAATTCTGTTCTGTATTTATGTTTGCCCCTTCGGGTCATGTCCTTATATGCAATCCTAATCAAGTATACAAATATCAAGTGAACTACGACCCGTTATGGACCACTTCGCATGCCAAGCGACTCCTCAGAGCTCAACAACTCTTCCTGAACCATCGCCGAGCGTTCAAACAGTCGTCGTGCCTTCCCAAGCGTTGCTCCCAACGGCCGCCGAGTCTTCGTACCGTGGCCGTCAGTTCTTGTCCGCTGAATGCGAATCCGGTCAGTCCCATTATTAATAATAATGACAGCCTGCCTTGAACGACGTCTTGGTCATAATGGAGCAACGACGAGTATTCGGTAGTGACCGAGTCGAGTCTCTCGCACCTCGAGGTCGCTTGTGGCCACATGTCCGAGGGTTTGTAGCTTGAGCAACTTGAAGATAGTCGTGTCCTTGCTCGCTGATGGTCTAAGCGATCTCCGAGAAATCACTACACCGCATGTGTACCAGCGGCGGATGCACCCGGGTGAGACCTGTGTCGACTTCGCGGCCGGGCTACGGGACGTGATCGGTCAGAACCGTGTGCGTGAGAGAGTGCTGCTGGCACATCTCTACCGCTGTTTCGATAAGACTACTCGCATGCTCGTGAAGCAGCTGGATCCGCCACCTGCCACATTCGAGGAAGGGGTAGACAAGGCGACCGAGGTGAGTGATCCGATTGACAACGTTGCTCAAGGAATGCAAAATTTCGGCGACGGCGTTGAACTCATACACAGTGCGCATGAAAGGCACCTCTGGGAACGTGACGGTAGCGCCAGGTGTCAGTTGCGGTCTGGGCACCAAGACCGGACCGGACGGTGTGGTGGGTTGTGCGGAAGGCGAGATGATGGCGCACTTTACCAACCCACATGGTGTGTACAACAAGTACACTAACACCTGGGACGTTCTGGATGGTCGAGTATGGAATGGCAAATATTAGAAGCCAGTTGCGGGTAAGAAACGTTTCAACCAGCATCCAGATGGTCGAGGCAGGCGTGGTGGTGCCGGCGGTCACAAGGCAATAGTATGGTTGAGACGCGAGGCGGATGAGGACGAAGGGGGATCCGGAGGCAGAAAAGAGCCCGTCGCCGAAGCGGTCGAAGAATCACAAGGTAGCTGTCAAGAAGACGACTGCCCTGCGAAACAGGCGGGGACGGACACGCAACCGAAACCCGCTCAGGCAAAGACCAGTCAATATTGCGACAGAGGAACCAAGTGCTACGCGTGTGGTGGTTTTGGGCACTTCGCCCGCGAGTGCCCTGACGAAGAAGCCAAGGCACGTAACGACGCGTACGTGACCCCGCGCGTGACCAATCCGGCAACGCCAGCGGAAAACAAGCAGCGGGCGTAGTCAGGGGATTACCACGCCCGCGGCACGAGACGATTCCGCGAAGAACGGCGCCCCGAGATGCGGAAGCAGGTGCAGTGGTGATGCACGGTGGAGGCGGAAAACACCCCGTGACGGCTACCATGTCCCTCCGAGGTTCGCTAACACAGGAAGGCGGCAACAAGACGAGAAAGACGGAAGAGACGCGATACAACGATGGTAAGACAGAGACGTAGGAGGGTGACCCGTTGCAGAGAGAGTATGTGACGGCTACTGAGCTGGCAGTTCGGGCACAGCTGGACAAGGAGATGGCGGGACCAGATGATGGTCGACCGCGACGGTACGTGGCCACCGTGCGGCCAGCGATGGCGACATTGCGTTACAAGCCTCCCGAAACAAGCGGAAATGGCTGGCGACGGTCGAGATCTAAAGAAGGCGGGAGCGACGCAACGAGCATCGACGCTGTGGCGAGCTGGGGTGCATCCTCGACTGAGGAAGACACGGATAGCGAGACGGTCGAGACGAGTGAGGAGGTCGTGCAGCTCGGCAACGAGCTGAACGTTAACATGTTGGCGGGCTTGGGAAGCACGGCGAAGGTCAGAGCAGCAGCGAAGAGAAACAAGAAAGTCGTGGAGAGAGAGAGAGAGAGAGAGAGAGAGAGAGAGAGAGAGAGAGAGAGAGAGAGAGAGAGAGAGAGAGCCGAACAGCGACAAACAAGGGCAGCTCCCAGCGATGAAGTGACTATGGCTGTGGCCGCACTAGACGTAGAGCGTCCAACAAGGCGGCAGCGGCAAGGGGACGACGCACACGCCGACCTAGCCCAGCGACGTCGACAACAAGCCGAAGGCGTACAAACTGGGGGTGAGCGTACCCAAGTGCGTTTGGTACAGCAAGCTCCAGGCTCAACCACGACGGGGACGACGGGGACGGACGCAGAGACGAATGTAACAGCCAACGACGGGCTTCCTGCGGCAGTTATGTACGTGGATGGCGAGAAGTTGGCGGGCAAGCTGACAGAGGAGGCAGATACTCCGTAGCTGGAACAGACTGGCTAAGGCGTGGTGAGCGCCCCGGTTGACTGTGCGGAAGGTATTGGCGGTTTCCTGTTTGACGTGGTCCGCGTGTGGGGCATTCAGATACGCAACGCGTTTGGGCGAGTAGTGGGGATACGGGCGTGTATCGTCGCAACGCCTATCGAAATGGTTGTTGCCGCTCCTGACGACGAAGAAGGTGGCTTCCCACCGACGCAGCGCTGCGGAATGGTATTGTTGGCCGCTACGCTGACCAAAGTGAAGGATGGTAAGGCACTGGTGCCAGCTATTAACGTGCAAGGTGGACGGGTGAGACTCCCTTCGAAAAAGGAGCTCGGTACGTGGATTCCGGTCGACAAGGACGTGGACGTGCTGTCGATGAAAGGTGCGATACCCCGGGACAAGTTGGACGAGTGGTTGAGCGAGCTGGGAGACGAGGATCCCCCGCTCGATAGTGAAGACGAAGTGCGGATCGAGGGCGAGGATTCGAGCATGAAATATATGATGTTGAAGTTGTTGAGGGCATACAGAGAAGTGTCGACCAATAAAGGAGATTGCCCACCTATTACGACTCTTGCCGTGCAACATCACATCGATACCGGCAACGCAGCGCCGATCATGCTGAACAGACGGTGCCAGGCCCAGACGGGGGACGCGATTGTTGAGTAGAACGTGACGCAAACGCTACGGGCCGGCATTATTGAGGAGAACAACGGAGTCGGGGGCTTTCCGGTGGTCTTGGTCAGGGAAAAAGGACGGCGAGGTACGCTTTTGTGTCGAATAACGGGCGCTCAATAAGGTTACCAAGAATGACGTTTACCCACTTCCACGAATTGATGAAACCCTGGAAGCGCTGGGAGGTGCGATGCTATTCACGACACTGGATCTACGGTCCAGGTACTGGCAGATAGAAGTGGTACCCGACGATCGGGACAAAACGTTGTTCACAACCAAGCAAGGTTTGTACCGGCTCAAACGTATGCCATTTGGCTTGATGAACGCCCCTTCGAAGTTCCAGCGCATGATGAACGGCGAATTGCGCGGTCTAGCGTGGCTAACATGGTTGGTGTATCTAGATGACATCATTGTGTACACTAAGGGCGGCGTTGAGCGACACATATTGGAGCTGGCAACAGTATTGGACCGGTTGTCGGCGGCCGGCCTGACACTGAAGCTAAAGAAGTGCGTTTTCGCGGCCACGTCGATGGAATATCATGGACACGAGCTGAGTTGTGATGATGTACGACCAGTGGCACGGCTGGTGACCGCGGTGTCGGAGTTCCCGCGACCGAAGGATCCCGTGGAGGCGAAGCGGTTTGTCCACCTGGCGGGATACTATCGGAAGTTCATTGAGGAGTTTGGATCCATAATGCAGCCGATAACACGACAACAGAAGAAAAATTGCGAGTGGAAATGGACCGAGGCGCAACAATTCGCGTTTGAACGCGTCAAGGAGGCACTAACAACGAAACTGCCACTCGTCTACCCCAACTTCACTCTTCCGTTTCGACTAGTTACGGACGCCAGAAAAATATGGCTCGGAGCATTCGTGATGCAAGATCAGGGTCGTGGGTGGCAACCCACCGCGTATGCAAGCAAAGTACACAGCCGTGCCGAGTCTAACTATTCCATCACGGAATTGGAGTGATATGGGCGGTCAAATTGTTCAGACCTTATTTGTATGGAAGAATTTTCACTATCATGACGGACCATTCAGCGTTGCGATGGCTCATGACGCGACCTAACCTGGCTGGACAACTACACCGGTGGTCACTGATCCTACAGGAGTACGAATTCGTGATTGAGTACAGGCCGGGTACATCGAACGGGGTTGTCGACGCCCTCTCCATGGCGCCAGCAGCGGTAATGGCGGTAATCGGACGCACCGACGGCGAACAGAGCGACAATCGGCCGTCACGAGACCAGTGGATACGGCAGCGACGTCATAAACAACAGCGGAGACGGAAAGCGACGGTCCGACAGAGTACGAGGCGATCTAGTCGGGCAGCTAGTTCCAGAGTGAACCAGTGGGTGAGACGACGGGCGACCGGCTACGACGGAGACAGCTGCACGGCCGATCCAACCATCCAACCATCCCACCTCAAAACCGCCCAAATCGTAAAATCACATGAACTCAATATTGGTATTACTAAGTATGGCGTCCAACTTAAATGAAGCTACGGTACACCACTGTAATTGTGCCTGTCGATTATCCAAAGACTTGATTTTGTAATGGAGGGTTCAACCCATGTTGGAGAACCGGCCAGCATTGGCAAATTTGACCGCAATTTACAATATTCGTCAAAGCATTCGATGATGTACATACAGTATGTCCACAAGAGAATATACTGCAACCTGCTAATCTCACATTTTATAGAAAATCTTAAGCAACTATGACTGTATTTTTCAGTACCCAGGGCAACTATAATTACTAGGAGCACTACGTCGCGCGCGATACCTCAGCGGGATGGATTCAATAGTTCGAGCCGTAGCAATGTCTCATCTACCTTTGTGTTCTACAGTGCCGTAGGTAACGACACTGTTGAACACGATATTTCAGTGCGGCTATGTTGTTGAAGGCAACTTTATTACTTTAAATAAGCTTTTTTGGGAACAAATTACTTAAATTCAGGGCTCTACGCGGAGGCATTGCTGCATCCCTTTTTTCTATTTTCTTTTACTTGGATAATATTGATATCCTCTTAAGAAAATGGTATCCCAGCCAAAGCGAAGCAATCTTATATACTTGTCAATAGATTAACCTTACCTACCAGAGATTAAAACTCTAGTTACCAAGTCGCTTGAAGCTGATCGACCAGAGTGATATAAAAATCATTTGAAGCTGATAAGCACAAGTAGGCTTTATCCCAGCGAAAACAATCCCACTGATAGTGATATTCGCTTCAACCAGCACGAAGTGCTGCTGCGGTATCCACTCAGAGGAAATATCTTTGCGCAGCAGCTCCTATTGTACATGTAAAGTCGACAATACTCAGACAAACCAGTAGCAGCTTCCATTTCTTGATCTAATTAATGTTGTCCATGTACTTCTTCCTAGTTTATGAGACTTCACGCATTAGACATTCAGCAACAGCTTCTGCGAGCTTCCAGCGCTTTAGCAGTGATCCTAGTTTCGCACATAATTTTGATCCAATGAGAGCTGTACCTACTCGTCGGCGTCTGGCGCACGGGTCGCAAACAAAATATTGCAATTCAATAAATTATTGAGTTCTGCAATAAAAATCTTTATTATTGGATCGATCAGATTCCAATACAATATTAATTTGGCCCGATTATTGGCAATACATATATAAAAAGGAACACCAGTGGACACTTTGAAGAAATAGTTGCGTTTTTGCAATGTTCCTGCACGTATTCCCCTCCGTCATGGTTAAGAGTCAGTCAAACCAGTTCGGAAATTTCGACTAGAACTCACAATAATGGGTCAACAATAATAGAGTACATCACATCTTTTATCAGCAGCTCTGCCGGATTTTTATTAATAAATGCCTTACTATTGTTTTAATGAACTTAATAGCAGCACGGAGGAAAATGCAGGACCTCACACCAGGTAACCGGTATGCACTGGTCTCACGATGTAACCTAAACGTTATTGTGGTTTTCATCCATTCTGGCAGCGCGGATGGTCCGAGATCCAATATATCGGACCCGAATTGCTGAACGCGTCCGATATAGAAAATAGGGTTAAGGTAAGGTAGCTATCTCAGGCCAGATAAATCTCTACGCACTCAGAATTGTAAAGTATGAGCCAGAATTGCCGTCTTTCGACGGCAAAAGTGATCGGCCCAAAACCATTCCCGAAGACATCTCCTTCCAGCGATATGCCTTATCACGAAAGAATCTAGCTGTCATAGGCGACCATAATGTCTTCTACCTGGCAATCGCGCTACTGCATGCCACTATTTAGCCGGCATTTACTCATCAATGACTTCTAGGCCTAACTTGCCCGTAGTCATGGAAGGTATGATCAACTGGGAACGACATCTCGCTGATCCTAAAGTCCCAAAATCTGATCAGATATAGCTAAATCGGACCTACTTCACCTACGCTCTGTCCGCTTTATTTAAATCGGTCTCCGAGATAAGACAGCAAATTGGGCGGGAGAATTGGTAAAAACCACAATACCTGTAACCTGAACGTTACCGGTAACTGGGAGTACCTTTTGCGACGAAATAAAGTTTCGGGGGTCGTCCTCCCTGCAAGCGGGTCTCCCAGAATAAAACTTTGTGCGGATCTGCTGACGATGAAATGGTAGTGGTTCTCACATCTCTTTTTTGCGTACTCTGTTGAATCTTAAAGATTGTCGTCCATGCTGAGACTGCTGGCGCAGCTAAAGGTTTCCAAATGCGGGCATGACAAATAGGATGGGATGTTGATGAAAAACGTAGCAGCCTACGTTCTTCTGCGCTTCGGAAATAGCGATTCTGTCACCGTCGCAGTCATTGACTGGTGCCGGGCTATTCCTCTGCAACACACATAGGCATTGGAGCATAGCAGTGAAGAACAGTGCTGGATGAGCAAGTAGGTAGAACATCGTGCTACCAGTTTTTATATACGCATCATGATATGGCGAAATCTGGAGCAGCTCTATCTTCTTCTCCACATGACAGCTTATTGACAATCTTATCTGACGTGGTGCGCAGCGCCACCTTTTGTACCATTGCGCTCGGTGTGGTGCATCAAACCCATAGCAAAGCCCGAGGGACGAATGTTTGACACGATTGTAGTAATCGACGCGAGTCCGAGGGTAACCACTTGAATTCACCCTACCTTCCGTTTCGGCACATAAAATTCATGAAAGCACATCAAACAATATATAAACACAATGATTTACTGGAAAACCAAATAAAGAGCTTTTTTGCACATTGCTTTGCCGACCAACACACAAGAAGTGGGGACCGCCACACAACACCAGAAAAGGGGTGAAAAAGACTGTCACTTACGCTTGTCAGTACCAGTCGTTCAGCGTACCTCAATTTAGTGACGGCCATTCTGGCGAAGCTCCCCTCCCACGCAAATTCGAGGACGGGATGCCGATGAAGATTGCCTCGAGAGAGCTGGTATTCTCCTTGGCGGTGGGAGATGAAAATGAGCTACTTGACTTGAGAAAATCAGCTTGAGTGACGAAGTCCAACACGACCGCATGTACTATCTGCATTGACCCTATCAGGTACAAAATGAAGTACCAACTGCTCAAGTGCAAGTCTGAAGTATGCAAGGATGCATACCCCGAACTTAGCTGCGGGTGGTCCAGAAAGGTTCTTACCTGCTCAGTGACGCGGAAAATGGCTATGTAGGAAACGGGTAATGATTTTTCAGATGTGATATCCTCTCGGAAGCAGGATCGACACGGCAGCAGAAAGACTATTGCCAGGAGCTAACAGCCCAACGAATGATACCGGTTCGTGTTTAGAATGCACTTCGAGTCAAGTTCGGATTGGAAGGAGTCAGACTTCCCCTGTCACGTGCGGTTCAGAATGTCGTCAACTACTATTCAAAGACGCACCTGGGCTACAACGACTTGCATGACGATATTACCCAGGTTGTGCGCAAAAAGGCCGATTATGAAGGCAAGGATGAATGTATTCCTATCTCTTTCACGTATGGCAAGACCTCCGATGGACACCTCGTCGTTGGAGGCGGTCCTGATGAATAATCTTTCATTGTTGGGATAACTACTAGGAAGTAGTTGGGCGACTGGATCGGGACTCGGCAACCTTCATTTTTCACATCGACACGACGTTTACACTATTTCAGGTCGGCTATACCGTTCTAGTGATGGGCATTTCGGACCGAGCGCGCAAATTTCACCTGGCGGAATTCTCTATTCTCTCTCAGCGTCTCGAGACTGCCTACACGATGACGTTGCTTTCTTTCCACACGATCTACACGGGGGTGTCTGGGAAGCCAATTCGGCTGATGTTTTGTGATGGAGATGCGGAGGATAGCCAACTGAACGCTTTGGAGCTGGTTTCCGATACGATTCGAACTTATCGTTCTTAATGTGTTTCTTTCACGCTATGAAGAAGGTGCAAGAAAGGTCGAAGTGTCTCCCCAATCGTTCGGCAAATGCGGTCCTTTCGCACATATACGATATGCACTTTTGTTCAACGTTTCAGGAGTTCACCCAAATCAAGTCTTTTTGCTTAAAGGAGTAGGGTACACAGGGAGAACTTGTCGGTTTTGCTGCATATTGGATGGGTCAGTGGCTGAATGGGCAGTATTCGAGGTGGTAGTGCTGCTATATGGGGCCAGGGTTTGCTACGACCAACAAGCGTGTGGAGCCGTTCAATCGAGATATCAAGCGGGACTACACTTTGCGAGCGCGGTTGAAATTGAGTATTTTGATCAAACTGCTGTCGGAGTGCTATGGAAATGAGTCGCATCGGACGAGCGGATTCAACATGTTCCCCAACCGACGGCACGACTAAGTCTTTGGGCCAAACAAATCGCTAGCGAAAAGTGAATGCGCAACCGGTCCGCACTCCAAACGTTAGCCATGTTTGAGACTTGGCCGGGCTGGCCCGTCGCTTTTACATACCGTCGAAGCAGCGTACCTCGCCGTAACAGCTCTGATGGGATGGAACTATGCGCACATGGCGTATACTGGTCAGCCCCCTGAAGGGTGGCTTTTCGATACATCAGCTGGGTGGTGCCAGTGCAAATGCTAGCGGAAGTTTGGGTCTTACATCCACGCCCGACTTGTCTCCCATCCCGTCAATGGTCAAGGAAAGCGAATCCTTGTGAACAGGTCCATTGTTCGCAAGAATGCCGTGGTGCAATCTGAAGATGGGACGACGCCTGCTGGAAGACCGATGCTAAACAGGGGCCGGTCATGTTAGAGTAGACTTAGAGTAGACTTTTAAGCCCCTCACCCACAATATTGGTTTTGTGCGACAGTAGGCGGTGGTATTTCGTTCAGTAGCGCCGTGCTACAACGTGTAACTACGCTTTTGACTTTAAGCCACATGTAGACCAAAATTCGTACTCGCCCTCTCAAGCTAAGGCGCATGATACGGTCCCTCATGCACAATATGAAGTCTGTGTAGCACTCCTAGGTATCATTGAGTTCGTACTGTCTTCCGCTACCGCGTGTAACTACGTGTTTGTCGTTATAATGTATGTACCGCAACACAGATGCTTAACTTCAGCCATGTCATGTAGCGCGTTGTTTTAACGTCCCTCAGACGCAATACTGGATATGTGGAGCAATGTGGGGTATCAATATATTCCTTAAGCCGAACACTATAGCATGTAACTACGCGTTTGACTTAATACTGTATGTACCACAACTCAGATGCTTAGCATGACCCCTCCCGTGTTGATGGTTGTTTTAACGTCCCTCATACACAATATTGAATATCAAGACCAATGTGAGGTATCATTTTGCTCCTTGCGGCCAACGGTACTAATATAGTATTTACGGTACGACCTCAAGTATCGTGGATCTATTTTTCGTATCTTTTCTACTCTGTATTAGTGAGCACATTAAGGTACTATATGTAGTACCGTAATGTATCGATAGTATAACTGATAGTACCTTCGAATGTTCTAGAATACAGTAGATTAGATTGGTAGTATAAAACGTCCCTCGTTCAGAAAAGTCAACCTTGACAGCCCTGTGGAATACCATGTTCTTTCTCAAGGTTGTCTTCACCTTTACTCATTACGGAAAACACCGCTACTATATCCTGTTTTGGCTGGTCTCGTTTTCTTTATTAACTTACTTAATCCACCTTACCAAAAACATAGCCCCTCAGCCACAATATGAGGGATAACATTTTTTTGTAGAAACTAGCATCTCGTGCTCGTCGTTGCACTTAATATCTCACTACGCGTTTATCATCATTACGATTAATTCAATCAAACGATTCTAGTAGTCACATGGCATCACGGTATTTAATTCTTAATGTATTCGTAATGACAAGATGAGTTCAACCATATGTTTTGTTCTAATTATATTCTTCTCCTCCTATGCGGCAGTTCACAGACTTACACGAGCCTACAAGCCATAGGTCTCCATAGTCAACTGTAACTTCTTCCCCTGGTGCAATCCCGCCTACCGACATCACCACAACAGTGACGTTTCTGCGGTTGTTTATTTGAAAAAAAAACTGACAGTTTAGTTCGCACGAATGATTAATAAAGCGCGAAATGGTGTCGCACTCTAGAACTTCAATGACGAGTTTTTCACACCGCGTAGATCGTGTGCTGAGGCTGAATACATAGTCGTCAATTCGAACCTCATCACCTTCGTAGTCAAGCGTCGTTAGAACGCTCGCGTACTCGCTCATTATTGTACCCGGTGGAAAATATTTAGTCGAAAATACGCTAAGACCATTTGGAGTATTGCGTAGGGCCAAATCACCAGAAGGTAGTTCACGTGGTCGATTTCGGCAAAACGTACCGGCGCGGCAGTTGTTAGATGCACAATTAGGTCGGATAGTGCGTTCCTGCAGCTATCAATCTGGCAACTTCCCGTACAAGGGCACCAGTCAACGGACCCAACATCGACTACTTTAATGTTGTCGGGGTATTCGACGTGAGCAATCTTTTCGATACACTCCGGCTAGGGTTGGACTTCTTCATCAGTCTGGTCGGTTCGCACGCTAGTTGTAGGCTCCTCAACTTCCTCGATGACTTCTTGACTTTGGTTTCCTTCTGATTCGCTTGATACTAGATCTACTATTGAATCCCCACTTTGATACACGTTGACCGAAGTGACAGGCATTTTGTTTTAATCAGCAAGTCCGACAGACTCACCTTCAGAGTCCAGAAGCTCAAATACAGAAAATATATTATCTTCAGAAACTAAATCAATAGTATCAGCTTCTGGCATATTGGCTGCTCTGCCAATAGCAGAGATGACTAGCGCAATACTTGGGTGCCGGAGCACCAAAATACGACGTGCAGGACCGCGTTGCCTGGTATTATCCGTTACAACAACAACCACACCGCTTCGGTTCTGGATCGCTCTAACATTGTCTCGCTGCTCAAGGAAATTCAGGTCCGCATATTCCGTCAGTACACGACCGCCCAAGATATGGCGATGTGGCTTAGCGCCTCGATCTCCACAACGAGCGTTCAAGAATACAAGTAATGGCCTGAATGACATTAATTCCACAAAAGAATCAGGAACCAAGGCTTCAGCTTGATCCTCCAGCATCTGGCGCCAAATTATGATTATTTCAGCAGGCGTAAATTCAGGTGGCGAGGTGCATTGCATTTTGTTAGATTCTCCATGATCCCTTACTCCAGTTTGACTCTCCTCACTCTGGAACGCGTTGCCGGTAACACAAACGTAGTAGACAAGTGTTTATCCCAAGTTTCCTTTCGCCAGTGAACATGGACAGGAAATGGAACCGTATTTCTGTCCTTTCCGTGGGCCGCATAGTAATACTTGCATACCGTCCACCACATCGTTTTGTTACACTTCTCATTAAGCCGATAAACGTTTAGCCTGAGAGCACTTGGAGGGCGTCCGCGCTTGGATCCGCCAGCATGTTCATCACGCAGGCCGGGCAGGAGGTCCATCAGGATACGGCACCCGCAAAAGAAACTACTGCGCTGTTCGGAGGTTCTTGTTAAGTAGGCTCCGCTGCAGTGAGTGGCGCTTCAACCATATCTTTTTACGTCAACAATGTAAAATATCTCTGGGAAAATATTTTCAAGCGTGTAAAAAGCCGTTTTTGCGTAAAAATGAAAATATGTAAAAGTAAACATGCCAACACAGCAGTGCTTACCTGCCAGTTGCCAACGTCTGTCTGCGATGGGGAGCAATAAAATGGGATGCCCTGCCATCCTTCGGCACCTTTTCCGAAAAATCACACACCGATAAGTGTGTTTCAGGCCCGGTTCGGTTTTATCTAAATTTTCTGGTGTCAGCGTTAGTGCTGGGGACGTAAAGCTGAACGGTCGAACTACGGCCAGTACGTTCAACGTGAGTGGTACCGCCTGTGAAACACCGTGAACCCCCGAAAGTGATTTTACTTGACGTAAGTATGAGATGAGTATTATGTGGCGTACATACACATAATCGATCCGACATGTTAAAGGTGAGCCTTTTACCCTGGTTATCCCTCCTAGGTTGAGCTAAATACGCTCTAAAAGTTTGTATGGTCAGAATTTGCGCTATCAAAGGTCGTAGTTCGGGGTTCACGACCGCATAGAGGGCTTAGTACAGTTGAACACCCGGGGGTAGAGCAAAGGGGTGGTTCATGTACGCTCACCAGCTGTACGTCCCCAGCACAAGTCAGAGTTAACCGTAGGGTCTAGCTATGTAAAGTAGCCCCACTACACCGTGAGTCCATCAATCTGGTGGCTTAAGTACGGAAAGAAGATTCCCCTTTCTAATTATTCCAGAATCTGCCGCCTTGTGTGAAGATGCTGAAGATCTTATGTGCTATCGGTGGTGCGGCTGGAAGCGCGTTCCCTATGTACATGGACGTGGCTCAGTCCGTGGGAGGCTTGAAGGACGCGATCAAATAGAAGAACGCGGCAACAATCCCATGTGATGCCAAGGATCTAGAACTCTTCCTGGTGAAAATGAAGGACAGCAATTGGCTGACAGAAAACGAGGTTCTGCGGGGGGAGAGCGACACTGATGGTCGACCGTATCGGCGTGTAGTGGGAGTGGAACTTGCTCTCACTGGCTTGTCCAAGAACGACGTTCGTGTCTAAGTAGACAATAGGGAGATTGCTACTGGCAACGACCCTATGCACATGCTGGCGACGGGTCCTGAAATCGGTTTGCCAGTGAAGAGGAAAGCGTTCGATGATAACCCGACCCCTGCGAAGCGACACAAAGGCATACGTACGCAGTGGACATGGAAGGAAGAGGGAGGTCCGATTCATTATCCTGAAGGTGACCAAATGTTCTTCGTAAATCGTGAACGAGCGATGCAACAGCTTTTAGAGATCTACAAGTCCAACCACAACCGCGCTCAGAAACGACTCGGTATGGACTTGGTGATTCTTATTATGGATAGTTTCTGTGGCCTGGGAAAAACGGCGTTCGCCTGCGAGTTCATCCGGAGACGCAAGGCATATTGGGATGGTTTGTCAATAAAAAACACGCTTTTGGATACTTTACGCCAGTGCCACACCATTATAATCGAGTTTGGTTCAGTCGATCTCCTTGATATCGAAGATAATTTTAAGTTGGCGACGGCGGCGAACGAGTTGGTTCGGCACATTTATAAAGATCAATTTGGTATCAGGCCTCTCGCGCTCGCTCCAGACGCAATATCGGTGAATCAGAACGTGCGACCCTTAATGCGTCGCTTGACGAACGAAGTGGGTCCCCTGTTCGTCGTGATCGATGATATTGGCATACCTTTTAGCCACACCAAACTTGATGACAAGGAGAAGCGTGATCGGTTCATGATGTTCTCCGAAACGGTGCTGTTTCCTCAACTTCTGGTTAGAAATCTGTTTTTCCTAGTTGTTGGTCGCAATTCGTTCCTTCGCCACTATCCCCGTGCACGCCATCGCGCTGGAGCTCACCACACAGGCCGCTCCATGTGCGACGTGCTGGACAACTTGCCCGTGTTGCCTGTCCAACCTGCCGTCTCGTTGTCGCCTGCCACGCCGTTGCTTGAGGCCCTTGACCACCCAGCCGAGTATGCCGCCCTTGGCGCTGCTGCTGCTGCCGCTACGACAGGCGCTGCTCCTGTTGACAAGGCACCGATTATCTATTCGCACGTCAACAGGGTGCTTGACCGGATCGCAGCCAACACTGGTGTCGAGGCCGCCCTCTCTTCGCACTCCTTTCGCCGGGGCGGAGCGCAGCGTGTCAACGGATGCGATGGCTTCACGCATCGCTGGATCTTCGACCGTGGCGTCTGGAACATGAGTACATCAAACAAAGGCCTCCATTACATCTTCAATACAAGCCGCGAAAATCACAAGGTTATCAAGGCGCTCAGCGGATACGACGCGGAAGTGAAGTTACTTTTGAAGGACTCCAAGTTCTTCGACGCGCAGACACAGGAGAAGATCGCAGCTGTACCTGTTCACAACATGCTTCTAGCTAGACAAGCCAAGTACTACTGAACCAGCATGTAGTTGATGCGCTTACAGCGTACCTTCTTCTACATTATCCACAGCTGAAGGAACTCCATGCCCAGGGGCCATCGGTGAAGCGCGTGGAAGCCTATGTGAAGCTGACAGGGTTGTAGCTCACGGACTTGCTTGCTTGGCCGATGTATCTAGGCTCCGCTGCCTGCAATACGAAGCCACAGCTCCCAACGAACACGGAAGAGAGAGACACCACACCACGCAAGCAACGAAACCAAGGGAACACGATCATCAAACACCAACGCAGTGTGATTGACCAGTTAGGTCTGCTCGTTAGGCTCCATAATGAACGCATAGATATCTTAGAAGCTAAATTGAAGGCAACACAAAAGTGATAAGCGTCAGAACGATCAAGAGCAAGAACAAGACAAGCCACTCAAGCGTCGACGAACTTCCGTCACTTACCTGCACGCGACGTGATACCTATGGTACGTTCAGAAGCCATGTTGGCTTTCTGGCGCACCAAACCACCAGCGGTCGAACTCGAAGCCGCTCTTCTCGTACATGAAGCTCTTCATCGCTGAATGCACCGTGCTGGAACCAAGCAATGGTGACTTCCGCGAGAGGGTCCTTGCGGTGGTAAAGCAGGCGGAGAACCAGGTGCTTGACTTCCTACGCAAGCGTGAGATCACATCGCGGGGGTCCACCGCTGTCCGCAAGCGCCTTCACGTCGCCGGCGCGCTAAACAATCTGATCGCGCGCCACCGCAAGCCGCTTCAGGCTGGCGCTATCCAAGACCCGGACCGGCAATACCTGCTTAAGCCCATGAATACTGCCCTGTAGGAAGCAAGCAAGCGAACGACATACATATCAAATGCATACACGTACATAAAGATTGTTATCCCACACCATTCTCTTCAAAGCAAAAGAAGCAGCTTGGGGGGCGAACAGCTTCAGTAATGGGCGGGCTCGACGACGGCAGGTGCAACAACGTCCGCAGGCACCTCACCCCGAAACAAAACAATGGCGACGGCTGGAATCGAACCAGCAAGCCTCGGAGGAGTACTCCGTGCTCACCACGAGCTTCGTCATCGTGTGTGTGTGTGTGTGAGGGGGGGGGGGGGGCAGCAGACGCTTGGGCAACCTGGGCAGGCGCTTATGACGTCGGAGCCTCTGGAGATCTGCGTAGTAGTGCTGAAAAAAAGACACTTGAGCCGCACTGCTTGCTGTTGACGACGAAGTGTGGCTAGAATTCGCTGACTGGCTGCGTGTCTGTGTGCTACCAAACGGCAAGCTTTTATTGTCTGACGACTGTCCAATAATATGCGTCTAGCAGTGACTGGCCATCGATATCCTCTTCGTATCTGGACATAGTCTAATTATCCGAATCAAGGCAAAGTTGGCCCTCATTTTTTTTTATCTACTGGCTCGAGAGCACATGGCTTTCGATCATAATTTGTACGTTTTTAGTTTTTTGCCCTTTTCTCAGCCCGCAGGCCGTTTCAAGCGATTCTGAGCCACCTATAAACTAGACACAACACGCTCTCTTTTGCATTTCAAAACGTACCTCGCAGCGTCTAAACACATTGATTAGCGTTAAGTGTCGTAATTGCCAAATAAATTCCGTAGGCTTTTCGTCATTCAGTGTACCATGATTATGGTACGAGTCGGAGGTGTCCTCTAGTCGGATATTTTATGATATGGATGAATATAGTGGGTTTTCCGACATATAGTTATGAAGGATTGTTGTCTTGTCATTTCTTAGGAGTATCAGCCTATCATATGTCTTAAAAACGACTGTTTCAATCAATAATGTCAATTAGGGATAGGTAAGCGATTCAGACAATTATTTGTCGGAATCCTGACGAAAATATGAATATGCGGATACACAAGTCAAGTCGTTAAAATGTTGCGGGCAGATTTTGATGATTCCGTACTGTACGCTTCTTCCTAGTATAGGCACGGACTGAAGTGTTGGTGGCTGACATAGTTGCCATTGCTGAAAAGCAGACGACGCATGCATGAGCCTGACAGCGTTCGTGCCAGTGAACACACAGAAAGCATGTACAACCGCGGTAAGCGCCTTCAAGCGTATGGTTGAAGAAGAGCAAGTCTCCTTTGAGTACGCTCAGGCTAGTATTGTAGCTGACAAAACCGGCAATCGATTTGCTGTGATAATGGACCGGTTTGGATTCTATTTAGCCACTCATGAAGGTAAGAAAGGTAACCTTGCGCGCAACACAGCCATTTCCTACTACAGAAACGTGAACCTTGGTTATTTGATCTGTATCCCCACTTTCGGATGCCTACGGAGCTACTGCTTCTGAATCAAAAGTGAAACACTAGATAAACACTGTCCGAAAAGAGAGAAGGGAGGGTTCATTAATAAGGCACCCCGGTGTACAAAGGAGGACTTACATGCCCTAACTGAGTATGTCTACAGCAACGCTCGCGTGAACGCCGACTATCAGGACGCTGCACTCGCATGCTTGATGTGGCATTCCTTCGGGCGATCGTCGAACCTAGGATATATCCAGACTCAGCACGTGTCAGTGTCAGCCGACGGTGTGTTTTACCTGCGCCTGCTACGCATCAAAATGGCCGAGGAGCAGGGGCTCACGCTCGTGCCAGCCAAGAACAATTTTCTTACCGGCCCGCTACACGTGTTGGCTGTGGCGTTGGCGATGCAGGATGGTCCGTGCAGCTCCTTACTCAGCCAGCTCCTGAAGTTCGTACCCGACCAAGACAGTGCTCCTGACCCCAGGACACCTTTAGCGGACTTGATGGAAGCGGACCCGGGCACGCTGAACGCCGCTCTGGCTGCTCCAAGCTCGTCGGTGACTGTATCCACGACTTCCTGAGTAAGCCCGACGGATACTGCGGCTGCTGCGTCACCAACTGCTCTAGGTCCAACTCTGTCGTCACCAGCGACCTTGCACTTGGTATCTCGGTCAAAGGATCCCAGGCGAGGCGAAGATGGCGTGCAAGCGTACGTTACCGTCTCTTGAAACGCGTCGTTACCCCGGCTGGAGCGACGGAAGCCCTGACCTCGCACTCCTTCCACAGCGGCGGCGGCCACCACGCGAACGGGGAAGAGAAGCTTGCAGCGCAGTGGATCTTCGACAGGGGTGCCTGGGATATGACAAAGGTTAACAAGGCATTCGCATACGTGTTCAACACGCCGGAAGGGGACCGAAAGGTCGCGCGCGTGCTAAGCAGGTGGGGCGTCAACGAGTAGCCGGTTGTAGAGGACGTGGAGACCTTGGACCACAGCACGCAGGAGCAAGTTGCTCGCCTCCAAGAGCTGCTGTACAGGTCGTGCTCGGGCCTGAAGGAACGTCGGCTCAACGTTAGTCGCAAGGTTCTCACCGTGCTTACGGCTTAACTGATCAAGTATTTCCCCGAGCTGAAGGTCCTGTCGCCTTCTGATCCGATTATGATGCCTGTGAAGGAGTGCTTGGAAGATGCTGGAATCGCTCGGGCCGACTTGAGTGGTCTGCAGCCTTGAACACAGCACCACCTCGACATGACAAGCAGGACAGTGAAAACGAAGACTAGTCGAGAGAGTGCTAAGGGTGCCATCACAGCGCTGTCATTAACGAGCTTATCGTGATGAACAAGTCGATGGCGGCGCACCTTACGATTCTAGAGGCTGCGGTTTTAAAATCTAGGCGAAAACATGCAGCGGATGAAGGACAAGAACAACAACAAGCTCCATCAGATCAAGAGGCGAAGCCCAAGCGCAGAAAAAAGAAGGTAACAAAGCTATCGACGGCGTGGTTTGAGTGGTACACGCGTGTGCCTCGCGTCTGGGACTCCATCGACCGCCAGAAGAAGTCGGAATCCCGCCATGTCGTTGTCTTCACGCATCTCTTCCTCCAGGAAGGCTTCACGCTTAATGCAAAGGCGGAGGACTATAAGAATCAAGTCCTCGACGCCAGTCGCTGTGCTAAAGATGCCGTGCTTGAGTTCTTGAAGGCGAGAGATATCAAGGCGAAGGGAGCTGGTAGTGTCCTGCGCGTGCTGCATCTGCTCCACAGGTCCGGTGTATTTGACGAGCGTATCATCGCGTACAAGCGCCTCCTTGAGATAGGAAGCATTGAAGACCCTGCGCCTGCAGACACACAAGCCATTCTCGTCGTTATGGGTCATGTATGAGATAGGTTTAGCGCTTATTTTTATAAATACATACTTCATTCCTAGCTTAACAAATCACACATCAAGCAGAACACCCTCAGCGACGCCGGCGGCAGCAGCAACGTCAGCAGTAGCACACGTGTCCCAGCGGATACACCAGCATAGCGATCCAGACGCTCACGCATCGCCTCCAACCCATTCATAAACAATAGCACCGGCCTGATTCGAACAGGCATCTCAGGAGCGGAGTCCTGCGCAGTTGCCGTTTGTGCTACGGTGCTGGAGGGGGGGGGGGGGCGGTCGTGCCGTATGGGCGAGTGTCTGCCATACGAGCTGTACGAGCTCGAGCGACTCTTGGTTCGGGAGGCTTGCGCAGTAGCTCGATAAAAAGAAGACTGAGCCCGGTGTTTTTTTGTCGGCGACTACCAGTCTCTCCCTGCCACAAACGCGTGGCGTGTTTATATAGGGACATGTGGCAGATTATTATTGGATTAGGCAAGAGCCATAGGCGGTCTCAGGTTGGTCGTGTGTCTTCAATAGCAGATCACGATTGGTAAATATTTTAACCTATAAAGAGGTGGCATTGTCCCGGCTGTAAAATGCTTTTAATTGTGGCCCCTCTTTCTTTCGTCTTCATTAATGAATATGCAGGGTCATGTGCACATTGCACCGGTGACCAAAATCCCTGTATGAAGAAAATGTCGTTTTTCTCGGCCTAGAGGCCTCTAGAGGCATTTCCTCGCGGCTGTTAGCACCCCATGAAAGCTGACTGGAATCGCACAGACAGAAGGATTTAATCATCTACACCTAATGTACAGTACGTTCCCGTTATTTTCCGATTACCTTCTGACTGTTTTTCCCGGCTGTCGGAAAATGTTGGGATGTCGGAACGGTTGCGGTATGGCAAATTAGATCCGACGAGTGCGCAGGGTATGAAGACGATTTCTGTCAACTTTGAACGACTCAGCCTCAATCTCCTTCGGCCCAATGCGATTGAAAATATTATCGAGAACACGTATGTGGACAATGCGAATACAGAAACAATCAAAGATCATTGTAAACTTACGGATGACCAAGTGGAGGACGTAGCTATTCATCTCTACAAGACAACGTTTGGTCACCCGCGAAAACTTCTCGGAGCCTTGAAGAAGTCTCGCTCCTACGATGAGCTCATGATGTCGACTGGAGTGCAAGATACCTACATTGATTGGATACAATTTGGCAATCGTTTGCGGTATTACCAAACACCACTTCGTTATATGATGGATCATGTACTGAGCAAAACCAACACTTTGATCAACATGTCAACTCTCTGGCGTGACACAAAAAGTAATTACACTCCGTGCGACCACATTGCCAACAGATTTGGTATCGCATGAGAGGGGACAGTGGAGAAAGCGAAGCTGTACATGCCGGCTTATATCCAGCGCGTGGTTTTGGCCGTTGTATACCCTTTGAAGGAGCTGCTGGAGAAAGCCATACCAGCTATCCATCAACTATCCGGAAATATTATAATTGTGTTTCTTGACGCGCTTCCAGGAGCTATTTTACGAAGCCAAACGTCCGTGCGATGCACTCCCCGATTTCGTTACGGCTGACCAACTGTTTGGACGCTTCAGTGGGGTTGAATTCACCAAATCAACGTTCTGGATGCCCAAAATTGGAAGGAACGGCAACTGGTCGTCTTCCGTCAAACCATTTACCGCAAACAGGGACATTTTGGACATTCTGATGGCGGATATCGATGGTGCTGATGAGGCTACAGGACGATGATATCTGAATCCGCTTCTGATGTCAGCGTCCCCCGACATCCTGATGAGGGGCAAGGTGCAGGATACGACGGGGATAGTACGACTTGTCGTAACAAACTATTCCAAGGTCACAGAGAAGACGGTGAAGGACGAGTGTATGAAGTTTAACAGCATATTCACCTCTTTGGAGGCCGGAAGAACGTCTTGATCATTTGCGTGACAAAATACGATGCCGATCTTGCACGGACATTCTACAGTGCGAATGGTACATTCTCTAAATCGGCTGTATACCACAATGAGGAGTACCCGTACATCCAAGAAATCATTACGCCCTCGTATCCTGAACAGCAAAACACTCGGTACGGATTTCGGATGTGGATAAGTTCAGGATAATGATTTGTTGGATGTACGGGAACTCCTCATTGTGGTATACAGCCGATTTAGAGAATGTACCATTCGCACTGTAGAATGTCCGTGCAAGATCGGCATCGTATTTTGTCACGCAAATGATCAAGACGTTCTTCCGGCCTCCAAAGAGGTGAATATGCTGTTAAACTTCATACACTCGTCCTTCACCGTCTTCTCTGTGACCTTGGAATAGTTTGTTACGACAAGTCGTACTATCCCCGTCGTATCCTGCACCTTGCCCCTCATCAGGATGTCGGGGGACGCTGACATCAGAAGCGGATTCAGATATCATCGTCCTGTAGCCTCATCAGCACCATCGATATCCGCCATCAGAATGTCCAAAATGTCCCTGTTTGCGGTAAATGGTTTGACGGAAGACGACCAGTTGCCGTTCCTTCCAATTTTGGGCATCCAGAACGTTGATTTGGTGAATTCAACCCCACTGAAGCGTCCAAACAGTTGGTCAGCCGTAACGAAATCGGGGAGTGCATCGCACGGACGTTTGGCTTCGTAAAATAGCTCCTGGAAGCGCGTCAAGAAACACAATTATAATATTTCCGGATAGTTGATGGATAGCTGGTATGGCTTTCTCCAGCAGCTCCTTCAAAGGGTATACAACGGCCAAAAACCACGCGCTGGATATAAGCCGGCATGTACAGCTTCGCTTTCTCCACTGTCCCCTCTCATGCGATACCAAATCTGTTGGCAATGTGGTCGCACGGAGTGTAATTACTTTTTGTGTCACGCCAGAGAGTTGACATGTTGATCAAAGTGTTGGTTTTGCTCAGTACATGATCCATCATATAACGAAGTGGTGTTTGGTAATACCGCAAACGATTGCCAAATTGTATCCAATCAATGTAGGTATCTTGCACTCCAGTCGACATCATGAGCTCATCGTAGGAGCGAGACTTCTTCAAGGCTCCGAGAAGTTTTCGCGGGTGACCAAACGTTGTCTTGTAGAGATGAATAGCTACGTCCTCCACTTGGTCATCCGTAAGTTTACAATGATCTTTGATTGTTTCTGTATTCGCATTGTCCACATACGTGTTCTCGATAATATTTTCAATCGCATTGGGCCGAAGGAGATTGAGGCTGAGTCGTTCAAAGTTGACAGAAATCGTCTTCATACCCTGCGCACTCGTCGGATCTAATTTGCCATAACTCAGGAAAGAATTGCGACCAACAACTAGGAAAAACAGATTTCTAACCGGAAGTAGAGGAAACAGCACCGTTTCGCAGAACATCATGAGCTGATCGCGCTTCTCCTTGTCATCAAGTTTGGTGTGGCTAAAAGGTACGCCAATATCATCGATCACAACGAACAGGGGACCCACGTCGTTCGTCAAGCGACGCATTAAGGGTCGCACGTTCTGATTCACCGATATTGCGTCTGGAGCGAGCGCGAGAGGCCTGATACCAAATTGATATTTATAAATGTGCCAAACCAACGCGTTCGATGCTGTCGCCAACTAAAAATTGCATCGGTATCAAGGAGATCAGTGGAGTCAAACTCGATTATGATAGTGTGGCACTGGCGTAAAGTATCCAAAAACTTGTCAGTTGTAGACATATCATCCCATTTAGCCTTGTATCTTTGGATGAACTCGACGACGAACGTTGTTTTGCCGATACTGATAGCGCTTCATCGCTTTCAGCAGTGATAATCCGTTTCAAGACTGTATCAAACCGGAGCTGCGTGAGCACTTCAAGCAGCACAAGTACGATTGGTTCCCACGCGACTACAATATCGAGGTAGCTGAGTTTGATCGTCGCACGCCTGGTTTATTCAAAGACGAGTGGTCTGGTGATGCAATGGTATCACTATCGTCTAAGAACTATATATGTTATCTACCAAAACGAAGAGTACAAAGTCAAGGTCTCAGCTATAGGTTTACAACAGGGTCGTGGTCGAAATGAAGATGTTCTTGATCCAGAAGGCTTTGAGACTGTCGTTCGGGATCCTATCACACTCCAAGGCAAAAATAAGGGGTTCCGTATCAGTAAGGAGTCTAAGTCTATTATTACGTATAGTCAAACTAAAACCGAGCTTAACTATTTTTATGATAAGAGGCGCGTATTATTGTACTCGACAAAAATGATGATACCAGAAATAGTAACCGATCACTAGAAATGAGATAACTTCTAAACTAGTGCTTTCCGGAAGCTCTAAAAGCCACCCAAAGGAAGCTATTTATATTATCTAGGTGTAGCGTCGCTTACTTGCTCACATAAGAAGTTTCGACGATGGAAGAAAGTGAACACCGGCATGAGCTTACCATCATCGAGAAGAAAATGGTAGTCCGATGCTACACATTTCTCGACAAATACAAGAAAGAAGACTGCTTCGCGGGAAACCGCACGCGGAAACTCGTAGAGTTATGCATTGGGGTGAAGGAGGCGACGGTTACGCGCGTCATGCAGACTTACAACGAGAATCCGAGGGAGGTTTTCAAGGGAAATTGTGACAATTTCAATTTAACAATGACATTTCAGTTAATTGTTAAAATTAATATTTTGTTAGGAAAAGCCAAATACACGTGGTCGGCCCCGCGCGTACTCTGTGGAAGAGATTGCACCGACCATTAAAGAGTTGTCGAATGGATGTGGCTGAGCCTCTTTCGCAACGTACAAGGTGTAGAGGACAAGTATGCGGCTGTAGCCAAGGCGCGTCAGACGAGGAGGCAAAATCACTAGCCAAGCAACTGACAATCAGCGACATAATGGTTTTTCTTTTGCAAATCGTATGATATCGTATGATATGGCATTTGGCCCAATCGGAGGCGGGTTTTTCAGCAAAATCAATGCAACCCTTGTCGCGAAAATATTGGATGGCTGGAGACGCTTTTTTAAAGTGCCTATATCTTGCAAATGGCTGAGAATTAGCTCAAACGGACCGTTTTTTTTGTTCTACGCGCGATTTTACCATATATATCTAATTGTCGATATAGGGTTTGTCTGTCTATGGTCTCCATATGGCAGCCAGAATCTCGGTATCATCATTTTTGTCGAGTACAATAGAAGATGGTATCACTGCAGAAGCGGTCCTTTTTTGATACTGCAAGTCGGCACGATCGAAGTAGAAGTCGATGCAGTCGTAGTAGAGCTGGAGCATTCGAAGTTTAGCAAGCTGGTAGATAGCGATCGAGAGGTGAATTGGGTTCTTGTTCTTGAGTTGTCGCTTCTTTATAGTGATTTCACAGGCATCATTGAGTTCCTGAAGCCCGTGGAACGTAAAGTGCTCAATCTTTGCATCAATCTTTTTTGTCATCATACTCATACTTGACCTCTTTGTGCTTTGACATATCCATTCCGGATCGACCGAAAGCTGAGTTGTCTACCAGCTTCATCATTTCGGCGATCATAGCCTTCTTTTTGCCGACATCACCCTCGCGTCTAGCATTTGACACAGCCTCCATAAATGGAGCGAATGCTTTGTGAGAGCTAGCTTTGATGA
Organism: Phytophthora cactorum; assembly: GCA_016864655.1. Classification (NCBI taxonomy): domain Eukaryota; phylum Oomycota; class Peronosporomycetes; order Peronosporales; family Peronosporaceae; genus Phytophthora; species Phytophthora cactorum. The sequence continues at coordinate 236,049 of NHQK01000014.1, read as the reverse complement.
AAGAGTCTGTCTTGGTGATTTCCATACTATGGTCGAGATACCACTTGAGCAGTGGGGTGTAGACTAGAATCTTTTAACCGAAGTAGCTACCAATAAGTTTACGAGCAGGTGTAGCACGTTGATTGCCACGCCATTAATTGTACTCATACATGTGCGTGCCAATGACTTTCTCGTCAGCACAATCAATCAGCACATTCTTGAAAATGGGCGTCATTTCTGAGAAGTAGCCTCTTAAATGCTCTGGTGCTCGGATATCACATTCGAGAAAGCCAGAGATCTTGTTAGACTTAATGTCATCGACAATGCTAGGGTATGCCTCAATCGTAGTCAATCGGCCACACGTCATGTTGTTTCCAAGAGCCCATAGATATAGAGCATTAGCATCGTATCCGAATATCTTCTTACAGAGCTAAGCGCCTCGAATAGTAGTCTCGATGCGTTCAGCATATCGGTTAAAGATAATAGACTGTCCACCGCCAATGTTGGCCTTCATCTTAGCGTATATATCCTTCTCTTTCTTATCAATCGAGTAGACAAGTCTATCCGAGTTGAATTCAAGAAGTTTGCTCAAGCGGAAACCTTTGCGTGGCATGTCCTTGCGGGCCATGTTGCATTTGATACAGCTGATCAAGATATTACCATCGATATGACCCAGCTTATTGTTCACTTTGTCTGCAGAAGCCGTCTCAGCAGTCAGCTGGCAATAGCAAAGACCACACAGGTACATCTGCTTCTTAGCTAGATCATTCAAATGCTTTATAGTCATGATAAACTCACGCTTCGCCTCGGCATCCTGAGCTTTGTAGCCGCTCATACGCTTAGCTGGAAAGCTAAATGTCTTGGCAGGCTTCTTGCTTGGATACTGGAGATTGTTGAAGCAAGTCTGATACATTACCTTCTCCGATAACCCGGTAGCGATACACTATCTGTAAACATGTCCAAGTCAAACCGCTTGAAGCGCTCACGCTGAGCCTTGATGGCCTTGATGAACGGGACTACATCCAGAGTGTTGTACCAAATCAGCAGGTCCTTAATTGACTTCATTTCATAGTGCTCCCAGACAAACTGTACCCGCTTGTAGTCGGCGTCGGTGATACTTGTGCCACGGAGCTCACTATCGAAAGATGATTTGGGATAGTAGGTTTGCTAAGAACGTTGAATGCGGTAATGTACTCGTACTGGAAAATACCCTTACCAAGACCGCAATCATATCGGATCTTGTCATCACACATGCAATCACCGAGGTAGGTGCTCAGATATTTGCTATAGCTAGTGCCAGCAGGGACATAGTTGCTGATATCGAGCATTTTCATGTCCGACGTCGCAATGCACAAGTAGCTGGGATTTCTGATGACAGACTTGATGTTGTCAGTACCAATAACGGCGAACAAGCCGTTCATAATCAAGTTGATATCATAGCGACCACTGTTGAAACCTAGCACTGGGACTTGATCAATCTGCTGTTTGATCTTACCGTAGTCAGACCTTTGCTTCCCTAAGCCAATACTGTTATGGAAGTCGAAGAAGCTACCGTATCTACCTCCCTTAATCAAGGTGTCCACATCTGACATGGTGTAGAATTTCCCAAGCTCAATTCCTGGGATCTCCATACCTGTCAACTCGTGAGCAGCGATGATTTTCCGCAGAGCGGGTTCATACTTATCGACATTGTATCGTTGGACCTTGACCGACCCCCCCCCCCCCCGATGTACTTGATCATGTCCGTAAGCAACGCTTTCGGATCATCATTTACAAAGCAGCGTACATCCTCGGTTAAGCTATCTGCTACCGATATCGAAACAGGGATATGCTCGTTAGTAAACGTAGAGTTCTCTCCATGCTTCACGACTGCCGGCTTCAGAATAGCTTCAAAATCGTTTACGATGAAATGATCTAGATACTGGTCAGTAGGTTTGATGGAGTACTTCATAAGCATCGACTTAATGATGTTTTGAGCCGGACGATATATTGTTGGCTCAGCTGGGAAGATTTCAATATTTACGAGCTCAGATTTATTCCTCGTGTGATTACGCAGCTTGTCAAAGCTTACAAATACCATCTCACACTTAGCGCATTGATACTGGCTTTGGAGCATGTCATTGTTCTTGATGTATAGAGCGTGATTATCGAAGGAGAGAATGTGGATGGCTTCGTAGTCTTTCTCAGGGCGACGAATGCAATCCACCTTTCCATTATCCGCATCCATAGAATAGACGTTGATGCATAGCTAGAAACATCCTTCAAGCTCGTCGAGCTGCAGAAGGTCGATTGGCTTAAAGCTACGGAAGAGACCCAACGTATAGCTAGTCCCCTTGTAGGACCAGTAGCGCTTGAATACTTCCTTCACCTGAGCTTGGATTCTACGAGGGTCTTTCTTACCATCCCGCAATAAGTGCCATGCAATGCAGTGGAAGGCGCACTTGTTGTTAGTCTTTGGGTGGTTGATTACATACTGGTAATCACGTATAACCTTAGGGATAACACCTCACTATCGCCTAGGGCATGATTACGATGATAGATGTACATCTTAAACCCAGTGATTGCCTTGAGCTTGTAGTCAGAGCTGGGATAGTTCAGCTTGTCCGCTAACTTCATTGATCGAGTCTAAGAAATAATCTTCTTACGGATATCAGCTTAGCCATTTATAGCAACCGGGTTCTCAAATACGTTAGTATTTGCGAGATTGGGATGCCAGTATTGTGTGAAGCTATCCTCGGTTTTGCTGCTTAGATCGTATCCAAGAGCAATGTTGATCTTGAAGGCATTTGACTACCAAGGATGTTCCCGAGCATATCGTAGAACTCCGCCGGCTGGATTCCCTCCTTTAGGTGGGATTCTATCTGTTTACCCTTATAGAATCGGTATTTTGGGTCGGTCGTGTAGTCGGAAGAGATCTGCTTCTTCAGCTTATCAACACTGACCTTGCATTGTTTAGCTACTAGCTGTTGGTTGTTCGGGCGGGATAGATGGCTAACATAAACCATCTTCCCAGTTTTTCCGAGCACCTTAACTCGGTAGCTGCTACCCCCATTTAATAGCTTGAATTTTTAATAGCTTTAGTCCTTCAAGCTCGTATGCAAACATGTATACTATATATGTGTGGCAATAATAATAATCCGATGAACTTGACTTTATATGTGTTGGGTCTTGTGTCAGGATTGACTTTATATCTTAGCCCCGACAAAAAAATTCGAACTTAATTAATTCAGAGATACTTAGCATAGATAGCCTTTATTCTAGGTCAAATACAATATAGGTCAGAGGTACTTGGTCACGTGACCAAGTGTTGTTGGTCACGTGTGGATAGCGACAGATAAAATGTGTCCCTGTTGATTACAGTCTAATGCATTAAACGAACTCCATTGAAAATACAACTGTAAAGCTAGGTCAACGTGTATGAATAACTACAACACCTCTTCTTGCTCAGGGCAGCCATCGTAGACAAGTTCCAAATCTTCGTTCGACAACTGTGGGTCCTCCTCATGGTTGTTGTCATCAATACTGTCGCTGTCGCTCTCGTCTTCGTTTTCAGAGTCTTGAATGTCGGCAATGCTGGGGAGCGTAGCTGCTCTTGGAAACCGAAGCTCGGGTCGCTTCGAAGCTTCTGCGTCGCCCGTTATAATACTCTTCCGTAGAATTTGATAGTGTCATGCAATTTCTTCAATCGTCTTGACAAAATCCCGGAGAGAAGGCTGTCGCTTCAGACGGGCATTGACTTCACGGTGGAATCGTTCTAATGGGTTATTAGTACGATTTACGATTTCTCATTGCACTCCGTAGATATTCCACAGATCTGGTGGAAACGTCTCAATCCAAGTCTTCTGGAAGTAATTCCAGGATTGATTCCACTTAGAACGAGAATATGGTACGTTCTGGGCCTCACAGCGCTGTTTGATCTTGTTTTTAACCCAAGCAACACCCTGTAGGCTGGTTTTTTCAGGGTCGATCACAGTGAGCATATCTAATACTCCAAATCCCATAGCAATACCTGCTTCAGTTTCAGAGAGTTGATATTTTTTCATTTTCCGTCGACACGCCTGCTTAAAATGAAACAAGCAGCCAATAATGCCTGTTGACGTAAAGTGGTCACGCACTGCAAATATTAACGCAGCCTCAAAGTCACACACCACATCTTTGGGTTTTGGTTTCACACCCACAGCAAATTCGATACATTCAAACAACTTCTTGTACAAATCTTGTGTTTGTGAGGTCGCCAACGTAAAAAAAAATAGAGGAACGAAGAGCTCCGTCAGCGGATCGTACATCATGAGAGTAATGAACCGATGAAATACGTTTGGTGCGCTCCGGAAGGTCCCATCAACAAAAATATGGACTCTGTCGTATCGAAGCAGGTTGCGTAGCTCCGGATGTGCCCAACTGAGCAAGCTCTCGAAGCTTTGTTTCCCCTGCTTCGCTTTAGCGCCATCATGCCAGGTGTAATTAAACTGGAAAAAAACTAACGATGTCGTTCTTGACCTTTGATATCTTCGGGGATTCGAGCATTGAATGGATATCCTTTCCATTTTGAGCAGATTTAATGTTTCCGACTCCCGAGATACTTGACGTTTTGAAAGTCCGCGAACAACACGATTTGACTCCAGATAGACCTTTTTGTAGGCCTTTTCCCAAATTTTTGTTGCTCCATTGTCAGTTTCCTCTACTATTTTGTCAGCAAATTCTTTCATCTCGTCGACTACATTCAGACACGCAGAATCACCAGTAGCTTGGACAATTGCGCTATTTCCACCATAGTTTCGACACGTATGTGGAACCATGTTGGCAAAGTCATACGTCATTGTGTTGGCGTGGAATACCAATGTGCCGGGACACAACTACGGTTTTCTGTAAAAACTGCACCGATATGAAATCTTGACCCCGGTAACATTAGTACGGGTGAGCTGATGCCCCTGATAGTATATTTTGGTTCTTCCGTCTCGTGTTGAGGGCGTTGGTGGCGATGGCTGTGACTAACGAGCGTCGGGGTGTTTGCTGAGTAGAGTTCTAGTCGTCTAACAAGCGCAGTGTTGGGACAGCTAACAGGTGAACGGGTTATCGTCTGGTGGCACTGTGAAAGCACTCGCTGCCGCAGCACCACCCAACGTAGGTTGCAGCAAAAAGCTGCTGTCTACCACAGACATCGACAGTTCTGCCTCTGGCCTGGTAGCAGATGTGCTAGTCCGTGTCAAAGGCTGAGATGGAGGCGAAGAAGTTGGACTGAGCTCCGGTTTCTTCTTACGCGAGCATGGCATGCTTGAGGTCGGCTTGTAGTGGAGCTCCAAAGTCTAAATACAAAGTGAGGTTCAAGAACTTTACAAGCTAGACGTTTTGGTAACTTGCGGTAGCTACTACGAGTCGTGCTACTTGAAGCTATAATAGCGATACATAGCTTCATACAAGTCGAACCATCCGAGAGGGTGCGTTTAAATCTTATAGCCGGCGCTGCAACTGGATCGGTAGTTAGTGCCTTGTCATAGCCACCGTGTAGTGCATTGCCACGACTAATTGCCTTCCGCGTTGTCTGTGTTGCGCGTGCTATAAGTCCTTGAAGTGCATGGGTGACTAGTAATCTTTGGTCATGCTAGACGTACGAGACCAATGTGTTTAAGACAGTGACCAAGTGGCTACTTTACACTGTGACCTAATTTGTATTTGACCTAGAATAAATTCTTCGCTTAGCATAAGCCTTGTCAAGGCTCTGGAGCCAACAGAAGTATTTTTTGTCTTTTGTCGTTTGTCTTTACCCACTCGAATGTCTTATCACCGTACTTTCCGAAGCCAACAGTAGTTCTTGGTAGCAAATAGTGAGCTAGATCTCTCTTTGAGGGCTCAGACACAGTGATAAATTCGAAAAGGAACCGAATATATGAATCGTCAATGCCTAAGAGACTCTTAGGCTTTCTCCTCTTATATTTTCCGATGCTTAGCTTCTCATCGCTAAACGATGTCAAGTCTCGCTCTCGACAGTCCTTACGGTACTTATAACTACCTCGGTACCGGTTTTGACACCCGAGGCAGACTTTGTAGTGCCCACCAAAGAGTTTGGCACACTCAGAGCCAACGAAATGGTGATTCTGATCCTTATCGATGATTAGAAAGTGCCTCTTGATGGGGGTGTTACAATAGCAACGGTCCACAAAGTTCGGATAGTATGCTGGGCAAGGATAGATCTGGGTCTTGCATACATGGGCCCATCTCTTCTTAATCGCATCCCGAAGAGTGGTACTGGCTTAGATATCGGAGTGCGTCGATTAATATCTTCAGCGTGGTGTTGTCTATGTCTGTCATCAGCTATATCAGGACTGACTTTTTATCTGCGATTTTTTTTTAAATAATTAGCTAAAGTTCGGTTTTCGTGTTAAGTTCGCTGTCGTTAAGTTCGTTTTGTGGCTTTCGATCTCGGCGTACCCTTTCTGGTACGCTAAACGAGCCTCCCTCGTCTTCAGATAGTAGCGCTTTTGAACTGCTTTGATGTGCTCCTTATGACGTTGATATTGCTCAGGTGTGTATGCCATTGCACTTTATATTATACTAGAACATATTATTTGTCAGAAATAAAAAAGTTTTTTTTTTAATGCAGCATGGCGCAGCAAGAATCAGCTGAAATAACTCAAAGTGGGGAATAGATCGAGTGACCTGCCTAGCCACAACACGCGCCATCTCCAAGTCGGGACGTAACATACTGGCGATGTCATAATATCGTTCGATGCTCTCACGAATCCTGTCGCTATATATATCCACCTATATTATTCTTCGTGGGATGACTTCATAATATTGAGTCCTGATAATATAAAGTTATAAATATTGAAAGATGGCATATTCTCCCGAGCAATACCAAGCTAACAAGGAACGCATTAAGGCGGCGCATAAGCGCTACTATCAGCGAACGCGCGAAGCTCGTTTATCCTACCAGAAGGGCTACGACGATAGGAATAGAGATCAGATTCAGCGAAAGACCAAGATTGAACTTAGTGCTGAAACCGAACTTAGCTAATTATTTTTTTTTGAGTTGAAAAAAAAGTCGCCAGTGATATAAAGTCAATCCTGATACAAGAAAATTTGTTGCCCATATCGAAGGGAGTGTGGGTAAGAATATTTTTCTCAAATGCAAACACACATCAATTTGGATTCCAGGTTTCTGTAGAAGCTAGAACTATGATGAAGTCAAGCGCCATCGGAATGAGCTCTACTTAAACGAGAGCTACCCGAGAACTTTTCAGCTTTCACTTCTAACTCCCCCGGATCCCACACCACTTATCCTTTCTCCGCAATAGCCTTGTACTATCTGATTACTTGCTCATCAGTGTAAATGTCATGAGGGAGGATGATGTACGACTTCCCTTGGTTGTTGTGGGAACCTTGCCATCGTGGATACGCTTAGTTGTACGCTACTTCAACTCCTTGAGGTCTCCCCACTCATCTCGGTGAAATAATCTGGTAAGGGTTTCTTCGTCAACTGCCTTCCATTCTTATGAAATCCCATGACACTTCGTGGACGGTACGGAAGACATCCCCGATGGTTGGAGCACCATAACCCCACTCAAAGTCGTACAAGTTGGTGAGTTTCTGTGCCAACGCATCCAAGAACTTGCGACACGAAGCTTCGGTGCTCATTCCCTTGTATCGCAGTTGTTTCTTGACTGATGCATACTCATTAATTATTGGACAGCATGAAATGAATCGTCCCGAGGATTTCTTTCAATCCTGCAAACGACGGTAGTGTATCCGAGACAGTGAGAGTGCATACATACTTTCGGACCCTCACGTCTTCGCTGACTAAGAACCTCCACTCGCGGTAATTTGTCACGATGCCATAAGTCACAGCAAGTTCTTCAACATCAGCCAGCGCTTCGAGCCCCGGCACGTTTTGATCAACACCTTGCGTCATATATCCTTTTTTTGCTTGAACGATGAAAACTTTTTTCTTGCCACGCTTCAACACAAACTCGAATCGGCCTTTAACGAGCACATTATTTCCATTCACGTCCTCTTCAACTAATATCTGGGCATCACCAAGCAGACGACTGACTGTCTCCAGGATTGGGGCGATGAAAAATAATCTCTTGGCTTCTTTCCCGTCGGTAACTTCACCATTCATAGCCCGTAAGTCAACAATACGAACGAGGAGTAGGTCGATGTCAGCGTCAGGTACATCGCTCAGTTGAGGCGTGTAAGTCTCGAAGTTGTATATAGGTTTGATATCATCCCAACAAAGATTCGAATAACCCATAGACCTGTCGACATCGTGCGTTTTCCGCTTCTTTTTTGTGTTCTCGGCGTCTTTACTCGTCGTCTTCGTGTTCGCGTCTTGATTTTTCTGACGAATCATTGTATTGATGGCAGCCCGTCGTTTGAGACGTTCGGGGTGACGATGCATTGTCGTTGGTGGAGCCGAGGGCTTAATTAACGCCACGCCAACTCTAGCACCAACTCCAGCATCTTTCGGAACCACCACCAGCACGTGGATCGTCTTCTTCACCGGCGCACCGCCAAACACGTCGCCAATCTCGTCTGTTGGGTCCACTTCCACGTCCATCAGTGTCTCCACTTGCTCAGGAATGCTTCCACTTCGCATAGAAATCACATCAGGATGCTTCGATGAGAGCCACCCGCCATCGCCCTTCTTCGCCAGGAAGAGCTGCAGGTTCTTCGCAGCGACATTCTTCAAGGTTGGGTCGTCCGAGTTCTTCTTCTTGATCGCGTCCTTCAACTCATACACCGAGCCGTTCTCGTCCACTCGCACCGAGAACGCGCTTCCCGCCAGACCAACGACTGCACAGAAAAGCTTGACCATCTTTCCTCGAGTCGGCGGATTCTACATGTAGAATGAGAGAGAAGGGGGAGAGAATTTGCAGTCGTACCTAATCGGAAATGAAGTCGTAATGAGTTGGTGTCACAGACTTTGCCACCCAATGGTTATTATAATAGAGGTTGTTAAATTTAATTAAGAAAAAAAACTGCCGGAGGTATGTGCTGCGCCACACTACTTACCGTGCACATGTACGTTGATCAGATAAGTCTCCGCCCCGTCTCCAAATAGGTCATCCCTTGTTATCTTACCGGACCGCACGACTTACTGATTGGATCACGAGTTCATTGTTCCGTTGGGCCATATGGTGTCTCTTTCACGGACCACCGGGATGTCAGTCTTGGTGGTCTTTCACTTTGCAGCTTCATCCGGTACCCCAAACACTCCAGTTAACATGGTGAAGACCGCCACTGTTCTCGTTGCCACGGCAATCGCAGCATGCACCCTATTCGACTCGTCTTCAGCGCACCAGGAGCTCACACGTCGAGCTCTCTCCACGGATCAGCGCAAACTGTTCGCTCAAACCACGCAGGCATCGCTGACGATATGTTCGACTACCGAGTCATCCCGCAAGCTCCAGGAACGCGCTGTTGCTCGACGTGAGGCAACAGTCAGAAAGCTACGTGAAGAGCGTCTCCAGCGCCGTCTTAACGACCACGAGTCGGATCTCAAAGTGACGGTGGACACAGCTTCCAGTGTTCTTTTCGACGGGGAAACAACATTTATTGTGGAGCCTGAACTCACTGAGGGACCGTACTACGTCCGTGGAGAGCTCATTCGTACAGACATGCGTGAGAAACAGACCGGTGTCACCATGTACGTCGACGTTCAGGTGATCAACGTGAACGACTGCAAGCCAGTCAAGAACATGTACGTGGATTTGTGGCATGCCAACGCCACAGGTGTGTACTCGGGCGTGGTAGCCAGCACCAACGGCAACAGCGCGGACCAATCCAATCTCCAAAACACGTTCCTACGTGGCGTCACCCCCACGGATGAAGACGGCGTCGCAGAGATGATTTCTATCTTCCCTGGCCACTACGCTGGTCGCACCACCCACGCGCACTTTATTGGAAACTACGGAGGTACAGTTCTCTCGAACAAGACTTACTCGGGCGCGTCAGTAGCCCATGTGGGCCAGTTCTTCTTCGAGCAAGATCTCATCGACGCAGTGGAGGCGGTCACTCCGTACTCGACTAACAAACAGACCCTCACTACCACTGCGAGCGACAAAATTTACAAAGAAGCTCTCGGCAACAACTACGACCCGATCATGAACTACGCTCTGCTGGGCAGTTCTGCGAATGATGGCGTGTTCGTGTGGATTTCGTTGGCTGTTGATATGACGGCGGAACAAGATGTGAAGGCGGTGTCGACTCTTGCAGGAAGTGGTGAAGCTGCTTTCAGTGCGTCGGGGGGTAGCTCTACTTCAACCGGTGGAAGTTCGACAAACACGACCACAAGCACCTCGAACAGCGCACTAAAGACTAGCGGGTTTTCAGGAGCAGCAGTTATTCTCTTGGCTGCTTTCACACAAATGATCCTGTAAAGACGTGCCACTACGAGAATTACGCAGTAAATGCAGCATTCTGCCAATACTAAAAATCTAATGATAAACCAATCAATATAGTCACGGTTTACACGATAGGCTCAAGGTATCATGGGCGGCATGCTTCCCTGAATCTGTAGTAAGCTTAAACAAACTTGGCCTGGTAGTTTTGAGCGTAAAAAACACAAGTACATGTATAAACATTCACCAACAATCCCAAAAAATACGTTTTTTTTAAGTTTAATCCAGCAGTCCCAAAAACATCATTTTTAAAAAAGGTATTTTTAAAAGCTGTTTTTGGCCTTAGGATTTTTTGTATTGCTCAAAATTTAGTTGGTTAAAATACGTAGACTAATTTTTGTTTAGGTGGCGAAGGACCTTTTCACAGACCTGCCTCATATCGTGACTGCTGTGCCCCTCTTCCTAGACTCGTCGGTCGAGCTCCCTCTCCACAGACCAGGCAGATTCAACTCGCTGAAACTTCTCCAACGCATCTGGGACAGCAGCGAAAAGTACGTCGACGACACCATCAGTAACGCAGACGAACCGTGGACGCTTTGCAAGTATATTGCAACGGATAAGCACTACAGACAGTACCAATTCACGTTGTCTCTGCTGGAAATTGTGGAACTCAAGAACATTGAGATGCTTCGCTGGGTCGTGGAGAGATTTCAAGACCTAAAGGTTCTAGCAAAGGTGGTGTATCATGCTGTTGAGAAAGGTTCAGTGGAGATTTTTACAGTTTTTGTATGACAGCGATAACAGTGTGTTGCTGCCGAGTGCCAACGCTGTGGGGGTAAACGTGGAATTGTATTCTAAGGGGATGTTGGAAGCCTCAAAAGGCCGCGGCGATGTCGTGTGGTGGTTGTGTACCCAATTTGCCTTATGCGCAACCCAATTGAGCATTGCGTTGTCTTGTGCACTTGCTGGTGCCAATATTGCGCTGGTTGAGTGGTTATTGATGAAAGGCTCAACTTGGCCAAAAGAATGGTCAGCACACCTATTTGCCGCACAAGGACGACTCGATGCTTTAAAATGGTGTGATACAACAGGAAAGCTACGCAGTGTGGCCGGTTTACTTGTTACGGCTGCGAGTAGTCGGCACGTGAAGGTTTTTAGCTGGTTGATGGAACGAGATATACGAAACAGATACAACATCGGGAGTTTTCAGATCTTGATGCTGAAGCTTGTCTTGCCATCCACTCTGCGGCGAGTCATGGGCATCTTGAAGTTGCAACTTACCTCCACGCAAGAACAATGCCGTCGTTATGCGGGTTTCAAGGTGCATTGATCATGGCGAAACGTCACGACCAGCTTGAAGAAATGAAAAACGCCCTTCGCGAATGGAACGCTGACAGAGTATCATTCAGAACATGTCGTAAAATGGCTGTGGGAAGTGTACAGTGAGGATCCGGGGGTGAACTTAGAAATTACAACAATGCGCGCGCCTTCAGTTTACGAGTGTGCTGTGTATGGAGCTATCTCTAGTGGACACCTAGGCATGGTCGAGTATGTACATAGCCTCCTGCAGACTACGACCGTCTTGAACCAGAAGAAACGCAAGACGGTACCATACTACGATCGATTCAACGACAGCGGAGTGGTTTGTGCAGCACGTAGAGGCCGTTTTGATGTCGTCCAGTCTTATCGCCAATCGTTACGGACTCAACACTAATGAAGCAATGGATGCTGCCGCGGAGGGTGGACATCTAGAAATTTTACAATTACTTTGCAAACATTATTTACAAAACTGTACGATAGCCGGGATGGATGCTGCATCTGCAAACGGTCATCTTAATGTGATCAAGTGGTTGCATCTCCACCACTCCGCGAGCTACACAGTGGCTGGTATGGATGGCGCGGCAGGTAACGGCCGTCTGGATGCGGTAATGTGGCTACACGAGAACTGCGTATGGGGTGCACGACTAAAGCTATGGATGACGCAGCGGCGAATGACCATCTGAATGTCGTTAGGTGGCTGCACAAGAATCGTTCGGAGGGGTGCACGACTGGGGCGATGGATAGAACCGCCGAACACGACAAGTTGGGGGTTGTGTAAAGTGGCTGCACGAACACAGATCGGAGGGTTGTACGCATTTGGCTATCGATCGAAGTCCTGCACGAACAACTTCGAGATTTTCTTGTTTCTTTATTTATACTACAGTGAAAAGTGCACAAACAACACTACGGCGAATTCCTTGCCGGTTAGAATTTACGCATGGATAGTTGAGCATTACCCAGAGTATAATGACAACGACGCCAGCGACGATCCCGATGATAACGACGACAGTGACGATTCCGATCAGGGATGCCGAAAATTCAATATGTATCGATTGCTCGGTGCGGCATAAAAAATTTACTATCGACGGCACGCTCTTCACCAACAATAAATATTTGAATATCGACAGCGAGACAAAAAAGTATTTGGAAAGCAAGCTTCATGTTTTGCTGGAGAATTAGACGCACGTGTCAACCAACGCCACATCCCAATATTTTGCATTTACCTTGAGGAATAGCAACATCTCCAGCGTCGTTGGCGTGAGGCGATGATGCTCATGTCGAAGTACCGAGCGTGCCGAGCTGAACAGCCTCTCCACCATGTAGGATGTTGGCGGGATCGCTGCCAGCAAGACGTACACTTGCTGCTCCACGACGTTTTGCCGCTTGAGGATGGAGTCCGCGAGACCTTCCTTGTGAACACGCGCGGGTTGCGCAGCAGCAGCTTCTCTCGAGCGCTTGAAGGGAAGAAGCGCAGCACGCTCCTCCGCGATAGCATCTCGACCTTCTTATCGAGCACCGTGACAGCACCACTTTCGAAAGCTGGTTAATGGACAATTTCGGCATTGCTGGCTGTACAATATCCAAGAAAAAAAAAAAAAAACTTAGCCAAGCCCATACAAATAGTAATTCAGAAAATTACGTACCAAGGTAAGAGGCGAAGCTGGGCTTCAGCTCGAGATGTCCGTCGAACAGCTCGCGCGCCTGCAGTAGCATTAGACCGTCGGACTGGAGCTTCTTCGAGATGGGCTCGATATCCTTCATCTCCTCGAGTAGCGTTTGTAGGCTTTGATACGTAGATCTGGATGGCAGGAGGTCTGCAATCTCGTCGTCGTCAGCAGAAAGAAACTTGCGGAGCCACACGTATCGGTCCAGCATTGCGACGGTCGACGACCACCACGTTTCTTGCCGAAGGACTGGCAGAAGTGGCGTTTTGGCCCTACATACACAATATTCCATAGTTAATACATATCAAATATGTAATATTATAAATAAGTATAGGATACCTTAGCTTGGCGGCTTCCTTAAGCGTGCTCAGTTTGCGCATCAGGACTTGGACATTCTCCAGGTCTTCTTCGTGGGGCTCGAGGAATCGCTTGACTGCCAAATTAAGACGGTGACTTGTGCAGTCAACAAGCGGCACGTCCATGATATTGGCAAGCCGCTTGTTGACCGCGCAGTTATCACCCACCAAAATTAGACAGTCATTCAAAGACTTACCATAAAAGGCAGGAATCGAGTGATTACAGCCATGTGGCTGTCTACGGTAAGGTTGTCGTCGGCCGCTTGCATGACGTGGGCCATCGATAGCAACCGGTATTGTGGCCCGTATGAGGTCTCGTAGGAGCTGTACACTGCGAGGAAATGCTCTGTGCCGTAGCTCCATCCATCTAGGATAAGCCCAAATTTCTTAGGCATCTCCGTGCCGATGGCTTTCTCGACAGCGCATGTCACACTCTCCATATTGACACGGAGAGTGTCAACCGCCACGGCAGGACCTAACATTAGATATGAAATTCCACAGTCAGCCAAAATGTACTTGCACAAACAATGAAATAAATAGAACGTACTGGCGTGTGAGCTCGGACTCGCAGAGAGACAACAGAAGGTTGGACATGACGATCCAACAGAGCCACGCGTAGCGGTTGGAGGCCTTCTGGTTCACCCAGGACACAAGCGTGCCTGTTACGGCAGCACAAGCGTTCGTCATGTCCACCTCAAACTTGGGATGGGCAGATCGCACGTGGGACACCAGGTTGGTGTACCCTGTCCCGTTTGAGTGCTTGCGGCACTTTACGCAGGCGTTGCACGTCTTGTAGCCGGTAGGCTCACCCTCGTCATCCAGGCAGGGTTTGAAGTAGAACTCGGCAATTTGCCTGGGCGTGAATGCGGCTGGAGGGTGAGTCACAGTGAGGATGTTGTCGGCCATGGTTGCGTGGGTGTGTTGCGGTAGATGCTTGTTTCAGAGTGAGAGTGCGTTAAGCAAGTCGTGCCAGATATAGCGCCAAGTACATGGTTGGTTGTGAGCACACTGCAGAAATAAATAACGCAAATGTAAACTACGTTCCGATAAATTACAGTATCTTTTTAAGAAATCTCAAAAACCAATTATTTTTTTCCTCCGTAAAATAATAATGATTGATATATTTATTTTTCGGCATCCCTGATTCCGATGACAACGACGACAGCCACAGCGACGGCAGATGAGGAGGATTGGGGATGAGTAAAACAGCGCACCATGACCCTTACAATGCCAGGGGCGTGCAGTAAAAGGCGATCACAATCGTTTTTTAATCAAGTTTTGGTTGACACTTACGTAGATTATTTCGTACGTCGTTTCATGTCGTTGCTGATTCAAGATTGTTGCCGTGTGTGGACCCTTTTGAAGTTTCGGCTGCCGGTACTTCATCATTGCACGTGACATAGATGGGAATATGCCGTGCTACCACAAGAGGTTGTTAGTAACCACAATTTCGGATATTGGGTATTATACTACTACATTGTGAAGGAGATTTTGGCTAATATTACTACCTAACGGATTCCTCCGGATAAAGAGCCGTCTATTATTCAATAGAAGACTTATCTCCTTAGCTACCAGGAACTGATACTAAGCCGTTTCTACGATTGTGAACTCGTCGAGCGCATCCAGGAAGCTCTGCTCTAATCCTCCTCGAGCCCACAAAGCCGGGGTTTTGCTCTCCGCCTGCGACGCGGCGCAATGTTGTCCCCGTCTATCGTACTTGCTCCCTTTTCTTCCACCACTGACGAATCTGAGACCCGCTCATGATCCAGCCGCGTTCGTCGCGAAAGTGTTTCAGCGCTCTAGCCGGAATGCCATCTCCGTGGGTCTCATTCCATGCTATCACCTCCAGCTTCTCCGCCACGGTCTTCGACACACGGGAGGTCCCCATAATTGAAAGTGCATCTGCACGTTGGGCAATGATGGCAGTCCAGGCTTGCTGTCCATTCATCCACCCACGCTTCCTTTGTCATACAAGTTGGAGGCTACTCTATTTAACAGTTTGACTGCAAGCCGCGCCCTTTTTGTGTGGGGTCTTCTATCCTGGTGGGGTCATTTATTCGAAAGAATCCGTTAATATTCATTTCAAAATTAGAGATATTAAAATATTAATATCCAGTAGTACTATTTACTACTTCGACAAATCCAACTTGATACTATCAACCAACGACTGTATTTCTTGTTCTAATGACCCTCTGGTGCCCTACCTTGGTGTACCTGCTAGACGATCACCGCGACAAGGAGTTGCGGTGGCCGTCCAGGAAGAACCAACGGCCAGGCGTTTGATGGATGTGTCGGCGAAGTGGGAAATCTCCTGAGCATTTATTTATTTAAATGCGCTTGCCTACCGACGATTTAGTACGGTGATCTATCCGCTAGGCGCATATACCTCATCGATAACGTACGCATTAAACATAACTACTCCCTTCTTTTTCTTGGTTCCATGGTAGCGATCATAAGAACTAGAGAAAGTTTCGATAATCTAGAGCGGCGTTCTATTGACGCGGTCATGTGAAATGTACATGTAGTAGTGTTTTTGTGTGTGGTTGACGGTGCCCCCCCCCCCCCCCCCACACACACACACACACACACAAAGTTTGCATTAAACGCTTGTACAAGATTTAGGTGGTTCAGAGGTCCTCTATTTGTGTTAAAATAAATTCTATTCGTGTTAAATTAAATGAAGAAATCCTGAGGCTATACCTCATCGATTTCCGATCCTGTGCTAATGAACTACTGATGTCATTAGATATCTCGCTCGTTTTGCACGTACCATATTGAAATGGCGTCACAATGTATCGGAAATGATGCTATGATATTCTGTCTAGACGGTCACAAAGCATTGTGTGCTCCGTTAGTAACTGAATAACGTCAGCATTCCAAGCGAAGCTATTTCCACAAAGTGGAGTATTAACAGTTCGCAGAGTGAGAAAGAAAAAAGAGTTTGCTCCCGACATTTAAAGCTGTGGACTTATCAAAATATTTACGGGATGCACCAAATTCAATCTTTCATTCAGATGACAAGAATGGGTTCGATTCAACATGTTATGCCTCAAGCTGTGGGTGGCACTTGTCGACTCGGTGTGTCTTTCACCAGCAACATTTTTTTTCGGTTGTGTTGCAGGAAAACGAGGCAACCGTTGCGGTTCGTAGGTTCAGCAGAGTGATTCAACAATATCCGCCATATCAACTGAGTTCCATTCAGTGGCAGAAGGAAGTGTACTATCACAATGATCTTCGCAAGTAAAATCTAGGTCTACCCCGTTTAGTAATACAGTATAATAGTACTACGTTGTAGCATTAAACGAGGAAACCCCCCAGCAACGTCAACGCACACAACATTTGTCTTTTTCGGGAAACATCAAAACTTATCCTCATGGTCCACAGCCTGCATTCCACAAATAAGTGCCCATCAATTTTCGTACTTAATCGTGCTTCAAATTTAGTTGTATATTTCGCTCTAGAAAAGCCCTCCTATTCGATTGTGTTTTACAACAGCTTTCCGACAATACCAGAATCAATAAAATTGAAACAAATATTGAGGACACGACCCCTAATCAAAAGCCTTCATTTTCAAATACGAATTATTCGGCCGTCTCGAGTGAAGATGGAGAATGTTTGGTGGCGATTGCTTGCGTGACATCCGGTGATGATGATGAGGTGTTATCTTTGCACATGAATCCTATTATGAAGTTTATACCGTGGAGAACTTGAAGAGCGCGATCAAAGAGAAGCGTTCGGCAACAATCACATGTGACGCCAACGACCAACGGCTCTTCCTGGCGAAGAAGGACGATAACTGGCTGACAGAAAATGAGTTGATGCAAGGCGACAGGGACACCAATGGTCGTCCGGCTTTGCGTGTAGCGGAAGCGAAACTCGCTTATGCTGGCTTGTCAGAGAATGACGTGACAGTCCGAGTCAAAGAGAAGGAAGTTGCTGCTGGCCACGGCCCTGTGCACTTGCCGGTCAAAATTCCTGAATACTGTTTGCCATTGAAGAGAGATGCGTCCGATGACTTTGCGGTCCCTGCGAAGCGACAGAAAGACATATGCACGGAGTGGAAATGGAAGGAAGAGGGAGGTCCGATTTATTCTCTTGAAGGTGATGAAATGTTCTTCGTGAACCGTGACCGAGCCACGCAACAGCTTTTAGAGATCTACAAGTCCAACCACAACCACGCACAGACAGTGGTTCCTATCATGGATAATGTTTGTGGCCTGGTTTAAGTGTTACCTTAGGATCTACCACCTTTGCCTTCTCGTAGAGAGCTTGAGCTCCGATATACCCAGTTTTGGGGTTGTAGTAAAGTTTTGCTAGGAGATCGTCCGTCACTATCTCATATTTCTATATAAAAAATGTATTCCTCAATGAGCTCAAATATCAAGAGTCAAGAATTGGTATGCAAGCCAGACATACATCCAGCGATTTCAGGGGCAGACAAAAGTTTGATGGGTTCAAAATTGCCTCTCACAATCCGAACTTATGGCAAATGGATCTTTCATTCTGGGGGAAACAGCCGATTCTTACTGCTATCAATATCAACTCGCGTATTGGCTACGCAAAGCTCTTAACTAACAAACAAGCAACAACTGTGTTGGCTGCTATTAAGACATTTGTTCGATTGCAAAGGTTGATGTTCTAACGAGTGACAATGGCACTGAATTTATGAATCAGAATGTTCAAAAGGTCTTCCAATCTAAAACGATTGAGCACTATAATAACATTCCAGGTGATCATGGGACTATGAAAAAAATTTGAGTGTTTTAACAGAACGGTGAAGCAGAGACTCACGAAAATGTCTTCGAAGAGGGTCACGCAAAGCTAATCACTGATGTTATATCTAATTACAACAACACTTTTCATCGTTCTATTGGGATGAAGCCAAGCGAGGCCAAAGGTAAAGTTATGGAGTCTGAGTTAGCTCATAACCAAGAGGAACCTGACAGAATCGACAACGACTTGGAGATAGGAATCAACGTACTTTATCGTCTCAAGAAGCAAATTTTTGATAAAGAGGCCGCGCGTTGGAGCAAAGCTGTATATACAATTGTTGGTAGTGATGGATACCGAGTTCAAATCCGATCTCAGAATGGGCACACGCTCTACAAAGCTCCAAATGATCTCAAAATCGTACAATCTCAAACGACAGATGCAGCAACGAATAGAGGTGGTATTCTGGAAGTGAAGCGAATCCTAGACCATAAGAAAATGAACGTACAAGTACTTGATTAGACGGGTAGGTAATGAGCTTGATTCCTGGGAGCCACAAGACAATCTACGGCTAGTCAATAAAAACTAGCGATCTAATCTAGAGAAGGAGTACTGGAATAAAAAAACTAAACCAGCCATTACCTCGTTGTAGCAGAATATATAAAATTGTTAGAGAAATCCGCTTTGCTTCGAGTTATGTGATCCGATTATAACTGACCGAATATTGTTTTTGTAGAATGAAAATCATCACAACTATATATATTGGTATATATACAAAGGCATAATAATGTGTTCGACCTGCTTAGAAACGCAACGTTAGCTCAATCAATTGCGTCGAAAGCTTTGGATCATCCAAGAGGTCAGTCGAATCAAATACGAGCTGACCCAATTGGACCCAGTTGCCAGTTTTCCAACAACTGTTGCTAATAAACAACACCGCAAGGATTTGGAAAATATATTTGGCGTGCCATTTCACTGCATCAAGGACCGGTACGTGAACATGCTAAGTGAAAATAATCAGATTTGCCATTCTTACTACTACTCAACACATGATTCTGCTATGCCAACCTACTGGTAGAAACGTTAGCAACTTTGCTAAGCCATCCGAGAGGGAACCCTTCACCATCAGAAACCGTGAAAATAAGCTTGTTTCAGGTGGAGCTCGGAAGACGTTGATGAAAGAATATTATATGGTTTGACACATTCATGCGGCTATTGGACAGTTTCGAAGAATTGAATACATACATTATTGAAAGTGGCGACATATCTTCTCAATCGAATCTTGATGACAGCCTTACGATTCTCAATAATGCGATTTCACAGACGGCTCAACAAATTAAGCGACGGAGTGTAGGTGAATATAAGGATGATAGTAGGCTTCAGAATCTGCACGATGAGTCTGAAGCTGCATTCCAGAAATATGGTGAACCTCAAAAAAAAATATCAGGAGCCTACGCAAGCGGTGAAGGGTAATAACTCAAAGGCAGCGGGATCCGCATTGAAGGCAGCAACTGCAGCCATGAAAGCGACCAAGGCTGTTTATCTACTGAAGTCTAAAAACTACTTTGATGCTCAAAGCACACTGAACCCGATCAATTCAGTGATAGACAAGAAGAGCGCATTAGTATGCGAACCGTGAATAACATGGTAGATCAGGTTAGTGGCACTGGAATCAAGAGGAAGCTTAAAGGAAGGGGTCTTAGAGGTGCTGGCATAGGTCCAGTCGAAGGGGTCGTGCGTCGCGGTCGAACCTACAACCTCAATAAAATCCAAGGCATAGCCACTCCGTCGGCGTACATCTACCGTCAGTTGGGAAGTAAATATATCCGAATCCCTGATCTTGATACTGTGACTCTTGTCATTGTACAACCAAATCGACGAAAATGTGGACCTAAGCGGGAAATCAGCGCCAGTCTTCAAGAATTGATTCGAACTCTTGCGTTCAAGCAACAAATCGATCAGGCAGCGTATGATAAGCTCAGCATTGACGATACAAAATTGTTCAAAGAATTCCTTGCTAGCACTCATCTTCAGTATAACTTCCACGATCGTCTTGAGGATCCACTAGAATCTCTGAAAGTGGAGTACGACAAACTAAAGGGTGAGCTCGAGTTAGACAACGACAACCCTTCGATCATCAAGCAGCTTAAGAGTCTCTCGGTAGATATGTACTCTAACCGTCTAATTTCTGATTCTAAGCTCAAGGATATTATCGTCCGTCTCATTTAAATATTCGTTTTAATATAACTATGTTCTTTTTCAACCCACGCATTATTTCCAGCTCTGGCGGTAGATATGGCGACAACGCTGATCTCAACGTCGCCGTGCTAAAAGCTATCATGAAGAATCTAATCATTCATGAGCTCCCACAACAAACTCAAGGCGGCCGTATGGGCTACTGATCTTGATAAGTCGCTTAAAAAACTGACGCATCAACTCAGACTGAAGGCGCAAGAGTATGGGCTTACTGAAGCAAGAAAAAAACTAAAACAGTGAAGACTTTCGCACTGTAAACTAGACCATTTCAAACCAGTCTATTTTGATATCCTTGATAGACTATTTTTTTATCACGCCGAACGTGGGGGACGCAGCCGCTGAGAGTGATCATGATTCTATATTAGATAAACGAATTTTTAACTCAGCTACCTCACTCATGAGATGCTGGATCATCTTCATGTTGTAAGCAGCAATGCGGCTATAATCGACGTTAAGCTGCGTTTTAGCAGGTTCAAGTGATGGGTCTTCTCCTTCCTCGACATCATCACAATAAAAGACACTGATTATATCAGTAAGGTGAGCCGAAACTAAATCTTGAGCAATGAGACCAACTTCTTGACCTTGCCGATTTTCTGACTCATTTCACTCATAAAGACAGACATTGATTTCGTCATATAGACGTTTTATACGTTCAAGTGGAACAATCTGGATGTTCCTCTTCAATCTCCTATCGCTGGACATTGCCATTGCGGTACAAGCCATGTATCCACCAAATATAGCTGAAACGCTGTAGCTTATTGGACCGAGAGCTGACTCAGTATTACCACTATACGTTCGTAGTCGATAAACGGTTGATCCACCCGTTCCAAAAGTAAATGAATTATTACTTGGGACGTGCAGCGGCGCTGACGGTGAGGCTGTTTCGACACTGAGGCGTCCTGCCGTCGTTAGAATCATAGTAGTACTGTCGTTCGTTCCGAATCTAAGATCGTTATTTGTTTTATTCCCAATCCACGACGCGTTGCTACTCGTTGCATTGGTCCCATTCGCTACCTCGATTTGAAATTCGACAGGAGTTATGTTCGAGCCAATGAAATGAAGCGTCCGAGTATAACTCCCGTCGAGATAATCCAAATCAGATCCCTTAATATTGAAATATTCGGTGGTTGCATTATTATTAATCCCCAGTTCTGTAAGAGCCTCTACTGTTGTAATGGTTGTCTGATTACCATAAGCTAAAATCCATTAATACTACCACTAGCAGTAATATCACCACTTGTAGAAACACTTGCTGCTGACAACGCGTTAATTCCACTGATGTTACTTGTTGAGCCAAGAATTAGTGCTTTACTATTTGTTGCAGCTCCAGCTGAGACACCTGCTAGTGCATTCAGCTCAGTATCTGATGAAGCAACCGTAGTTCCTCGAAGTTGAAGAGTAGTAGGATTGATATTGAGATTTGTAGCTGTAGTCGTACGGCAGGATAATGACGGTATCGATGCACCCGTTGATCCAGTGATTGTTCCGGAGCATGTTAAATGTCTGATGCTGCTAAAGTCTTTCGTTGAGTTCTATACAACAGCTTTGGATGGATCGGCTCCTCCTTCTGTGATATTGATGAAGTACGTCTGGTTAAACGTTGTTCCGTTGAACTTAAGACTAGGGATATTTAATCCTGTTCACTCATGTCTAGAGTTAGGTTTGTTAGTGTACCAATTGATGTGATGTTTGATTGAGAAGCCGTCTGTAGCGTTCCAGTTGTGTTTGTTGATGACAAAGATTTTAAGCCTGTCAGTGACCGTGACGCGCCTGAAAATGTAAGGTTTCCATTGATAGTGAGACCAGTCAGTGATCCTACTGATGTAATATTTGTTTGAGCGGCTGTTGATAGTGTTCCGGCTAATGTACTAGCCGACAGTATCCCAGTTAGTGTTAATGATGTAATTCCACTTGTGATTGGCCCGGTGCTTGACAGTACATGTGCTTTTGAGCTTTGAGCAGCACCACCTTTGATTCCAAGAACATAGTCCGGAGCTGACGTTATCGCAGACCCATTTACTATCAAACTGGAGCAGCTGAGAGCTCCAAGACCTGTGATACCTTTGTTTTCACCTGGTACAAGGGCCAATCCTTGCGTTGCTGTACCAGCCGTAATACCAGGAAGATATGTTAGACGATAGTCGATTCTTCCAAGATAAAGTGTCTGGGCATAATCATAGGTTAGAAAGCCACTTGCATCTAAGGATACGTAAAACGCAGGGTTGTAGCTGGTTAGTTTGAAAACTGGCTGAGGATAGGAAAAACCAGAACTCATTTTGACTGAAGTTACATAGATTAGACGATGAACGAAATCAGAGATTTCATACAATCTGCGATTGTTCAGCATGAGCGGTATCCCTGATTTCGGTGCTTCACTACCAAAAAAGTTCAAATCAGCGTCAATTGACGATATCTCAGTATTGCATATCAAAGCCTTATTTAGAATGATTGTTCTTGGTCCATCGTTTAGTGGGAAAAACAACCTCTATCTCTTTATCCTAAAACATTCACCCCACGTGTTTGCAACCTGACCATTATTGCTCGTAATCCTCATCAGGAACTATACGAATATCTTCGTGACAAACTGGATGGATTTATTACATTTGCAGATCCTGATTCCCCACCAAGTGTTGATCAAGTACGAAGAACTCCGCTAAACTCAAATAAGCCTCAGCTTCTTATCATTGATGATTTCAGCAACGATAAGCTTCTCCAGAAGAATCTGTTTAGCCACTACTTCACTCGAGGGAGACACTTCAAGCTAAGTACCATATTCCTTAGCCAGCTATTTTGCCAGTAATAAAATGATACGGCTAAACTCAGAGCATGTAGCGATTCTCAAGGCGAATTCCAAGCGTGATTTAGCAATAGTAGTGAAGGATTTTAACATTCCTGGTGTTGATGAACGATCGATCGTTTCTTACTATAACCGGGCTACCGAGCGAAAGGGTCAAATGCTTTTCATTGATTCAGTCAAGGGTCAAATCAGATACAACTTCGATCGCCCCATTAGCACTGACGAGTAATTATAATTCAACATAAGTTTTAGTTTATTCGATATACTATTAACATGTGTGCGTCGTTCGTTAAGCTCGATTCGACTAATCTTATTCAGGATGGATACAATTCCATGTAGAAATACTTTTTTCCAGATTCTGCATCAGATTTCAAAGATGTCACTTGTGCTGTTCAGTCTATCTCTATGTACAATAGTGAGTACAATATTAATTCACTCCAATTCTGTAATAACTCGTTTAAAGTAGAAGTTCCAACTGCTGCTACAACTTCTACAATCAGTATTACCCTTGCTGACGGTATTTACACCTATGCGGATACCAATCAAAGCATTCAGACAGCTCTGGTGAATGCTGGAGCCTGTTTGATTGATGCATCGGGAAATAACGTGTTTTATATCCAGCTGAGTGAGAATAGTGTATACTACGCTGAACAATTTGATTTTAGTGCAACCCGAGCGAGTCTCCCGTCGGGATGTAGTCGCCCTGCTGCTGGTCTATGTAGCTCTGGTACGGGCTTACCTACTACAACCCGTGTGTACCACGTGTTATCATCGATAATTCTGTATTCGGTAAGGTTGTCGGTCTGACGAGTGGTACTTACCCTGCTTCTCCTGCTACTGTAGCAAGTGTCCAACTATCGAACATTATTCCTCAAATTCATCCGACATCGAGCTATATCGTGCGATGTGATATCATTAAGAATGAATATGTAGCCAGTGGCGATATTCGGAGTGCATTCAATCGAGGCGATGCTTCTGTTTATAAGCCAAGTCAGTACGCGTGGATGAATTGTCACAACGGTTCTGTTTCTTACCTTACGATTAGTATTTACAATCAAAATGATCAGAAGGTTAAGTTCCGCGATACCTCCGTTTCCATCATGCTTTTACTGAGACCAAAGAAATAAGTTGATTGTATCTATTTTTTTCTTTCAATCTAAAGCTACCCCCAGCCTTATGCTCAGCTCAAACCGCAGCCATCCTAGCCTTCATTTCAGGGGATCCCTTCGCTGGCCTCTTACTCTTAGGTACACCGACACCATATTGACGACGGACTGCACCACTCAGGGATTTGATGAGATCTTCGTGCTCCGGCTTGGTTGCTTTGGAAAGAAGATACTTGGCTGGTGTGCTTGCTGCTTCTGCCGGATTTAGTATTGCAGGGGGTGCTGTTGTAAACTCACTTGAACCTAATATTGTCTTTCACGACTGCTCGCTTGTATGTACCTTTTGTTCATCTAGAATCTCAAAGCCTGTTAAGAAGGTAGGCTTTAACGTTTGCTATGCTCAGTGGTTCTATCAACGCGCTGGTACCGGTAAACAGCCCACTCAACTAAATGCAGCTTCCGATCTACAGCTATCGGCTAGTGTCAAGAATGCCACGTACGTCATTCTCCTCCCGTGTGCTGAGCAGACAAGCAATTTTGCTGCTGCTGCCGTTCAAGAGTTCCAGAGTCCCTTTGATAGTGCTCCGTGGACTCTACACCCTGGTTCTTCGATTCGTAACTTCAATGTTCGTATCGGTTCTACTCAGTGCTTTGATATTTCCCACGATTATGACTTCCATCAGTTTACCAACGAGGTTGCTAAGATTAGTGCAATCAATGGTGATCTGACTCTCGAACTTGTCAACGATCTGCTTGACTACCAGACTTGGTCGCTAACAAACCGTGTTCTCATTGCTGACGTATCGCATCTAACCGAGAAGGATATCCCACAGGCGATACAAATAATTAATAAAATTAAACAATTTTCAGGTTCAAGATGTTAATGCTGGTTGCCAGGGTGCCAACATGCTAGTTCTCGTGATCAGCGAGTAGGAGCGACCTATGATCGTCTCACAGGTGAAGTAATCGATTTTACCACTGCTTGATCTTAATAATTAATAATCGTTTGAGTTAATACTCTGCATTGGTATATAGATACCATCTCCACACAGATTTGTTTCGGCAAGCATATAGGTTCCACCATTGAGGAGATCTTTGTCAAGGATCCCAGCTATTGTCGCTGGCTCCGTTCTCAGGAAATATTAATTGGTGGTCTTGATTCTGATATTCCAAAATTTCTCGCGAGTAAGTTCGCCAATGGGTCCGATGGTGGATCGTACTTACTTAATTTTGGTAAGTAGAAGGGCAAGTCAGTAAAACAAGTGTTTACACTTGACAAGGAATATTTGCACTGGCTCCGCTCGTGCAAGTTCGCCACGGAAGAGGCCCCTAGGCTATGTGCTGCTATTGATGAACTATTGCTTCAACATTGATACCTGTATGATAAATATATAGATCCTTTGATTATTAGTGATCACTACATGACCATTCCATTTTTTTTACTTGTTCTATTCGCTTAGCCCTATTGAAGCTATATGAGACTCCTTCTGAATTAGTGGATGCTTCCTCACAGTCTCAAGTGGTCGAACGATCGCCTGGTTAGAAACTGCTCCTCGCACTTAGAAACGGTTAAACCTACTCTCCTTGTTAAATTTAATTAAGAAAAAAAAACTGCCGGAGGTATGTGCTGCGCCACACTACTACTGTACCCTTTTTGCAGCTAAAGTAATGATATTAATAGTATGCTAGCTAAAGATTTGTTTCCAAATATAATTTATCCGTGTTTTACGGTAATATCAGTCTAGCTGATTTTTAAATCAGCTAGACTCTCGTGCTATGCCTAAAATGTTTTGAAAGCTATCCTGTTTTTTAAAGCAGGATAACAAAAACATTTTAGGCATAGCACGAGAGTCGTTTGGTATGTAACTTGTTGTGAGTCACTTAATTATGATTCTGTAGCTGTATCTAAAGTTAAAGACCATCCTACCAATTCTAAAGGATCGCAAAGATCATCGGCGTGAATGCGGCCAGTAGAGCAGCAAACCCACCAAACGTGGTAGCACTGAGTGCAGTGTTGGTGTCGCCTGTGGTAGCCGTAGCCGAGCTCCCAGTTGGCGTCGATACCGCTGTAACATCCCCGTTCAGCCGTCATATCGACTGCCACCGAGATCCACACGAACACACCATCCTCCACCGTATCTCCAACCAGAGAATACTGGAAATTGGGATCGTAGCCGTTTCCGCTAGCCTCCTTGAAGACGTTATCTCTTGAGTTGACTTTAGTACTCTGCTTGTTGGTCGAGTACAGCGTCACTGCCTCCACGGACGAAATGAGGTCTTTGTCGAGGAAGAATTGACCCACACAGGGAAGGGAAAATATCAATTCTGCATCGATTTCTTGGATTACTCCCTATTGCAGTCAGTGTTCATTGCAGTTTATTCTTCGATTGCAATTGGGGACGATCATGCAATTGGGCATTGCAATTGGAAAATTGCAATACTGAGCTTCAACGTCACTTCAAGCTCAAGCTCACCTCGCTCCATTTATAGATCTTCCTTCGAGGTCTTGTGTAGCAGCTTTCACGTTGGCAGAGCATTTTCGGCATTGCATCCAGCGGAATCTACTCCGGCCCGCGGTCTCTTCGTGTTCGAGGTCTTCAACAAGTCGCTCGCGAACGTGTCGGTTCTAATCGGCGACAACTGCGCTACAAACAAGGCAACGGCCGATTTAGTGGGGGGGGGGGGGCTGTGCAGCTCACAAGTTCAACCTTGCAATCAAACGATACGTAAACGAGCAACTAGGCGCCAGCAGCGCGATCGATAAGCTGAGTAGCATGTGCTCGCAAGCTTCAAACTTATAGGCGGCGGCTGCATTGCGCGAGCTGACAGACCTAGCGACGGTACGCAACAATGACACAAGATGGTCGTCAACGTATCAAATGATTGCTCGCTTTTTCAAGATCGAAAACGAGCTTCGAGGGGTCCGTGCTATTGAAGTTCCCCGTCATGCTGACATTCAGGTGTTCAGGGATATATTTCCGACACTGACACGTTTCGATGAAGCGATGGTTGGTCTCCAAGATAAAGACGTTACCGTCGCGTCTGCTCGCGGGACTTTAGACGCTCTGCTAGAGGACTACCCCGAGCCGAGTCATTATCTTGCACAAGACGCCGCGATTGTACACGACCTGGTGTTTTTTTAGTCAGCCGTATCGAAAGTTCTGAACGTGACTACAGGACCTATCATACAGAGAGAAAGGTGCAATCACGCAGTTTGAGGTACGACAAGCACCGGGGCCTAGACGGATTGATTCAGGCGAGAAGACGAACTACTATCAAGAGCTACAAGTACGCAAGCGCTTTCAGAGGATGCAGACGACATCATACGAGGACCTGCACTTCTTGAAGGAACGCCATCGCCCGTTGAGAGATTGTTCAGCTCTGCCAAGTATGTAATGACGGACCGAAGAGCCAGATTGACTCCTGTCATGTTCGAGGTGATCATGTTTCTGAAGGCGAACCGCGAATTCTGGGATTCAAGACTTGTAGCCAAGGCCATCCCAAAGACACACGCAGATGAATAAGCATAGGTGCGATTTCTATAGATCAGTATTGCAGATGGGTATTGCAGGTTTCACTCCAATTGGGTATTGCAATATCCTGCTCCCATGCAATCGGTTCTTTTGATTGCAATACTTCTCCGGCGGATAAACCAACTGATTTTTCCCTTGCCTGGACCCACTTAAACAACAGACCCTCCAGCGGAAGTCTTGTTGGAGAGAGGTAGTTGCCAATGAAGTGCACGTGTGTAGTGCGACCAGCGTAGTATCCAGGGAAGATGGAGGTCATCTGAGCGACACCATTTTCGTTGACACGACGTAGAAAGGTATTCTGGAGATTGGGTTTGGTCCGCACTGTTTCCATTGGTACTTGCCACCACACCGGAGTACACCAGATCAACGTACATGTCCTTCACGGTGTCGCACATGTTCATATCGATCACCTGGACGTCGGCGTACATGCTGACACAAGTCTGTTGTTCACGCATGTCGGTACGAATGTACTCGCCACGGACGTAATACGGTCCTTCAATGACTTCGGGTTCCGCGATACAAGGAGCGGTGCTTCCGAAGAGGACGCTGGCTGATGTTGTTGCTGTGATACCGATGAGACTGGATTTGTGACTCGTTTCCAGAACAGCGGTGATATCAAGACGCCGTTGACGGCGATCTTGACGCAGTTTCTCGACGGCTTCAGTGCGTCGGGCCGCAGCGGGTTCATGAAGCGCGCGGGTTGATTGGAGCTTAGAGCACTTAGCCAACGCAGCTTGGGCATTCTCAGCGAAAAGTTTGCGTTGATCGGTGGAGAGTACTCGGCCTGTAGGTTGCTCGTGTGCCAACGAAGAGTTGGAAAGGGTAGACGCAGCGATCGCCGTGGCAGCCATGCATTTAACATGGTGAAAGTTCTAACTAAAAAAAAAAGAACCTTCACCATGTTAAATGGGCTGAGGATCGCTTGGAATGAATTGAATAGTGAGCTTCGTGAAAGTGCTGGTCTGCAACAGTACCGATAGATATTTTGGCGTACCCTCATCCGTAATACAATACAATACAATTCGACAAGATGGTGAGGGGCTAAAGGTTCCAAGTTGCCTATTTAGAGAGACTATCTTGTTTCTTATCAAAAACTTTCCTTGCATACTTATTTTTGGCGCATGCACGTCATTTTTTTTATTCCTGTTTCAAAATCTTCCTTTTTTACAGCGAATTATTGAGCTACCGATAACTTTTTTCATGAAGCATCAGTCCTTGGCTGGATAGGAGACTAACCAAGACCATTCAAACCTTAACAAATGGTATTAATAACTACCGGGGATATGCAGCTGGATCTCGGTTAAGCTGCTCATATCTGCACAATGTGGCGTTCTTTTAATACGTTGGGAGGCACTGCGAGAAGCTGACACTGATGTACTTGCACACAGCTCCGGGGGCACAGAACGTCTGACCGTCATAGTTACCACCACCGCACTGGCCGTAGAAGGGGACAGGATCGCGGCTTGGCCACTCATTGCAACGGTACGTACTGCTGCCCTGGACCTCTTGGCAACGGTAGCCCTTCTCGCAAGTGAGCATCTTATACATACTCGTGTCCACGTCCTTGGGCATGTAGGCCTTGTAGTCGAAGCCAAATCCACCGCAGTCCTCGTAGCCAGGGACGAGTTTAGCTTGACCGGAGATCGGAATTGGTCCTGCTTTGGCCGTCGGGGCCGGCGTGTCAGGACTTGCCACGGTAGGCATTGAGGTCGGTGCATCGGTGGCAACACTGGTATCGTCCAGTGTACTATCATCGCCTGAGTCGGTTAGAACACTGCCATCGTCAACGACAGCAGGAGTGGCGGTGGTGGCGGTAGGGCTAGCGGCGATACTTGTGCTGGTGTCATCCACCCATGGGATGGTACTTGAATCGGAATGAGCGCTTCCATCGTCGACGGCTGGAGTAGCTGTGGTAGCGGTGGGACTGGTTGTGCTGGTGTCAGCGTCAACACTGGCGCTGTTGTCGTAGACCGGCGAGAGTGGTGAAGCAACGCTACCATTGGCATCATTTGATCCGCTTTCGTCGCCAACTACAACATCGATACTAGCGCTGGTGTCGTTAGAAGCACTTCCGACATCGACGGCTTCAGTCAAGGCGGAGTTTCCCATGATAGCGCAAGCAGCAACGACGAGGACGAGGCTGATCTTGACCATAGTTGGTTCGGAAGAGATTGCTGCTGAAGACTATGCAGGACCGAAGCGAAAACGAAAGTGGCAGAGCGGGAGTAGAGCCCGAGATATATATAAATAGTCCAATGTACTATAGGTGGCGCAGGCATCGGCTACATTTAGAACCATGTCCACTGTTCCTGATCAACGGTGTGACGTTGCTTCATTGTATCTGTGCTGGGCTTTTATAGTTCTGTTTTCGTTCGAACCTTTTGAGAAAAAAGAAGGAGGACTGAAACTCCTCTGGGTTCCTGGTGTCAGGGTAAACGAGGAGCGCATTCATTTTTTTTACTGTCGAAACTTCTGATATTATAAAATATTGTCGTATAAATCGTTCTAACGACAGAGCACATTGGCCAAGTCAGACCGGTTTTATTGGCCGGGATCATCCGAAGAGGACCCAAATGGCTTGAATAGGCAGGACCGTTAATGAAGGCATTCAAGTGGAAAAATATCATCACTTTGTGCTGTAGCTGCACTAGATTTCATTGATATTCAATGGACTTGACGATAGGTGTATGAAATATTTATAGTGAAAAATAATCATAGTTAGGTTACTCGCCACCTTCTCTTGAGAAATTGTTCTCTCGACGTCTGGTTGGACGTTCATTCTCTTACAATGCTCCCTCGCTTCCCTCGGCACTGTCGCTGCCTCCTACTTCCACCAAGAAGCGTTCGTCGTCGGAGCTCGCGCTGCCCTCAGTTTCAGCACTCTCACTCCCATCAACTTCGAGGAGGAAGCGCTCTGCATCGACGCTTGCGCTGCCCTCATCATCGACAGCGCTCTCGCTGCCTACCGCTTCCTCCAATAATCGTTCACCGCCGACACTGTCACTTCCCTCATCATCTGCAGAACCCTCACTGCTGTCAACCTCCTGCAGAAATCTGTCACCTTCGATACTCTCGCTACCCTCGGCACTCTCACTTCCTTCCACTTCGGCCAGGAAACGCACACCGGCAAAGGATTCGCTTCCTTCATCGTCGGCAGCACTGTCACTTCCTTCCATTTCAACTAGGAACCGATCGCCGTCGAAGCTCTCGCTGCTGTCGGCATCAGAGCTCTCACTACCCTCCACCTCGAACAGGAAGCGCTCACCGTCGGTGCTGTCACTGGTACTGGAGTCGAAGCTGGTTAGGAAACGCTCAGAAGTGTCGGCGGTACGGAGATTGGCAGCGTTGACACCGTCGAAAGTGGTGAGTGCCCGGGCGGCAGCGGCGAAGCTGAGGATGACGTACAACCGGGGCATAGCTAATGTGTTTATTGGATATTGAGTTTGCAGTTGGAGGAAAATTGGATAATGGTGGTGGGAAAGATGAAGTTGGCAATCGGGTCGGAGTTTGTTGATGTCCAGTGAAGACGCAGGTTGCCTCGCCGTGGCTTTAAGACACAGAACACATCTATATAGAAAAAGGGGCTACGACGTCGCATCTTGGCGGTTCTCAAAAATTGTAAGCAGTTATTAGTGATGGCAGATGTCCACGCTCACATGATGCGCAGAGTCATCCCATGTGCCCGTGCTAAC
This sequence comes from Phytophthora cactorum, assembly GCA_016864655.1. Lineage (NCBI taxonomy): Eukaryota > Oomycota > Peronosporomycetes > Peronosporales > Peronosporaceae > Phytophthora > Phytophthora cactorum. The sequence goes on along the minus strand of NHQK01000014.1, from coordinate 204,299 downwards.
AGCAAAAATAGGTGGTATCACTTGCTGAGAGGCAAGAGTAAGGTTACATCAAAAATTCTCATCTCGTCCTCGGCCGAGTTGAAATTTTTAATCTTCCAACCAACTTCGTTAATAAGATTTTGCACACGAGAAATCTCGCATGGCACCGGCAAGTTAACAGCCACCGAATCGGCCACATGCAGGTGCGCTACTTGTTCCGACCTTATTCGTTATGACCGCTTAACGGCTAAATCCGGTAAGAGCATGCGATTGTGGACGAATCTGAAGTGAAACGTCAGTGGCAGTATCGCAAAACATGCTCCATCGTTGTGTGACGTCCTGTCCATGATTGGCCAAGCAAAAGACGAATAAATCTCGCGGTCTCCACACGGATCATTTTCATTTTTTCCACAGCCTGCAAGAGACCTCCACCAAAATGACCAAGTTGTGCGTCATCCTCAGCTTCGCCGCTGCCGCCCGGGCACTCACCACTTTCGACGGTGTCAACGCTGCCAATCTCCGTACCGCCGACACTTCTGAGCGTTTCCTAACCAGCTTCGACTCCAGTACCAGTGACAGCACCGACGGTGAGCGCTTCCTGTTCGAGGTGGAGGGTAGTGAGAGCTCTGATGCCGACAGCAGCGAGAGCTTCGACGGCGATCGGTTCCTAGTTGAAATGGAAGGAAGTGACAGTGCTGCCGACGATGAAGGAAGCGAATCCTTTGCCGGTGTGCGTTTCCTGGCCGAAGTGGAAGGAAGTGAGAGTGCCGAGGGTAGCGAGAGTATCGAAGGTGACAGATTTCTGCAGGAGGTTGACAGCAGTGAGGGTTCTGCAGATGATGAGGGAAGTGACAGTGTCGGCGGTGAACGATTATTGGAGGAAGCGGTAGGCAGCGAGAGCGCTGTCGATGATGAGGGCGGTGCCAGTGTTGGTGTTGAGCGCTTTCTTGCAGACATCGAGCATGATGGAGGCAGTGAGAGTAGATTCTAGCTGTGTAGAAGTCTAGTAAATGATGTAAGTGTAACTAATATCTACATGCTTTGGTGAATGATGCCTGACGGATTAAATGATGATCTAATTGGTGATGGTCTTAAGTTTCGCCGATACAGTCGATCACACCTGCTGAAAATGGTGAAAACACGGTGATATAAATTTCTACTTATTAATTGTGACGTATGTCGTTGTTTGTAGAACGATTGAGAGCTGAAGGGCCCATGTTATAATTGAGGGTTCGCTTTCGTGCATGTCAGTTCAGGAACATTATCAAAAAGATCATACTGGAGCTAGAGCGAAAATCAAAGCACTCGAGGAATGACTTCAACATTGAGAAATGGGCTCACTACAAAGTGAAGGGGGGGGGGGGGGGGGTACACTGGTTGCGAGCACCTAACTACACTGTACTCACTTACTTAAGTACATAGCTTTAACGAATTCTTCCGAAAAAAGGTCCTCCAAATAATGAACCTTTCTGAATACTTTACCAGCGACCATGGTCTAATATCGGCTACAACCCCCTGTTCCTTACGAAAGCAAGTGTAGGGTTTCCAAGTATAATACCCTCCGTTTATACACGTGCGGGCATATTGATAAGTCCTGTATCAAATGATGTATGCTGAATAGGATTGCAAGGGTTCATATTCAGATTGGTCGCAATCAGACCCGGAAATACGATCGCATCATAAACAACTGTAACGTCATGAACAACTATATAGAAAAGCTTGGTACGGTATTGTGTTCGCATATTAATGCTATGATAAATACAATAGACACCAGTTTCTACCTACATTTTGCACCAGCTTTATTGTATTGTGATCGAGTATATCTTACTGTTCTTGAGGCTTGAAATCTGCACGGGGGTTCCGACTGACATACCAGCATTTTATAGGTGTCATTTAAATAATCACCATGGATGCTGGATATGGATAACCGATCACAAGATTATTCTGGTGATCTCGAGCGCACAACTGCAGAACGACCATCTCTATTAATAATCAACTGTTTTTAAATTGCAATCACACTTGTTGAGGATCGTCAAGTTGCGATGCAAGGCACCCACCCTTTGACTAAACAACAGGTCGCTTGCGACCCAGTGTTGATGATGTCGGAATGAGAGACGGGGTTGGCTGCAATCGATACTTGTAGCGGAGATCCACCGCTTTAGTTTGATCAATTATCATTGAATTTCACTGAATTGGAGCCAATTGGAACGACTATCGGATTGTACATGTCACCCATGGCTACCATTGTAAAGGTAGTCCGAAACAAGACGATGTCTTCGATGCATTGTAATATGGGCGTTGTGAATGTATTCAACAGCTTCTGTTGGGGGACGTACGATGCTTTGATCGACAACATTTTCATCCTGGGACCAAACATGATAGATTTTTATTTGGATCATATGCGGATCAAGACAACAAATGGCCAACTCAAGCTTTTCTGGGAGTGCAACCCCCAGCCCCCCCCGCAAAAGAAAAACTAACGCCAGTCCGTGCAATGGGTCCGTCCGTGGGATTAACCCGGGGGTGCATCCAGTTGGTTCTTACGTTTATCTACAGGCCTAAGGCCATAGATTTGATTGAAGGAGTTGATGATGAAGGTTCATTTTCTGTTGTAGTTTTCTCGCCTGACCAGCAACCCAAAAGCATGTCTTCTTCGACAGAGTTTGTAGCTGAGCATCTACTGCGCTAGACTTGCGTTTCTAGCGCCCGAAGATGACGATCCAAGCCAGATGTAGCTGTGCGCACAATTATTTTTTATGATAAATAGAGTAATACATATATTCCCATCTATTCTAAAAACAATTCAAACGTATTAGTAAGTCGCTCAAATATTTGGATCGCTTCAAAACGTTTCACAGTAGGAACCTTCGCTGATCCCTTTCCAACAACAGTTTTCGTTTCCGACACTCTTGATGACAACCATATTGAATTTTTGGTCGTGGTGAACAACGGTTTTCGAAAGTAGTTGAGGGACGATCTGCAAACTCTATTAGGGGGTTGCAAAGTACATGTATAATCAAAATTATGATACGTCTGACCACAAATACTAATCAGTTCCTACAGTTGAGCTGATTCATCAATACATTTGTTGAGGTCATCTTTCCACATTTGCGATAAACTACCAGTACTCTGAGAACAGCATCGTTGAAATGACCGACTGCTTGTCACTTCCCGTTTTACTTTCAAAGCGGAAAAAAGACCACACAAGATCCGCGTGTCAAGATGAGCGCTGGCCTCATCGTTGTCAAGATTTTCACCGTCATGATGCGATTTTCACTGGTGCCGGACTTCGTGAGGATGCGAAAGCAGAGGAGAACAAGGGACATGTCGGTGATGCTGTATACCAATTATTTTACGTTGTCCTTCTACTCGTACGTGAACGACGATATTGTGCCGCTCTTCGTGGCTTCAGTGCTCGGAGTCGTCGGAGGAGGAGTCCTTATGTGCCTGCTCTACTGTTGGGCCAGCAACAAGACGGAATCAGCCAAGGTTATCGTCGTCGCTGCGTTCGGGTGCGTAGTGATGGCCGTATACGCAGTCCTTGCAGTGGCTGGAGTGACAGGACAATCTCACTCGTCAGTCATTACGACGCTGGGTTTCATCACCATCGCAACGACGATCATTTTTTTACGCGTCGCCCGTGGCCACGATCATAAGAGTGCTACAGACTAAGACGGCGTCGTCAATGCCGTTCACTGTGGGAGTCGTGAATGTACTAAACAGTCTTGGTTGGATATTGAATTCATCGCTGGTTGACAATATGTTCATTCTCGCCTCGAACATTGGCGGTATCATCCTGGGAACCAGCTTACCTTCATCTATTCAGACAAGGCATGAATTGACCCGCGGAGTTGGTCGGTGTCGGTTAAAGATGTCCACGGCCTAACAGAACTCTGTTGTCGTCCAGTCGGATCAAGAAGACCGCGAAAAACGCAGCTTCGCGCTTGAATACTCCAGCAGCCCTAGTTTTATTGCGCTACAGTCACCAATTTGTGAAGCTGCGAAAGATTAACTCTGTTTAAGTTTGCTGTAAGAAGAATGAGTGGGACACTAACAGGGGCCCTGTTAGTGTACTTGGTAAAGGCAAAGTACTACGACGTAAGAGCGGTGCGTACACAGCACACGTTTTTGAATCAATCGAAATGTTGATAGCAGGAAGAAGGTATAGCTCCTTGAGCTGATTGAGCTTGGCATGTCGAAGAGGTGCAATAAAAATGTAGCCAAGTTACGCAGTTTTTGTAGAACACAACATCCGTTCCGGAACTCACCGCCAGGTTGTGGTAGTTTCCGCTTTGCTTAGAATGCTGGTGTGCTTTTGATTGCAAGTTTAGAAGTGAGCTTCCTTTGACTAAACTCCAATTCCTGTTTTCACTCGACTAGCTACTCTACCGCAGCCACATGTCCTGCCTTGAGAGTCGAGCACCAGTGGTGCAGCTAGCTGCAACTTGATAGGCGTGATGCACTTCGAGATGGAGTTCTTGATTCGAGATAGTATGCTTGCCGTTGAAGATAGACTGCGTGCTGTGCCACTAACTACACAGGTGTAACAACAGTCTTGCCATTATCTCGAGTGTATTCTTTCATGCCGAGAGCATATAGAAGACAAAGACTCGGTAGATGCATCAAACAATCCACTTGATCAGTGTCTTCAAACTGATCCGAAACATTTCTCGCGCTTCCAGTAGTATCGCTGACCATGAAACGAGAGTATTGATCAATGTTAATACCATATCTAGCCATGGTACCTGAAGAAATGTGTTGAGCAACCGTTGTAGCAGCATGGTCATCTGGGTTTGGCATCGTAAGCAGTGAGAACACTCTAATACACCACTTCCGATCGATAAAAACTATTGTCACACCGATAATGTTGACGCTAGCCGCATTTGTCCAGCCGTGGAGTACAGTCCGAAATGTGTGTCTGCGAGAGGCATCAATTCCAGTTGAAGTGCGCAAGTCAATAAGCTGATAAATGCACCTAAATCGCCATCGGCAAAGTCATAGAAGGTTTCACGAGCAGGAAATATCAGGCTGGACTGATTTCTGAGCCGCCGAACAAAAACGAGCAATTCCTCGTATTGGTGAATTGTATACGGCTATCCAGAGGAAAGAAGCTATCTAGTAGAACTAACTCGAACTTCATCGGGGCTCATTGCTATCGAGGCTTCCAGTGTACGCTGCTTTTTAGGTTTTTGTTCTCCTCAGTTGCAATATTGTCATCCGCAAATATTCGGTAGTGCTGTTAGCATCATGGGCCTCGACCCTGCGCGTGACTTTCGACTTCCTCTTTGTAGCAGCCTCCGCTGAGAAAGGATGGGTTTTGTGGTATCGAAGCATGTGCATCCGCGCATTACTAGAAGTTTTTGCCGATTTAGGCACGCCTTCCATGCGGAGACTGTCGGGTCGGACAAGTTCAAAGCCTCGGCCGCACATACCAGACAGATATGATTGAACGGACGGCTCGAATCTAATGGGTCTGGAATGGGTACGCGAACCTTGTGGAGGTAGTTCCATACCAAAGTGAACTGGTTTTGGTAGTAGTGTTTTATCGAAATAGGGATTCCGTGCACGTTGACATCTTGCTTTTTCTTCTTCACCTGCCTGTTCTTCGGTATCGAGAGAAGTTAGCTGTGCCGCAGTGTCTAATGAGCTGTCGCTGATCTGCGCCATCACTCTCGTGTCTTGTGACAAGACTCTTCTCCACCGTGGCCGTATTGCGAGAATGCTGCACGTTGTTTCCCACCTTGAAACAACTCACCCCAGCATCCAAAATAAACTCCTACATGTACAGCACTCCTGAAATAGTTTAAAATACTTTGTATCTAATACCGGATCACTTGAGGATCAGTAAGAACCCCTTGTATCAACTGATACTGGTACAGCATTCACCCTGGTTGATCCAGATACTGATCCACAATCGGCGTGATACTGTATTAAGATATTCATGTGTATCAACGGATGATACGAATCTCTGTTACAAGGCTGCGAAAGTTAAAATGTTGGACTAATATGAGCTCAAATTCTACCAAAATTAATAATTCAATTATTTAAATGCATTGGAACGAATTTTATACTGGGTCTTTTATGCGTACATGATAGACTGTTTTGCGTTAAAGGGTCGTAAATCAAGCCGTAAAGGAGCGGTACACATGCGTATGTGCCAGACTAAGCAAAATAAACTTGTTGCTTGTAAGATAAAAGACAAAATAATGCCTCTCAAGCTCAATTCAATTCAAAAACAATTGGAAAAGCAATAAAAAATCTTAAAATTAATAATTAAATTTTAAAATCCCAATGTATTGCTCCACTAATTTAATTTTGAGCAGCCCTGGACACTAAACTATGGTAAACTTCACTAATATTTTACCCCCTCGCCTTTCGAGGCAACGCTTTGCTTCTCGTGGTTTCGAGTACATATTAATTCTAAGTAAGTACGTCGCGTCCTCATACATGTACACACCTCGTGGAAAACTGTTCGGTGTCCTGGCAATCTTTTTACTACTACAAAGGTAGATTTTTATTTGGATCATATGCGGATCAAAAAAAAATGGTCAACTCAAACTTTTCTCTCTGTGTGTGTGTGTGGGGGGGGGGGGGGGGCTTGTCGCTAAGCCCGCCTCCGCAAATACTGCGCGGGTTTGCTCCGGCTACGCTCCCCGCACCCGCTCACTACCGCCATACAAAAGTCAAGTCAAAATAGTTGACCATTTTTGTGTTGACCCCCATATGACCCAAATAAAATCCTTCGTAAGGAATATATTTTTACTATAACTTGCACGAGTTAATTATCTTGAGAGAATCTCGCGCTATCACTATAACTTGACGAATGCATTTTGAGCTAGAGTAGTTACCGAATATGCTTTGTAGAGAGATACACCCGTGTTTGGGATACAGATTCGTGTTGGCCAATCACAATCTAGCAGTTTGATTTACTACACTCTATTTGTAGAGAGATACAGCAGTCCCAAACCTTCAATTTCTCATTTACAAAATGGCGCGAGCGCCTCTAGTCGGCCGCCCTCGCTTGCCCGGGGCAAAGGAAGATGGAGGAAGAAGCACGTCCTCACTTCGTACACGACTGCGACAAAGAATGTTGTGGTCGAACACCTCCGCCTCCATCGCAACATTCGCATTATGATCAACACATTCTTTCCCGACCTACCAGAAGAGAAATACCAATGTAGACGTGTTCTTGTGCTCAAGTGGGCACGCAAATTCGACACTTTTGCTGCTAATTCTACGTAATTGGGGGAAAGAGAAAGAAGAAAGCCCGAGCTGTAGGATCATCTACTATCCTCCCACCCTCCACCACCTACACGGCCGATGGTATGCAATTGGGTGAGCTCTGCGTGGCAGGAGATGCCCACCTTCGTCATTGCAGGAGGATACCGTATTAGTACGTGTTCCTGCCCCCGTTCTTGCTACTGACGCGGTACGGGAGCTGAGCGAGCTGGGCTGGGTTGACAAGCGAATTAGTGAAATCAGACCTAATCGAGATATCGACATCGACGACGAAAATGAAGAGGATCCCGTGTGTTCTGGCAGTGACTAGCTTTGTAATATTTCTAAACATGTTTGAGTCAATGAGTCTGGGCGTATTTATGAGCATAATCGGTACACCGCCGTCAGTTGTCCTGGGTGGTATATCTCTCTACAAAGCATGTTCGGTATTGTGTCATTTTTTTTACATGATATTAGCGTTGTTTGCTAGCACATTCAGAATGCGCGTAACTGTGCACCGTATGATCGGAATGATTCCGATCATTGAAAGTAATCGGAATTGGTCATGGCTACATTCGAACTTAAAGTGTATTTTCGCACTGCGACTATGGCTTAGAAGATAAGTGCCTCTTGGTCATTGCCAATCTCGCTGTCTTGCTCCTCTGCTTCAGGAAGCGATTGAAGACACGCGAGGTCGGGCTTCACTTTGGCGTGCAGGTCATAGTTAATGTAGATGTATGGAAGCATATCCACTTTCCTCGCCAACAGGCGGTTCCGCTTCTTAGAATTGATAAAGTCACAGATGCTTCACACGCGCTCGCTCGGCGGTGAGGATGTTGTTATACTGAAAACAAGGTATTGCTTGTGCATTGGACATATTTGGGCATTCAAGAACATGTTTTATCATGTTACGCGCAGGAGCCGCACTTTTGATCACTTTTTGGCAGTGGAGGCACTTTGCTGGAGGATGCGGCTTCTGGTTTAGTGCCCGAAAGTGAGTCCATATTAGGCCTTTCGTGCGCCCTGCCTTGGAACGAGGTGACGCTACTACGGTCGATGAAGCCTTAGTATGGCTACCACGAGCACGAGCTGGACTACCATCATGGCTTGAAGAACGCGGGATCACTGGCGATCGCGGTGACGAGCGGGGGGTCCTCTGGCTACGAGAAGTCGGCTGAACCGATCCAGGAGAAGCTCCACCAGCTGATGGCGTCATATGCGACCGTCTTTCTGTTACGGCCTGATTGCGCTGCTAGGGTGGCCAGGTCAGAGTCGATCGTCTACCGGTACAACGCTAGGTGTTCTCGTTATCCCCAGCGAGTCGACTGATAGGATAAAATATAGGCTCAAAAAATTAGAGCTTAGTTACGACTACAATTTATTAGTTCGTGAGTTGTAACGCCCCTCGGAAGAAAGACCTATCCTAGATGTAGCGGTTGTGATCCGGGCTTAACGTCCTCCATCGTCCACAGCGACGAAATGGCAAGTTCAACAGTGTCTCTAATAACATATAGTTTTCCTATTTTTATCCTATCAAGTAGGATAAAATATGGATATGACTTCTGCTAAGGATACTGTCCAGCCAGAGTAGCTGTAATTAGGATGTGAGCCAAAATGTGTATTTGTTATAAGCGACAACTGCGACTTGTGGGACCTTTAGTGACTTCTTATCCTATTGCCTCTGCTATTAGGATAAATTTGGCTGTGTGCACCACACTAAGTCCATTTTGATCCTATTTAGTAGGTTAAATTTTACTTCTTCGAGCAGACTAAGAATGCCTGAAGTTGAGGAAAGAAGACCGGACGGGTGCCCGAAGTGGCGGTGTGGTGACTCGGCAGTCACGACGGGTGGAAGGACTGAAGCCTGAAGAGCACAAGGCCCTAGACACTGTTGTTCGGGAAGATTGGGTGGTTAGGAAGGCTACCCAGGAAGATGGAGCAGCAGAAGGTGATGGCGAAGTGTCTTCGGACCAAGAGCCACCTCTTGTCGAGCGACTAGCCCAGGATGCCAATGCTATTCCTGGCGTGGGAGAGTCAGCGGGCGTGAATCCTGGAATGGAGACAAGTCGCGTCAAGGAGGAGTGTGCCCGTGAGGGTGACACTCAGGCGTCAGTGAGAGACGCCGGTTTGGTTGAGTCCCCGGATGTGGTTGACCTGGCCTCAGGGTCTCCGCCTTCGGAAAAAGTAGAATTGCCGAACGATTTGGTTGTCAAGATAAAGCAAGCCCCCACACGTGTGAGGGCTGACGCGTGCAATCATGATGCGGATGCGAATCCTGGCGTGTCGCTAAGCGCGTAAAGTTAAGGGGTGAATCCTGGAGTGTAATTCAAGGAGGACGGGGAAGGAGACGCGGAGCCGGCTACCATGATGGAGCTGATATCCATGAGTGGCTTGAGTGATGAGGAGTAATGTCGCGACAGCGAGCTAAATGCTACAAAATAATTTGGTTCTCAAAGCGCAGGAGAAAGTACAAGAAAATCCACCGTCTCCCGCTCTGTGTGAAGTGGGGGTGCCTGCTCATGACACTGGTATTACAGTGCAGTATGGATCGTCGCCGTGTGTATGCCACGCTTCTGCTGCAACGCAGTCCCCCAGGTGGTCTACCTCTTGTTGCAAGCGATTCCACTTCAAGTTGGGGCCGGATCGCACCTGTGCGTGGCGCCCACACGGTACTGGGGGTATAGTAGCCGGAGGCACCCAAGGCCAACAAGACCTGACGTCGCAACTCCAGTACGCCGTCACTACAGCGCAGCAACCCTGTGTTGTGTTATCTACCACTAATTTAAGTGTGGCATTTCATCACACTGATCAAAGTCCATCAAGCGTGCGCGAGGACGAACGTGTGAGTGGCTGTAATGCTGCAGGCACGATTGGTTGAGTTTATTCTAGAAGCAGCATTCAAAGCGACAAGGATTGGGCGGGTGCGGTATAAGTGCGGACTGTTGTTAGGTTCCACGGTTCGATTCGAGAGTCGCGATCACCGTAATTCGTAAGAATGTATAGATTTCCTGCTAATTGTCGTGCGTGTGCTGCGTTGAACGTGTGTTTAATTATACCGTTTTGAGCTATGAAATACTAAAGTTGAAGTACGTTTATTCACAGTTAGCAAACGGCCAGAGATTTATACAAAACGATCAAAAATGTTGAATCCACCTCCTGCGATACCTATTGATCGAGACGATGGTATGCCATCGGCAAAAGCTACTTTCATGATCCATACTACTCACCGATCCACGGCATTATTAGTCATCCCACCAATGTCTGAGCGCTGGTTTCGTCTTAGCATTTACATCGAGGGCCGAGTGTCCGACTGCGTTGAGCGTTTACCTAGCGAAACTGCTGGATGCCATTGTGCAAAAGCTACTTTCGTGATCACACCAACACAGGCCCACGGCATTAATAATCATCCCACCAGCGTCTATTCGCTGCGTTCGTCTTAGCGTCTACATCGAGAGCCTAGTGTCCGACTACTTTCGAGCGTGTACCTAGCGAAACGATGGTATGCCATCGGCAAAATCTACTTTCATGAAAACTGCTACTTACAGATCCATGGCATTACTTATCATCCCATCAATGTCTGAACCTTGGTTACGTCGTAGTATTTACATCGAGGGCTCAGTGTCTAACTACATTTGAGCGTGTGCATATCCTTTCCTTTGAAAATGAGCGCCGGCGGCACCAAGGCACTCGTAACACTGGTAGCTAAAAGAGCTGAAGTGTTTTCTCTATTGGGCCAGGACGAACGCAGACATTATTTGCACCCCAAGCCAAAATGGTCCCCTTCAGAGCCCCCCCCCCCCCCCGTGGATCTACACCGGTCTTGTCACAGTTGTATATCTGAGGAGGGGGGGGGGGGGCTCCTTGATGAACGCTTCGTACTCCGCAAAGAAGCGTTCAATATTGCTGCCAGTGACGGCGTTCATGCGAGCGCTATCGAGAATGCGTCCTTTGCGAATAGTTATTCCCTTGGAGTGGTGCTTCAGGAATACAGTTATCCACTTGTGTGACGGACCAGCTTTTCCGAACTGGTGTTTGCGGCTGTCGCTGATCCGATCGACCACCCTGTTTCGCGAACGTAGACGCGTTGCTGGAAATCCCTTCCGTGCACAATCCAACAGTCATTTGATGATCCCGTGTCCTTCCTGGTCCGATATTGCTGCATTTTGGCCCGCCAAGGCTCGAACTTGTGCCCCTTCAAGGATTTCTTCAACGTCCTAATAGGAACGTCGTACACCCGCCAGGCTGCGTTTAAAGATAGCTGGCCAGCTTTCACTGTAGTCAGGGTCCTTTCTAAGTCGTTATGTGTCCACTTCTTGTAAGCCTTCTTGGTGGTTGTAGTCTTATTTGTAGACGGGGAGCGACGAACAGTCATCGGGGAGTATTGGTATTGGTTGGTATACGGGAGGGCTGGGATGTCAAAATGAACGTGAAACTGGCACGACAAACGATCAGCTCTGTGGTGTAGACAACTTAATTAGAATAGTCGCAACTGCGGAAAGAAAGTCTGCATCTGTTGCCCGGAAGCAAGAATCTTCTTGTTGAAGAACGTGTTGAAGGGCTTAACATACACACATATGGCAAATTGGGGTGTATGACAAATGAGGCTCAATACCCTTACCTTTCGTAGCGGAAATTTTCAAGTAGCGTGGGTAAATGTTGCTCGAAGGTCGTAGGAAGTATATAAGTTTTGCTTTATCCGCACAACCTGTCGCACAAGCAGCATTCATCAAAAAAAAAAATCTCCTTGGTCGGGTATAAACTGTTCTCTACATGTATTAATACATACGTTTCTGTTTGCTGTTTGTATAATAATAAATCCCGTTATTAACGATCTCTGTCATGGAATTTGATTAACGAAGATTTGGCCGAACTCCAAATCATACCGGGGACTCGGGTCGCCTCTTAACCCTGAAATAATTTTGAGACTGACTGCAGCAAACCACAGAAACAGTATAGGGATAGGAGAGTCCACCTTTTCTAGGACGATGACCATCATTTTTACATGGCGTGGCGACAAAACGACATCGTCGATTCAGCATAAAACAACGCCGTTTTCAGTAGCTGTGGCTGTCGTTCGTTTAAGCCCCCCCCCACACACACACACTCCCGGGCGCGAGTCGCCGTCACCTGTCCGCGTAGCTGCCGCTCGCGCCCCACGCAAGCGTCACCAAGGACCCATTCCCGCTGCCCATCACCACTCATGGGAGGGCAGAAGCGCCATACGTCGGGTCGAACCCCTCCGCTGAGTGCCGAGGTGAGGAAACGCACGAGAGTACACTACAAGCGGACTCAACCACTCAACCCGAGGAAAAAATTGGAAGTGTCAGGATCTATCGTGATGCGAGTGACCACTCCTAACCTTCTGGACGAGACCTTCGACACATGAAAGCAGTTCGAGGCTCACTTTAAGTCATACTTGATGAAACTTTATCAGGTGCGTGCATGATGACTACATATTTTGCATACTATACGTATCATTGTTGTTTTTATCCTAACAAATTCTCTTAGACATTCTATAAACGTTCGTCAATGACTCTTGCTGACAGAAATAAGAAAATAAAGGAGAGCTACGTCCAGCTAGGACTCGAGGCCCCGGATTTGGAGGTTTTGCTTGACGAAAATTTCCTCATTGCTTACTGTGCAACCTGTTTACGCACGCTGGTACACCGAAGCGTCGTGGGTCGAGCAAACGTGTACGTCGCAATGTTCGCCCGACCGGGTGCACCGCCAAGGTATGTATGTTATTCTCTATTTAGTATTGAGAGTGCGCTACTGACAATGGCCTAGTTGAATGTGGCGCTACGTCGAGATGAAGACCACTACTACTTAATCATCTCGCAGCATGATAGCATGTATAATCACCGGATCGACAGTAACGAGTTTTCGCAGATTGCGCGAAATCACATGGACCTGGACAACAATCAGCTTGACGAGGTCAACTAGCTCCGCGAATTGGCGTATCAAGAAATATGCCGTTGAAGTTCGTTGGAGAAAACAGAGGCGGAGCCATGCATGACCGATGTTCATAATATTTTGGCGCGCTTGAAACGCAAGGTGCAATATGAGATCACGCTGTCCCAGAGATTACCGGCCGCTTCTGTGCGGGTGCGTTGTACGGCGTCGCACACGTCGACATGGATCTTGATGAAAACAAGGTGCAGTAGCTCTGTTTTTGTATTGACTTGTCGTGCCTTACGCTAATGACTACGTTTGCTGTTGCAGTAGACAATCGCCCGGCGCATTATCTTTCGGACTCCGCACATGAGGTCGCTCTTCTTGTGTTTCCCGGAGGTGCTTCTTGCGGATGCGACGCGCAGGACCAATTCAGAACACTACAAATAGTTTTCCTTCATGGTGCAGGGCTCGTTCGGGCACGGGCAGCACGTTAAGATGTGGAATGTTGCTGTAAACCCCAAATTGTATCGTTTTGTATTCGTTTGTGTTGGTTTGGTATTGATTTGTATCAGTTTGTAACAGTTTGCCTAATCTGAATTTTGTATTGTGTTCGAATAGCATGCTCTTATCACTGATGAGCACTCGGACACGCTTCGCCATGCTATCGCTTACTTCAAGAGAAGTAATCCGGTGTGGACTAAAGTTCGTTACATGGTGGTGGACAATGACTTTACGGAGATAGGTGTTTTCACTTCGGAGCTCCCAGACGCCCGAATCCTACTGTGTCAATTTCACGCAGTTAAATATCTGTGGGGGGGGGGGGCTAAGGTCGATAACCTAACTGGCCCGTAGCCTGGAGAATTCCACGCTACGACCCCCCCCCCCCCCAATCCTACGTCCCGCCAAGACGGAACCAGCCCCAGTAAGACTTCCCTTCAAATCCACCAAAGGAGTGACACCGACGGGTACACAAGGTGAGCCCTCAGCAAACCCACGGTTATTGGACTACCCCCTCTGTTAGTCGGCAGTCCAGGGCACTATATGTGAGGTCGGGTCGCAACGTGATTTTGCGATACCCTCTCCACCACAGAACATCTTCGTGACAACGCTGCTCATCTCGGAAATACCACAAACAATCGACTGGAGTTGTCTAAGCAGAAAATCAAGCTCTAGTGTACAGGAACGTCGAGATTGACGAGAGGGTAGCTACTCTTATTTGGCGGGCCTATGTCAAACAAAAAGGGTTCTCTTCAGAGATGACCCGCGTCGGGCAAGTATTCGACCCATTTCACCACAGATCTGCGGAACGGAGACGAATCGCTCAAAGCTTCAGCAAATAAGCTTTGAAAGAGCAATATTAAGTCGCCAATGCTGAAGTTTATTATGATGTGCGGTCAGATGGATCCAATATTTACACGGTGGCGAACGCAGCAACAACCTTTCAAGTCGGGGTGTCTCTCTATATTTCGCATTGTATGGTTGGAGCAACGCAAAACTGCCGATTCGCCGTCTAATGTACGTGAGAAAGCAGATGAAGTGCTCGACCTTGATTCCGTTTGGATATTTAGGTGAGCGGTGGTAGTATAATTCGGCAGCTATATGGTGCATGGATATTACGAAGTTTCTGGATATTCCCAGGCCATATACAAGAACGTTAGACTACAGGTAGCTTAGCTGAAAATGAGGAGTACCGCGCCGCTCTGGATGAATCGAAAAGAATTGCTGATATTCTCAGCAAGTTCAACACTGCAGATTTTAAGAAATGCATTCTACAGACATTTACAAATCTGCTACTTGATAGAAGACTGTCAGAAGTGGATATGTCTCAGAACACGGTGCCTAATGGTGATACTACATCGTCTAACCCGAATGTCCAAGCACACACTACACATGTACAAGGTTCAAATGAGCAAAGGCAAACAAGAACACACGAATGGAGGTGTAGACAATAACAAATCTTGAATATTAAAGACGATGAAGAGCTAGTTTTGCACGATATGGCACTAAAGAGAGAGGTGGATGACATGGTTCTTGAGGCAGCTATTGACAGAATATGTAGTGATGCGGAGGCCGAGTTTGGGGAGGGAAGGATCACAACGTGCACGACCCATTTGATGGCCACGGAAAACGGTGACTGAAAATGTAGGACACTGTCGCGCAGGCTG
This sequence comes from Phytophthora cactorum, assembly GCA_016864655.1. NCBI lineage: Eukaryota > Oomycota > Peronosporomycetes > Peronosporales > Peronosporaceae > Phytophthora > Phytophthora cactorum. The sequence goes on along the minus strand of NHQK01000014.1, from coordinate 189,042 downwards.
AAGACAAGATTGTAGGAGCCGTTTGGGTGGACAAAAATCATTGGTGTGCGCTGCAGGTCCAAATGGACCTGCTAGGTTATGGATCCAAGGAATGACGAAGCTCTTATTCACAAGGTGGATACTCTATTTCGGAACGTGTTTTATCCCCTCTTATATCACGACAAGAGATGGAGACGTAATGTGAATCGCGACTACCAGCAACTGGACTCTACGAGCTGTGGAATTCTCGTGTTATTTTTCATTGAAAGCTACTTGTTCCAGCAGTACGATGCTCCGCAGCCGTGCCTACCTCCGGTACCGATGTATGCTGAAGTTGATGTTAACGTGGATGAAATCTGATTACATGCGCCTTTGACATTTTCTATTTTACATTGTAGAACAAGTTGATATCCTACGTAACTAACGTTATCAGAAAATAACCGTGTAGCTCACACGAAATATTGCCGCTTGCAGATGTTTTGCCCTTTAAAATAGAGTCGGAATAACGACCCATCACAACACTAAAATCGAGATTGAATACGAGCACAAACTATCCATCAAGGTAAAAACCACAAACAAATATGTATAGGAAATAGGGGTGAGTGGGAAAACGGCTGGCACCCCACAAAACACAATCGGCCCGGCAAGGTACGAGCGAAGACCTGCAACACTGTATCTACAAGCCTGCTAATGAATGTGGTGGTATTCTCGCAGGTCGGACTCCTCGCAACAACATCCAGTCGCTTTGGACCGCTTTAGGAGCTATCGTTGCTTTCCTAGTGTAGACACAGCAGATGGGGAACCCCTGCGCATTTTGTTGTGCTATAGTTCATACTATTCGCTGTATATATTGATCTGTGAGCTTGTGAATGGTGTTTGAAAGTGCATAGGTCAACAGTTATTGCTGCGACTAACTAAAAAAACGCAATGAGCGATCTACCGGTGGATAGTTTGCTGAAGGGCGTGGCGACGGTGCGGAAAGAAAGCATTGAAAAGCGCTCACGAGGTGGTGAGCCTCAATTTATAGTTTCTGAGGGGTTTGACGAACTGCGAGCTAGGATTGACGAGCTTTTCAATGGTCCCGCTTTCTCGAAGCTCCGCAGAAACGATGAGGGCATTTTTTTTCCGTAAGAGTAAGGGTGCATCTCAGCATCAATTTGATGCTCTCGGTACCTCCAACTTTAGGTTTGTGTCATTGCAGATTGGAACAGGTTTGTATACTCTCTCTGATTTGTAGCTGTAGACAAAATTTCATAGAATAACCAAGATGAGTCATGTAGTGCTGGTACTACTTTGTGGTGCGTGTCAGTGGAGTGTCAACGCGCAGCTACATGTATACTCGTAAATGGCACCAGATGTGTTTGTAGCTCGGAATACAAGTAGTGGTTCAAGTCAAAATGTGTGTGCATTTGCAAAACAAAATGCAATTGTGCCTTTCAGTTATTCTGCCTTCGTGATTCTGGCATAATTATATTCCCATCTAAGCCTTAATTATGCCCTGGTCCTTCTAATTATGGGTTGTCTTTTCGGGGCCGGATTTATAGCAGCAATGGTGAGGCTGCATTGAGGTAGAATTAGCTATTAATAATCCAGTCGAGTAAGAGGGAAACATATGCGTTTGGCGGTTGGCTAACCCGCCATTCCGCCTTGAAACGTGGCGTATCTTCGTCGATTGGCTCGTTAATCCTGGTCAGCGATGTTAGGGGAAGAGCTCACAATCTTATGTCGAGTTATCCATGGGTGGGACGAGCCGAGCCAAATGTCTTATTTATGGATGAATGCAGTCAAATCTCCGACCATACTTGTATTAACTATTGTTAATATTGGCCAATAGACAGAAAGATTTGAATTAATTTGTCGTTTTGACGAATTATATCACTAAACGGTCGCTTTTTCAACCAATCAGTGGTCTCACTGATTCATGATGGCTACAGAGCCACAGGTCCGACATATCAAGTCGGAGAGATCAGCGAAGTTATTGATATCCCCCTACAGATCACAAGGTATTCGCATAAATCACGAATAACACTCAAGCTCCGACACCTCCGAACTCCGATCCAAGATGAGTCTGAAAGACCTTGCACCACTCAACACCAAGCGCGGTCGCGAGTCTGCGGCGCGGTCGTTCTTAAAGTTTGTCGAGGACGAAGGCGTTACGTGGGAATACCTGGAAGTGTGCATGCAGCGCGAGAATGCGGCACTAATCTTAGCAGCTGTGGTCGACAAGTTTGACATGTACCTTGCCTTCAAGGAAGGACGCAAAGGCCAGCTCTTGGCACGACACTCGGTGATGTAGTAATATCGACAGGCCAAGAATTGGCTGGTGGAGAAAGTCCCTCAGCATCGAGCAGCGATTGAGAAGACACTTCTCACAAAAGGGCAAGTCTTGGAACGCTACTGCGTGAAGAGAGAGTCTGGAGCTTTTGTGAACAAGGCTCCTGCATGCACGAAGAAGGCACTGAAACAGATGATCGAGTATCTCTATTCGACTGGTGTTACTTCCGCGGATTGTTATTTTATTTTTTATCAAGACGCGGCTCTGCTTTGTTTACTCTGGTATTTGTTTGGGTGAGCGTCCGATCTCACACTCCTTCGCAAGGCAAACCTTTCCGTCGGCTCAGGCGACATCTTCTTCGTTCGCTTTATCCGGGTCAAGACGTCTGAAGAACAGGGTCTTTCGTTGTGTCCTGATGACGACTTCGTCACCTGTCCACTTCTTGCCACTGCGCTAGCGCTGATTACGCAGTCGTCACCAACCACCGCACTGCTAAATCAGCTTCCAGAACACCAGGCCCAGTCACAAACCTCCAGGACTCCAGCCACCCTCTTATTGACCTGATCGACAATCCCGAAGACGTGCCTGACCTGCAAGCACCCACAAATTACTCACCCGAAGACAAGCAAACCGATTCTGCTCCTGGGATTCACAACTATGTCAATCATGTCTTGGATCAAGTCGTGTAAAAGGCGGGCGTGGCTGAGCGTTTGACGTCGCATTCCTTCAGGCGTGGAGGTGCTCAGCATGCCAATGGGGCTGGGATGTGCGTTCAGTGGATCTTTGACCGAGGGGCTTGGAACATGACGGCGACAAACAAAGCATTTGCTTACGTCTTCAACACTCCATCGGAAGACCACAAAGTCGCTCGGGTCTTGAGCAGTCATGACCCTGAGAAAGCTGTTCCTCTCCTGTCCCTCGATGCCTTCGATTCCGAAACACAGGTGAAAATTCGATCCGTCGCGTCAGCTCTCTTCACCGCTTCGTCCGGTCTCGAGATGCCACAGTACAACATGAACGAACGCGTGCTCGACACATTGATGGCGTACCTGCTGAAACACTATCCTCGGCTCAAGAAGCTTGGGGCGGATGGCCCGACAGTTCAGCGCATTGAGGATTGTACCCGTGACAAAGTAATGACTTGCTGGCTTGGTCGTCATACCTGGCCAGTGACAAAAGCACAAACACTATTCAAGCGGGCGCGGCTACAGAAAACACTTCAACCGATTTCACCAAACATCCCATGTATCTTCGCCAAGCGTCCTTGATCGAGCAATTAATTCAGGTCAACCAGAAGCTCGACATGCGGTTGTCTATCATGAAGGCTAAGTTCTACAACAAGCAGCAAGACACACCAACTACAAATGAGGTAAGTATCAACACGGAGAGCAATGAACCACCAGCCAAGCGACGTTGTACCTCTGGGGCTACCAACCTGAAAGATGTCTGGTTCACTTGGTACACCCAAGAACCGCGTATGTGGAGCTCAACGGACGCAGGAACCTAGTATGCGCGTTCAACTGCCAAGCAGGTTGTCGCATTCTTGAAGCTGTTTCTTCCGGATGGCTTCAAGCTCCACGAGAAGTCACCACAATACAGGGACGAAGTTCTCAAGATTGGCAAAGCCGCTGAGGCAGAGCTACTAGCGTACCTTCGTGGTCGGGACATCACTGCTCGCGGAGCTCAAAACGTCCTGAAGTCCATGCACAAGCTGCACAAGAGTGGTCATCCCAATGGCCAAGTTCGCCGTTACCAGAAGCTTCAGGCTGCAAACTGCATTGAAGATCCTGCTCCAGTACACACTACGAAAATACTAGGGTTAGTTTCGTCAGCGTAATTACGTACCATTTTACATATTTGCCGGTCGAATCAGTGTTTTGTTTTACTCGACTTGTTCTCCCAATTTCCCTAGCTCACTCTGTATTCTTCACCCGACCTAGCCCACCTCCGCCTCCATGCCATCGGTCAAACCACTGAAGAATACCATCAGGTCGTCGAAGGAATTCAAGATGCTCTGTGTGACTGTATCCAAGAGCTACAAGATTCGGGTTCGTGATGAAACCATCCGCCACCTGCGCCATACCATGAATACGAGCGTCGCCTCGGCGGCACTTCTTCCGGAAGCCATTGATGTTATCATCTCATCGCTGGCAAAACAAAACAAGCGGCGTTACGGTCTCGACGACGTATGCGCGTGACCTGTTCCTCCTAGTCCTGCCAACAACGAAGAATCCGGTGACGAGGCGGAATGCAGTACCGACGAGAAGCTTGAAGGAGAGAAGCAGCACTACGTCCGCAGGCTGCTGAACTGGAAGTGCCAGAACCGGAAAACGTATTACCTGGTGGACTGAAAATCAACGTGGGAGCCTCGTGAACATCTGAACAAGAGACTTGTCGCTGCCTTCGAGAAAGAGCGCCGTCTTCTCTTTCGCAAGACCTTCATCGAAGACGAAGCTGTGGAAGACAACACGCTAAACAACACGGAAGCATAGGATGAGATGAAGCATAAGGTGCAAATACAGGGTGTATTACGTGCTTAATAATCAGTTGCGGGGAGATATGCATTGGTAGTATTGATCACTAAGCTTAACCTCCAAATGGAACAGCAAAGTTACCTCGTTACAAACCGAACACGTATTTGAGTGCAGCGTCAAACACAAAGCTTAACCTCCGTATGAAACAGCAATGTTAACCTCAACGCAAGCAAGCACACCACGCACAAGGAGCAGAGGTGGCCGCACATCACACAAAAATACAACATAAAAATATGCACAGACCCTTGGTGGTAGTCCATTGGGCCCAGTAGTAGGTGATAGGAGACTTGAGAGATGCCGGGAAAAAACCGAGAATGGCGGTCAGCTTGACTGTGCGGCTCCACAAGCCAACCGATTGAATATAACCTTATTAATAAGGTTTTACCCACGTTCAGCGTGGGAGCCAGTAACTGGTGAAAGTAATTACGTGTAAAACAGTCGTAAAAGTGGGGTTCGCTTCTAATAGTGGACCCCGATTTCTGACTTATGGCCTCATTTCCTTAATTGCAATGTAGCGTGAACATGCCTCTGGGTCTAAAAACTGCATAATCAATCAATCCCTGTTTTCTTGGCCCACAGGCCGTTTTAGAGCCTGATACTCTGTCTATAGACTCGCTACAAACTGTGCTTTCACGCACCTGATGGGTTCACTTATCCCAAAATGTGATCCCCTAAGCACCCTACACAACTAATACGCAGTTACATGTCTTACACATTAATTTGTACTGCTTTTGTTGCGGTCGGAGGTCGCCGGAGGTCGGAGATTTTATGCTATGGACTCGGTATTAATTTCGGGAACTCAGCTGCTATTCGAGGCCGGCTCCCACCCTTAAAAAGAGAGCCAATATTTTATGGGAGCCGGGCTCTCGATGAGATTGGATTCCCTTGCAAATTGAGAGCCCGGGCTCCGGTTCGGTTCGCCCCCCCCCCCCCCCCCCCCATGGAGTTATCATTAAATAAGGCTTTTTATGAATCTAATTCCGCCTGAATTAACAGTCAACCCGCCAAAATAGGTGAAAGTCACAATAAATTGGTGTAGATATAAAATATCTAGGTACACCAATTTAAAAAAACAAATGGGTTAATGATGAAACCCAGTATTGACAGATGTGAATCTGTTCATGCACCGTTTAAAATTTATTATGATATTGCTAGCACTGGAATATCAATCCTAGACTGCTAGAGCTTAAGGAGCAGGTAAAGGTTATGTGCTACCGCTCTCACTGCCTTCAACACTTTCGAAGTCTGCAAGGAAACGCTCATCATCGACGCTGGTGCTGCCCTCGTCCTCACCAGCACTCTCACCGCTGTCAACCTCCTCTAGAAACCTCTCGCCTTCCGTGCTGTCGCTGCTGGTATCAATATCGGCACTCTCGCTGCCAGCTACTTCCTCCAGGAATCTGTCACTGTCGACGCTCTCGCTTCCCTCCGCACTCTCACTTCCTTCCGCTTCAGCAAGGAAACGCACACCGGCAAAGCCTTCGTTGAATCCATCGTCGGAGGAACTCTCGCTGCTGTCGACCTCCTGTAAGAAACGCTCACCGTCGGTACTCTCGCTACCTTCATCGTCGGCAGCGCTGTCACTTCCTTCAACAATCTCCTGCAGGAAGCGTTCCCCCGAGAAACTATCGCTGCTGTCGGCATCTGAACCCTCACTGCCCTCCACCTCGAACAGGAAGCGCTCGCCGTCGGTACTGTCACTGGTACTGGCGTCGAAGCTGGATAGGAGACGCTCAGTAGTGTCGGTGTCACGGAGACTGGCAGCGTTGACACCGTCGAAAGTGGCGAGCGCTAGGGCGAAAGCGGCGAAGCTGAGGATGGCATTCAACTTGGTCATTTTTGCTGGTGGTGTCGGGTTTCCGGGACGTGGGAAAAATGAAAGTGATCGGTGCCAAGACTCCTGTTTGGAGTGTCTTGGAGAAGCAGCTTCGGTCCCCATACAGCTCAGGTCATCGCTTGATCGCCAAGCATACTTGGTATTCTCACCTGCCAGAGACGTTGAAAGCGGAGAATGGGATGCTGTACACGAGACGTTGGCCGAGTTGTTGGAGGAATCAGTCTGTGTCGGTGCCGCAAAAATGCCAATCACAAATAGAGATGAGATGTTCGAGCAAAACTGCGGTTTCTTGTCTGAAGGCTCGCCCGAATATGTGAGCAAACGTCAATGCATCGCATCGAATGAAACGGTTGTGCACCTCATGTGGTTAATCTTACCCCTCACTGCATCTTATTTTTCATCCTTCGCTAAGTTTGGATTGAAAAAAATGAAAACTGAAAACTAACGAGCAGATAGATTCGGTGCATGAAATGCAATACTTCAGCATTTAAGGAAACATACTAGAAGTAGCGTTTATTATGCCTTACTTCCACCAGGACAAGCTAGCCTTGTCAAATCCCTGACTTGCCGACGTCGAGCTGTCGATTGGAGCCGGCTTGATGGTACCGGGTTGGTAAGGAGTACCTAAACCATCTTCGCTATCATCTTCGGTATCTTCTGAGGCTGTGACGCCGTCGTTCGATTCCTCGTCAACTTCCTTACTAGACTCAAGACTTGCTAGCGCGGGGGGTCCGTCCACACTAGACTCGACCTCGACGTGCAAGTGGAGTCCTGATCCGTCTTGACTTTGATCGACCAAGTCCGTGGATCCTTCTGAGCTGGTTACGTCTTGGGCCAAGATGCGATCCACCGATCCGCCTTCACCCGAGTCCTCATTGCCACCAGGAAAACTTGAGCCGTCGATGTTAGCTTCCACCTCGGCCAGGAAGCGGTCGCCAACAGCATCTGGTTCATCGGACAGGAATTCGGTCGAGCCGCTTTCGCTAGCATCCATCGTGGTCAAGTCGCGGCCAGGTACGTGTTGACGCAGGCATGAGGCATCGACGTAGTTGAATGTGGCCCCAGCAGCAGCTACGAAAGCGAACATGGCACTAAGCCTAGTCATGGCGAGCGTTGGAGTGGTAGCTTGAGTGCCGCTTGCTGGTAAAAGAGCAAATGAAGATCAATCGAACTCGGACTGTCGTATTAGCTGCATCAAGCAGGGCGACGTGCGACGTGGTGCTTTGATCTCATTGAGAGCAGTTATGCTGAAACTAACGCGACCTAGCGAAACACCGAGCAGTCCAAGAGCTCGCAAAAAGGAAATGGTGTTTCTAAAGGAAAAACTGTTTTATTTAGACAAGTTCTTCATCGCCCCAGCAACACAATCCGAATGGAAAAACCTGTTGCAGACAAAATCACCAAATTGATGGAAAAAAATCACATGAATTGGTTGAAATGCAGGCAGTTCGGAGTAGATCCATGCTCAAAGAGAAAAACACGATTCTCTGTATAAACAAGAATGTTTAAGGTCAGCACCTTCCTTTTACTTGATATTAAAAATTAAGATGCGAACGCACTTTGAAATCACCGCGCCTCCCAACCTAAACAATAAGATCACTGTGTTTCTGTCGTGGACTTGTCGCCGACGCTTTCGTCGGAGAAGAAGCACGTTCTTTGGTGTTCAGCGTAAGCAGCCTCGCTCCTTCTTCTTCGTCACTATTATTCACCTCTTCACCAGACTCGTCCGATTCTGCAACTACATTTTGCAATGCAAGCTCCAGCTTCTCCATCTCCGTCAACGCCGGCGCCTTACTCCACCATTTCGCCATCACAAAAGGCAGGGCTTCCTCCATAAACAAATACAGGAAATAATTGATCGGAGGAGTCGATCCCAATGGCCAGAACCATAAACCACGTCGCATTCCGTCCCGAAGCTGGTGGCTGAACCATGCCACGACGACGAAGCACACTCGGTACCGTCTCGTCCGAGCTTGGCACTTTCTTGACCACCGACTAACCAGCGTTGCCACCGCGATGATGAAGGTGACTGCGTGGCCGAATGGGCGACCATTTAAATGGGTCGCTCCTGCGAGATTCAAGGCTCCAGCAGCGATGAAATGGTCGACGTCTAACAGTGACGCGGTGATGCCGTTAAAAAAGCACTTTTTCAATATTTTCAGGATTGAGTCTCCAGATTCGGAGCATTTTTCGATTTGCAACAGGAAAAGAACCCAGCAGCAGAAAGCCACGCTGCCGTGAGCTGCAGAGTCCACAAAATGGCGAAGGAGCTTGTAGTCTAGCAGATACACGCTAAAAAGTGAAATTAGATACTTTTTTGCGTTTTTGGTGATAATGAGCCGTAGAAATGCGAGAGAAGAGACGACGTACTGCTGCAAGAGGAAGTAGTCGCTGGTGACGCAAATGAGTAGCATAAGCACCATGAATATGCGCTGCAGTATCTTCAGGCGGTGCAGGCGCTGGAGCTCGTCGTCGTCCCGCAGCATTGTGCGCTGGGTCAGACAAAAGCAAACCCCAATGACAAATGCCGATTGCAGGATGACGTAAACCCACTTTTTTTATCACCACTTTTTTCAAAAATGCTTTAATCGAGCTCGACGGTACTGGAGGGCTGCAACTGGTAGCCCAGCGAGACGTAGAAAGCTAAGAATTCATTGCTCTTGACTCCTGTGGGCAGGCTCAGTGTCTTGATTCAATTAGCAATGACCCAGCACTCCACCTGATCCATAAGCGTCCGACCGATTCCCTTTCGGTGGTGCTTGGTATCCGCGCTTCATTTCTCCGTGCGTCCCTGATCCTCGTCTCAATGTTACCATACGAATGATATCATCGCTGTTATGACTGGGGTGACTTGCTAGTTGCGACCGCCTGGAGAGATGTACGGCGACGGAATTACATTTTTGAGCGATGGTGCCCACGGACGTTTTGTTCTCGCTTCACTACATTTGGTTTCAAGTTTCAAAGGAATTCATTGCATGTATTATCGCGAAGGCTATAGCCAACAATTGATAGATAGGTAAGAACATCTACGGCAATTCTTGTTCCTTGGGGACGCACTGCGAGTACCAAGAGTTGAAGAACTTGCACACAGATCCAGCGGTACAATCCTCGGGGCCCGTGTAGTCCTCGCCGCCGCACTGATCCCAGAGATGGACACCGGTGGGATTATCGAGTGGCTTGCACTGGTAGTACCATTTGTTGATGATTTCACAGGAATAGCCTTCCTCGCAAGGTTTCTTGGGCGTCTCGGCGTCGGATGAGTCGTCCTTGGTGAAATCGAAGTCGACGCCCTTGCCTCCGCACTGTTCCCAGGCTGGAACAACTTCAACGTCGGTGGGAAGATCGTCAACCAAGAGATCAGCATCTTCGGTGTGCAACTTCGAGCGGTGGCTGTGCTTCTTAGTCTGGACCGAAGTCTGCGAGCCTTTGGGCAGACACTGCGCGTACCACGGGTTGGAGAGCACGCAGACGTAGCTTTGAGCACAATGGGAGTTACCAATGTAGCCGATGCCTCCGCATTGACCGAACTTCGGGACGGTGTCTCCCACTTGACTGGTAAGGAGCTCTTTTAAAGATGATGCACTGTCGTCGCCAGAGCCCTCCAAGGAGTCGAAATCGACAGATGCGCTGTCTTCATTCGTGAGTCTGCGGACATTCGAGGCGTCGACTTTGCCCATGGCCATCATAGCCACAACAGTTGCAGCGATGATAGTGCTGACTTTGGTCATGGTGAAAGTGGTGGCCTGCTTGCTTGGTGTGAAGGGATTTTTTAAGTGATCTCAACGTACACGGCAGACTGCGAATTCACTACGTCCGTTGGGATTGTGCTAGGAGTTTCCAGACTGCTTGATGAAGAAATCGGAGTGCACAATCGCATTCGGAACAGTATTCAGCCATTCTGCAATTAATTGATCACGATTTTGGCATTCCCAATCAAAAATTTGCGGGAACTTCAGCTTTAGAAAAGAAAGCTGTGCCAGTATTACTTACTTCATGCAGAGCACAATAGAGAGATTTTATGTGGAGTCTCAGGAGCCCCCCGAAGGAGGCTCAACAGCTTATTGTCGTCATAATGTTCAACATAATCTGACGGCACTTCCTAAGAAAAAAGCTATACTTTCATCATTCTCGCACACGCAATCGCCCCCATTCATCATCTAAAACATACTAGAGGTGGATCCCTCATCCGGATAATTGTCATCACTTGAGTCAGTGTAATTCTAGAGTTATAACAATCATCGGGACCACGACGAGGAAGAAATAAACCAACACACACGGAAACGAGGACACATCTTAGTGCCCAGACGAGAAATCCACAACTGACGTGGCTAAAAGCTCGGTCGATTTTACCAACCAGTCGTTTCGTAAAAAGCGTAATTACGTCTGGTGTTTTTACAGCGGTATCAGATACTCAGACCAGGATTCAGAAATGGAGTCAGATGACCTCGAGGACGGACGTTTCCTGGTCATCGCGAGTCATGTTGTTGTGTACGTGGCGACAAACCACTCGCAAAGCAGAAGAGCTGCCGACACTTGTGGTGTGGTAGCCATCTTAGCTATTGTGGTGTCAAATTGCTTCAACAGCTCGACGCACACGCACACTGTCCTGTCCTGTAGGCGACCATCCCGTCGTGGGGTCGATTTTGACTAAAAGTAAAGCGATCAATATCGACATTTCGAGCACCACTGCTCCTGGTCGAAAATGTATTAGCAACAAACCAACAAATGGGCTTGTTGTCTCCTCTAACCAACAGCATCCACAGCACTGCTCGGTGTGTCGCCGCTCAGGCTGCTGTTTTCCGCCCAGTTAGGTAATGCCTCTGATACGCGTTTCATCCAATCGGCAAATCGGCAGTGTTGTCGTCAACCATTGGCCAAAAGTCGTCTTCTCGTCTGCAGAGAGCGAGAAAAACGAAAGAGAACACAACACGAGTGACCGATAGACTTAAACGATGGCAGACGCAGGCAACAGCAAGGCGCGCGAGGTGAAGGTGGTGCTTCTAGGCGACACGGGTGTGGGTAAGTCCTCGCTGGTGCTGCGCTTCGTGACCAACAACTTCCGCCCCTACTCAGAGTCCACCATCGGCGCCTCTTTCATGTCCAAGATGATCGTGGTCAACGACACGCCCATTAAGTATCAGATTTGGGATACCGCCGGCCAGGAAAAAGTAACACTGTGCAAAAGTTTCCCTATTTGTCTCTACCTCAATCTGATAATGGTTTCTTTTTCTGCAGTACCACAGCTTGGCCCCCATGTACTACCGAGGAGCTGCCGCCGCCATCGTCGTGTACGATATCACTAGAAAGGTGCGTCACCTGCAGTGTTTCTGTGACTTTTTATTCATTGTATCGACTAATTTTATTGTTATTTTGCTTGTAGCAATCGCTGACGACACTGAAGAACTGGGTGAAGGAACTGAAGCAATTGGGTCCGGACAATATTGTGATTGCCATTGCAGGCAACAAGAGCGACTTGGAGGAGAAGCGGGAGGTGCCGGCGTCACAGGCACGGGCGTACGCCGAGGAGATCGGCGCGCTGTTCATTGAGACGAGTGCAAAGGAAGACACGAATGTGTCGGACTTGTTCATCCAGATCAGCCAGGCGCTGCCCACGGCGTCGGCTGAGAGCAACGCACTGCCGGAGATCGTGGACCCGTACGGAGGCGGCAAGAAGAAATCCAGTGGCTGCTGTTAAAATGCAGAGCGAGAAATAAGCTGAAAGACAGAAATGCTGGATGAATCTATCGACGGGACAGGGCGAAAAACTAGCAACGGAGTCGAACAAGGTGGACGAGCGGTGTGTCATGTCGAATGCTGGTTCGATTTGGACGGCAGAAAGAAGTGCTGAACAATGCGTAAACTTTTTTTTTGGATTTGGCACTGTTGTTGAGGCTGCTTGAGCTTGTTGGCGTTACTTGAGCTTCTTGTCGTTACCAGTCGCGTAGCTGTCGTTTAATTTCTCGTTCATCATCACGTCTACGATTGTCAATTTGTCCACGCTTGAAGCACGCTGCCATAATGACCTTAATCCAGCCAGTGTTGCCAACCTCAATCCGCATCGGGATCTGCCAAACATGCCTTGTTAATTTCCCTCCAACGCTTAAAATCGACAGCTCTTCAGTCTTTACCAGTTGCGCATTAGGTCGATTGGCAAATTCCTCCAGTTTCTTGAGCTCCGAGCGGTTCGCTAGTAGCTTACGCACTCGCGTTGGCTCTGGTCGTCCAATAAGTCCCTGGCGCCATACTGTTCCCGAAGTCTCGCTTTAGTAGGATATCTTCTTCCAGATTTGAATATATATATTGTACCTGGAATGTTCAAGTCATGCAGAAACAACTCGTACTTGTAGAAAGCCCCGAATGCAGTGGATAGATCCGCGTTCCGGTCTCGCAGCGACTTGACCTCCGACGGTTTGAGCACGATGCCCAAATTCCACTCCCGCTCCACTTCGTAGTAATTTCCCGCAGCTTTGCGCACAAACTTTTGGTTGCGACACAGAATTTTAATGGGGAAATCGCGAAGACTGCGACAGCTACCGGAAAGCCATGGAGTGCTTCGCACAGCGAAGGGAAGGCGCGAGCCACGAGTGAGCAGCTCCATCTAATCGTAGTTTGTGTGGGAAAAAATCAATAAATTCGGCTAGGTACGATTGATACGAATTACTACTGTTTAACCCGTTACTGAATGCCAGTACAGCTCAATTACAACGTGAACGAGCTACGCTTCCGTCTGGAGCTCCGGTTCGCTCGCAGGCCGCAGCAGCGCAACTACCACCGTCAAATGACAGCACAGTTCAAATGGAGATAGAAGAAAGTGAGCGCACAACTCTCCAAGAGACTTTAGCAACTCGTCCCATCAACACTAAACAAAAATACGAGGGATATCAGAAGGAATTTATTGCGTGGTGTAGTGATAAGAAGTTCTGCGAGAGCAGCACTGTCATCAAGGGCAAGCTTCACCTCTTTCTCACGGAGAAAGTAGTAGGAAGAGAATCAAAGAAGAAGAAAGGGACAATTGTTGGCGGCTCAACCGTGTGTGCGTATGTAAACGCTGTCGTGGATCTCTACAATCAGCAGGCGGGCCTTCGAGTAAACTCTAACGAGCACCCGCGTTCAGCACAAGTCAAACAGCTCATAAAAAATGCCCAAGCAACCGCCACAGAAACTAGAAAGAAGAACTATCATAACCGCGGGATCGGTTCACTACTGGATGGCTACCAGTCTGAGCAACAATTTCGAAATATTTGTGATATCTTTTTTCAGCTAGATGATCTACGAGGACGAGCAGCGTTTTTGCTTTCTCACTATGGATTACTACGTGGAGAAAGCATGCGTGATCTTGAGCTTGCAGACATATTTTCACAACATCTGGATGGGGAAGGCTTTCAGCCATGCACACCCTTGTGATACTAATTCAACACGGCAAAACAACACGTATGGAAAACTCCAACATGTTGGCTTTATGCGCAACAAGGATGTTCACTTCTGTCCTGTTGGATCAATGGTGTTTTGTTTGTTTGAGCGATTTCATGTCGATTTGGAGCCATTCCCAACCTTTTGCCAATCTAAAGACTGGTACGACATTTAGTTATTACGTGGTCGGAACCGCACCAAGTCAATCTCATACGATACACATAAAACTTGTTACAAGGCCGTATTTAACACGCTTGGATTGACCTTCAACAAGAAAACCCATATCAACAGACAACAGGGAGTTCGTCAGCTGGAAAGTACAGTTGTGGACATCTCGCAGACACGTAGGCAAGGAAGATGGGTATGGACACAGTGGAGGCTGTGTACTTGGCTCCGCTCGCACGTGAAGCTATTCAAGCACTCTCCGGACATCCGCCTCATTTGCGACTGTAGTATCTCGAACGCGCAGTCGTGGAGCCACCATATGACTTGAAAATTACCATTTTTCCAGATCTAGAAGCTCACAAAACAAAAAATGTAATGGAGATTGGGAGTGAAATCTGGCGTCACGTGGATTTCTAGAGCTATTAGAATACTCACACACGGTACTGCTCCAAGACGCAGCATTTCTATTTGCCCAGCTCCCTTCTCGTATCCGTCAGAATGAACTTTTTGGAGATCGATTCCAACCGTATAGAGCTCGGGCTCTCTCATCTGCTCAGACCGCGGAGCACCCAGTTGAATGCAGCTTCAGGTCGCAATGCCACTACTAGCGCTACAAATAAAAACACAGCATGCAGCAATCATGAATAGATTAGAGTCGAGTCATCGGACCGTAACAGAGCTGGTCCACAAGTCACAAAACGATGTTACCGCGTTTCACCAAGGTGAGATGTCATTCCGGTTAGTTCCTGATCAAATTCCTGGTCTCGGATTTACAACACCGCACCAGATTCGCACATGGCGACCTCAAATTTAAATACAGCAGAACACAATCAGCCGTCAGCACCAGGTGAGACATTGCTGTGTCTAATCCCTAAAACTCAAAATTAGAATTCTTTACAAAGTGTACTTAAATGAAATACGGCGGCCAAAGCGCCCCCACTACTTAACCAGTAGTTTGACTACAGCTTCGAAGCAGTTCTATATGGCCCTTGTCTGCGGCTTTGGCGGTACTTCAAATGAGTTAGAGCTTTGAGATCGGACAGAGACTAGTACTAATCACATGTAGGATTAATACTATAATCGTAGTACAATAGTTGGCAGAGGTTGTCGTCCTGTGGTTGTCTGCATTACTATTAGCTTAGTAGTAATATTGATTCAGGACGACAAACTCTGACTACCCTATAGTGTTTCCGTAGAATTTGCTGGATTCTGTCGGCACGTCAAGGTCAATTTTCAGGAATTCTCGGATGTCTTGCTTGATGTTTACTTCTCCTTTCACTGTTGCCGTGGTAGCCACTCTTCCCCCATATCGGGCACCTTTCGCTACCGTGGCTACGAGTTTGTAGGCAGTCACACAATCAAACGTATCATTGACAACGTGAAGTTCACCGTGGCGATGCGCTTGGAGAATCACGACACGGAGCTGAATCTGACACCTGTCCCCGATCGTAAGCAGAGTAGATCAATGCCCAACTCGAGTTTGTACCGAGAATGGCGCACTTTTTGCTGTTGCTGTTGCTGTTGCGAGTCATGCTCTATCACCAGGGGGCTTGCGCGATGTATACTGTACGCAGGGTGGCGCACAAAGGAGTTCATCGCGTTGAAATTGTAGGTACAGAAATTCCCGGGAGGAACAACTGAATTTGACTCCCAGGATGAATAAGGATTTGAAGACTAAATAAGTTATAATCCCAACCGATTTACAAACCAATTAGATATTGGGGGTGCCGATCACAATACATGTATTCTTCTTTTAAAGTAGAATACTTTTAAGGCAAATTTAAGTACCTCGGTGGCTAGCATCAAACGGATATTTGTGGATTACGGTTCACGTCAGCTCTTTGATGTGGCACACGTACTCTACCAGTGCACTTCAAATGTCGCGATGGACGCTGCCGGGAAAACAACGTCAAACACTGGAGCTGGATTTCGAATTCCAGAGTTCATGTAAAACGAACCCGTGGTGTTCGTTTGCGTCGTCCAACTGTCGATTCGAGTTGGCAGTTTATTCACGCTGTTTGGGAGCGTCATCATGAAGTCTTGGAGGTTCATTTGCTTGGTTTCTTCAGCCCCAGGATTCACCCTCACAATAGCCAACACAAAGTTGGTCGAATCATACGCAGCAACCGTGTTGACATCATCCGTGCCAATCATTTCCATTCCAGGACGAATGTGACGAGAATAATGTGCCATCACGTAGTACTTCGGATTCGCTTCACCCATCCAATTCACCCAGAGATTCGCCTGGATAAGACCCAAGCCTCCACTATTCAACACTTGGTCGTACACGAAAGCGGACACGCCCATCTCGTTGATATCCTGCGAGATCGATTGAGCTAGCGTAAGACCAGAAGCGTCATCATCGATGTAGCTCGAATCCCACAATTTCAAACTCGAGTCGCTCGCCAGTTTCTTCAACGCTGCACGGTCTGGACCACGATACGCAGCCACACCGTCATTGCCGTGTGTGTTCACCTTCCCGACAGCTCCCAACACCGCAGTGTTCTTCATCATATCCGTTAGCGTAGTCAAGGCTTGCGTTGGGGAGTTTTCGTCAGATACCGACACGTTGACGGACTGCGGCTTGAGCTTGTCGAGATGAGAACGCAGACGCTTTACCACCTCATTCTGCGTTGCCACCTCAAAGTGACAGCCTTCCTGTGTACCGGGGAACTCCCATTCAGTACTCATAGGCTCATTGAACGGTTCAATGTAATCGAAGTTAACTCCCCAACGCGCCTGCGCCTCACTCACCACCGTCGCTAGATACAGAGCGAACTGGTCGATGTTCGACGCCATCAAGTTGTCTTCGCCTCCCTTGTCACCCCCTGCGGTGGCGCGGTTCTTTGTCATCCACCACGGGGGAGAGTTTGAGTACGCTTCAAGAATATTCACGCCCAATCCGACTGCGAGCGACAGCATCTTACGCTGCTTGGCATCGGCATCCCAGTTCCACGACTTTGTGCTGGGATCAGTACTGAACCAGTCCAGCCAGAAGCTCTCCGTCGTCTTGTACGCGAGCATTTCCTTAGACGTTTTCATGGCGATTTCCTTTCCACTATCGTCAATGACGTTGGTGCTTGATCCACCGATATTGTAGCGCGCGATGTTGAATCCCAATGCTGGAAGTTTGAGGACTTCAGCGGTGTTCCGTACCAATGAGGAACCGTTCATGGTGAAGAACAATTCGGCGAGTTCTTCATTGACATACTCAGTATCTCCGTAAACGTTGGTCCACCAAGCGAGTGACGTTCCCCAGCCTTCCCAGACCACTCCAGTTGGTTGAGCTGACATTGTCACGCGCGGGGGGAGATCAACGAATTGGTCTGCTGTCACTTGCAAGGAGTGACAGGCCAGAAGAGCTCCAGACACAAAGGAACGTCTTGCCATTGTTGCAAACCCTCGCAGCTTCAGTATTTGTTTTGGTTAACTCGAAGCAAAAACGATAATGAGATCCAGCAATTGCTGCCGAAATGCGCAGTTTTTAGTCGCGGGATGATGAACACTCCATCCAAACAGCACAAGATGTCATTCAAGATTTGAGTCCCATAAACAATCAGAATGCATAAACATCAAGCGTTTCTTTAATTTATCACGACACAAATTTAATTCTGCCATGAGCACCATGCTTGCTTTCGTACTGTGGATACCCTGGCACTTTCAACTACAGCCACCCGTTCTTGGATACAGCCATCCGTATCCTATGCCGTCAACACAACCGTTCTAAATCGAACGAAGTTCTTGACGCTGAACTGTTCTTGTACTCTACCTAGATATCTTTCGGTACTGTTGGATAAGAACCAACTCCTCCTCGATCTTCCTATTCTTGGGAATGCCTGTGTTCATTATAAATACCACGGATCAAAGTGGAGTTCCAGCATCTGGGCGGAGCGAGATAGCATCCACGTCCTCGTTGAGCTACCGAGAATTCAATCGGACACTCAAGTAGTTCGTCTTAAAAAAGATCGACAGCCATCCAAGAACTTCTCCACCAGTCACAAGCGTACTTGCCTGGACTCCACCAAGCCAAGCTTTTCTACCATGGCAGACACCATGCAGCGCTCGGGCTTGTTCATCGACACGGACTTGCCCCGTCAAGCGAAGACCCACGCCAAGACCAATGTGGCACCTGCTGGACTCCTGGAACGAGCGTCCAAAATCCTATCTGCTCACTTGAACGGAGCGAGTGAAGACGCCAAGAAAGACGGAACCCCCACGTCTGAAGTCACCAGTCCAACATGGGGCAATACTATTCACAAGGAGCCTTTCCAAGACATGGACATGCTCGAAAGCGGTCACGCTCGGGAATACCTAGCGGAGGAGTGTCTAAGCCCCACCCAAGCCAAGGCGTGGACGTACTCTACCGTAGAACGTACCAACAAGAACCAGTACAAAATGTACTGGAACAACGACCAGTTTTTGCTCAGTGCCAAGCAGATCGGCGGTACCTTTTACATCTCGCAGTACGAGAACTTCCCGGACTCGGAGGAGGCTGACGAACCCACTGGACACTACTGCGCTGTACTACGTAAGGCCACAGATCACAACTTTAAACTCTACAGCTGCGGCTGTGAAGGATGTGACCAGAGCTTCAACACCTTCACTTGCAGTAACATCCACGAAGACGCCACCGCTGCAGCCGTCGAAGGTGCCGATCGGCAGCTTCTCGCCGACATCTCGCACTTCACTAAAGCCGCAGGAGTTGTGGGCTCCGAGATGCGCTGCTTCTCGATTGTTATCCCCGCTATCATGGACGATAAACGGTCTCGCGTTGTCTGGTGTCCACGCGTGAGTCGAGCCGTGACTACGTCAGGGGGTACGCCTAGGGGTACACCGAAAGCTCGTCTGTTGACTTCACCGTCTCCACGTAACAAACACCAGCACATTTTCACCTTCGACACGCCTACAAGCGACCGGATCAAGATCGGGAGTAAATTACCGGTTTGGTGCCCGGAAGTCAACTCGCTTATGCTGAAATTCCACGGTGGACGCATCCGTGAAGCTTCGGCCAAGAACTTCATGCTCATGCTCGAGGAAGAACCTGCTGGAACCCTCGCAAGTCCAGTGCCAGACCCGACAGGCAACAACCGCGTGGTCATGCAGTTCGGTAAGTTCTCCAAGTCCAAGTTCGCGCTTGATTTCCGGTTCCCACTGGCTCCGATCCAAGCCTTCGCGATCGGATTGTCCTCCTGCGCTTGGAACGTCAAGGCCACGACCAAAACATGAAGTGTATCATACCCTAGATGAAGTAGGTCAAAACCCTCATCTGCTACTTAAATATTCTACTATGAAATTCATCAATGCATTGAACATATTATGAACCTTATCATGATATGATCTGCTTCGGACTCTCAGTCTTCAGTCTGGTCTTGAGCTTCACCTTCAGAAGCAACAGATTCCTCGATTTTCTCCTCTTCAGCCTCTTCTTCACCTTCTTCTTCAACGATATCAACGGCCTCTACCGGTCTGGTATCGTCGGTAGCGAGTTCTTGTTCGTGCTTGACCGTGATCTCCGTTGCAATGACTGCAATCTCCACCTGGTCGTCGAGCTTAGGGAGTGTTTTTCCTAAGGATACCGGTTCTGGAACATGTTCTAGATTGCGTGCACGCTTCACTATCTGCCACGCATCTAGAACCATGTTGACACTGTGTCGGTACTTCTCGTTCGCTTCAATAGCGTACGACTTGACCGGAGCTTGCATAGTTTCCCACGTTAATTTACGATCCCCAGCCACTCTCTCCACTCCGTTCTCATGCACCGTGTCCTCTGGCCACACACACGTGAGCTCGTACGTGTTATCCACTTTTCTCCTCTGGTACCCAAGCCCCTCATCTGGTCGGTATTTCCTCGATACCGACATCAGAAACGGTTCCGTAAATTCTGGTAGCATATTTACCGGTAATTTTTCTTTTTCTTGAAGTGTATCAATCGTCTTAGGCGCTTCGTCTTCCTTTAAAAATAGAGCCTGGATCTGCTCTATCGGGAATAATAACGCGTGTTTAATGATCGCCCACAGTTGTCCGAGTACCACGAACACGATCGTCCCGAAAATGGTGTACAATAAGAGTCCGATCGTGACGATAAAGCACAGTACTGTCATCAGCATCACGTGTGAGTACACGATCTTCACCAAGAATCCATTGGGTCCCAGAACGTCGTACTCCTCGAGTTTATCCGTCAAGATACTGTACAATTCATCCGATGTAGCGTCCGGATGATCCCGGAGTACAGACGATAATCCGACGGATTTTAACAGCCATGGAAGATCCAACATCGTGCCTTTCAGAAGCTCTGCGTTGCCGTACATCCAAGCTGAGAAGCCTAAATGCAGCGCCAATGTCCAGGGAAGAACCTGGAGCGTAACTTCGCCCAGAATCTCATCGTACGTCGTCTTGACACTGTAAAGATACAGAATAGACAGCTTATCGAACCAGTAGATCCCCGTAGCAGTTACAGCTGCAATGAAGAGCAATACAGGCGAGCCACCGCAGAATGCCATCGTCACAAAGACGGAGTTTAGTACCATCGGGTATCGGAGCGAGATATCGAACGTTGGGCCTGCGTACAGCTTGTCCATCTTGGCTTGTGTACGAATAGAGCGACGTTTGTACCAGTGACGAATAGGAGATACGATGCACATCTGTGCGAACAGCATGAGCTGAGGCAAGAAGGCGTTAAGCAGCATTGTCGTGGCGATTCCCATGCCTACAGTTGGATACCAGCCACGTTCAAAGTCCCTGTACTTGCCACCCAAAAGCTCCTTCGCTACTGGAATAGAACTTAACCCGAACGAAGCATTCACCACGATAACGATCAGCGCAGTATTAAGGAACTGCGCGCCAAACATCCGAACTGCCACTCGGATTGTCCTGGTGGATTCACTGGTGTGTCGTTCAAATACGGCGAACATCCGTAAGATAGTATCCAGCAAGAAATTGACGATTACCACAATACCAGCAGCGAGAAGAGTGAAGGCGTTCTTTACCAGATAATCCTTGGTATATCCACGACAGGGGATATTATCCCACAGATTTTTCGGACCGTTAACGAAGCCGTATTGCTTGATACTAGTCGTAAGCTGAGTAGAACAGTAGCAGTACACTACGTGGCTAGCTTCGTACGCTTGACAAGCCCTGTCTTCCATCATTACCAGATCCTGGTAGTAAAAGCACGGGAGAGTGTTACAAACCTCCGTACTAGTCTCCGAGATACACGGATCCACACATCGGTTCGGATTCGGGTAGATTGTGCCATACGACAGTTTGGAAGAGTCTAAATCGTTCAGGATCCCGTTAGTATACGCGATGTGGTATCGATTTTCTCCGGATGTTCCAGGTGTACACGTTTGATTCGACTCCCAAGCCAGAGACCACACAATTGCCTTCTTTTGAGCGTTGTAAGAGAACGAAGTATCTGCGTAGTATACAGCTGGAAGAGCGCGATCACATAGTCCTTCAGGCGGCGCCTTACTCGCAAACTGCTCCTGTGTCGTCTGCGCGGCGGAGATGATGGCACACGAGATCACCAGAAGCGCTACAGTCACCAAATTCGTCACTAATTGACGATAAAAGCGTCCTCGGTTGGTAACTTCGAGATTTTCCCACAAAATGTTCGACGGCTCGGGAGCTCTCGTCACAATAAGCGGGAAATCCTCGCGGAAACGCAGTTCTTCCGGCTGCCACTTACGCGACAACCAGCGCGTGGATTGACGATAATCTAGAAGACATCGACGTCTAGATTCCAGATTGTTAAACACCACAAAGGCGCACTCACAGGCCTCCCAGTTGAACCCTTGCTGGGTGTTTGTCGCCGCCAATTTAGCAGCTTTCGCAGCGGCTGCAATTTTGTCCTTCGAAGTCGAATTTTTCGATTGTTTATTCTTCATTTTCTTGTCCATTGCTTCGTCAGATTCCGGGAGAACATCCTTGATAACATCGATTTTCCTCTGCGATTTTTCAAGGCGACGCACGATTTTATCCAGTTTCTTCCTCGACGAGTGGATAAGTTTTTCATCCGCAGCCTTAAATTCCATCGGAGAGATACTTTTCTCAGCTTCTAGAGTCTGGATAAGCGCTTCAATCTCCTCTTTCTTATCTCCCAAATGCTTGGAGGACAGATACGTCCGCAAGAGTCCTCCAGTCGGATGCGCCACGCTGACTTCTGCGATCCACGTGTCGAGATAAAGGTCCTTATTGATCGAAGTAGATTCTTCTAAATGGTCCACATTCGACACCACGTTTCTATTCACCGCGTGCTTCGTCCTCGAGCGCTTAACCTTGTGCCGTCTACCCCAGCAACAGCCAAACCAAAGTTTACGGTACTCTTCGTCCTTGTTGAGGTCGTACAGATTGTTAAAATGGTCCAGAATCTCCTTCTCCGTCGCGTCTCTAGGCAATCCACGCACCATCACAGCGTATCTGGCCGGTGTCAAGTGTTTGTTCTGGTGCTCGTTGATGGCTTTCTTGGCTCGAAACGAGTAGAAAAGCAGGAAACACAGGAAGAAAAACGAGTACAGAACGTCCGTAAGCGTGACGATCCACGTGACGGTCTTTGGATTCGACGTTAGCGGCGTATCCACCGTCTCCCACGTACAGTCGATGTCTCCAATCGGCAGACAACTACGCGCTGTGGCGGCTGTATCGCTGTTAACGCCTCCATTCCCGATAGAAGAGTAGGCTAACTGAAGCGGATCCACCATGCTACTGGTAATTCCGTGGCCGTACGCGTTCACCATGATCGCGGGGAGAGAAATGATGCCCATACAGAGGAAAGCCACGCTCAGATATTTGGTCAGCATGAAGTACAGCTGCATGCCGATCCCCAGCGCTCCAATGTCGTCCATACTGGCTTGGAAAACAGATTTTATCCCCTCGCCGAGACGCACTTTTCTCGCCTTCGCTTCGGCTTGACTGACCATGGATTTTAAGCGTTCATCTCTCGTCATTCCTTGACGGAAGGAGGTGAATCTGCTAGCACCTCGTGAAAGAGACGTCACTGCTTTCTGTCGTGGTGACGGTCGTGGAGATTCCGTCGGGATATTATCCACCATCGAAGTCATATCCAGAGCGTGGTGCGGTTCAGCGAATAGATCCTCATTGGCAACAGGTACGTCTTCACCCTCGTTCTCCTCGAATCGCTCAGACACCGAGAGTTCCACGTGATCCGTAGGCTCTTGATTCGCATCCGAAACACCTTCATCACTCGAAATCTGCTCCTCCTTGGCTTCTTCTTCAACCGTCTCGTTCTCGAGCGGTTGCTCCAACTCTGATGCGTCCACAGAGACCTCCGATGTTGCAGCTTCATCGCTAGAAATCTGCTCCTCGTTCGCTTCAACTTCATCAGGTTGTTCTTCAGTCGGAGACGTTTGCTCTTCGTTGTCCTCTACTCCATCAGGTTGCTCCAAGTCCACAGAAGCCTCCGTTGACTCCTCCATCTCAGCACTTGATCCCAGTTCCCACAAAGACACTAAGACTATGTCCCTACCAGCGATTCTTGATGAATGCTCCTACTCCTTTGTTACGCCAACATCGGGTCGTTACGCACCGAGGGGTTACAGTAAGTGTTCCTGGCCGTGAGATGGTCCAGCTCAAAAAGGGTCCGTTTCAAGTTCTTGAGTTAAATTGGTACCATTTGAGGTCTAGCTGCCACTACTACTAGTCGAAGTCGTCTCAAAAAAGCTGCTGGCAAGTCCATTAGTTGGGCTGACGGGGTGGACTCGAACCAGTTTACTATCGCGCATAACACGCGTCGTCGGGAATTTAGTCCTGCGGCTGCGGGGTAGTCCAAAATCAAGTCAACGCTCACTTTTGAGCACGTGACGAGCAGCTTGAAGTGATCCTCTGAGACTTTATCAAAGGTTTGGGACGATAAAAGCTCGTACAGCCAGTCCATGGCGCTCTCCACGAACTGGTCGCTTCGAGTTCTTGGGTTCTGCGTATCACTCGTCTTCGGCGCTACAGTCGTCGCAATATGTCCGACGAGAGATAAAATACCGCTCTTGGCTTCAATATTCGCGCTGGTGAACAGTTCTCGACACCGGTCGATGCTGAAGATCTCGGAGACCAGGTCGAGTCCGTACACTGCCGTGCACATCTCCAGAGCCTTGGCAAGCTCAAAGTAGTTCGCATCTTGTACTTTCACTTGGTCGTACAATTTATGTACGTACCATTTCTGTATGCACCGATCTGTACTATCAACCAGTTCCAGTTCAGGCTTCTGGATCGCATCAGCGATACGATGCAGCATCGTGAGACTTGACTGATGCAGTAGTAGCTCCTTCTTGGCTGCTGCAGTGCTGGAAATGACAATAAACGCTTGTTGCAGCGTTTCCTTGAGTACACCTGGGCGTTCGTTGCATTGCTGGTCGAACTCGCGCTCTAACATCGCTGGGTAGATCTCCAGCATCACCACTGCGAAGTACAGACCTCGGATGTCCGGATTATCCCGCACAATGTCGAACAACAGCACGCGAGAGCGAGATAATTGCCCCGTGGACCGACACAAATGTGTGTGCAGAGCACAGATGTGCGCTAAAAACACTTTGTCGTGGCTCACGTTAACGTGCTGCGTCGAGATTTGCACTTGCACCTTGCTGGAGGACAAAAAGTCGCCGAGATTTGCTCGCTCCTCGACCAAAAAGCCTCGGAGATGCAGCAAACTTTCGTCAATATTTGACAAATTTTGCGAATCCGAGGCATCGCGTGGACTCACGAGTCTTAGGAGAACTTGGTTGCACAGCCAACTCAGACTCAGTTTACTTTCTTGTAGTAAACGACGCGATCTTGGGGTCCGGAAGACACCGAGGGCTCCACGTACAGCTTCGATTGGGGAGAGTTCAAGCTCACGAAAAGTATCCGCTAGAACCTGACATAATGTCGTCTGTACACCAAGAATTTAACGTTAGATAGGGTGTATCGATAGGGTATAGAGAGCATTATATACGTACCACATGGACGAGCGTATCGATGAATCTGGAGCTCTGGTTCACCAAGACGGTGATAGTCCGACGAGCGTAGTTGCTGTCGGCTTCTTCGCCTTTGCTCAAGACGATGGCTTGCTTGAATAGAGTGAGCGATTTCCTCATCCTTCGCTCGTTCTTGGACTCACTTTCAGCAGGTTTCTTCGTCTTGCTATCAGTTGAGCTCTTGGCTTCACTCGAAACTTCCTCACGCTTTGTTTTCTTTAGTGAGCTAGACTGAGACTCACTCAACTCTGCTTCATCTGCTTTCCTGACTTTCCCAAGAGAAGTACTTTTCGTTGGTGATGGAGTCTTAAAAGCCTGTGCATCGGACGTACGCTTCGCTTCATCGATTGATGAGCGTACCAACTCACCAGGTTCTGTCGTTCTTGATGAACCAAGTGGAGGGAGGTCTAAAGACTCGCTTGTAGAGCTCGTAGGTACCTCAGGTGCGGTTGGTTTATCCTCCTCGTCTGAAGGTATCGGGACTGCTGGCTGGGTCGACACGGGCGATCTTGGAGAGTCTACACGGTTAGGCGAAGGAGAGTCTATGACTGGAGGCAAAACTGCACCATCAATCGTCATGGTGGGATGAGGAGGGTCTGGAATGCCTTTCTGGACTGGACTTTGTTGAGAACCAACAGCACTGGTCACTTCCTTGTCTTCGCTATGATTAATTCCCGCGGTAGTCGTATCCAACTGGAGAGACTTGAGAGTTTGGGACGACGACTCCGCCTCGACAACAGGCGAGTACATTTCTTCTGACACGGTGACGGGTTTCTCTTCGACTGGAGTTGCTATAACAACAGCGTCCGTGGTAGAAGGCTCCTGATCGTTTCCTTTCTCCTCAACTGGCCCAGGAGAAATGTTGCCAGCAATTTGCACGGGTGTTTTATCCACAGTACCGGCCATTAAGTAATCTCCGTCCTCATCGGAGTCGCTGTCACTACCATCACTCGAATCACTGTCGCTGCTAGAGCTGCTAGAGCTGGAATCTCCGTCGTGTTTGCTCCCATTCGCAAGTTTCTTTTCGCCATTCTCTGGCTCAGAGTCCGACTCCAAAGCTGCGAACTCGCCATCAAGTTCATCATCAATAGACATCACAGCTCGGCCATTATCATCATCTCTCACTGCACTTTTCTGGCCATTATTTGCCGCGTTGATGGTGGTTTTCTGGCTGTCTTCTTCGTCGCTGCTGGTTTCCAAATCCCTATCAATTTCGTTGGCAATCGCTGGATCAAGTGCGTCAAACTGCGCGGTTTTTTCACCAGTTTCAATCGTTTTTCGCTCCACTGAACTTGTTTCAACTGTTCGTTTTCGACGCGTTTCAACTTCCTCCTCTTCGTCGCTGCTACTCTCCAGCTCCTTGTCGATCTCACTCTGCACCGCCGCATCAACTCGACCCAACAGCGACGAATCAGCACGCTCATTGGCTTTTTGTTGCGTTTCTGCCGTTGAATCTACACGTTTCTTCGTTTCAGCATCTTCCTCCTCCTCGCTAAACTCCAATTCCTTGTCAATCTTGCTCGAGAACGTCGGATTAAACGCGATTAAATCTGGATTTTCTCCACTTTCCACGATACTATTTAGTTTCAGTGTGTCTCCAGTTTCGCCACTTTCGGCGTCGGAATCACTAAAAGCCAATTCAGCGTCCAGCGCTGCGCTCGTTTCGTGAGGAAACGTCGTCGTGTGTCCTCCTAGAAGCTGCAGCGGCTCCTCATTGATGGCCAAAGTGTCCTCCAGTGTCTCCTTTGGTGAATGTCGCGAGAGTTTCGGCACCATTTGGTCCATTTGCGTCTGATTTAACGTTCTGCCTCTTTTTCGTGACGTAAAAGTGTCCACTGCAACGTCCACCGTCTGCACTCCACTGTCCACCATGGTCTTCTTGTTAACTCGTTCCACATCTCCACTTAACAGCGTCTGACTCGTGCGCGTCGCCTTCCTCTTCTCGTCCGTCTGAGTCGCTGCATGAGCGTGTTTTTTCGCTTTTACCTGATTCAACGTGCTTTTATGCAGCTTTTTCGTTTTCGCATGCGCAGTTTGCTCCGTCTTCAATTGCTGTTTCAGCGTTTCTTCCGCCCGTAAAAGCGTTTCAACACGAATTCGGTACTCTTTCAGCCGCGCCGCCGCCTCCTTGAGCTTGGCCTTGGTCAGCTGTTTGTACTCACTGCCCTTCTGCACCTGCTTCTTAAGCCGCGCGATGGTCTCGGCCTGGCGCTCGATGATGTCCGCCTGCGAGATCTGCGCCGCCGCGGGGGCATCGGCCTCGTCCATATTGGCTGGTAATATTGACTGGATGGATGGCTGATGGCTGTGTTATAATATTTATAGGTTGATCTGAATTGTAGATTAAGTATATGTAGGCTAAGCTGTAATGGCTACATTGAGCTAGTATGGCTACAATGAGCTGAGATGGCTACACTTCACTTCAACTTGTTGGTATTTTTGCGGATCGGTTATTAGCGATGTGTGGCTGAGACTGAGACTACGAGCTGGCGTTGAACGGCATTTGCGTCTAAATTGGCAAGAGCATCACGCGCCAGTCATGAGGATATAAGAACAAGCAGTGCGTTGAATATGCTCAAGGTGCAAATGGCTGTTGCAGAGGTGTTACGGCTACGGTGCTGCGTTGACAGCGCACTTTTCGTTTGGCAACTACCACCACGGACTCCAATACGAGCTCGCAATGACAAAACTGCGCGTTATCGTCGGCCTTGCTGTGATGGTGGCTGCCGATAACGTGAAGGCTCAACATCTGCGCATCAGTGACGACGGACGCATGCTAGCTGAGACTGCTGCTGAGGCAGCAGTCCTGGATTCTTTCTCATCAACTGATGCCGACTCACTCTCTGACGACAGATGGGGTGCCGACGATACTGTCGACTCTGGCAGTGACCTGGATACCCTTGACGACATCTTTGGCACCAGTTCTTCGTCAATGGAACCAACAACTGCATCATACACAACACCTCAACCAAACACAACGGAACCGAACTCGGACAAAACTACAGAGGAGCCGACATCTACCACGACGGCGCCATCTTCGGACGCTTCTGCTTCGGAAACTCCAGCAGACGTCCCGACCACCGACGCCCCAACGTCGGACGCCACTGCCACTCCGAATGCAACCACGGACGCTCCTGCTGTCACCGAGGAGCCGACGTCAACCACGACGGCGCCATCTTCGGACGCTTCTGCTTCGGAAACTCCTACAGCTACCGATCCGAACGGTGCTGCCTCCGAGTCTCCAGATGCTGTTGCCAGTACGACTGAAATGCCATCGACACCAGCTCATTCTACGAGTACAACGGTCCCCAGCCAACTTACTGGAGTTGAAGCTTGGGAGCAATGCGGTGGTCTCAGCTTTGACTACACGAAGTATTTCGCAGATGGGCTCTCTCCGAACTGGCCTGCTAAGCTGTCCTGTGTACCAGGCTACTCGTGTGAGGAGGTGAATCCCTGGTATTTCCAGTGCCAACAGGTCAAGGACTTGACTGGTGTCGAGCTGTGGGGCCAGTGTGGCGGTGCAAACTATAACGGCTTGACAAGCTGCACCACTGGCTCCGTGTGCAAGTTCGTAAATGATTGGTACTCGCAATGCGTTCCGGACGAGAACGCCTAATTTCAAACCATCGTATACAAAGGTATGAGGATCTTATAAACAAAATACACACTTTATCAGCTTGCCCCCCCCCCCCCCCCTTAAAAATAGTGTACTTTTCGTTTCTTAAGTCAGCATAAGAGTAAACTCTCAGCGCAAGTAGCAGCATGTCCAAGTTAAGTCTAACGATGCTAGCTGCAGCTGTGATGGCCGCAAGTGTCGGCCGTGTCGTCGGTATCCCGGCAGATGCTGTCGTTCAAAACGTTTCCAGTGTTAATGCTTCTTCAGCCAGCGCCAACGATACGAACGATGCGGGTGTTGTAGCCTCGGGGCACCAAATCGTGGACGTCTCTGGAGCGCAAGCTTGCGGCGGCGAGGGCTTCAATTACTCGCGGTTCTGGGTCGGACCAATACCCGACGGTGACGCTACTAAGCTGAACTGCGTTCCCGGTTACCGTTGCGAGATGCAAGACTCCAGTCCGATCTTCTGGTGCAAGCAGTACGTGCTGCCGCTGAACGCCAAGTGCGGAGGCTACATGTTCTACACACTCTTCAAGTGTATCGACGGCACGGCGTGCACCATCGACCCGGTCCGCTACGAACCGCGATGCCTCCCGGTCGATAAGTTATCGCCAAGTGTTATCAACGAAAACGCGTAGGCTCGGAGAGCGAACTCAACGCTAAGATACATGACGATCAGCATGCGCTCAATAGCACGTAGAGTCTAAATGCATCCTTAGTCCACTTTGACCCGCTCCAACGTCGAATAACATCGTGTTACGTTGTAATAGCTGGCTGATTATTGTGATTGTGATTCCCTCAAGGTCTAGGAAGTGTGTCTACGGTGGTGAAATGTGGCCTAGAACTTGAGCAGCTCGTGCTCCTCGAAGACTTCCTCGAGCCAGATGCGCGACTGGCCCAGGATCAAGACGGCGCCGACCAAGCGGCATCCTCTCGGCACGATGCCGCGGTAGAAGGCTAAGAAGCCTCCTTTGCGGTAGATGCGGGCAACCGTAGTGAGTGTACTGGGTGTGCGACCGGAGGGCAGCATCATGGCCTCACCTTGCATGACGGTCTTGACGGTGTCTACGGGCTGCGTGGCCGCCACCGAGATGATACCGGCCGTGACGCAGCCGGCGATCGAGGCCGAGGCTTTCTGCGCCGTGGTAGCAGTATCCTCGTCTCCGAACGTAGTGGGGCTCAGTGTGTGCATCTCGCGTGTGAACACGGGGCCTAGCGCCAGGTACCCGGCGCACCACATGGAGTCTCGTACGGTCGTGGCCGAGAATCCCCTCAGTAACCGCACCACGCCGTGCTGTCGCGCCACCTCTTTGACTGTCGCGCCAAAGCTCTTGCCGTTGTTCTGCTGTAGTGTCATGATAAGCTCGGCAGGGGCGCTGAGCCCCGTCGACGCGACGCCGGACAGCGTGGCGCACAGTAATTTGGTCTGGTCCGACGGCGCCACGCCCGGGGCTGTCAAGCCACGCAGCAGGCGGCCGTTGGCCGCGAACTGGATGGCGCTTATGGGCGCAATGGAGGCCAGCGAGACGCCCAGACCACGGTAGAGCGCCGGCACGGACCACGAAATGGGACGGCCCTGCTGCACCGCGTTCTTGATGGCCACGGTCGGCTGCTGCAACATCACTTCGGCCATGCCGGCGATAGAGCCCACGGCACCGTTTTGCAGGCCTGAGAGGCGTTCAGCTCGCTCCGACATGGGGAAGGAAGATGTGTGTCTGCTCTACTACCAGAAATGGTTTGGACAGCGCATGGGACTATTCCGTGGCGCACGTAGCGACCATCATCTTCGACTTCGTTGCTTCCCATGTGACCTTACAAAAGCTGAGAATTCTCAGACTCAGACTCCGATCTCTGATCCCTTGCGACCACCGAAGATCCGGTCTGAGTCTGAGAAAAAGCCGATCTTTCATTTAAAAGCTGAGAATTCTCAGACTCAGACCGGATCTGCTAATACCTTCGGTGGTCTCAAGGGATCAGATATCGGAGTCTGAGAATTCGCAGCTTTTTCTCAGACCGACAAAACAATTATTTGTGCAACATTTTGTTTTTACAGTTTGTCAAATACCGAATAAAAATGATTGCGTCATTTCGCAGCTGTATGAAACGGAATCAAAACAATTAACTGTTCCCGGCGCTGACACAAAAATGACCACGATGGAGGAGGAAGAAGCGTGGGATGAGTGGGAAGACGACACCGCTGTGTCGCCCCCACAGCCCCCTGTTAGTTCTACTTTGCATGGCCATGAAGCCAAGACGCAGGCACATCTAACGACGTTGGATTCACCTTCATCCGATGCCGGGGAGTGGGGTTTCGACCTGTGCCAACTCGAGCAAGAGATGTCGAATCTTCCGGCCGCTTACGCGACGCCCTTCAGTGCGCCCGACACCTCCACAAGCAGCGAAGAGACGCTTCTATCAATGCTTGACGGTCTACCTACCGCTCTTCAAGCTGGCAACGAGCGAATGCGAACGCTTGAGGCGCTCGCGCTGGTCGCACGGCTGCACGTCATAGCCGCACGTGGCAGCTTCGCACGTGGCAGCTTCGCACAGCTGCAGAGCGATGCACAGACCTCTCGCGAACAGATGGAGTCTATTAAACAGGAACTATATAAATTATCCGGAGAATGGGGGCACAGGAAGTTGCTGGAGACGACGTTGACGGCCTCAGAAAGCCAACAACTCGAGGAAATGACGGGGCTGCTGCACCACGCCTTAAGCGCCGAGAACGAGGACCTGACGCTGTTCCAGGAGGTCATCGATCAGCTCTTTGAAGGTTTAAAGGAGCAGAAGCTGGTGCTGTCCACGAATTGGCTGAAGGGGGAGAGTGAGAGTGAGGGGAGCGAGACGGAAAGCTACTTGAACCAGGTGCTGGCCATCTGCAGTGATGAACCGGGCAACACAAGCCGCATACCGACGTTGTCGGAGGCGGAGATCTTCCAAGACGCCAAGGATATTGGACGTGATAAGTTGCTGATCAATGGGGAGCGGGTAGAAGGCTCGAGAGGATACGACGCCGTGGTGGACGCGCTGCAGCGTGAGTTGGAGCTGGTCTTGGCTCGTCAAGTTGGGAAAACGCCAGAGCAGACGCCTATGGCTGTGAGCAATGCTTTACAGTCAGTGGCGATGGCAGTGCTGCATGCGAGCAACCGAACAGAGTCGGGGGGAAGCTCCTACGAACTTCTGGGCAAGTTTTTGAGCAACCACGAGATGGATCGAGTGCTGCTACGGCCCGCTTCAGCACGTGCGTCCCCTCTTGAAGTTCATATGGACGTGGGCCCATATCTGGAGACCGTGCCTGGCTCAAAGGAACCGACTTGGGCCTTTGGTCTGCGCGTAAAGCTTTCAGCGGTGACTCGGTATCTCGTGTGTGACGCTGAAGACCCGACGAACGAGCTGTACGAGATCGAAACCACGTTCTGCAACCGTCTTGCCTTCCCAGTCGGACTTACACCATTCCACCCGCTCGACACAATGCGCAAGGACCGCGGTGAAGTTGCTGTCCGCTTGGTGCTGCCTACAGCAAGTCCCCAAGGACAAGAGTAAGTAAGATAACAACGTGAAGAATTCGGAAGGTCACTCGGTAAAACACTCGATTACTTAAGGTCAAAATCCCCGAGGGAAAAGCTATCAACATGTTGTTCAATTCACAAAGCGCCGTTGCCCTCTATGGTGCGCCATTCACTCCATCTACAAGATGCACACGCCGTCGCCGTTGGGCGTGATCATGACGATGCTGGAGTAGCGCGTGCCCAGCGGGTCGTTGTACACGCTGTCCTCCGAGGGGCGAGCTCCGTCCGCCGTGGTGGCGGAGCTGCGTGCGCCGTCAGGGCCTGTGGCCTCCGTCTCGTGGTTCTGCTTCTTCACGTACGCAAAGATAGCGACAATGGCCGCACAACCCGCAGCGGCCACCACAGCCAACAAGGCCGACGTACCCGCGCCGGACTTGCCCGACACGTCCTCAGCGCGCTTGGCCTGAGCTTCCTGGCTCGTTAGACTGTCGCTTCCAGACGTTGATTCCGAGGCCGGCGGGGCGGTCGTAGCCGCCGGAGCAACCGGGGCCGGAGCCGCAGTAGCAGGGACCGGTTCCGGACGCAGCGTCGTCTTCTTAGGCTCGGGGGTCGACACGTCGCCCACGACAGGGCCTTCCATCGATCCCGACATGGACGTCGAGCCCTCTGCGGTAGAAGCAGAGTCGTCAGGAATGCCAACCTCCTCCGAGCCAGAATCAGAGTCAGAGTTGCTGTCATCGGCAGCCGAGGCAGAAGCGGAAGACTTCTCAGTCTTGGTGGGCTTCTTGGTCGACGGCTTCTTAGTCACGTCGGGAACGTCGGCTGATGAAGACGACGAAGACGAAGATTTGCGCACAAACACGGATTCGTCACTGCTGTCAGACTCATCACCGGCAGACGTGTTCTTCTTGTTCTTGGAGCTAGACTTGCTAGAGTCCGAGTCGGTCTGGCCGGCAGTGGACTCCGTCTTGGAGCCGGACGACTCCGAAGCCGTCAGAGTCACTATGTGCGGAGTCGACTTGGTCTTCTCTTCCCCCTTCTGCGACGATGAGGTCTGTTGAGTAGTGGTCTTGGTAGTGCCAGTCTTAGCAGTCGTGGTAGTGCCGGTCTTTGTGGGCGCGGTGGTGGCAGGAGCAGCCGTGGCAGGCGCATACGTAGGCGCAGACGGAAATCCTGGCTTCACGAACGTCGTCCTGCCAACAGTCTGGGTAACCGAGTCCGTGGCCAAGGTCGCCGTAGGGGTAACCGGGTTTGAAGCCGTGTTACTTGCCGTCTTGGCCACGGTCTGAACAACAGGCGCCACCGTCTTGACAACTGTGTTGGTCACGGTGTTCACCGTCGAGTCGGCCGTGTTGGCCACCGTGTTGGTCACCTTGTTAGTCACCTTGTTGACAACAGGGGCCACAGTTTTGACGACGTCATACGCAGTGTTGGTCACCGTATTCACTGTAGAATCGGCCGCGTTGGCCACAGTGTTTGTCACCTTGTTGATGACAGGCGCCACGGTCTTGACAACCGTGCTGGTCACGGTGTTCACCGTCGAGTCGGCCGTGTTGGCCACCGTGTTGGTCACCTTGTTAGTCACCTTGTTGACAACAGGGGCCACAGTTTTGACGACGTCATACGCAGTGTTGGTCACCGTATTCACTGTAGAATCGGCCGCGTTGGCCACAGTGTTCGTCACCTTGTTAACAACAGGGGCCACCGTCTTGACAACGGTAGACGCAGTGTTAGTCACCGTGTTCACTGTTGATCCCGCCGTCTTAGCGATAGTATTGACGACAGGAACCGCAGTTTTCACGACACTCGACGTGGTGTTAGCCACCGTACTGACAGTCGATCCGGCCGTGTTGGCCACAGTCTTGACGAAAGGGGCGACAGTGTCCACCACATCGCCCACAGTGTCCGTCACTCCATCGACTGTCGATCCGACAGTCTGCGTAGCACCATTCACCGTCGAGCCGAGAGTCTTCGTGACGCCATTACCTGTCGAACCAACAGTTTGCGTAACATCATCCAGCGTCGACCCGACCGTGCCAGTCACACCGTCCATCGTCGAGCCAACCGTGTAGACCACGTCGTCCAAGGTAGAGCCCACAGTATACGTAACATCATCCAAGGTAGAACCCACGGTATCCGTAGCGTCGTCCAAGGTAGAGCCAACAGTCTGCGTAACATCGTCCAGGGTCGAGCCCATCGTTTGAGTCACATCGTCAAGAGTAGAACCCAGCTGGTCCGCGACACTGTCGAGCGTAGAACTAGCAGTGTCCACAGTAGAGCCCACAGTCTGCGTGACTCCGTTGAGCGACGATCCGGCCGTCTGGGCCACGTCGTCCACCATCGAGTTCGCTGTCTGGGCCACGTCGTCCACCATCGAGGTCGCTGTCTGGGCCACGTCGTCCACCATCGAGGTCGCTGTCTGGGCCACGTCGTCCACCATCGAGGTCGCTGTCTGAGCCACGTCGTCCACGACTGAGCCCGTCGTTTTAGTCACGCCGTCCACAGTGGATCCGACCGTGCCGGTAACGTCCTGCACCGTCGACGTGGTCGTGTCCGTCACCTGGTCCACGACGTCCGTGGCCGAGTCCACCGTGCCGGGCACAGTGTTCGACAGCAGCGAGCCAAGTCCCAACGAGGAGCTGGTGAAGCTGGTGCTGGTCGGGGCAGTCGTAGCGGGGGCTGTAGTGGTCTGTTCCTGCTGCTGCTGCTGCTGTTGCTGTTCGATACCCACAACTTCGTCGAGGCTGCCGCTGCCGCTTGTACTGCTCTCCTGAGCGTGCACCGCCGCCACCACGAGGCAGGCCGCCGTGACCACGCGAACCAATACACAACGCATCGTCCTAACGGTGTGTCAACGTGTCAATGCAGAGACCCGGACGCGAAACGCTTCGAGTTCGACCACTGGATCCTCGTCGCGATCTGACAAGAACGCGCAGAGAGCGATAGGAATCGTGTGCGTGGGTGGGGTACTTGCGGTTGCGAGGCCGAAGTGGAAATGGGCCCATGGGGCGCAACAACCAGATAGTCAGAGCGGTTTTGGCGTCTGTCTTGTTGTTCTGTCTGACGTACCCACACAAAGGACGACGGGTGGGACCAAATTGGGTCATTGTGTGGACCACGAAAGAAGTTCTTAGTGAAATCAAGTCAGCGTTTGGGTTTAGTATTTGGAGGTCACAATTTATGGTTTTGATTGAGGATTGGGGATTGTGCTTGTACCACTTTGGACTAAAAACCGGACATCGTCTCGTGCATTGCTCGGCCAGCATTGCACAGGCCAGCAGGCCAGCGTTGCATACACCTTGGTCTCCATTCAACCCAGCCACCGCGCCGATCATATG
Organism: Phytophthora cactorum; assembly: GCA_016864655.1. Lineage (NCBI taxonomy): Eukaryota > Oomycota > Peronosporomycetes > Peronosporales > Peronosporaceae > Phytophthora > Phytophthora cactorum. The sequence continues at coordinate 153,415 of NHQK01000014.1, read as the reverse complement.
CGTTGGGACATCGATCAGTGTTCACCTCAAGTCGATGGAGCGCACTTTTTCAACGTTAGTGACCTGGATTGATCAGGCTAGGTAACCTAAAAACTGCGAGTCAAACTACAGATATTTGGGGCTCGAGTTCACTCCATCTGTCTTTGCAGCAGTGTCCGTGACGTTACAACACTTGAGAGTTTGGTGACACCCGGCCACACCGAATATCGCCATTTTCGAAGACGCGCTGTAGAACTTGGTGCCCGCCGAGCAGCGACCTCCTCAGTCGCCATTAGAGGGCAGCCACATGATCTCAGATGTGTGGTTTTGGCAGGCACTTTGCCCAGCTCCGCTGATCCTGCAGGAGACTGACGACGACGTGAGCTTACGGCACCAGTCGCCGATTGTATGTGCGATTGTGAACCCATTTTTCATAGGTTTACCTAACAGTGGTCCACACCGTCGAGGACGCTTTTTCGTGCTACTACATCAATTTTTGACCGGTTTTGATGCGGTTTTCTGACTGGGCAAAACTTCTGCAATTCCTTGTATGCAAGAAACGGCTGGGAAATAGCATAAATAATGCGCCAGCAGTTTGAGTTTGTAGCTTGCCTCCTAGACTTTGCTCTTTTTTAACCAATAATATTGCTTTATTTGAACTGTATAGGTTTAAAACAGTTAAGAGTTTATGAAGATTTTTTTATGTGAATAGAGAGGTTTTTTATTATAGACTTGAATAAAGTAGGGAGCAGTCTGAGCTGTATTTTGAGAGAACTACTCGACAAATCGTACTGAAACACAGAGCCAGACCTATCGATTGGTGTGTTTTAATGATAGGGCCGAAAAAGCGCCCCGGATGCTGTCGACCACTGTAAACGTTTTCCACCTACAACTTCTACGTGAATTCCGCCTAAATTTGAATATTAACTTCCACTTACAAAATCCAAGTCACAACCAAATCGCGCCACATGAAAAAAATTGCTGTGGCTTCAGCCTGGAGTCGTACTTAGTATGGATCTTTAGACAAACAAGTGTTTTGCGTTATGCACGATTGGTTCGATCTCTGGAGAGCCCATCTCTGCCAAATGCAATTTGGAGTAAAACACACAAAAACAGGCCTCTCTACATGGCGTTAGGCCAGTGTTATAGGCAGCCCTCTATCTCTATCTCATTGCGTCGGTCTCTTTAATTTGATATTTTGGAGTAAGGTAAGTGAGACTGGCATTTATAGGCTCTATATCTCTATTAAGTACATATCTGCGACGTGTGCAACTCTATGCAGGCCATCGTAAAAGAGTGGCACACGTTGCAGACAGTTCTCATTGGCTCTCCCTAAGCCAACGCAGGGTTTTGATTGAATCACCTCTAAGAATGAGGGGTGGCCGTATTGGTTGCGGTATATCTACTCTTCCAAACCTCCTCTTCTGACGGAGGAGGCGTTGCAGCCGGGAAGGCCACTCGCCGGCCCTACCTGTCAATATTTCAATAAAAAAAAGAAACAGCACGCCAACAGTTTATCCAGGGACTGGGATCTTCGCAATGGAACACGAAAAAGCATGGCAGGACGAGGAAAACGAAGTACTTGCACACGTACGGCTCAATATCAGTGAAGGTCGAGTCGTCAGCACGAATCAAGTTCCCAGTACGATGTGGCGAAAGGTTCGTAAGCGCTTCATTGAATCTTTGCCTCGTACGAAGAGATTCGCTAGAGCTTTGTTCAAGCATATTGGATGTTGCCGCTTGCAACACATTGCTCCCAAGTTCACGTCCCGACACTCTTACAATCAGAGCGCGGATCGCAGCAAGCAGTCTGACGATAGAGCGTCCTGGCCTAGTAAAGAAAGCCAAACTAGATCATGAAACAATCAGCTTCGTCTCCGAAAGCTCCCGTACGCCAAACAACTGGTTCAGAATGACGCGTCGCCGCTTGGCTCTGCGCCAGGACGGTGTAGCAAACGATACCCCGAGTCTGAGGTCATTTTCCATGAAGGTTTCAGCAAACCAGTTCGTTTTCTACATTCCTGATCGCTTGTTAAAGTTGTCGAAGTGGTCTCGTCGATAAGAAATAGAGTGCCGATAAATTAGTCGACCCTTTAAAATATTGTCATATGCTCGTGGTTTAGCGGTGCCTATCAGCATGCTGCTTTTTTTAAGCGTAAGGTGGCCACCGATAACACTGCCCTAATTGGGGGAATTTGGACTCATTTCCCCCGCAATCCCCTAATTGATGTAGCTAGCCGTCTTCCACATAAAATCGACAATCTTGGTCATATTTACGTCTTCTACGATGTATTACCAGCATTCACAGACCAATCTCCCGTTCTAAGGACTTCGACAAGACAAAGGAGATATTGCCAACGCAGATCTGTGCCATAAGGAGTCTCAGATCATCTCCACCGCATCGCGCCAAAAGCTATCGCTAAAACGGTCTATAACGCGGAAAACCAAATAAATTACTCCTTTCGCGAGTCTGCCACCCACCCGTACCTTGCCAAACATCCTCGTGCACAATCCCTTTTGAAGGGAATTGGAGTTGAGGAGCACAACAGAATCGACACAGCAAGCTGAAGACCAGGAGCACCAGGAAGCCGCCCATCAAGCCCACGGATAGGAGCACTAGGACCAAGTCCAGAGTCAGCACCACGTGCCGCTGGACCGCCCAACAAACCACCTATCACTGCCTGGGCCAGCATCACGTACCACCGCTCGCCGCTCAAGTCCACGGCCAACAGTACCAGGCCGCCGTTGGCGAAGCCCAGAGGCATATCGTTTCTGGAATTGGCGCATTACTAGCCCAGTGTTTAAATGAGGGCTGCTAAAGGTAGTCCCAGGATTAAGTCCTTCTGGGAAATCATAGTGCCAGACGCCGATTATATGGCGCCTCTTTAATTGGTCAAAAAGCTCAAAACATAACGCGACGTTGTTAACATGACCGACGGCACATCACACGCCACGTCAACAGAGGTGGTCGACGCAAGGGCGATACGCGACGCGTGCCTTTCCCAAGAAACAAGAAATAAGTATACCGTCAACATTAACGGCATCAAGAAGTGGATTGGAGAAGTGCCCACCCTGAAAGACCGAAACACAGCTAGATTTTTCGGCGCCAGTGATGAGATAAGTCTTGCCGAGTTCACCCCGGCGTTCTTTGAACAATTGTTGGTGTACAAGAGAGGCGTGGCTAGGTTGGCTACTCTGAGTGGATATTGCAGTGCGATAAAGAACCTCTATCGGTTAAAGCGGATCGTACTTCCCATGGAGTATGGATATGATATGAAGCAGCTCTTCTACGGAATAAACGCCCCGATGCCGAGCAAAGCCATCCTGTTCGTCCAAAATATCCGGGCAAGCAGCCACTGACGTTTTCTCTCTACAAAGAGCTGTGCAGTTCTACGCTCACGCGAAGTGATGGAGAATTTCACATTTCTTTCTAACTACGCAGTGACATTTCATGTGCAGATCTTGTCGGTTCAAACTCCCCAGACGCGGCACTTGTTGTCAAAAGATGACAGCGTTGGAAAAACTAACACAAATCAAGAAGGTACTGATCCGCGTGACCCTCGTCATATCTATGCAAACCCGTTCTGTCCGTCTACGTATAAGGTGGCGGCGTTGGGTATTTATTTGGCATGTAATCCACGCATGCAACCCGGTTCATTATTATCCTGGATCCGACCGAAAGTTTAGAATCGACAAGCTGCTAGGAGGTCTCTTTAAAAGAATGGCATTGCTACAAACTACGGCACGCACTCAGTAAGGACAGGCGTGGCAACTTTTGCCTGTGGGGGCGGCACAGGCGGACCATCCATTGTCAGTGTATGCCTTCCTTGCGGGTGGCCGCTAGCTTGTGTTCAAGACAGGTACTTCAGTTGTGAGTTTGCCGGAGAACAATGTTTAGGGCGCGTTGTTGCTTGTTTTCCTGTGAGCGATTCAAATGTTGCAGTCATCCCTCCGCACGATCAAGTTGTATATTGCAGCACTGTTTCCGGGTCTGGCAGTGAAGCTAATCTAAGTGACATTTTGAGGCAATGCCTGGCGTCGCTGGTCCACCGCGCTGAATTGTTGCTGAGCAACTTGCCAGCCCCCCCCCCCCCCCCATCCACGCTGATTTTCAACAACCTGAGCGTTCTCAACGATCGACAAACCAAGCTAGAGGTTGGCGAGTCGAAATGGGTGGTGCCCTCAGGAATTTCATCACACATCGAATTGTATAAAAAGCTTATTAAACAGCAGCAATCAATAGACGCTCTCCCCGAAATGCTCGACCAATGAAGGGAAAAGACACTCGAGGAAAAAAATGTGGCAGCTGGTAATATTACGCGGGGGCTTCTACGTGCAGAAATCAAGTCGCCCTTAGCAGAGGTGGGGCTGAATTGTACTAAATCGACAGCGCCAACAACAACGCCGTCAGGTCCACAACGCACATATTTTTCGGGGGGGGGGGGGGGCAAGTTTCACAAATTACCAAAAGCTTTTAAATTTCCGAGTATTGATCCACTTGGTGCATGGGGACTGTGGTGGTTTGGCGATGCTAGACGTGGGTATCCCCCTACAAAGCGATATCTTCAGACAATTTAGACGCAGTGAAAAAGAAATCAACTCTGTCAGAATGGGGTATCCTAATGAGGCACATTAGCAAAGCTATTGAAGTAAAAATGAACAAACCAATACCTGAAATCCGCGACGAAACTAAAGCCATCGAGCGGCTATAACACGTTAAGATTAAAGCGAAGAACCAATCAGATTAAATTTACCGCTGCGCTGAGGTTGGTTCGACAAGCTGAAGGCACAGGGGTTTGATTCTTCTTATTCAAGCGGCGGAATCGTCAGGCATTCGCCGGAGAGCATGCTAATGTCGGAGAGCCCACAAACATCAGGGAAACTGCAAACGTCGGAGAGGTTGCCGGAGCCTGCAACACACGTAGAGAGCACATCATACCAGCAACAAGTGATTTAGAAAGTAATAATCAACTCACTGCATGTGACAGTTCCCTTTCGTCCACAAGAACAGCGATGTCCGGCCTTCAGAGCTTTTCGACACTGATTGTGAAAATGAACAGATCCCCTGTAAAGGTTTTAGCCAATAAGAGCGATCCCTCAAGTCGTCAGCGCAGGGACTTACGTTTTCCCAAGTCAATTCAAATCCTATTGTTGTTGACGGCCACTGCTGACCAGCGCCTAAGCAGCGTTAAGCACCCATTTGATAGGTAATCACAGGCTTTACCTTTCTACAAGTTTTCATAGCATTCGGCGTAAAAACGAAGATCTGGCGAAGGTTTTGAGACCGTCACCACAAACTTTAGGTCTCGATATCTTAGCGAAAACGTGGGCGATTTGCTTCATATACCCGGTTGAGAATGGAAAATCTCCGTAGCCTCGCCACCCATTGTTGCGTCACCGAAAGAAGGCCAATTGTTTCCAGACGGCGACACAACTTTGAACGTCTTTCAGGGCTACGCGCTTTCTCTCAAGAAGTAAGTTCGTATTGCAAGAGGAGGAAGAGGCCGCCAGGGTGAAGTGTGCTCGTCCGCAACATGCATCATACTCGTGCAGCTGTACCAGATTGAATCCACTACATTCTGGCGCATTACCACCATGAATCTGGCCCATGTGATATGTATTTGGAGAAAGTAGGATTCGAACCTATACTGCACGTCAGTACCAAAGCTTACTGATCGTCAGCTTGCAGCTCTTCCTGTTTTTGAAGAGCTGTTCTAGCCAACGCCGATATAACGGCAAAGCGTTGGCTCTTCAAGTACAGCAACAACGTGGAGACTGCAACGTGGAGGCGGTATTGTGATGGAATGTATATCTTACTTGCTTGCCTCATGAAGATGGAACGCAACACCGATCCCAAGAAACGACATTGCTGCTGACAGAAAATCAAGACCAGATCGTCGCTCCTTATCCCCTACGGCCGCTCTGGCTTTGGTGCTCCACTATTTGACCTCGGTCATGCCTGAGTATTCCCTACAGCAGATCTTTGCCGTGACACCACTCGGTACTTGGCGTTCGCAATGGACATTCTTTTTGGATGTGTTTAGGCTAGTACCAGAAGTAGCGATTTCGTGGCCGGATCAAGACACGGAGTTCGCCGATTACGCTGCAATGATCGATCGAACTGCGTCACTCGCTGTTATTCAAGTGTTTTTGTTTTGTGGATGGAGCGGGTATTCCTGTGGCCGCGTCCGCGATCGACGACGTCCAGAACACCTACTACGATGGGTAGACCTGCTGCTATTACTGCTCGAATGTCCTCGCATTTTCTCCTAATGGCAGTTTGCTTTGGTGCAGCGTTAATGAACCAGGAAGTTGACATGATGCAGCATGGCCCGTGCACTCTATGACAAGCTTGCGCATCGCACACCCGTTGGATACTACGCTATGACCGCCACTTCATTTCCACATAGCCGATTGGGCGTTGCATACCGGATTAGGACCCCGTTCAAGAGTACTTCAAAGTTTCCAGGTCTGCTCCAGAACAGTGGAGGAATTCGAGAGTACAGAGAGCTCATGAACTTTAACACACAGCTGGCCTCTGTTCAGCAAGCTGCCGAGTGGGAAATGAGATTGTTTCAGGGTTCCTTTGCGTGACCGAAATTACCGCTCCCGGCATACAACCTTGCTCGTCGACGCAAGATTCTCATGACCTGCCTACGCTTTCATAAAGTGCGCACTCGTGTCGGCATTTAAACCAAATCAAGACGGTGTACGAGAAGATATGGCGCGGCAACGATCCCCAAACTACAATGGCGTACGAGTAGTTTACGCAGATGATGTTCTGCGATAACACGTTTCGGTAGAGTTCTTGAGTGGTCACTTTTGCACTACACTATTGAGATCTAAAACAAAACACAAAACGCTGGTTTCGTTTGCCCGCCTTCCACTTTAGGGCTCCTTGGGAATAGTCCAGAATAGTTAAAATAATTTAATTTTTATTTTCTTGATGTCGTGAAGAAATATTAATCTGGAAATTGCATTTTCGGGATCCCTGCTGACAGAATATCCTTCGCGCGCTGGGCCTTAGGCTCGCTGTCGTTGCGGTGGAACCGTAGGCGCACGTTAAGGTGGTTGGGTAGATTATTGCGGAGCGTCTGCTCGGACTTGAGGAGATGCATCTCGCAGTCCTATGAGCTAGTTAGATAGCGTAGTGCAAAAGTGACCACTCAAGAACTCTACCGAAACGTGTTACTGCTTGAGTAACCAACATTTGCATCAGCTTAGTGTAAGTCAATGTTTAGAGCTAAAATGGGCCTCATAACAGTCTGCAATGGCCAATTTATTGCTTCTACCAGATAACCCGGCCCGAAAAGCTGCCGAATATGACTGATCCTTGCACTAGTGTTACTAATCCAGAAAAAAACATTAACTAGAATTTATTATTTTAATTCTGTCAGGGCTGGAATTAATCATTATAGTTAAAAATTCGAATGATTTTTTTTTCAATTTTGCTTTTTCGGGAGCCCTGTCTGCCGGAGATGGATGAGTTCTTAAAAGACGACCACCGCAACACGCTGTGGGGCTACTACTCGGGCGTGTCAAACGAGTTAGAGCAGAAACGCAAGTCCAAGCAACCCACCCCAGCCCAACGCGAGAAAGCCTGGAGCTTTCACGCTCTACTTGTGCAGCGGAAGATCGCTGATGCCGACATGCGCCGCGCCGAGGCAAACCGCCTCGCTCACGAGCAACCCAAGAACGACAATGCGGTGCAGAATGCTGCCAGACTCAAGCGCGCAGCTCAACTGAGGGTGCAGCAGAAACGCCGGAAGCGCGAGCAGCACGCTTAGAGAAGGCAGCGAGACGGACACGGTCGGCCAAGGAGACACCTCAGCAGAAGCGCGCTCGGCTGGACAAGAAGAAAGCCTCGCGTGACGCAAAGAAAGCTCGTACGGGCTGAAGAGTTTGAGTTGGGTGGTCCTTTGCTTTTGATTTTACCTCATCTTTTGGTTTTGACTTGCTTTTCGTTTACTAGTAGCACATGTAAGCTTTAGTTGGATAAGTAACTTCACTGGTCTTGCTTCTTCACTCGTATATTTCTTAACAACCACCACCATTTCTTATATCTTGTTCACAAAGCCGCCGTGGTTGTGTGGCACCTGTGGGATCTCACCGAGCGGCGTCATGAGCACGCCTGGTCCTCCTTGGAGTCGAAGTCCAAGTCCTCGGGTTTCACATTCTTATCACTGGCCATGAGTCGTCGACAGCCTCCGTCACTTCACCCCGTGCCTTGTTCTGAGAAGGTTTTCTCGCCTTCGAACCCTCTATCTCGTTCGAAACCTTCATCACCTCCATCCATGCATCATCGGCAGGCTCGTGAGCTGCAACTACGAGCACATGAAGCAACGCCACGAGCTTCTAGACCGACTTCGCAGCACCATACAGGCCGTCCCTGAATTCTGCCAAGTGCGAGGCGTCGAGCTCGCGTCGCAGTGGACGGCATATTCCTTATCCAGTCGCCGCCAGAGCCTGTTAGAGACTTTGTTGAAGCTGCAGTCGTTATGCTGCGACTTGTTTAAGCAGCCGCGGCTAGTGCGGGCAGTCGGCGACCCATGCGAACAGTTGGCGACGCCTGCGGATAGACAAGGAAGAGGTAACAATGCAGGAGGTAGCCTAGGTAACGGACATGAGCTCTCACAGCTCACGTCCGAGATGAATACGTTCAGTATGCAGTCTGCCAGCTCCTGCTCACAACAAAGCAAGAAACCGGTTATGAGCCCAACAAACCACGATGACACTCAAACTGCCGAAACACACGCCGCACCTCCCGTCCAAGTCGCCCAAGTCAAAGATGCCGCTAGTGTCCCCGGCGCTGAGTCTGCCCACAAAGGTTGCAGTGGCGTTTCTGCTCACGAAAGTGAGCGACTGGACCGTCTGAAGAGACTTCTCGAAAGACTGGCGCACGGCTTTGCGCAAGACCAAATGCAGTGAACAGAGATGCAACGCTCATCGGCTTCTGAGAACTCGGCCGAGTCGAGTGTGTTCAGCTAGTTTCTGGCTGCTCACCATCCGCGAGCGAGAGCAGACTCACTCAGCAAGGCAATGAGCATCAACCCACCCTATCAGCGCGCACGGCCGCAACAGACGTACTTGCCGGCGCAGCAACAAGTGTATTATCAGCCGGCGCAGCAGCAGTTCGAACCGCCGTGGAACTTCGGGCTGAAGATCCTGACGCTGAAAGACGTGAAGCTTCCGATCGAGCGCTTCTCAGGCAAGGCGAAGTACGAACGACTCGGAGCGGGGTTCACGGACTGGGGACTCTGGTTCCTGGACGAGCTGGTCGCTGCGCAGGTGATCAGTGGTGGCGACTGTCCCGAAGACTTCAAGGCTCGCGCTCTGAACCGCTACCTGGAGGGTTCCAGCGAGAAAGCACTTTGACAGGATGAAGACAATCTGGTCGTTAGAGTTCAGCACCTTATGAACAGGATGCTCGAGGTGTACGAAAAGTAGATCACGGTCGAACAAGCGACCAGATTGATGAAAGCCAATAAGAGAGGAGACCGGAGCTGGGCGGAGAAGTACCAGTACTTGGTTGCGGTTGCCAGTGCAGCCGACTGCTCAGATCGCTTCGTACTGCAGTACATTTGCGAGTGCGTACCGCTTGAGACCAAAGGGTGATGCAGACTCGAACAACAGGCGGCGAGCAGATCATCTGCGGCAAGCGTGGGAGCTGGCAGACTTCGCCAGTACTTTCGAACCAGATTCGAACAGCAGTTCCAACCGGAACTACCACAGTCGTAGCAGTGGTTGTGGAACGAACTTGGTCGCGGACGTCGAGACTTCGGTGCAACGACAAGAAGTGCTAGAGCTGTGGTCAGACCGAGCATATGAAGAGAGACTGCCCAGAGCGAGGTGTTCTACTCGCACGATGTTCGCGTTTGCTGTCGGCCTTGCTGGCAACAGCGTATGGGTCCTGGACAGTGGGGCAAGTCGACACTTAGTTCGAGACGCAAGCATGTTACTGGACACGGAGAATTGCCACGAGGAATGCAAAGTAGCTGATGGACAAAGCCTTGCAGTGACCAAGAAAGGTCGAGTTGTGTTGCGTGCAGTTGTTGACAGTGCTGAACACGACGTAGTGGTGCACGACGTCTACTACTCAAAGAAACTCCCGCAAAACCTGCTGTCGTATTACAAGCTCGAGGGAAAGGGCATGGCGCTCGTCTACAACAAGAAACATCGGTACTTCGCGGGGGTCGCAGATGTCGCACGAGGTTCGAGGTTGACAAGATCAATAGCGTCCTGGTAGTGAACGCGACTGCCTAAACCGTGATTGCTGGTGGCAACAGTGTGGTTTTCGCGGCGCTCCAGAAGGTCGAATCGGAGAGCACTTCCGAGTATACGGTCAAGTGTATCATAGTGGAACTACACGAGCGGCTCGGCCACCTCATGTACGACACGGTGGAGAAGATGGTCGACGACCCCCGATCCGGAGTTGTGCTCACTGACCGCAAGCGGGCAAACTGCCTGACATGTGCGAAGGGTAAACAGGCTAAGAACGCTCAGTCCAAGAAGAACTCGGGCAAGAACTCGCCCATCGACAGGATTGGTGGGGTCATCTGTAGCTACCTCAAAGGGCCCATGACCCTGGTCGACAGACACGGAAACCGGCACATGGCGAACTTCGCTGATCACTACACCAATTACTGCAGAGTGTTCGTTGCGAAGAAGAAGGATGAAGCTGAAAAGATGTTCGGACAATTCTTGGTATACTTCTAACGTTGCTTCAATTGTAAAGTGCATGTACTTCGGACCGATGGAGGCGGGGGATACCGCAACGTGGATCTACTATGCCGTGAACACGGAATGGCGAGGCAAGTCAGCGAAGCGAAGCGAAGAGCCAAGCGTCAAATGGGAAATCAGAAAGGATGCATCGAACGGTGCTCAACATAGCGCGCTGCATGCTGTTTGCGAGTGGTCTGCCTTTACATTTCTGGGGAGATGCCGTCCAGTACTCGGCGTACATCTTGAACAGGAGCGCGACCAGCGCCAATCCGAACTGAGCTTCTCCTCTCGAGATGCTGACGGGTGAGAAGCCGAAGCTAACGGACATTGTGGTGTTCGGCAGCTCTTGCACGGTGTACCGTGACCCAGGCAAGAAAGCGTGGAAGCCCCGCGCAGAGGCCGATGTGATTGTAGGCAAGAGTTACGAAACAAAAAGGCCCCAATGTGTATTTAACTCAAGATCGTATTGTCATTATGACTCAGCACATACAAAACGTGGAGACACTTGATGACGCTGGCAATGAGCAGTTGCAGGCGCAGCTACGCATAGAAGACCCGGAGCCGAGCCAGGCGGTTCGAGGCCGAGACGAAGTTGCACAATGGAAGGAGCAACGAGGAGATGTTGGGCTTGGAGGCAAGAAGATCAGACGAGAAAATAGAGCTGTAAAGAGGCACACAAAGGCAAAACGCGGTGCAAAAATAAACGAGGCAGCCGCACTTGACCTTGAAGCTGCCGATGACCAAGTAGATCAGGTGGAAGATGTACAAGGTGGACACTCGCGGATGCGAGCCCGCAACATGGGGAACAAGCATATGCCGGTTGTAATGGCTGTTACTACGGAAGATCCAAAGTACTACTGGGAAGCGGCGCGTTCTGACCACGCGCGCGACTGGCATGAGGTCATGATTGCAGAAATTAGGGCGCTTGAAGGGAACCAGACCTGGGATGTCGTGATGAGGACCCCGGACACTAAGTTGCTGCACTGCAAGTGGGTGTTCAAGACGAAGCGACACGCTGATGGAAGCTTGTAGCGCTTCAAGTCTAGGATTGTGGCTTGTGCTAATGAACAAGAATATGGTGTCAACTACACGGATACTTTCAGTTCTGCTCTCGACAGCACACCAGTCATGCTTGCTCGCTCTCTCGGAGAAACGTCACGTGCCTGCCAGGCACGGCGACATTCCAAACGCTTATTTGAAAGCCGACAAGGAGGCGGATGTGGAGATTTTATTGCACATCCCGCAAGGCATGGTGATTGACGCGTCGACACTCGAAAGGGTTGGTGCCATGTCCAAAGCTCAGCTAGCGCTACGGCTACGAAAGATTCTATATGGCCTCAAACAGGCTGGACGCCTATGGGCGCAGCATTTGCGGGTGACGTTGCTCAAGTTGGGCTTCGAGCAATGCTTCACGGACTGCTGCATATACAAGAGAGGCAGTGGCATGGACCTAACGATAGTCGGAGTGTATGTCGACGACTTGCTCGTGACCGGATCGAGCGAAGAGAACGGCAGCAAGTTCTTCGACGAAATGGCTGTGTTGAATGTGAAGGGCCTGGGCGTTGTGTTATGGTTCTTGGGTATGGGTGCCACTTACAACGAGGAGGATGGATATGTGCTCGAGCAGAGGCAAACCATCCAAGAGCTACTGGATAGGTTCGGACTTGCCGAAGCCAACTCAGTGCGCGTACCTATCAGCGACGATCAAGACGAAGATGCTGAGAGTGAGCTCCTCCCAAACAGCTGGATGGCACCGTTGCCAACCCGACTTTGCGCTTTTTCAATCGCTCGTAGGCAGTTTATTGTGGATCGCGAGGTGCACGAGACCGGATATCGCCTTCGCTGTGCATCGCGTAACGCGCAGAGCTCACGCACCTGTGGAGGCAGACTGGCGTCGTACAAAGCGAATTGCTCGCTATCTAAAGGGCACAATTGGCTTCAAACTCTACTTGACGGGAGATTCGGCTAGCAATCGGAATACTCCCGTGAGGATCGAGGGCTACAGTGATGCGGACTAAGCGGCGGACCGGGCAGACCACAAGTCCGGTAGTCGTGGCATGCTATTTTTGGATGGAATGGTGGTTGGTTGGTTCTGTAAGAAACAGACCAGTGTTGCCCTCTCGACTATGGATGCCGAGTTCGTACCTAGGATGCTCGAGCTACTGGAAGAGCTGGGCATCGCGACGCAAGCCCCAATGGTGTTGCATGTTGATAATCAGGCCGCCATCAAGCAGATGGAAGGCGAAGACTCTTCCGGCAAGGCTAGGCATATCGACGTGTGCTTGAAATTTATCATAGACTTCGTGAGCAAGAACGTGATCGCGTTGAAGTATTGCGAGTCGCGTGTGCCGACCTATTGACCAAGACGTTCTCGGTACCAAGACTTGGAGAGCTGCGTGAGCTTGCCTCGCTCAAGTAAAGACAGCACGGGAAGGAGTGTTAAAGCTGCAGTCGTTATGCTGCGACTTCCCAAAGCAGCCGCGGCTAGTGCGGGCAGTCGGCAACCCATGCGAAAAGTTGGCGACGCCTGCGGAAAGACAAGGAAGAGGTAACAATGCAGGAGGTAGCCTAGGTAACGGACGTAAGCTCGAGATGAATACACTCAGTCTGCAATCTACCAGCTCCTGCGCACAACAAAGCAAACAACAAACTTCAACTGTCGAAGGACTTTGCCAAGTTGCGCGTAATGAAAACGGCCTAACTTAAGTGCCTGAAGTTGCACGCGCGAGATTGCAGTGAACGTTAGAGTGCCGAGGCGCCCTGGAATAGAGCGTCTATATCGCCGTTTAGTAGCCATTTAGTGCATTTACGCCCCTCTAGCTGAAGGAGAGGCCCACTTTTTCCCTTACCCAATTGCACGGTTTATGGTACCACTATAGAACACGAACCCATTTTCATAGGTTGACCTAAACGTTTTCCACCTATAATACAACCCACATTATAGGTATCCAACCATCGTGGACATGACTCGCGGCGAAGCTTCCCTCGGCGACGACGGCTCGTCCTCGGGGTTCTCCAGCGACGAAGATATGGTGGACGTGTCGGGCTTGCCCTCGGCCGCCTCGTTCACCCCCAGCATCGACGTTGAAGTGCTGGACGAGGCCGACGAGACCAGCCCGAAATCCGCTCCATCCTCTATTCCCACCGCCCCACAGTCCTCCACAGCGTCCTCCGACGTATTTCAATGCTGCCAAGAAGTAGCCAATCCGATTCTACAGACGCTGGAGCCTCTGGATGTGCAGTATGGCCAGTATACGGCTGCTATTGGCCACGTAACGTGGCATTGGCCCACATCCGAGACTCTTCCAGACACCGCTGAGCTCGAGAACCAGCTCAAGGCCTACCATTCACTACGTGCAGATCTCTACAGGACCTTCCAGAAGGCCTTCCCTCTGACAGAGGACATGTACATCCAGTGGATCAATGATTCCAGTGCCAGAGGGGACTCCGTTGAGGATATCAAAAGGCTTTTCGAGCTGTCACAGGGAGACTATTGGTCCGTGTCATTGACACTGCAATATCTAAGGTTTATTAAGGAGAACGGGGGCGATAAAGAGCTGGAAATGGCCATGAACAAGGCAGAGAGCACACTGGGGGTCCACTTTGCAAGGGGTCATGAGATCTGGGCTCTCTGTCGGGAACTTACGACGCAGAAATACGATGAAATGGATGACACACGAGACGTGGAGAAAGAGAAAGCGATCCGAACGTTATTCTGTAAGCAAATGCAACTTCCACTAGACCAGAACGACCTGGTCATGTCGGAGTTCCGAGCTTGGGACGCCTATAACACACTCGATGAAGCTTCAGGCTCAGCTTTTGCAGAGGCTTCGAAGCGACAGACTAAGCTGTTTACGCCTCTGATGAAGAAACTGAGAGGATTCGAGGCGAGAGTTAACGCAGCGCCAGGCACCGAGGACGCTGCAGCTCCAGAGCAGACCTGGCTGCAGTATCTGAACTTTGTCAAGCACCGCGTTGCGCCGTTGATGTCAAGTGATAGCGAGGGAAAGCAGCTTGTGGTGTGTCTTTATGAGAGCGCAATGGCCGTCATGTGTCTGAGCCCCACGCTCTGGGCTAGCTATCTGGAATATTTAGAGCCTGAGGAAGCTAACTCGAAGAGCGTCGAGAAGCTGGCAGTCGCACGAAGAGCTGTACGGAATGTGCCCTTCGACTCCAGTGCCTGGACGGATTTGTTGATTGAGATGGAGCGGCAGGGCTCTGCCAGGGAAGTCTCGGATTTTATACGAAGGGAACTACTGGCACGTTCGAACCCTCCCATGGATCAATTCCACCTGCTAAGCGTGTTGCTCACGTGGTGCGACTCAGTCCGCCGTCATGCCTCCATCAGTATTGACGGGGAGTCTTTAGAGGATACAGTACAACAAGTGGAAACGTTGGTAGGCGGTGTCTTCTCTGAGTGTCAGCAGTTTATGAGTAAGGCGTTCCCGGACTACCTAGAGGGCAAGATGCGCCTAGCAGAATACCAAGCAAAGTGCTACTGGGTACTGATGCCACCGGACGGACCACCGAGGCGTACACCCGCGATAGCCATGAAGGTATCCAAGATATCTGAGCTATGGAAGAATACGCTTAGTACCTCTATCGGGGACCATGCGGCGACGTGGATTGCCTATTTGGATGCGCTTAGGCGGATGAATGCGTTCTCGGTGAAGAGTATACGCACGATGGTGTTCGACGAGGCTATTCAGCGTGTTAAGGATACCCCGATGGTCCTGGCAGAGTCGTGGCTTGTTTTCGAGCGTGAAAATGGAGACTTGGCGAATTATCTTCGTGCACGACGGTATCACATGAAGCACCGGGCGTCCGTGCAAGCTCCAGTCGTTGTCCCCGCTGCAGGAGATGATAAAAAGGTTAAGAACGCTAAGAAACGAAAGGCGGAAGGAGGTAAACAGTCCAAGAACTCGCCGAAACAACCCGCGGTAAAGCGCGCGAAGCCTGCCACTACCATGGAAGCTACAGCCATGAAGGTTGACGAGACGAAGACACTGAAACCCGCAGAAAAGAAGAAAAAGCACGAGAGTCTGACGAATGAACACACGCTCTTCTTGTGCAACGTGTCGAAGGAAGCGAGTAAAGAAGATATCGAGGCGCTGTTTCAGGATATTCCCACCTTAAAGGATGTCCGTCTTGTCGTCAAGACACGCGGTGATCGAGTGAAGTCGCGTGGGATGGCGTACGTGCAGTTTTCGGACGACACTGGGGTTGAAGCAGGCATCAAGAGGGACGGAGTCCTCCTCCACGGCCATCCTCTGCGTGTGGAGCGCTCGAAACCCCCACCAACCTCTGCGTCTACAGCTGCTAAACCCTCGACAGGTGAGGGCTTTTGGAAGACTGATCCATTGACGCTGTATGTTGGCGACTTGAACCGTGAAGGATCTAAAGACCAAGTGACAGAGGAGCAGCTACAAGTGGCTCTACAGCAGTCAATGCAAGCGGCGGGCGAGCTAGTTGTGGTCACGCGCGTGGCCATTTTGAAGGATCGTCATGGCAAACGGAAGAACTATGGGCTCGTGGAAGTAGCCGAGTCTTCGCAGGCTGCGTTTTGCCTGGCCAATGCTGCTGCGCTTCGAGCCAAACTGGGCGACCAAGTGACGATGAAGCCGTCGCGCTTCTCAATCACGCATATCCTCGAGCAGCAGGAGAAGCAGCACAAGCAGAAACAACAGCGGAAAGCGGGAGCAGCTAGTAAAGAGAAGAATGCGCCGCATGCACGGCCGTCTACACGACTTGCGCTCCCATCTTCTGGATCGACAACTAGTCTAATGCCCCGTGCGCTGCGTCGGAAACTCGCAGCGCAGAACAATGTGCCCAAGACGGACTTGTCAAGTAGCACTGCAACTGTGACACCCAAGAGCAACGAGGACTTCCGCAAGATGCTGTTCAACAAGTAGCCGTGTCAGACTAAAAGTGGGTTTTGCAACGTTCATTTGGTCGAGTGTGTGGATCTGTATGGACGGTTCTGAGCTGCTGTAGCGTGGCGTTTGGCAACGGGC
Organism: Phytophthora cactorum; assembly: GCA_016864655.1. Classification (NCBI taxonomy): domain Eukaryota; phylum Oomycota; class Peronosporomycetes; order Peronosporales; family Peronosporaceae; genus Phytophthora; species Phytophthora cactorum. Next base: position 136,700 of record NHQK01000014.1, on the reverse strand, counting down.
GTATCAAGGGATGCAGGATCGCGTTGAGTGGGATTGTGTTGCATCAAACAGGTAAGAATGGCTGGAGCAAGACGCTGCACTAGAGTTACTGGGCCGGTTTGGGCGAGCAGATCGAACTGTAGATGCTGAGCTGCCTGCAGTATGCGTCGGGGTCGTAGCACTCGGTGGTGCCGGAGTAAAAGATCCCGCCGCACTGACCGAACATCGTGACGCCGTTGGCGATAGGCTGCGCTACTGGTGCCGTCGAACTAGGTGCGAGTGTTGCCGTCACGCTGTCACTGGATGCATCGAGGGTGTCGTCGGCTGCGCTGTTGGAATCGGAACTCGAGAATCCAGAGTGGTCCCACATGGGCTGGGTCTCTGCAGCCAAGTCTTGAGCGCCGGCAGTTGTTGCGACCGCCACCGCGACGGCCAAGCTGACGAGGAGCTGCATCCGGCAGGTTTCCGAGCAAGTCGGGAAGTGACGGACCGATTAATAACCGACATGACCAAGATCGCCGTTGCTTTCAATAACATTAGGAATAGTTACTTCATAACTTCATATCATCACTAGCTATGCTATGGACGGAATCGCTAGAGCTCGAGTCGGATGACTTTTTCCGTAGGTCGCGACTCCGGGAAGCAGACCGAGATGAATTCGCTCAACTGCTTGCAGAAGGTGTGCTGCTGGCACTTGGTCTTGCCCAGGTAATACAATCCGCCGCACTGCGCCCAGGCCCTGACACCGTCGACTTCTTCCTCTACGATGACGTTCTTGCTCTCGCTTGATCCTTGGGAAACGCTGGAGACTGAAGGCGAGTCCTGTGTGGCGTTGTCGGAACTGTGTTCGGAACTGTCGGAACCACTGCCGGAGACGGTTCGGAAGGGGAGGGAGCTGTCGTCGCCGTTCCGGAGGTTGGCCGCGTGGATTGTGGTCATCGCCAGCAATAAGAGCATGGCTAGGAGTCGCAACGACGTCATTACTGCTCAGGAATCTTTTACTGGAGACCGTGTGCTGCTTGGACGAGAAATCGAGACTGACGTACTGATTTCCAAGTCGCACAAAGGATTCCCTCGAACGCATTACACCCCATAAGAAAGCGAGTCACAATATGTATCGGAATGATTGCAGTTCATCCGATACATTTATTCCTTAAAGACACCTGTGATAATACATGACCTGCGGAATGCGCTGACATCGAAGAGCTACGATACGCATTTCTGCAGGCGAACAGGGCCTGGCTCTGCGATATGTGGACAGGACCTGAAGATGCTAATCGACACGGCCAAATGTCGGCTGGATGTTCCGAGGAAGCCATAAGCTATGTAAGCCCAATTGTTATGGGTGCAGTGGTGCTCGTCATGGACCCAGCGGACTCAAGACTTGGTTGGTAGGGAACGGTCAATACGCGTTCATTCAATTTCCACTCCGAAATACCTTCGGGGACCTTGTTCAGGCAGGAAGCGGTGTCCTACGACTTTGCATCGCGGAGATAGGGGTACGATTTGCGGTGGTAAGGACAGCAGAGTCCGCTGCGGACGACACGCTGACACACTGCCTTCCACTCGCTGCAGTGCGTCCTTCCAGTGGAAGGCATCCGGCTCGAAGCTCTATGAAATGTTGTCGTTTGTTGCATAATACTAATACATGCACAGCAGTGGATTCTTAATTTCAATTTCCGCGATGCCAAAAGCGAGCATCAACACCTCACCTTCTTGTTGCTGTACTCGTTCCGTGAGACTCCTGGAAATCCAACGTTTACGCGGTACTTTTCAAAGTAAGAACGGATTTTCAGAGCAGAACTTTTTGGGGTTGCATGTATAATATCTCGATGAGCCTACGTTCTCGTCGATTTTTTGCTCAGCGATAACTTATCGACCAGCGACTCGTATTGTAGTGGTCGATGGTGGATGCGGTGCCGTTGGTGCACTTGAAGAGCGTGTATGGATAACCCCCGTAGTATTACTCAGCGGCAGTGCGTGCACCATAGAATCCTGCATCTCGCAACGGTAGCCGAAAACGCGTTGATCCGACCCAGAAGCGCGCCCTCACCGCCGCAAGCATGGCCTGGATATGCCTACGATTTGGTACCCGACTCGATTTCACCGCATCATCCGTACTGGCTGGAGAAGCTGTTGCAAATGGCTCAACGGCTTCTTGAGATAACCCCATATTATCTACGATGATGATCCGCGACGGTTACCGCGAAGAGCCATCGTACTCTTGATACCCACAAGAACGCAAATGTCGGCCAAACTCGACTATTAATACGTCTGAATCCTCGACGCTACCGACCGTTCGAGAGTTTTCAGTTGGCACAAGCGTTGTCCAGTGGCTGCCAACTTCGTCGCTTCTGAACCAACGAGGTGAGCAGCATTTCTGTTTTTCCGAAATACTTGTTCGATCCACACAGCGAATCATATATATTGAGCCATGTACAACATATACATATACATGTACCGGAAGCTTTCAAAATCAACTTCCTTGCCGCCTGTGGTAGGATAGCGTCCGTAGATAGTTTAATAAAGTAGACCCTCATTGCCGGATTGCCGGCAAACAACTACATAGCACAAAGGTGATTAGCGTTCAGCTTTGGCAAGTCATGCAATGCATCGCGCCACCGTCGAACGGTGACGAAATAATAATCCTTTTTCAACAAGAACCTTCCTCACTAATATCGTACAGTCCACCTCGGTCTCCATTTGGCGTCTGGATGAGCATGCAGTACATCTGACTCTCATTTCCAAGTCGCGAGTCCTCTCCCTCGATGTCCACAATATGCTGCGGTGAATAAAAACTCTCAAACCTCGCCGCCAGCGACTTCGGCACGACCTGAAAAACCTCCAGCGTAGTATGTAGCCGTGGGATGGCGTACTCGCCCACCGGTTCAACGACAAATTTGATCGTAAGTTGCGTTGGATTCTCTGCGAGCCACGCGGCAATGCGCTTTGTGACTAAAATCTGGCCTCCAGTTCCTAAATCTCCGACCTCATTAGCGATAACTTCTGAAGCTCCAGTATATATCAACTTGCCAGTCACCGCGTGCACGTCTCGGACGAGCGATCCTTCCGTGCTCACTGCGTCGTGGATGCCCATACGTACCCGTAGTCCACGGAAAACCGTCTTCCTGCCAACCCGAACTTTGCGGGTAGCAGGCACAAGTCCGTGAAGACGTTTTGGCCATTTCGCGTTGAGTAGTTGAAGCTGTACTTGCAGACAGTACTCGACGGCCTCTTGGATTGTGTGGAATGCCAGTTGGAAAGAGTCTCCAGCAGTAGTGATCTCGTACCCGCGGTACGGAGCTAATAATCCCCGCAGAATATCGTCGTGAATTCGAGTGGCCTCCTGCATAATGCGACCGTCTCCAATTGCCCAAAGTGCACTTGAAGACTCAATGTCCGTGAACACGAAGACTGGATTGATGTAGGGTAAATCCGAGCCGCGAGGAAGCGGCGTGCAATCCCGACGCTGCATGTACAGCACCTTGATATCGTCAGGTACACAGCAGCGTACGCATCGTACAACACACAATTGACTGCAACCAGTGACGATGGAGAGTGCAAATCCGCGTAGATAATAAAGCACGAAGCTTGCTCCAGCATAGTTTACACGCCGCATTGTCTTGGCTGGTGCTGCGTACATGGCAACCGAGGAGAAGTGGAACTGGAAGACGAACAACGCGTACACCAGCATGATCCACACGAGTCGCCGGTACATTGGCGAAGCCACAAAGCTTCCATGCACACTCTCGTAGCTACGGCCTTTGACTTTAAGAAGCACCACCGTGACGATCATGTAAAACAGTGCAATGATCTGTAGAACGTAGACGCTCAGTAGCATGATGTACGCGTAGCTTGAGTACCCAGAAAAAGTGACAGCGAGAGCTATCTCCGCAGCCAGAAAACCCATAATGAACAAGTGACCGATGCATGCGTAAAGACGGATCTTGGCTCGCTCGTGCTGATCTCCTCGGTCCATTGAGAGCGAAACAAGCCTCGAGAGTTCGTAAACCAGCAGGAACATCCAAATGGCGATGCCAAAGAGGGTCGTGTCGCCGAAGATAATGGCGGCGGTCACCCAGTCACGTTGTCTGTCTCCCAGCTTCAAGACGGCGCTAGTTCCTAGTTGATAGAGCTCCACTCCGACCAGAATTTTTCCTCCGAAGTCATCGTTCTTGTCTGCTGTTTGCGTTGTGTAGACAGTGAGCCAAACGAAGTAGATCAACCTCGCTGTTGCGCTGATGCATTGGTAGGTGAAAAAGATGGCAAAGAGCCATTGGACGCTGGAAGCGCGGACGTCCCAGTCGCGATACAATTTGAAGACGAGCAATGCGGTGCCTACCGCCGACAGTGTCAGTGCAGTGATGCACAGCAGCGCCCAAATCATCAGAACGGAGTGAAATTTTAAATGCCAACTCCGCTCGTGAAGATTGATACCCGCTGGACGTGCGACTGGAATGTCGACTGGGACGAGGGCGCCACGCCTTGTCCGCCCCAAGATCTGTGTTCCTTTGAGGTAAGTCGTCTACAGTGCTCTTTTCACTTACCAGGACATCGAAAATAGGTGTGTGCTTAGAGCATAAGACGACGGTTTCCTTGTACCATAGAGCGACTATAATAGCACTGGTCATTTCCAGTCTTTTCCAAGAAGGTTATCTAATCTCCGATGTCGAGGATGGAAGTCACACAGCAAACCCATCCCAAACACATCTGTGCGACGAGACCGGTAGCATGTTTCTGTTATAAGAATTCCGATCGACGTACCGTTGGATATCCAGAGACTTCCATTCGGTTCTGTTGAATCGTTCAGCTTTAGTGCTATGACATGGCATGAATCAACACTTGTGAGCCGGGACAGGGACAGCGCTTAATGTTTGTGTCGACGCTTCGAGCAGCTTCCCAGTCTACTGGAATTCCCCAAACTCTGTGCTGCATCTTTAGGGATAATCTAATTTAAGTGGAGAGTCCTCGGGATTGGAGAAGGTCCGTTTTTCTTCATGGAAACCAACGGAATACCAGCACACGCCTAGGAACCACAGTACTACAGCGGTTTTCCTACCTTCAGAGGCATGGAGGGCTTGCCCACGCTCGTCGTGCCCGATGATCCCGAGACTGGAGCGATCGAGCGGCCCGAGACCCCTCCACCGATCCAGATTGACGAGAAGCGGTTGTTGACGAACACTACGCATCTACCCGTGAAGTTACAGGCACTACCTAATGCCCCAATAGCGCCAGAGACCTTCGTTGCTACCCCCGGTTCAAAGCAGTCAACTCCTCGACAACCTACCGCTCGAAATGATCCCCAACTTTCAGGATCAAAGCAGTCAACTCCGAGACTCCCGACAGCTCGGAATGAGACCATACCGCCAGGATCAGCCAAGACCACGCCTAGACCGCCTACAGTACACGATGATCGACAAGAGCAGCCTGTTGGAACACCAGTCCTGACTATTGGCATCGATACCGCAATCGAGGAACGGCCTGAATCGGCTAGACCCCTATCAGCTCGCGCTGCCTCATTAAGTAGCAAAGACTACAAGGCCATGGCGAAGCGAGCCGCCGCCGCAGCCAAGCTCGACCGTCTCGCAGCAGGCAACAAGTCCGTATTCGACACCGACATGAACGACATCGCAGAGTTAGGTATCGGCATGGAGCTGTATTTCCTACTGATCAAGTACCTGAGCTGGGCCTTCTTTGCCATGGGGATCGTATCGCTACCGGCCATTATAGTGAACTACTACGGGGACGGCGTGACGGCCAAGATGGTAGATCCACTGCAATTGGCCTACGCATCGCTAGGAAACCAGGGCGTGAATCCGGATATCGCGAGCGATCCGTCCCAGTGTCTCCCTCTCGGAGGAATCGACTGTACCGGGGCCACCGTCAACACACCGTTCACAACAGACCCGCAGAAAGTGGCTTGGATCGTGACGTCGAGCGATGCGATCTACTCTTTCGTCTTCCTCGTCGTTTATCTTCTGTTCCATCGTCGTGCAAGGCGTGCCATTGACGCCCACCAGAACGAACACCTCACGCCGGCCAAATACGCGATTTTTGTACGTGGTTTGCCTCCGGACGCTACGGCTCAAGAGGTTTTAGAGCACTTTAATTCGCGTTATGATCCTACCCAAGAGGAGCAATACTACCCGTTGTGGCTCGGATGCTGCTGGGGACGACGGCCACGTCGAATCAAGCACTCTCTGTCCAAAGGCGCCGTCAATTGCAGTGTTGTGAACAATCTTGATCATCTCTGGCGGCCTGATGACCTCGGCCAAGCGAGGCCCGTCACGGGCCAGCAATCAAGATTGAGCACAGCCGGCCTGGCCAGGCCTAGCGTGGTTGGCCAGCAAGCAAGACTGAGTACGGCCAGTTTGGCCAGACCCAGCACGGTGGGCCAGCCGAGGCCACTTACGGGAGGACCTCCTGGCACCCCTCGGTTCGACACCATTCTGACCAAGCAAGAAGAGCATCAGATGTACTTGGGCACTTGGATTGCCGAGGTGAGCATCGCTCACCCTACGGGCGGACTTTTGAGAACGTTCTTGGCCATGGAAGTTCTCACTCGTAAGATTTCTGAAGCCCAAGCACTGGTTAGCATCCTCACACAGGAGAAGGAACAGGCCGAACTCGCACTTCAAAACTGGGTGCCACCTCCGGGCAAGAAGAACCCAAAAAAACCGAAATCGACGTTCAAGAAGGCCGACGAGTTGCTGCTCCAGGCTACGACGAAAAAGTTGGAACGGCTTCAAGCTGCTATGACCAAGAAAACCAGCAAACTCAAGGCACTTAAACAGGCAAATAAACAACTTCAGGAGCAACAGAAGCAAGAAGCGGAAGCGGAAGCTGCAGCTGCAACTGAAGCGACTTCTACAGCTAAGACGAAGGCCAAACCGAAGAAAAAGAAAGCTCCAGACGCCAAACCCTTCGATCTCAACGCTTGTGAGTGCGCGTTCGTCGTCTTCAACAACCTCGAGTCCCGTCGTCGCTGCCTTCAAGACTACCGACGTTCAGACCAGCGGCTGCCGCGTAAATTTCAGCCGAAAACGTTGCGCTTCCGCGACGATGAATTCCCCCTTACCGTCCTCGCAGCGCCTGAACCGTCCAATATTTTGTGGGAAAACCTCGAGGTGACAGCTCGATCTCGTCGAATTCGTCGCAGTTTTACGAACTCCGTGACGTTTTTACTCTTACTTCTCTCGGGTGTCATCATCTCCGCAGCTCAGTCAGCGCAACAGACTTTCAAGGACAAGGCACCCCCTGCAGGACTCTGTGAGTCCACGTTACCAGAAATTTTCTACGCTAGTCCAGGCTTCCTAGACGCAAAAGTTACCTGGAATCTCGAGTGGAATCCTAACGCTACATGCACAGCTGGAGATAGCGAAGAAACTCGCTATCATGTAGCGTATTCGAATGGAATTATCAACGATATCACGGTGGAAAAACCTTCGTCTCCTGTCAACGAACTCCATCGTTGTACCGATCCGTGTGTTTCCGAAAAATCGAGTACGAAGTGCAACACACTCGCATGCTTTAATGGCGTAGTTCGCGAAGAAACCGGCGAAGACTGCGGGACGTATCTAGCTAGTCATGTCCTCTACTGTCTCTGCACTGCACAACTTCAGACGAGTATCGCGGAATTTGGAGTGATCGACGGCCCGCAGGAACTCTGGAACACCTTTCTCCCATGTCGTGGCTTTCTGACCGATTTTCTCGCCAAAAACGCGTTTATTGTCATCGCTTCCGCTGTCGTGGTAATTGTCAACATCGTCCTCAAGTCGACGCTGCGTGGATTCGCGTCTTTCGAGCGACACACAAGTGAATCGGCTAAAGCTTCAGCAGTGGCTCTCAAGATGTTCGCAGCTCAATTCCTCAACACCGCAATCATTGTACTGGTAGTGAACGCTGCACTATCACTAAACGCTGTTCCTGTTATCGGAGAGCTCTTTCGAGGCAAGTACAGCGATTTCCAGCGAGATTGGTACCCGACTGTGGGCATGGGAGTCACGATGACCATGTTGATCAATGCCATTATGCCGCAATGCATACTGTTGCTGCAACTGTGTGTTATCAGCCCTTTGAAACGCTGTCTAGCACGTCGAACTGTGCGAACACAGGAGAAAATGGACCAATTGTATGCCGGCCCAACGTTCGACCTGGCTGTGAGGTATCCTATGGTCCTTAACTCGGTCTTCGTGACGCTGGTTTTCTGCGGAGGTTCTCCTGTGTTGCTCTTTATCGCAACTTTAGCTTGTACCGCAACATTCTGGATCGATAAGTTGTCCCTATTGTGGCTTTACAGCGTCAAGACTGCATACGATGAAGCGCTGGGTGAAACTGTGCTGGGTTTATTACCCTGGGCGTTGGTAGCTCACTTGGGATTTTCTTCTTGGATGTATGGCAATACGGACTTATTAAAGGCCCCGACGTTGAAACTCGGCTGGGTTTTTGGGTTATTTGGCCTTAGCACGGACGGGGCCACGAACACGGAAGAAATGTACAACAAGCTGGTCGCTCAGGCTACTACGTTCGATCCGCTGGGGAAGAACGGCTTTATCGTGAAGGTTCTCCATGTGAACGTGATGCTTATGTTCATCCTGTTCGTATTGGTACTAGTTGGTATTCTCCTTTCTGCTGTTTGGGTGCGAGTGCTCCTACCAGTTTTACGCAACACGGTGGGTCGTATTCTCCTGGCCATTTGGCGTCGTCTACGACCGCTTTTCCGGTTCTGTCGATGTCGCTGCTTGTGCTTTAGAAGAAGAAAAAATGTAGTCAAGCCTGAGCTTTCACCTGGTGATCCACCTGCAATTCACAAGCCTCCGAGTGGAGGAAGGTCTGCCAAAGTAGCAGCAGAAATTGAGCTCACGGACATTCCTACAAGTGATTCCGTCGTTCTACCAGGCAAAGAAGACGGGTTGAACGGAGCCGAGCCGTTAGTGCATAAAACCTCGATAGTATCGACAGCGTGGGCAGAGGAGCAAGCACCAGTTCCAACTGAGATCGTACCCAAAGCCCCGCTATCAGCTCGACCAGTGCCGACAGAGGTGGTTCTACCAGAGTTCACTGATATCTTCCGTACGTCCGTGGGTCCAAAGTTCCGTCCTGATGCGAAACTGGGCTTCAAGCGCGATTCCAGTCGCCCAGCAGAGCTTGTTCGGTACTGGAAGGAGGAGACTGTGAGCAATGGCTTTCATCGTAACCCGGGAGATCCGATGCGGACTTGGGAAGCGATCCAAGCTCCCGTCAAGACATACGCTATTGAAGCCAACGCCAAGTACAGACTCGCTGTCACTGAGCTCGTGGCAGCTTCAAGACGCGCTCTCACAATTGCAGAAAACCCAGAGACGCCGTCCCATTCCCCTTCAAAGCCTGAAGGTACAGCCGTGACGCCAGCTCCTGTTGAAGCTGTAAACGTAGAGAAGGATGAAGCTCCGAAAGATGTGGAGATGAAGGCTGCCGATACTGCCGTGAATCTCGGATAGGTTAATGACCCTCCTTCAAGCAATAGATGCATCGAACGTTTATTTAGTCTCCTAAAGAGCTTCACAAGTGAAAATCTCCTTGTAGTTGGATCCATCTTGCTCCATTTAAGGGGTTTCTTGTTTATTTCAAGTCGAATCACTTGGCCTCAGCCATGGTGTAGAAGCCTTGGGCATATTTCTTGCCGAACTCTGCAGCCGATGTTGGTGGATGCTTCAGAGCTTTGCGTGGACTTTCGTCCAGCTCCTGATAAAACAAAAAAAAATCTGCTTTAGCGACCATCATCACTACGATGTTTGAAACAAAATGTTGCATTTATCCTACCTGGAAGATGGCGTTGATATCACCGTCATGTTTCTCGTAGAGCGCCTCGATCTTTTCAGCCACCTGTGGGTCAAACTCGAGCGAATCCGAATGCTCTCGAGCGCCCTTCGTCGCGTGCAGCTCCTTGCTCGCCTTGTTCAGCTCCGACTCAGATACGGCTGCACCTCTCTTCGCCTCCATTTTCTTTTAGCTCTTGGATAGGATCGGATCCTAATTTGAAGCGACGCGTCCAAAAGTGACGAATCGTCGCAAATTATTTATCATTCCAGCAAAATACTACGGCAGGTCTGAGTATGGTTTTTTCTTCGTTTGATTCTTTTTAAGCTCAGGCGCTGATTCAGTCGATCGTTCATAAATATCGCCTTGCTGCTGCATTCTGATACCTCGTACTTGTATACGTTGATCTACGCGGCTGCCTCCGCAACGTCGTCCTTCGTCTCCACAGCTTCCTGTTTGATTACTTCTTCAGCCTGTTCACCGTCTGCGGGTGCCTCGTTATCAGTCTTGTCATCAGCATCCTCCTTCTCCTCTTCCTCCTCCAACTCCTTCGGAACAGGAGGTGACGAGAACTTCGGACTCTGCGTCTCCTCTTCATCCTTTTCCGATCCAGACTCGTAGAACGCTTCCAATTGATCCGGATCGGCCGTGACGACCAACTCCACCTCATCTAGCGTCACCTGCTCCTTGTCGTCCTTCAGCATCCTGGCCTCCGTCGCGGCCGCGTCTCCATGATGGGCTACCAGCGTCTGGTACGTGCGGAGGTCGTTCATGAAGGCACTGGCCAACCTCTGACGCCGCATCTCCAGCAACTCGCGCTTGCGGCCCTCGGACTCCTGGGCGATCTGAGTCTCGAACTTCTCGAGTTCTTGTTGCTGCTTGGCCGCGAACTCAGCGTTCTGGCGGGCCGCGTTCTCCTCGCAGCGCTGCACTAGCAGGTTCTCCACCTCGTCGGCCTCTTCGGCCAGCTTGAGCATCAGACTCCGGACCCCCGCGAGCTGTTGACGCACTCTGGACACCAAGTAGAAGTTCTGGGCTAAGAATTGCTCGCTGGCCGCTTGGGCCTGCAGGGTGGCCCGGGCGTGGCCCAAGGCGGCGTCGAGTTCCTGGCCACTTGAGTGGGAAATGGACACATAAGTAAAAAAATTCGATATCTCGTTAACGACAGGGAGATTTTTCTTGCAACTTGCATGGCCACAAACGCCAATCACCTGTTCATGAGTTTCTGGTGGTTGGAGGACGCCTGTGCATGTAGATTTTGCTGAGCACGAAGGAACGCCTGCCCTTCATTGCGACCGGAGGCTTCGGGTGATTCTGGCGCGACGGGGAGCGCGTTTTGAGCCGTGATCTCCACGGTTGAGGTGCTAGATACAGAACTGAAGGGGGTCGGGCGGTTGCTGGCGGCTGAGAGCTCCCGCTCCACTACGGAGGACAGCTCGCGCGACTTGGCCACGACGTATTGGAAGCCCAACATGGTAATCAGTTGAGGGGGAAATGTCACTGAAGTGGAGTGACATGTATTAATTTCGGTGGTCGACAACTAGGTTGATTGCTTTTGCAATACCGGTACCTGGTAGCCGTTTCAATATTACCACTCGTTACTCTAGCATCCAACGTTGTGAGCTCTAGATTCAGATTGCTGTATGGGATATCGTGGATTCAGCGTAGCAGGAGAATCCTTTGTAGTAATAAGTTGGGTGACCAATATGCAGCACGAATCTGGCTCACTGGTCTTGCGATAGACTTTATGGTCATTCTCCATGCAAAGAGACGTAAAGTGTCCACAAGGCAAAGAAGTTCGAAATCCAACCCATTCAACCCTGTACCCGCTTCATGACACCACTGTGTGGCACCGCAACGAGAGGGTTCTCTCTCAATTGGTGTCAGCCACCCAGCTGGTGTCTGAAAGCCTGGATGTTCAGTCGAAGTCCACCATTGTCGATATTATCGGAGACCAATACAGTTCACCAGATGGAGAAGCCCCAAACCTCTTCATCTTGTCGGGTTTGCAGGCAGAGCAAACTGGTCCACCCCATTATTCAACCAGAACCAACAAGACCTGCGCATGCTCGTGTACAGAAACTCCCTTCTCTCCTGCTCAATTTAGCGTTCGCTTTGGACGTTTATTTATCAACAGGCGATGGTGATGATATGGGCTTCCATGGGCTTGACCTCGGTGCTACTTTCAAACATTTCCGCGATGCTAATCTCGTTCAAATTGTACCGCGACTGGGACTTCCGGGTGTCCAGCGTTCGGTGGTTATTCCTCACGTTTTTCGTTTACCTATGGCTCTACACACTCGGACGTGCGAGTTATTATCTCTGGGTCGTCATGCTACCAATCAAGGAATTCGTAGACGGCAACAACGCTATCCCTTACACAAGCAAACAACTGGACCAGCTCGGAATTTACGCTACGATGGACCTCGAGGCAGCGCGAAGGTTATTCCCGACTGCAATTTTGTGTTTCTGTGATGTGATGCACTTCGCTGTGGCCTTCTGGGTGTTACCACTGACCTACGAACTCTCGAAGATCGCGGCGAAATCGATGGACCGAGGCACCGCCAAGGAACAGGCTAAAATTCGGATGTATATTCTCGTGGGTCACGGGCTTATTACCTGTTTTCTGATCGCGGTGGTGGTTTTGAGTGTTCTCGGAGGTGGATATTCAAGCTATACCTATCGATTAGCACTCTGCATCTACGTCATGCAGATAGTCACGCTTGTGTATATGGGTGTGGTGTTGTTCCTGCTTAAGTGCAAGGGCCGAGATGTTGAGTCAATCAACGGCCAGTTCCAGGCCTCTCCAGTCTACAAGCGACTCAAATGGATCATGTTTGCGTACGCGCTCTTCGCGTTCCAGTACGAGGCCACATCGCTCTTGACGTACGTGTACACACCACGTGATGAAGCAACGTTGAGCTACATTGGTATCAGTCAAGTGATGTACAACGCCACGGGTCTTGCCTTGGCGCTGTGCACAGGCTGCAGTCTACCGTGCACGCTACGTTTTTGTGGTTGTTGTATTCCCGATGAAATGCTCGTTCAGCTCGTGGTAGAGTCCAACCGAGGCGAAATTCTTTGCATGAACGACCGTGACGAGGCGGTGGAGCCTCCGGTTTTAAACCCGGTGTTTGTTGTGACTGACATCGAGTCTTCTAGTGCGTTGTGGGGTATCGACGACGGCAAGGTCATGCAGCGAGCGATTCAGGTGCATGATGACACGCTGCGGTCGTTGCTGACACCGTACCGAGGGTACGAGATTACTACGGCCGGAGACTCTTTTCAGCTGGCCTTCCACACGATTCGCGAAGCCGTCTCGTACTGCTTGGATGTGCAGCTCCAGTTATTGGCTGCTGAGTGGCCCAAGGAGCTTCACGGTCTCGTACCAGCGACCAAGAAGCGGCGCTATGGCCACCGAGTCATTTTCCGTGGACTGCGAGTACGAATGGGAATCCACGATGCCATGGGCTCCGACGGCCACCTTCACCACAGTCCTCATGCTGTCACAGGCAAGACAGTGTACACCGGAGCGTCTGAGGTGATCGCTAGCGAGGTGGGTGACGTTGGAGCTGGCGGCCAGATCCTCATCACGCGACGCATTGCCGACTGGTTGATGACCAACAAAGACGTCTTGCCTATGGACTACTCCGTCGATTACCTGTGCGATTACATGGTCCCGCAGGTGAACATGCACGTGGCAGTCTACGAGGTTTTGCCTGAAGAACTCGCTCGACGCAAGAAGATTTTCGCTCAAGACCAGAACAGCCGCATCCCGCACGTAGCAAACCAATCAGCCTCGGGCTCCACTATCTTGGAGAGCGGCCTCGAGACGCCGATGGGCTCTCCTACATCGTGGTTCCAGACACCACGCACTCCCCAGCGAGTGAACACTTTTAGTTTGTTGTCTGTAGTCTAGTTTCCTGTACCTGTAGCTGTCAAGTTTGGTGTTTCTTCGTAGTGCTGTCAAATATTTCTTTTTTCTTTTTCAGAACAAGAACTTGTAGCTGATTCAACAACTTTAGAACTTGGCATGGTGGGTGCAAGACTTAGTTTCATTTCTTGATGGCACCAGCTTTGGGTTCTAATGGACGCGTTGCATCCTCAGCCTGGAACGCTTAATTGCTCACACTCGCAAAATGATTTTTTTTCTCTAACTTACTAGCTGCGCATGCCCGGCTTCCGCTTGAGCTCGTCACGCAGGCCCAGCGAGAAGCACCCACGTTCCACCATTTGGTGCGGCGGCACGAACGAAGCAGACAGTGGCGTGACGACGTCATCCTCTTCATCGTCATCGAAGTCGTCGAAACCTCCGGGCCGCCACTGCCGCAGGTCCACACGCCGCTTATCCTTGGCCGCTCGCTTGCCCCTAAATACGTTACTACTGGCATTGGAGTCGCTGCCTTCGCCCTCGAACTCCATCTTAAATATGTCGTCATCGTCGTCTTCTGTGTTCGTCAATCCTTCATCTTCCGTGTCCTCGCACTCCTCTGCAATACCTTCAGGACCTGAATACGGCCTCCTCGACCGGCCACTATCGTTCCTGTTTATCGGGATAGCGAAGGCGTCGTTACTGTTGCGCTTCTCGCTCTCCAGCGGCCAGCCTCCATTCCCAAGCATCACGGATGGCTCTTCCCACGACAATAACTGCACCATGGGCTGCTTGGGGCCGTTCGAGCTCTGAAAGTCGTTGCTGCTTCCCCGTCTCCGACGAGACTCGGAGTCTCTCCTATCCGACAATTTATCACCACGCGACGGGATCGCTGTCGGCGAGGTAATCGAAGAACCTGTGGGAATCTCAATCGGTGCAGACACGCGGTCCACCACCAATTGGTCACTTTTGGGCGCGAGCCTCCGTGCTCGGAAAAGATGAGACCGCAGGCCGAACACGTACGAAGACGTCTTGTCCTCTGAAGGGGACGCACCCCGCCTGCTCCTAGATGACGATGTGGATCTGCTACTCTGCCTGGCCGAAGTCGACGTCGAGACGGCTGAGCGTCCTCTACTATTGTTACTATCGGGCCGACGCGTCGTCTCATCCGTCGCTGTGGTTGCTGTGCGTCGACGACTTGTAGCCGTCTCGGCGCGTCCATTAGCCGTTGCACGCCGACCCGCATCTCCACTTGGGCCATATCGCCCGCGTGTGGACGTGGCCAGATCCGGCGTGAAGATATTGAGCGCGCGTAGGTAGTTGGCCCTCCAGTTCTTGTTCTTGTTGGCGCTGAGCGCCATCCGCTGGCTGCTATTGGCCATGGGTCTGTCTTGTGTCTGCCTGTGGCGCGTCGTCATCGGGCCGCACGCGGGCAGCCTCACGAGTCAATACAGAAGCTCAAAATCGTCGACTTCCTTACTGTCCTCTGGGCCGCTGAAGGCCTGCGTGGTTGGCTAACAGCAGGCTGGAGGCCACCCGCTGCTGCTGGCTGGAGCGTCTGTTGCGTCTCTTCCTGGGGCCTTTGCGTTGGGGTTAACGACTGGCCGGCGGCTCTTTGCCCTCGAGATTTGCGTCTGCACGGGGCCCGATGCGCGATCTTTCGTGGCCCGAGCGTCTGGAGCGCGGCCGGTGCGATGGCCAAGCGGAGCCGAGGCGCGTACGTCCGGTCTGGTGCTGCTGTCCTGTCAATCAAGAAATGAGACTGGCAAAAGGTGCAGACGAAAAACTCGGCAAGATTCTATTGTGATATTTGCAATAGTGAAAACCCAGCTTTTTTGTGAGAAAAACGCTCGGGGCCAACCAATTTGTTTGTCTCGGTTGGTGCACACGAAGACACGAGCTAAAGGTTGCACTCGCGCCATTGCGGGCCGCCATTTGCGGCCAGGCCAGGTCTTGTCGTGCGCGAGCTCTCTCTGCATGGCGCTGATATGTACGAGGGAGGCTACGTGCTCTTCAATCCCTCCAGCGCACTGCTCTCGCTCTCTCGGCACGGTGGATAGCACGCGCTCGCGTGCTCGCCGGCTAACTACATGGCTATTGTATGACACCCGTACAGCGACGGCAAGCGTCCGAGCTTGGTGTTAGAAATTCTAACTACTGAATGTACCGCAGATCCTGCTCGATGGAGATGGCTTGCTCCCACGAGACAGACACGGATCGATAATCTGCCATCTTACATGTACATCTACCAATGAATAGAGTCTACACATTGCAGTATCATCGGATACTCATGTCGAGGTGAGCAAAGATCTCCCCAAACTTCACACTTGGATATATCAAGCTGGTTGGTTGCCAACGCCCCCGCAGGATTCGTATCAGGAAGATTAGCGAAAAAATAGAAGACACAGACACGAACGGCAAAGCATAAACTGAGCATATGTGGGGCGCAGACGTGTGACAGCGGCTTTGCGCGCCGGCGCCGTGATAAACACGACGCTGGCGTGCGGTGGTTTGACTTGGCCGCCTCCGCTGGGGGAGAGCGCTAGAGGTCCGGGAAGGCGCATCACTTCTTCGGCAGCGAATGGCTTGGCGCAGGAACTGCGTCGAGATCGGACACACCCAAGCATTCGGACTGACGTCGGCCCCCAACGGACGATCGCAATGCTCCAGTGCTTTCCGTACCTCAGCCTGTGGAATTCCTATTGTCACATTCTGTTGCCAAAATGTGCTGCAGCAAAAAAAAAAGACCCGGTTCAACTACAATGCCTGTCACAGTTCTGGTACTCGTAGTAAGTAGGATAGGGACTGGTTACCAGTCGTTTTGGCCTGAAAAGATCTCCAGCTTTCTGCGATCGGCTATCTTTTATTTGAAGTACTTCGAAGTATAGCGTTTCACCAGTGGCCCCATCTTTCATCACTCGCGTTGCGGGGAAACCTGTCCTTGCGCTCCAGTCTCTGCTACGTCGAAGTAGCAAGCCGATTTCTGCAAGTGAGCTGCGGCACGCCATTGGCAAGAAAAATAATATTTTGCTGGCAGGTTCCGGAGTTCGATCACACGGTGCGAGCCTTCCGGAACTTCCGGAAGTGCTCGCAGCAAAAATGCGCATGCTCGCAGCGGTATCAGCTGCCGTTGTACATCAGAAACTGCGTTGGACATGTACATTGTACACCAGCAAGACACGATTGCGCAAATTTCCTGTTGGCGAGGCTTAGTGCCCCTTACTACATGTACATGTATCACTGCCGCCTTGGCGTTTCTCGATGACACCGCCACAGGGCAGTGTACATCGCCAAACAGCGCTACAGGAGTATATTGATGAACTCCATTCCTATCTTTGCTATTATATCATTGCTGATGTTCTGAAAGCGACGGGAGCTCCGACGTCGCCCAAAAAGCTCAGAAGGGTGACTCTTTGACAGTCTGTTGAAACCGCAATTACATAATTCAAGCGAAACACCGGCTACAGCAATGACAGTACGCACGCGAGCAAATAAAAACACGTTAGCTTCCAAGCGATGAACACTCTCGGGCGGAGGAAGTCCAATCCTACGGACAAACTCGTAGCAACGACCAAAATGAGCCACAAACAACTCTTATTCAGAGTGATTCACCGTGAATCGTGAATTTTACGGTCCGTATAATAAAGTTTGCAGTCGGGTAATCGTATCATCGAGCCGTGTTCGCCCGGTATTCCTACATGTACGACGAAAAATCAACTGCTCAACCTTGCAGCAAAGCGGCAAAGCTTGTCTGTAGAGAGTTAAACGGAGATTCGAATGCCGTCAGCGGAGCGCTGTAATTAACGTTGAGGTAACGTGCGCGCTGGTCTGAAAGTGACGCCGCAACTTTTTCCGCTTTACACACACCTTGACCGACTATCTTATTCAGGTCCGGTCCCACAAAAGTTGCTGATTTGGGCTGTCCAATACGAACAAGTCGTTAGTGGCAAAACGCAACTTATTTCCCTTTATCGGTACTTGATTTCCCCACAGCTCCAAGTCTGGTGGCTCTCAAAGAAGCAGCCACAACTCCACGACTTAAATGTACTCAAAAGACTGCTCCTTCACTTGCATTCACTATGCACGTCAAACCATCCGGTTGAGAAAACCCTAACGTTTTGCGCTAAGTGTTTAAACCAAATCCCGAGAAGAACAGCAGCATATTAGCTTACCAACGCTGTCTCGCGCCTTGTGTCGTCCGAACGCCGCCGCCCCCAAGTCTGCACGTCGCGCCGCCTTCTCCCCAAGACGCCTAAGAACCCTCCGCCCAAGTTCCAGCGTCTCTCTCCGCGGCGTGGCAATGATATGGACGGCCCTCGCCGTCGCCTCCATGGCGCTGTCCAGTCTATCGACGGGTATGACCATGGTGAGCCTCCGACGTAGCTGGGACCTTCACGTGTCCAGTGTCCGATGGCTCTTCTTCTTCTTTTTCCTCTATCTGTGGCTCTGGAGCAGCACGCGCGTATTGTATCTGCTTTGGGTGTGCTTTTACCCTATTGAGACCACCACGTCCGACTACGCGTCGTCCTCCTCGAACGAGGACGAGGTAATTTACGACCGCTACAGCAGCATGGGCATCTACACCGTGTTACAGCTCGAGGAGACCCACGACGCCTTCGCTACGGCCTTACTGTGCTTCGGAGACGCCGCGCTCTTCGCTGTGGCGCTCTGGATGTTCCCGCTCACGTTCGAACTGTCCAAAATCGCGGCGAAATCTATGGACAGAGGCGCCGAGAAGGAGAGAAAGCAGATCAGACTGTACGCGTGGAGCGTGCACAGCGTCGTGGTAGTGTTCGCAGGTGTAGAAATGGCCTTGGCCATCTCGTACCAGGGGTACACGCAGTACACGCAACGCTGTTTGCTCAGCGTCTACTTTGTCCAATTCTTCAGCTTCCTGTACATGATCTGGCTAATCGTCAGGCTCAAGATCGGAGGCAGGAAGTATGAAAACGTGCAGGGACAGTTCGTCACCTCGCCCGTGTACCAGAGACTCAAACGGATCATGATCGTCTACGCTCTCTTCTCTCTGCAGTTCCAACTGGCCTCTGTGGTCATGTACGCCTCCACTGACAACGAAGATAAGCTACTGGACTTTATTAGTGTCAGTTTGCTGGTGTACCATCTCTCCGGCTTGGCCCTCGCGGTCACTACCATGTGCAGTCAGGCCTGCGTCCTCAACATGTTCAGGTCGTGTTTGCCGGACGATATCGAAGCCCAAGTCCAGACTAGATTCATGCAGGGAGGCGATCTTTTGTCTCCGAGAGACACACAGGTCCTCATGGAGTCAGCAGAGCCGCCTCTTGTCAATCCAGTGTTCGTCTTCACCGACATCGAGTCGTCCAGTGCCTTGTGGGCCATAGGCGACGGCCTGGTGATGCAGCGGGCTACTGAGATCCACGACAATATCCTTCGTGCATCGCTAATGAAGTACCGAGGGTACGAGATCACGACAGCAGGCGACGCCTTCCAACTCGCGTTCCACACGGTGCGCGAAGCTGTTGAATACTGTTTAGACGTGCAGCTCCAGTTGCTCGTTGCGAACTGGCCCAAGGAGCTCCATGGGATGTTGCCTGCCACCAGGAAGCAACGTGCAGGCCACAGACTAATCTTCGGCGGTCTTCGTGTACGGATGGGTATTCACGACGCAGTAGATGCGGACGGAGCTTTGATCCTGGACGTCCACGCGGTGACGGGCAAGATGATCTATACTGGTGCGTCTGAGGTCATTGCTAACGAGATCGGAGACTTGGGCGACGGTGGCCAGATCCTGGTAACCAAGCGCGTGGCCGACTGGCTGGTCATGTACGAAGACCTGGTGGCGATCGACTTTATCGTCGATAGAGTGGGCGAGTACTCGATCCCGCAGATCAAGGCCAAGCTGGAAGTGTACCAGGTATTGCCCGAAGTACTTGGCGGCCGGAAGAAAATGTTCTCGTCAACACTCAAGAAGCGACGCGCCACCACGGCGTCGTCACTGTACTCGATCGCGTCGAGCAACCGCTCGCGACTGTCAAGCAACGGCGGACAACTCCCGCTCCCTGAACAGCGACGAAGGATGTCTCGGCCTCAGGCCCTGGCGACGCCTCCGGATCGCGCGCCAGTGCAAGGCGGACTCAGCCGCTTCGGCCGCGTGCAGCGATCGTTCTTGCGTATTGATCATGGCTCGTTCTACACGCGCGCGACGAGCATGTAGTCTGGTTACTAACTTATTATAATCAAGAGAATACACTAGTTTTTCCTTCATCCAGCGAAGGCTGACGAAGGTCGCGAAGTGTACTTAAGTAAGTTAAAGGGGATTTCAAATGTAGGAGTTATCATAAATCAGTAGGCGAGATGTGTGCATGTACTGCTTTAAAAAAAAGCTGAAACTTTCGTCTGGAAAGAATTAACAACTTTTCATTAAAAAAACCCGCATGTTTTATGCCCCTACTCAGATGGGAAGTGTATCTCGACTTTCGCTCTGTGTTCACATTGTAGGGAGTCGCTGGAAACTGCGTCAAAGGTTTGTAGACAGCTACCTGCGGTGTGCGTTCTCCCCCCCCGCTGGTTTGTCGCCTGTGGAGCTCCCTGCGACCGCCCCGCCCTCCAAATGCACATAGCCGTCCACATCGCCTGCATAAGGTATGGACGTCTGAACCTCTCTACAGTAGACGATGCGATACTAACTTGTTTGTACGCCATGCTACTACAAGGACAGTTTTCGTTGGAGAGTCGACGCCAGATACCCAGAGCCTTACACATACTGTAACAGAGTATACACCCCGTTATACTGCACGAGTATACGCATTCAGTATACATTGCGCCAGATACATGTTGAACACTTCGATGTCATCGATGATTAAACATTGTTCACCTAGCGATCGAGGTGAAGATAGATTACGAAAGAAGGACTGGTTGCTAGAGCAGCTAGAATAAACACCAAACTAGGAAAACAATAATTCACTTTTCAATTTGCTTTCAGAGATAAAAGCTTCTTCTGTTACACAGACTCATCCGTCGTTTACACGAGCTGCCTCCCCCACTCACTCGTGCGTCCTTTCTTTTTCCCTCGTGTTTTTTTTTCAGTGTAATTTTGTAATGACAGAGCACAGATAACGAACGACCTACGACAGATCGACCTGAGCTGTGAAGTTGGCGTGGTGCAATGTCCCGCCGGCGGTGGAGGTGCGCGTGTTTGGTAAAGACGCAGTGAGGAGGGTACCATTATGACTTCTGTGTATTGGATTCTTGTGTGTGTGTGTTAGAATCACGCTTCTTCATACCCCCGTTCTAGTCGGTGGGAGCCTGCGGATGATTAATGCGCTTACTCTTGCACGCTAGTAGGTGGAACGTAGAGTGATGAAGGTCAGGTGGCAGAGATGCTGGTGGAATATGACCTACAGGCACCTGGAAATGTGTCCAGCGTGGGTGAAACCGCTCGCTTCACACAGCTGTCGTGTCAGTCTGTTCAGAGCACATTCGCAGGCTCTACAAGCGTTTCCATGAAATTTTGTTAGTACTCCACCCAGTAGACCAATAGATGACTGCGAGTGCATGTTTTTAGCCCATGTTTGCCCACGTTTCGACCATGTTTTTTTAAACTTTAATGTCGGTTTTGCAACTTTATCAGATACAACTACCAGTTGTGTACTCTTAGGGTCATGGACCACGTCGAGAATGGGCAAGCCGTCCAGCACTTCATCATTGAGCGGAATGCCGATTGGCGCATGGAGCAGTTCGTGGAGTAGTTCCAGTCTGTGAATGATTGGGAAAGAACCACAGTTATCATGGTGGGCAAAGATCTAAACAAAATTATAGCGCAGAATATTCCCCCCAGTGCCGTATCCAGTGCTACTTCCATGTCCTGAAGTTGTTGTGCACGGCTATTAGAGACGACAAGAAGTATGGAACATACACGAGCAAAAATCTGAAGTAGGTGTCTCTTTGCGTGTGGATATATGGTTTACTCTAAGACTTCAGTGAACTTCGAAGAGTATTCTGCAGAATTCAGATTACTATCAGGTCGTGGTGGAAATGGAGAATTGTGGTCGTATTTTGATGCAAACTGGGTCGCGTACAAGGAAATGTGGGTAACGTATTACCGGATGAAGGTCCCGCATTTCGGAAACAACACTAACAATCGACTGGAAAAATTCTTCGGAAAGCTGAAATCAGATCTCGACAGAACTGTGTCGATGAAACAGTGGTTGCAGGCCGTGGTACGATATCAACGTCGAAAGGGGGACGAGTATATTTCGCGCGTTGTTATGCCTGGTACAACACGCAACCTAACATACTACGAAGACATGAACCAGCTTTTGGGTATGGCGACTGAGTGGATGGCAGGCGTGTTTCTAACGGAGTACACGTTTGCGACAGAGACTGGCATGGATCGCTACACAGTGGAAGAGGAAGAGCTGTACGTCACGTTTCGTCGTGACAGTCGCACACACAGGGTCGACAAGCTCACATGGTTGTGTACTTGCGAGTATTCGACCACCATGACAATTCCATGCAGATATGTGATTCTGTACCAAAACAACATCGGGAATCTAATGGCGTTTCCGTTCGCGTCGATTCCTGCAAGGTAAGTTCTGTCTAACCATGTTTTCTCTCGACAACCCAGATTTTGACCATGTAAATTTTGTACATGTAGTGCCCATGTTTTCTATTCATTTAGATGGTTGCATGTCGGAACACTACATGAAGAGCTCAGCACAATTGACATCCCACTTCGTATAAACACGGGGAAAGACGAGGTCAAAAGGAAGAAACTGATGGCAGAGCGTGATAAGCTCAAACGTGCTCTTGACGTTTGCAGCCGTGTTACAGCTGAACTCACAGATCTCCCGGACAGGAAATTTAAACAAGCCCTCGAGGAATTGGTAAGTTGGAGCAATCGTCTTGAGATTAAGAGAGAGAAAATGGAACGGCTAGAGTGAAAGATGATTATGCAGACGGAGAAAGTGAGGTCGTCAAACATATCGGGTTAGAGGAAAAGGCTCCTGCATCAAATGCTGAAAAGAAGAAAGTGAGCGCCTTTAACCCTAGGCGTCGAGTGGGTAGACCACAAAAAACAGAGCTGAAGACGATGCACAGCGAAGCCAGGGTCGCAAAGACTACAACCAAGGATCAAAGTGCGCTTCGTGGAGATGACGTTGTTGACGTGGAAGAGTAAATGATGGACAAGCAGCCCACGTTGATAGAGCTCTTTTCCTTTCTAACCTCGTTTGAAGTTTGCTATGGAAACTACCGACGAAGCAAGATTACAGTGGAGAAGCGAGTACCAAATGTGGAATTTGCTGCATACCGACTACCCGAGCAATTGGCTCGTGATTCTATCAGTCTAGTTGAGGGCACTCTACCTAACGGAGTAGTCGTGGATCTAACCATATCGGTGAATAAGAGTGCTGAATGCTGGGTTGTCACTATAGATAAAGTTGGAGATTTCACTCGATGGCAATACAGTATGTTTGGGATTTAGCCAAATCATGTAAGGACGGGAAGGAATGCTACTCATGGCCGATGAGTACCGTAGACGAGCTATTAAAAGACGCCAGTGTATCACCAATTGCTAAAAGGATGCTGGAAGCAAGCCCAAGTCCACATCTTTGTGGTTTTTGATCAAGCATTTCATTTAGATTGGAGCCATGTCAACTGTGTCCGCGGCGAGTCCTGGTTTAACGACAATTTCATAAAGGCTTTCGGGGTGACTCTTGCTGCGAAATACGAAAACAACACGACTATCTTTTGCCGGCGCTTTCAACACCTGCGAAAGACAAAGGGAAGCGTATTCCGCTTTCGGTTCTGAGTTTGGTCGCTGGGAACGACGCCGTCCTTGTCTTCACACTAAACATCAATGGAAGCCAATTGTGGTGGACAAATCCAAGCACAAGTTATATTGCTACGATAGCATGGATAAGCGTGCTAACCGCAATTTGCTCGGAGAATTGGCGGACGAGCTTTTCAAGAAGAGTCTGTCCCACCAGTGTAAAATCATTTCAGTGCGCAGTCCAATCCGGATTCAGCTGTGTCCTTTTCGTCTGCCTGTTCTTTTGGCGTAGATTTTTCAAAGAAGCCGCAAAATACTTTACTGAAACACCGGCTTAATTCGACGGCGTTGGGATATTCTGAGGGTTGTCATCGAATTTGGCGACGCTAACAAAAGCAATGAGGAGAACGTTGATCAGGTTACCTCTGTCTAACACTGCTATTACATGTTCTGTTGTATCTGATTACCATGTTTTCTACGTTTCCCATGTTTTTCATGTTTCCCATGTTTCCCGTGCTCCCAATGTTTGTCAGATTTGCCATATTTTTCTGGCTAAAACGGGTGCCCAAAATGGGTATGGATGTTTTCCGCTATTTCGACAAGGCAGTCAGTCTTGAGTACTCAGCAGCTCCTGTTAACATGTATTGTCCATGTAAAAATATGGGCGGGACATGGCCACTATAAATTACCGTCCTTGAAACATATGGGTAATTTAAAACCTGAAAACATGGGAGCAACATGGTCGTTGACCATTTTTTAAATACCTAATCTAATAAAAAACATAAGATGTATCAACCGCCAAAAACGAAACCTATTCAATGTCGAAATGATTATTGTCTTGTTTATACGGCGACTGAATGAGAGAGATTCTGATATTACCCAATGCGCGGAGTTTTCCATATTCAATAGTGAGATTGATAGAGGAGGCACAAACATCCGCCCGTTTCGTAATTACTGAGGAAGGGAGGTAAAACCTTCTCTCCTGGGTCCAAACATCCTCCCACCTCATTTATCCTTACACCCTGCTCCACCAATCTCAACATTCAAGGCACTGACAGAAACAATGTTTTTACAGTATTAAATACTTAAGTAGTGGTTTGGATGTCATTCAAACCAGTACTGGTACTGTAAAAAAAGATAAGCGCCATGCATGATCATTCTTCGAGTACAGTTTACGGATGCTGAAAGATCCCGAATTTTTGGCGGTTGAGTCAGGTAGAACGAACACCTGCCGAGTGTTGTCAGCGCTCGGTCGCCATCGAGTGAGAATTGCCTTCCTTTGGATACATTACGACGCCCTTGAAAGGGGTTTCCTCTTGTGGGAACAAGTAATTCGGCCGAGAAATTGGAGTCAGCGCCAAGGATTACTGCTATTTTAGGGGCAAGCTGTGCGTTTCCAAGGTTTACCAGTTTTCTATATATGTCAATAACGTCATTCTGATTTATTAGTTGAAGTAGAAAAAAAAGCTTTCGATCGGCACCAACCGTTGAACGGTCCGATCCGATGGCTCGCAGCCAAACAACTTCCAATAGCTTGCCGTGAGCAGCTCAGTTTTGTTTTCTTCATCCAAAGCTCAAGACTCCAAGCAGCTCGACCACAATGCAGAACTCATGCGCCCCAGTGCAGAATCTCTCGTTCGTCCTCGAGAAGGGGGGCGCGGTTAAGTTCGAAGATCGTCCCATGCCTGAGATCCAGGACCCACACGACGTGATCGTTAACGTCCGCTACACGGGAATCTGCGGCAGTGATGTGCACTACTGCACGCACGGCTGTATTGGCAAGTACGTGGTGGACAACCCCATGGTTCTTGGCCACGAGTCAGCGGGCGTCGTGCATGCCGTGGGATCCGCCGTCAAGTCTCTCAAGGTGGGCGACCAAGTGGCCATGGAACCCGGAGTTCCGTGCCGCCGATGCGGGCGCTGCCGCGAGGGCAACTACAATTTGTGTCCGGACATGGCATTCGCAGCTACGCCCCCGTACGACGGTACATTGACCAAGTTCTACCGCATCCCTGAGGATTTCTGCTACAAACTGCCGTCCAACGTCAGTATGCAGGAAGGAGCGATGCTTGAACCCACGGCCGTGGCCGTACACTTCTGTCGTCTGGCTAAAGTGACCCCGGGCAACAAAGTCGTGGTGTTTGGTGTCGGCCCTGTGGGTCTGTTGACCTGCAAAGTGGCTCGGTACGTGTTCGGAGCCACGACGGTCGTCGGTGTGGACGTCAATGAGAAACGTCTCGCGGTCGCCATGGAGCACGGTGCGACGCACGTGTTCCAGGGAAGACCAGGTACGACGCCTCAGGAGTCGGCTGAGCAGATTATTGCAGAGTGCGGACTGGGCGACGGTGCCGACATCGTGATTGACGCTAGTGGAGCTGAGTCCTGCATTCAGACGGCAGTCTACGTCGCACGCAACGGTGGCACGTTCACACAGGGAGGTATGGGCAAAACGGACATTATGTTCCCTATTGGCATCATGTGTGGCAAGGAGCTGCGAGTGACTGGCAGTTTCCGCTACTCAGCGGGCGACTACCAACTGGCGCTCGACATGGTTGCAAGTGGGAATCTGGGCGTTAAGGAGCTGATCTCTAAGACCGTGCCGTTCGAGGAAGCCAAGGAGGCTTTCGACAATGTCAAGCGCGGCAACGGCATCAAGTGGCTCATCGAAGGGCCCAAGTGAGTGCTGGCAGTTGTACGGATGGAGAATATTAACCCCCTTATTACATCAATTCATTAACCACAATTTGTTGAATCGAGATGCTGGTGTGGTTATTGATTCTTGGATCTCGTCACTTACTTTACGGGGTCTGCAACCTGCTTCGCCACCGCTGGAAATACTATTTGAGTCTATGTCAATGAGTCTCACCTCAGACGATTTGTGTAGCTTGCTAATATCACGGTACCTTCATCAATGATATCAACTAACTAGGCGCTTGTTACATAAATGATGCCTAGCTGGAAATTTCAAAAGTGCCTGGTTTAAGACGATGGCTTCAAACTCCGATAGTGACAATTGTCGCTTTCTTGGCATTCATTGTAAAGCCAAAGCGTCTTAGATAGAATTCCTAGATGAGAGTAGCTGAAAATAGCAAATCCAGAAGTCTTCGGGCCTGGAAGGCTGATGCTTTTGGGGCACACTAAACCACAGACAGCAACCAAACAACTAAACTCGGCGAAGGCCAGACGCGGAACTTTGTCCCACTGCGCCATTCCCGCGACAATTGCATTTAGACTGGCTGTCGAAGACAAAAGCAGCTTTTACTTACAGTATAAAATAAGCGTGCGTTGGGTAAACTGGTAGTTAATAACGGATAGTGTTGATGCTACCGAAAATAGAGACCTCCGTGGACATTTTCTAGCAGAAGGTCAACAACACATAGTTCCCGGATTTGGGAGCTCTGGTGTCCGTTAGTTTAGAATTTATTTAACTGGCGTAAACTATTTCTTACGACCATACACATTCCTACTCCACTCTCGACTTGCGATCGATCTGTATTGCCAGTTCTTCCACAGGAGTGGGTAGAAGGTGAGAGCGAGGAGACGTACAACAAGGTTGGTTCGCGTCCTCCTATTGCAGAACAAGATTTCGATATTCTAGATCTGCTTAATCAGAGGCTGTCTAACCAATTAGGTGGCGGAAAATGAATTTGGCCCAGCGCTAAGAAAATAAATGGATACGTACATTCAAAGATAACTAACTGGGAGGCCTTTGCGCTTCTGTCCTTTCACAACGACTGTGTTTAAACTCTAAAGCTTAAAATTTTGCAACGGGTCGTTTTAGAGAACTGCGTCAACGTACGAACACGATGGACCTTCGGCGAAGGAAAGATGCATGTGACGCAATTCGTCGACCTCTTCTCTCTTGTAGCGTATGCCACCAAGGTAAAACGTATCTAGGGCTACTCTGGCCGATGAAATACTTCTTAGATGACGTTCCCCTTACTTTTTAGCTTACTAGTGATAGTCTCTCCTGCCATTATCACCATGCTGCCTAATTCAAGATTTTTAGATGCCCTAGTTAAAGTCCAACTAGGATCTAGGCACAAAATCCTAGTTTGTTGTTGCCTGTTCATCATAACTGCTATTATGCTAACTGCCCAAAACAACGTTTGGATTTCTCATGTACAGTACCGTACTTGTATTGTACGTTTACAGTAGGGTTTTAAGATTTTGAAAATACCGGTATGGTCGCCAATTAGTAGCTGAGAAACAATATTCTATCAAAATCGATTCCATCGGACATCCACTGTTCCCCTTATTTGTATGCATGAATACTTAATAGCTGTCAAATCTCATATCTAATAGCCTTCCAGTCTTGGTTTGCCGACAGAGTTACCTGGCTACAGTATGACCCCCCCCCCTCGATAAATAAGCTTCTGGACCTATTTTTTCTCTCATCTGATCGTGGAAAATTGATGAGTTTGCACATGATAAGCACCCCCCCCTTGAGAACGAGGTGCCATACTTCCATACTTTACCTTCACCATCGTCGCACGCGGCGACTCCATCTACATCTTGCTATGCTGACAGCGAAACGAGTCGCTGACAGTATATCCTAGGATGTCACCACAGGCGCGATCTCCATCTACAAAAAATCAGCCTGTTTGAAGACACTGCTTTTGTATTTCTTCAATTCCCTGAGTTGATGTAATTCGCAAGATAGAGCTTGCACTGGGCGTCAGTTTTGCTCCTGGGTGCTAATGATGTATAATTCGTAACACTAATATCAGAACCCAATTCATTTGTCCAAATGCGAGGCTTATGGCTTTCTTCGGACCTTACTCAAAGCGTAGTGCCCGAAATGGGTTGTGAACCATTCTGACAATTAACTAGAGCTTCGCGGGGGCTGCGATAGCTGCCCTTTAATACAAAATACTCCTATGTAAATTCTTTATTTTTTAAATCCTTTTGTACGGTTGTTGCACCCATTTTTTATAAAAAGAAATGTACAAAAGGGTATTGGGTACCCGGACCATGAGGCGCAGTTTCTTGAAGATATACTGCACACTTGTTGTGATTCATGTAATGATACTGACTCCAGGTCGCTAGTTCTCGTTCCGGAACGGACAGTGCAGTCGACATTTCCAGGCAAGCTACAAGGCTCACATTGGGCTAGTCTACTGAAAAGAAGAGACGCAGTTCGGCTTCACCCGTGATCCCCGCCAGTCGCAATGGGATCACGGACGCGGTCGTGGGAGTACATGGAACGCAGATAGAAGAGATGCTTCAACATACTCCAGCGCGACACACGTCTAGTGTTGGCTTGACGGTGACATTGTGTGTCACCTCGCTCTTCTCACTCTCAGACTGGAACTCCTAATTGGCGCAAGGTAGAACGTCTCGTCACTCGGATAAGTCGGCGGCCACGAACTCGCCTCCTTCCTGCGGTTGTGCGTCATAGCGAAGCAGTGCACAGGCAGTTCGTCCTCGATCTCGGTGATTCTGCGCCGGTTAGTACACATGTGGTGATCGAAGAAGTGACTCCTTTCGTCCAAGTGGTAGAAGTAGTTCTGCTTCGGCTGAGCGAACGGATCGGCGTTCTCGACACCATCGTGACTTCAAGGTCCAAGTGTGAGTAGCGTCCATCTCAATTGCCTCCAACGCCTCCTTCAACAGCTCCGGCAGTATCGAAGCCGTGTCGGCATCCAGAGTGTTGGTCAGATTTTTAAACAGTAAAATACTAAAGCGAGCCACACACATGTCGAAGAAACTTGTCGACGTCTGCAGTGCAACACCAGAAGCGGCAATATTAATAGCACCGAGGTGGTGAATGGCGTCAAATTGCTCTGCAGTTATTCCAATCGAAGCGAGTTTGTCGTCGCAGAAATGCACGTACTTTGTGTGCTGATAGATGTAGTTATCGAGTTCAGCGTCGGCATCATCTACGCGGTACCGAAATGCTTGAGCATAAGACGGGGTATAAAGGTCGGGATGTTGTTCCAGCGGATCTGACGATCCATGGCGCCTGTAAACGATGCCCAGTCGTTCAGAGCTTTCTCGTTCTTAACACGACCAGGGAACAGAGCGTCCTGAAAAAAACACATCCACGGGCGCAATGTTCGCCGAGATCGCCTTTATGAGCAGGATGGCCCCTGGCTACTGCGATGAGAGCACTGACTCCATCCAGTCCCTGTCTGAAGACAGCGTCTCCATTCCTCTATTATTCCAGGGCTAATAGGGATCCGCACTAACATCATAGGCATCCTGCACTTCAGCGTCGGCAAAGTCGATCTCCTTCGTGCCGGTCGAGGCGTCACAGCACATCCACCGAGACCCGGATCCCGACCACCGCTGTGCCATCGCGGCCGGCGCTACCGGACATCATCGACGGTACCGGTGACCTACACGGTCCTGCTGGCCAGCACGTCGGCGGCCCACCAAGGTCTACAAAAGCGGTTGCGCCAGAGGAGGTAACGAAATCCAGCACTCTCACGCTCCTGCGCAGCCCAGGCTGCTCGACTTGCCCGATCTACAGCATCGACGGCGACCACCCGAATTCTCACTTTCGTCGCCCCTTGCCACTTTTGAAAGAGAAGACTGGCAGCAATTGACGTTTATAGACCAATTAACTATACGGCTCCCGATGCTGAGCCATACATAATGGCATCTACAAGGAGCAAACAATAAATAAGAGCATAATGTAGATCAAACCAGGATCATGTTAATGATTAACGAGTGGCCCCATTGACAGTCTGTGCTGTCCACTATTCACCGTTTTGGCGCAGGAATAGCACCATTTCCAGCGTGACCGACAGCAAACTGTGACGCTCTTGCCCGTTAGTCGTCCGGGCGACGCTAAAACACCTCTTAACAAGTTAGAGGTGGGCGGAATGCTGCTAAGCAATAATGATAAAGAGGATTTTTTCATTAATTATGGGATATAATTCCTTAAGCAAATAAATTATCAATAACATTCAGGAAGTAACAAAATAAATATATTTATAATTTCATAAGAAATTATTGAAAATACCATGCCATAATCGGGAGCCCTGCTTGAACCGGGGTTACACGACAATACGAATTAAAGCCTACCGCATCACCTCTGTCCTAAGCGAACCATGTTCGTAGTTTACGGGTAGGATTACTAGCAAATCTCATAATTAGATGCTAAAAAGTAAAAATTATCCTAAACCACTATATCAAGGAAAGTAAAGAGATCGAAGTCAAAACGTTTGCTCATACCACTTGAGCTGGATACGTACGCCAACTACGTGGTTTTTTCTAGGTAGGAGAATTGTCGTCTTGGCTAGTGGGATATTCACCGTCACTATCGGCAGTGCCCGATTAAGCTACCTGATCCAGTTGTTAGGCGATGAATGTTCCGTTCCTAGTATGCCCTCCGTCCATAGTTCCGGAATGATCCGCTTGTGAGAGCTGTATCGACAGCATTGCGGTCGGACAGCTTTAGTATTGTGTCGGCTGCCACTCTTGCTGTTGCGTTTTATCAATTCCCTGTGTGACTGCTGCCTATAATTTGCTCGCGGGAATAACATTTTGTTTGCAACCATACGTTTCAAATAAAGCGCTGTCATTGGTCATAATTGGAGTTCGCTTACGAAAAAACTTCGCTTTAGACAGGGGCGATGCGCCTACGGTAGTTGCTACAGTGCGCGCCAAATCGTTAGGACCCCCAATTTTCGAGGATACTTTTGCCGATATCTCGGCTTGTACGCATAGTCAGAAGCTGTTATTTAGATATGTTGTTGTTATTATTGGTACCAAGAGGGGACTTGTGCAAACGGCCAGGAATTCAACGGTCGTAGCAGGGCTGGTATACAAAGTCTCGGTTTCGGCATGAACGACAAAACTAGAGTATCAGATCTTTTTTCTGGAAAAACATACACTTTTTATGAAATCCATACAAACTTCTATATTAAAAATATCGTACTTAAACTGAGGAAGGACGAATGGCGGAAGCTGGTTGTTGCTGGCTGGCTGGTGGCGTCTGTTGCTGATCGGAGCATTTCATTATCGAATGGGCCGCGGCAAAGCCCTCACTGACCAAGAGCATTGGTGGATCATCGGGCTTCACGACGGCGGTGTTTCTCTCCACGAGATATCGAGAAAAACCGGTCGCTCGCGCACGTCGGTGCGGAAGGCTATCAAGACGGAGCGCGGTCCGCAGAGCGACAGTGGGGGCGATAAACCAAGCGCAGGGCGGCGGCCAGCCCTGACCGAGAGGGAAGTGCGGCTGCTCGTTCGCACGGCGGCGACCGGCGAACACTTCGCTGCGGCGCTCAAGACCAAGATCGGGATCAAGGCGTCGGTACGCACCGTGCAGAGGATCCTACAGTGTACGGACCATCTGGTTTATACCAAGATGGACCCCACTCTGCCTCTCACGGTTGCTCACAAGGCCGCACGCATGAGTTAGGCTGAAGAGCATATACTCAATCCAGGTAAATCGACCTGTATTCTTTTCTATATTGTCGTAAGTTTGATAACAATATTTCTTTACGTGCGGGAATATGGCAATACACTGATTTTTTCTGATGAAAAAAAGTTTAATCTGGATGGTCCTGATGGATTTAAGTACTATTGACGTGACATGCGCCAGCCAGCTCAGTCGTTCGTGCGACGCCAGAACGGTGGGAGGAGCGTGATGGTCTGGGGCGCGTTCAGTGCCGTGGTAAGAGCGAGCTGGCCGTACTGAGGGGTCGTCAAAACTCAGGTCACTACATGTATACTGTGTCTGAGTATATGCTACCTTTTGCTCACCGTAATCACGGTGTTGACTTCGTTTTCCAGCAAGACAACGCGTCGATCCACGCCTCGCGTGAAACGACGAGCTTCTTGCAAGAAATGGAAGTCAACACCATGGTTTGGCAGGCCCGCTCCCCCGACTGCAACCCCATCGAGAATGCCTGGTCGGTACTGGCGGCTCGTGTGTCCGCCCTTGGCCGACAGTATCGTAATGTCAGCGAGCTCAAAGCGGCCATTATGAGTGCTTGGACCTCCATCGAGCAGAAGTATTTACACAAGCTCGTTGAGTCCATGCCTCGCCGTTGCCTAGCTGTGATCAAGCAGAAGGGCGGTCTCACTAAGAACTAACTTTAATATAGAAGTTTGTATGGATTTCATAAAAAGTGTATGTTTTTCCAGAAAAAAGATCTGATACTCTAGTTTTGTCGCTCCTGCCGAAACCGAGACTTTGTATACCAGCCCTGCTACGACCGTTGAATTCCCGGCCGTTTGCACAAGTCCCCTCTTGGTACCAATAATAACAACAACATATATAAATAACAGCTTCTGACTATGCGTACAAGCCGAGATATCGGCAAAAGTATCCTCGAAAATTGGGGGTCCTAACGATTTGGCGCGTACTGTATCTCAGTATTAACTTAATACGAATGTCTTCCACTGGTTGTATTAATTTGGCAGCGGGATCTGTATTACAATAATCGCAATAGCAATAGCAACCATAAAACTGTGTTCGAACCGGACTGCGGTCACTCCCGTGCAGTTTAGAATCTGGTCAGCGCGCTCGGGGAAAACATAGTGGCCATGGTTTGGACGACGCTGGCCATCACGGCCATGGGGCTGTCGTGCGTGGCCACGGGCGTCACGAGCTACAGCCTCTGCCGGTCCTGGGACCTGCAGGTTTCCAGCGTGCGTTGGCTCTTCTTCATCTTCTTCACGTGCTACTGCCTGTATGGCGCCGCTCGCGTCGCTTGCATGGTCATAGTGAGTGTCAGGACCAAGTGGGGGCACTCGGCCAATGACGACTACATGGCCGAGCACTACACGACGCTCGGTATCTTCGCGCCGCTGCACTCGCGCGTGTCCACTGACCCCTGGGTGACCGTGTTTATGGTCCTCGGGGACTCAGTTCATTTCTCGGTGGCGACGTGGACGTTCCCGCTAATTTATGAGCTCGGCCTTATAGCCAGGAAGACGATGGACCGAGGCGCAGAGAAGGAAGGAGAGCAGATTCAGCGGTATCTGTGGAGCGTGTGGCCCATTATTGGGGGATTTACCGTCGCAGAGACAATCCTGGCAGTAGATAAAGGAGGCTACACGACCACCACACAGGCGTTTAAGCTGGCCATCTACTTTACAATGTTCGCGAGCTTCCTGTACATGCTCTTCGTCGTCCTAAGACTCAAGTGGGGCGGCAGGAAGTACGAGAATGTCCAGGGCCAATTCGTTACGTCGCCAATTTACCAGCGTATCTCGCGGATCCTGTACGACGATACCTCTGAATTTTCTTATAGAATTGGCAGGGTCTGACATTTTATGCTTTTATTGTCTGACTGGCAGAGTTATCTACGCGATATTTACGCTCCAGTACCAGCTCGCGTCCGTCATTTCGTACTCGATGCCGGACGACAGGGACAACCTTAGCGACTACACGAGCATCAGCACCGTCATATATAACATTTCTGGGCTCGCCTTGGCCATCACAACCATGTGCAGCCAAGCCTGCGTGCTTCAAATGTGCCGCTGTTGTATGCCCGACGACGTCGAAGCTCACATCGAGGCCAGGCTCATGCAGCCTGGAGAACTTCTCTCCCCACGAGACACTCAGATCCTCGTTGAGTCCGCCGAGCCGCCATTAGTGAACCCAGTATTTGTCTTTACAGATATCCAGCAGTCGAGCGCTTTGTGGGGCGTCGGCGATGGTCTCATCATGCAACAAGCCACCGAGATCCACGACAATATTCTGCGCTCTTGCTTGATGAAATATCGTGGCTACGAGATCACAACGGCCGGTGATGCGTTTCAACTGGCCTTCCATACCACCCGCGAGGCAGTCGAGTACTGCTTGGACGTTCAGCTGCAGTTGCTGGATGCTCCGTGGCCAAACGAACTGCACAGCTTGCTACCAGCCACCAAGAAGCAACGTGCAGGTCGTCATCTGGTTTTCCGCGGACTGCGCGTACGCATGGGCATCCACGACGCGGTCGACTCTGATGGTACGCTGGTACTGGATGTCCACGCTGTCACAGGTAAAATGATCTACACGGGCGCGTCCGAAGTCATCGCTAACGAGATCGGAGACTTGGGCGACGGCGGTCAGATCCTCGTAACTAAACGCGTAGCAGACTGGGTCAACATGTACGCGGACCTGATAGCGATCCCGTGTTCGGTCGAGCGTGTGGGCGAGTACACTGTTCCTCAGATCAACGCAAAGGTGGAAGTATTCCAGGTCCTTCCGGCTGTGCTGGCCAAGCGCAAAAAGAAGTTCACGACGAATGTCGCGACTACACTCAAGAGACGCCCCGGCCACGGGGAAAACGCAGCCGTCGGGGCAGATTCCTTCACGGTCAATGACGGTACTCCTCCGGGCATGAGCAGTGTGGCAGCTCAGCGTCGTCGCCACCTCTACGCGCTACGCGAACGGCGTCGACAGCTGGAACAAGGCGCTCTCGGCCGCCCAGCGTCTCACATGGCACTCATGCGCACAGAAAGTGCCCGTCCGAGCTTCGCGTTCGACACGCGCCCGAGTTACGCGCGTACTACAAGCATGTAAATTATTTATGAATTAGAGTGCGCTGGTGAATGTAAGGCAGCATTGGGAGCCGCTAACGTCACGAGTCGAAATTGTTGATGCGCATTCACGTCGCATACCGTCCATGTAGCCCTGTTTGTGCGCCCACAAGTGTCCACTCCGTGCCAACACTCGCGGCAGCATTTAACGGACAAGACTCTAACGGAAATACAAGAACCTCAGTCAGTCATTTTCCATCACGCCTGCAACATCGTTTTGTATGGCCAGAGCCAGCTGTTTTTTTTTTTTTTTCTTTTACCAGTTACGACCGACCAGTGCAACATTCTACCAAACAAGAAAGCCCCAAAAGTTCGAACGGCTTCTAGACTAGACGAAAAAGTCTCACGGAACCCCCAATTCTTCACGGGGGCGCGGCCAAGCTGGGCCATTCCTCCAATCCGCCACTTACATCGCGGCTCGTCGCCAGGATGGTGTGGACGACGCTGGCCTTCGTTACCATGGGCTTGTCCTGCGTGGCCACCGGTATCACGAGCTACAGTCTGCGGCGTAGCTGGGACCTGCAGATTTCGAGTGTCCGCTGGCTGTTCTTCACCTTCTTTCTCTGCTACTTCGTCTTCTGCCTCGGCCGCGTCGTGTTCATGATCGTGGGCGTTATTATGCCGCTGGACTCCACGACGGAAGTGGGTGAGCAGCTCTTGGCCAACCGGTACAGCAAGCTGGGCGTCTTCTCTGTGCTAAACTTCAAAGTTTCACATGACGTGCTGGTCACGGTGTTGCTGGTGTGGGGGGACTGCGCGCTCTTCGCAGTGGCCGTGTGGACCTTCCCTCTGGCCTACGAGCTGCGACTGATTGCTACCCGATCCATGGATCGAGGGGCCGAGAAGGAGAAGGAGCAGATCCGATGGTATTTGTGGCGAGTCTGGGTCATCATTGCAGCTTTTGTCGTCGTGGAGACGACACTCGCCGCAGTGAGGAAAGGCTACACGACCTACACGCAGCGGTGTCTGCTGGCCGTGTACTTCACGCAGTTCGCCAGCTTCCTGTACATGGTCTGGAACATTGTGCGACTCAAGTGCGGCGGCCGGAAGTACGAGAACGTGCAGGGCCAGTTTGTCACGTCGCCCATTTATCAGAGACTTTCGAGGATCATGTACGATGGAGAAACTAAAGTTTGTTGTGTTGGTTTATGCTAACGGATAATATCTGCTGGATGACAGGTTCGTCTACGCCATCTTCGCGCTGCAGTTCCAGATTGCAACCGTTGTGATGTACGCGATGCCGAACCAAGAGTACAAACTGATCGATTTTATCAGCGTCAGCGCTGTGGTCTACTGCATCTCGGGGCTGGCGCTCGCTATTACGACCATGTGCAGTCAAGCGTGCGTCCTCGAGTTCTGTCGCTGCTGCTTACCTGACGATGTCGAAGCCCAAGTAGAAGCGCGACTCATGCAACCGGGAGAACTGCTGTCACCGCAAGATACACAGGCGCTTGTCGAGTCGGCCGAGCCCCCGCTTGTCAATCCTGTCTTTGTTTTTACAGATATCAAGCAGTCCAGCGCACTCTGGGGCGTCGGCGACGGGCTGATCATGCAACGAGCCACGGAGATCCACGACAACATTTTACGCTCCTCACTCATGAAGTACCGAGGATATGAAATCACGACAGCAGGCGACGCGTTCCAGTTGGCCTTCCACACGCTTCGCGAGGCCATCGAGTACTGTTTAGACGTACAAATGCAGCTGCTGGTAGCCCCGTGGCCTAAAGAACTGCACGGGTTACTATCGGCGACCAAGAAGGTGCGTTCAGGCCACCACCTCATTTTTTGTGGCCTACGTGTTCGGATGGGAATCCACGACGCAGTGGATTTAGATGGACCGCTGATACTGGACGTACACGCCGTGACGGGGAAAATGACGTACACGGGCGCGTCTGAAGTGATCGCGAACGAGATTGGAGATCTCGGCGACGGCGGTCAGATTCTGGTCACGAGACGCATCGCCGACTGGCTGTTCATGTACGCGGATCTGGTGGTAATCCCCTGTTCCGTGGATCGCGTTGGAGAGTACACGGTGCCTATGATCAACGCGACGGTGGAGGTGTTCCAGGTCATTTCGACGGAGTTGGTCAAACGCAAGAAGAAATTCACCACGACGCTCAAGAAGCGCGTGAGTAGGCATCCGTATGGCAGTTCTCAGTCGCTCAATGATAACACACCTCCTGGTTTGAGCACCGAGGCTGCTGAGCGCCGGCGTAACCTGTACGCTTGGCGGGAACGTCGTCGCCAACTGGAGCAGGGCGCGCTGAATCGTCACGCCTCCTCCTACACGATGCTGGTTGCTGATGTGGTCGACCGTCGATCGAGCTTCACGCGCAACAGCAGCATGTAAACTAGCACAAGAGTATAGTAGTAGCTTAAAAAGTTGAATGAATGATCAGAGCGTTCCTAGAGTTCTTGAAGCTTTGGCCATAGCGGTCACTGATTAAGGGTTTGTGAGCCAAGCTCACCGAAAATTTAATCCCATCGAAGACTCTTTTGTTGCTCAAGATGCAGTTTGTTGTGGTGCCTGAGAATCCTGCATTTTCGGGGCGTTGACGCTGGCGAAGGAGTATATCCGGATGATACGAACTCGTCGAACGCTTGCCACCGTCATTCGTGAACTGTTTCTGTCAGTTTATTCACACAACACTCGTCGCCATGTGTGTCGTATTCATGGGGCCTCCGCTTGGCATTGCCAAGTTGGCAAGCATACCGGTACAGTTCGATGAAGCAAGGTTACTGTAGGAATTCTACAGATGTCCTCATTTACGGCATCTGTACAGCTTGGGATCTGTTCGATGTCGAGGCATCACCTTCCCAATCTCTTTGCTTACTTTCCCTTATACTGGAATGACCGCGTCCGTGTCGTACGCGGCGTTGGTCCGCCGTGGCGATACTGGCTCCTTTGTGTCCGTGGACTCGATCGACCAAACGGAGACGCGGAACGTGCGCCATTTCCCGATCAACTGCACTTGAAAGCGTCGAGGTTTCGTAAGGTGCATTTATCAAACCAAACCGGAGTACACCACCATGGTCTGGCGAGTCTGCGCTCTAGCAGCCGCAGTCGCGATCAGCGTCGCACACGCTGGTCCCCTTTCAACAGGTATTTGCTACGCCCCGTGGCACCACGCCACCGTCACGCCCGATGTCGTAGGCAAGGACTTGACCCAGGTCGGCCAGTACTTTTCCAGCATTCGTACATTCCAAACACTGTTCAGTGGCGTGAACGTCATCAACTCGGCCGCGGCGGCAGGAATCAAGGTGGCTGTAGGCGTCCAGCTCACGGATCCGGCACTAATTGACGCAGAAATCGAGGCTGTTTGTGATGGTTATAAGGCTAACCCAAGCGCCGTCGAAGCCGTGTACGTTGGCAACGAGAACCTCAAGAACAAAGACTTTGGAGCGTTCACAGCTGACCAGCTCGTCGGCTACATTACGCGCATCAAGGAGTGCGTCGGCAAGACTCCTGTCGGTTCAGTGCAGCGTATTAACGAGTGGCTCTCGGCCGAAGGCGCGGCCACGCTTTCTGCTGCGTGCGACGTCATTGGTGTCAACATTTACCCGTTCTTCACGAACGGCCCGCAGACGGCCGTGGAAAAACTACAGACGCAATGGGAGCAAATGGCGGTGAAATACGACGCCGACAAGATGCACGTGACTGAAACTGGCTGGCCGTCGGAAGGTGAAAACTATGGCCAGAATGCGCCGTCGATTGAGGGCATGCAGCAGTACCTAGACGACTACGTGGAATGGTCCAAGAACGTCCCGCAGAGCTACTGGTTCATGATGTACGACACGACGGTGAGCTACACGGGTGCGGAGTACGAGAAGCATTTCGGTGTCTTCACTTCCGATGGAAAGCAGAAGATCACAGTCCCAAGCGGCGATGGGGCACAGAAGCAAACCAATGCGACGGACCCGTCACCAACGCAGCAAAAGGAACCAAATGTATCGGCCGACCCTCCTGCTACCGTGAAGGGAAAGGATTCCCCTGCCACTAACACGACTCCTGTTTACACGTTTCAGCACGACACGACCGGCAACGAAGCTGCCGGCACTGTTGCTCCATTCTCTGAAACTGGAACCTGTAGCCAGATCGTGTCGTCTGGAGATGCGGCAGTCGGTATCAAGATCGTCACCGACAAGAGCTGCGCTTCTGGGGGCGTGGGGTGCCTCGACAAGGTGTGCCGATTCTGCAAAGAAGTGAGCACTACGCAGTCCTCGAAGCTTGTCGACTGCGCCTCGATTGAAGGAAAATCAAGAAAGCTGTAGATTCAAAGTCATAGAGATTGTTTTTCGTAGCTCTAGGGAAGTGTATCTCGGCTTTCGCTCTGTGTTCATCTTGTAGGGAGTCGCTGGAAACCCCATCAAAGGTTTGTAGACAGCTTGATCAACAAGAAATGGTTTGGCAAGGGTAACGTGCACCCTCGTTCACCTTTGACCTAGGATAGCACACTTTACAATTAGTTTTACGAACAAATTCTCTGTATTTTGGCGAGGAAACTACGACCTAAAACTTTTACTTGAGGTACATGACAAGATCTGCTTCTTTGCTCTACCTGGAAAGCCGTTCCTGCGCTCAATATCCGCGTGGGCAATGCATTCTAGGTGGATTACCGTTTGCGGAGAGTGACCTTGCACTTGCCGGTAGGATTAGCCGTCGTTGCAACTGGAGCAGCCTCAGATTGAGTCGAACCTTCCGAAGCAGTCGCCGGAGCTGTAGTAGGGGCATCAGTGGCAACAGGGGTAGCCTCAGTCGGGGTATCAATTGCAACAGGAGCAGTCGTCGGAGCTGTGGTAGGAGCATCAGTGACAGCAGGGGCAGTCGTAGTGGGTGTATCAATTGCAACAGGGGTAGTAGTCGCAGTTATTGCGGAGAAGTCGGCGGTAACAGGGGCTGTCGTCGAGGGTGCAAGAGGTGTGGTAGTTGTTGGAGTTTCAGTCGTCGTTGGAGTGTCCGTGGTGTCCTGAACAGTCGAACCCGACCAGGATGAGGAAGTCGAGTTGGTCTGCTGTGTTGTGGCGCCATCATCACCGGGGATCGAAACCGAAACCTTCTGCGTTCCGTCGGAAGTGAACAGACCGAAGTGCTTCTCGTACTCTGCTCCAGTGTAGCTCACGGTCGTATCGTACATCATGAACCAGTACGACTGTCCCACGCTCTTAGCCCACGTGACGTAGTCGTTCAAGAACTGCTGCATAGTCTCAAGCGACGGTGTATTGCTTTGATAGTTCTCGCCACTGGACGGCCAGCCAGTCTCCGTTAAGTGGAGCTTGCTCGAGTCGTACTTACTCGTCATCTGGTTCCATTGAGCTTCCAGCTTTTCAACTGGAGTCATGTCGCT
Organism: Phytophthora cactorum; assembly: GCA_016864655.1. Lineage (NCBI taxonomy): Eukaryota > Oomycota > Peronosporomycetes > Peronosporales > Peronosporaceae > Phytophthora > Phytophthora cactorum. The sequence goes on along the minus strand of NHQK01000014.1, from coordinate 96,466 downwards.
CACAGTGAAGAACGGGTAGATGTTGACTCCGACGACGTCCGACGCTGCCTCCAGGGTTGCCGCTCCGTCAGCAGTGAGCCACTCGTTGATGCGTTGTACCGAACCAACAGGAGTGTCACCCACGCAAGTCTTAATCTGGTTGATGTAGATCACTAATTGATCAGCAGTGAACGTTCCAAAGTCGCCGTTCTTGAGGTTTTCATTGCCAACGTACACCGCTTCAATTGCGTCCGGGTTGGATTGGTAGCCTGCGCACACTGCGTCGATCTCGGAGTTGATGGCCGAGGCGTCGTTAAGCTGCACGCCGACAGCAACTTTAAGTCCCGCTGTAGCTGCCGCTTCGATGACGTTGATGCCGCTGAATTGGGCCTGGTACGTGCGGACGCTCGAGAAATATTGCGCGATCTCGGTCATATCCGCACCGACGACGGTATCATCGACCGTGGTGTGGTGCCACGGGGCGTAACACACACCCGACGATAATGCTCCGGCATCCGCATTGATCGCGAGTGAAGCCATCACCAAAACAACACGAAGGCTTGAAGAGAAGACCATTGTCGCTTTAGATTGAGCTGGTTGGCTTGTGTCTTTGTGGAGCAAATGAGAAGTGAGAATTTGGGTGAACAGCGTCATCGGTCACACACCTTGCGGTCATGGGGCTGAAAGGACAGCAAGGAGTCGGAATGAATTCGGACGGGCAGTCAGGTTGTGGTGATGAGGACGACGTTGCATTAATTTACGTCACTTGGAGAATTCCGCGAAGGATCGATGGAATGGTCATATGTCCAAGCTGCTCTTGAGGAATGCGCCCGTGTAACCGCTACGCAGGCTTTCGCTAGTATATGCTGGCCAACTCAGAGCAACACGGATGGAGAGTGCAGCAACTCCATCCTTATTGAGTGGCTCGGTGGCGTTCCGACGACGCGATACTTCAAAATTAAACTCTTGAGAGGAGCGTTTCGATGTTGGTATGTCGCTAGATCAAAGTCGAAGGCACGTGCGCAATGACGATCTGATTGTCGCGGGCTACTCTTCAGCAGATGCTCTATACATAGTGGTCAATGCAAGGAGACGAGGTCATAACCGTCTATTGGAGCGTTTTAGTGACTGGGTGATTCGGGATTTTGACAATGGTTCGACACCGTCGAGGACGCTTTTTCGTGTAGCTATATCAATTTTTGACCGGTTTTGATGCGGTTTTCAGACTGGGCAAAACTTCTGCTGATCCTTGTATGCAAGAATCGGCGAAGATAAGTAAGTCTGGATAAGACTACCAAACACAGCACATCAAAGACAGCGTCTTCAAGTTGCACACGCTGTAAAGGCCTCTTGAAGCTCATGCATTCAGTGTCGAAGAGATAATGATTGAAATAGTAGTATGTGTACAAAAGCTGTTTGTTTTTTCGTTATGCACCTCCGCTACATGCGTCAACTTTGCACCAGCCGTGCCAAGTTTTGTAACTACGTAGCCGAGTCGTCTACGTCAACGACTAACAAGCGACTTACATGGCGCAGTCCTTGCCAGACTGCACCACGGACGGCGTGTTAGCAGTGGGGGTCACCGAAGGAGTGTCCTGCGTGGGGACGTCGACGGAAGGGGTCTCCTGGACAGGGGTCTCCTGGGCAGGGATCTCACCCGTAGGGGTGGTCGGGGCCTCCGTGCGGTACTCCGGGACATCCACGGCGTACTGCTGCTCCGTCGGGGCCGGGGTAACCGGAACCTCACCCTGCTGCTGGGTCTGGTCACCGCCATCGTTAGCGGGCGGGGTGGCGGGAGCCTCCGTACGGTACTCCGGCACGTCGACGGCGTACTGCTGCTCCGTCGGGGCGGGAGTAACCGGAACGTCACCCTGCTGCTGGGTCTGGTCACCGCCGTCGTTAGCGGCCGGGGTGGCGGCGGGGGCGTCCGTAGCAGGGGCGTTCGTGCCCTGCTCGGTCTGGCTGCCCGTGGAGCTGCCCTGGGTCTGACTGCCCTGCGTCGTCGTCGTCGTCGAGCCGTCCTTGAAGCCACCAGGGATCGACACCTTGACCTTGCCGTCCTTGTCGAAGCAGCCGAAGTGCTTCTCGTACTCGGCGCCAGTGTAGCTGGTGGTCGTGTCGTACATCATGAACCAGTACGACTCGCCCTTGCCCGCCGACCACGTGGTGAAGTCGTTGAGGTACTGCTGCATGGTCTCGAGCGACGGGGAGTTGCCGTACGTGGTCTCACCCTCCGTAGGCCAGCCAGTCTCCGTCAGCTGAATCTTGCCGGCGTCGTACTTGGACGTCAACTGCTGCCACTGAGCCTCAAGCTTCTCAATGGGGGTCTGCTCTCCCTGGGTGAAGAACGGGTAGATGTTGGCACCGATCTTGTGGCAAGCATCGGCGACCTTGTCAGCTCCAGCAGCCGTGTTCCACTCGTTGATGCGCTGCGCCGTGGAGACGGGCACAGCACCACCAGTGCACTCCTTGACCTTCTGGATGTAGCCAACGAGCTGGTCGGCGCTGACCGTTCCGAAGTCGCCGTTCTGCAGGCACTCGTTACCGACCCATACGGTCTCGATGGCGTTGGGGTTCCTCTTGTAGCCGTCGCACACGGCCTGGATCTCGGCGTCAACCGAAGCCAGGTCGTTCATCTGAACACCGACGGCGACCTTGACACCAAGAGAGCCAGCCACGTCGATGACGTTGTAGCCGCTCATGCGGGTCTCGAACGTACGGAAGCTCGTGAAGTACTGGCCGATCTGCTGGATGTCCGCCTTCAGGATGTCCTCGGTCACGGTGGCATGGTGCCACGGGGCGTAGCAGACACCGACGGCATCGGTCGAGCTCATCGCCAGAGCGGCCATCATGGCAAACACGGTCTTGTAGGTAGCACACACCATCTTTGAACAGGAGTCGAAGAGGAAGATGTAGGGAGGTGTTGGTGCTGGAAGTTCCTTGCGCTGGACGAGGAAAATTGGGGAATGAATTGCTGTCCGAACAGGCTGGGGAAGCTGTGCTGCCGTTCTGAGGAGACGAGAGAGGAGGCTGTGCTGTTCGAACTGACGTTCGGTAAGAGACACTCGCCTCTGCGGGCAAGAGACCGCAGCGTCTTACACATGGTCGTCCATGCGGTACAAACGAAAACTTGGCAGAGATTGCCAGCGCCCTCAAACATCGAGACGACAGCAGGTCAAGCGTGGCACATGGTGGGGAACGACACAGTGGCGACTATCGTCCTACATGAAACTTGTTCACACCGAGCTGGCTGGATTTCGGAGGAGCTTTTGTCCTTCGAGCAAGTCACGGTTGAGACCTCATAGCGTACTCGATTCATTTAGATGAGTCCTGCAGAGGCAGGTCTCCGCTGCCTCGTTTGCTTACAACCGCGCGTTCTCGGCACGCACGCCATGCCACGCTGTGCCGGACTTCGCATAGGCGAGGCCCGACGATCGACAATCACATGACGTAAAGGTACAAATCGACGATGCGAGGCAAGATGAGAAGCAAGAAAATCTATCACATCAGTTGAAATCAACGAGAAACTTCCACCTAAATGCATTCGGACCATCCAAAGTCTCCCCTCCAAAATTCAGACCTGCGGGTGTCTTGCTAAGAGACTTCAACGAATGTCAACGCGTCTACATGGCGCAGTTGGCAGTCGTTGTCGTAGTCGCCGTCGAAGCGGCCGGGGTCACCGCGGGACTGTCCGTGCCCGTGGTGGTCGTGTCCTCTTCCTCCGAGGCGCTGGCATCCACCGACGTCGAGGTGATCGGTGCGGGAGTGGCCGTCTCCGTCTCCTCCGAGGCCGAGTCATCGGCGTACGACGTGGTTTGCTGGGTTGAGTCGTCCGTGGCCGAGCTCTGTGTGGTCTGCTGAGTCGAGTCGTTCGTGGTAGTCGAACCCGAGCTCTGCGTGGTCTGCTGCGTGGTGTCCTCGCTGGTAGACGAGGCGGTAGACGTCATGGTGGAGCTGGTGCTGCTGCTGCCGCCCGGGACGGTCACGTGGGCCACCATGTCGTCGCCGAAGATACCGAAGTGGGTCTCGTAGTTGGCGCCGGTGTAGCTCGTGGTGGTGTCGTACATCATGAACCAGTAGCTCGACTGCACGCTGGAGGACCAGGTGGCCCAGTCGTCCAGGTACTGCTGCATGCCATCGTACGACGGTGAGTTGCCCTCGTAGTCGTCGCCCTCGTACGGCCAGCCCGTCTCGGTCAGGTGCATGGTGCTCTCGTCGTACCCCGCGGCCAGCATCTGCGCCCACTGAGCCTCGAGCTTGGACACCGATGTGCCGTCGCCCTGAGTGAAGAACGGATAGATGTTGACGCCGATGACGTCGCAGGCGGCGGCCAGCGTGGAGGCGCCGTCAGCGTTCAACCACTCGTTGATGCGCTGCACTGAGCCGACGGGCACAGCGTTGCTCGTGCATTCCTTGACCTGCGAGATGTAGCCGGCCAGGGTGTCGGCACTGAAGGTGCCGTAGTCGCCGTTCACCAGATCCTCGTTTCCGACGTACACGGCCTCGATGGCGTCCGGGTATGACGAGTAGCCGTCGCACACGGCCTGAATCTCCGAATCGATGGCCGACGAGTCCGTGAGCTGCACACCGACGGCCACCTTAAGGCCTGCGTTGGCCGCCGTTTCGATGACATTAATGCCGCTGTACTGCGCCTGGAAGGATCGGAATGCAGTGAAGTACTCGGCGATCTGGGCCAGGTCGGTGGCCAGCACGTCGCTGGTCACGGTGTCGTGGTGCCAGGGCGCGTAGCATACACCGGGCAAGGTGGCGTCCGTGACGCCCGTGGCGACGGCCGCCAGTATTGTTACGACGGCCATGTATGATGTGCACACCATTGCGGATAGAGTTCAACGGGCTTTTCGTTTCGATGCGCGTGAGAAAGCGAATTGAGGAATGACATGCATGGCCGTCGACTAGCGGATATCGGTAGATGGAGCGGCTACAGCCAGGATGACAAAGAGACTTCGCATTGGCGGCGGATTCAAAAGGATGGAGGTGACACTTTAGCGCACAAGTGTCTAGCGTCGTAGAAGCCTGGTGCTGGCGAAAGATATTCGAGGAAGTGCCCTGCACATCGATGTGAGCGTCTTCGCGTGCGGAGGCCGCTCAAATTGCACGGGTGGCACGGCCAGATGGCCATTTGACAATCGAGAGGGCGGAAAAAGGTACCCGCTAGCCAGTTTCCAGTCACCACGAAGCGGCACGAAAATCCGTCGTGAGCTGATCTGCTGCTCCCGGCTCGGTCAAGTGTCTCGACCAGCGCAAGCTGCTGGTGAAGCTACCAACCTGGCCAGACGGGAGAAACTAACGACGGTTCTCGTTATCCTACCTAGCTCGGCTAGACTAGCTGTTCCTCTTCCAGTCCATACGGATCACCTTGAGATTTCAGCGGCGCCGCTGAATCAGCAGCAGCAGGGCAAGTTGCAGCATCCAACGCCCGTCTTTGCCGGCCAGTTTTGGGCCAGCTGTCCGCACGCGCGCAATGCGTTTGTGGTGCGGCCGGGTCCCTTGCACGCCCGCACGACACGAGTGGGTGCGACAGCGAGCACGAGAAAAGCGGCGAACACCGTGGGTTAGCTTTCTCGCTCTGCTTTGAAAGCCACGTTCCACGCGGATACAAATTGTATCATACAGTACATGTAGCTGCATGTACATGTATCGCAGCCTTGTTCAAAATGCTACCGAGTGTTGCGTCAGCATGCGAATTTGAGATACCCAGGTGGCACGCATCGTCATCCACTTCTGGGGCTCTTGGAAACGCAAGGAGCAGAAAAAGAATTCTCTATCGCTGCGTTGTCGCCGCCAAATGGCGAAGATATCAGTGACCGTACGATCGACGACAATCCTGCCGTCACGCCCTGAGAAGATAGCAAAATCCTGTACAGGTCGAGAGAGCTTTATTTTTGAACCAGAAGGACTATTCTGTATCGTGAAACTGACGTTTCCACTGTCCAACTAACCATTGACCAATCAGCACGGCATTTGTCCTGAAGTCTTGTGAGTATGTTCTTAAACACAGCCCTATGGTGAAATGGCCAATCATCTTCCTTTGCCTTCGCCTGTTTCAGTGGCTCTGAGGCCTCGTGCATGCGTCGCTGCGTTTAGAGCTTAGTTTGGAAAACTGTAAATAAAAACCAAGTCAAGATCGCTACCATGTCGTCCCACTACAACTGGTGCCTCACAGACAGTCTCCGTGGCGAGTCGCGCACCAATCGAAAGCTGGACGCCCTGCCACCTATGGGTGTGATTGTAAGCCAGCTCAAACACTGTACTGTGTGCCGTAGCAACCTCGATCAGCATCACATGCGCTACCGAATCTACTGCTGCAAGTCCGAGCCCTGTTTGAGCGCTCTTGTCCCGTACAAGTTTAAGCTGAAGCCCTTGACCTGCGAGAGAACGAAGCAGAGCCATCTTTACCAGCATGACCAGCACTTTGAAGCCAGTGCTCCAGACCAGCGCCCGCAACTCTCCCTTGCAATGAAGGCAGCCATTCGTGAGCTAGTGGAAAAGGACGTGAAGCCTGCACGCATTTGCAATGAGCTTGTCGATAGCTTTACACTGTCGACAGGCGCAGTACCTGCTCTGAAGCAGATCCAAAACTTTGTCTACAACTACAGGTGGAGCACAATGAAGAACACCGACGTTTTAGAGGACATGGAGGAGATCGCAGCTGGATCCCAGCTTCTCGACGATCTACCTGATACTACGCCATTCACCTTCGGGTACATACTAGACGAGGACGGAGCCCAGGAGCTTGGCGATTGCAGCGACGACGACCCATTGGTGATTGGAATCACGACGCAATTTTTGCTCAAAGCAGCTGCCCGGGACCCCGACGTCTTTGTCTTTTATATGGATGCCACATTTAAGCTCGTGACGTGTGCGTATCCAGTCATCGTCTGCGGTATATCTGACGCTGCACGGCAGTTTCACTCGATGACATTCTTCATAACGTCACAAAGAACAGCCGTCCAGTACTCTCACGCACTTCGCAGCCTGATGGACATCTATAAGGTGGTGGTAGGACGTCCGTTTCTGGTTCGCTACTGCATGGGAGACGCTGAGGATGCCCAAGCAAACGGTGCTGAGTAACCCCTGGCCGCTCCGTGTGCGTCATCGCCCTCAACGCCAGAGCTTCACTACCTGATGCGCTTCTTCCATGTTGTCGATTCAAGAGCGTGCTGATGCATTGTGGCGATCGGTTCCAGAGCTAAGACGTTTTGCAGACTACTTTCAACAGACCTGGATTAAAAGTCGTTTCTGCAAGTGGCAGTGTTTATGGTCGCCGACTGGCTTCGCAAAAACGAACAACCCCGTGGAGCAGTTCAACAAAGTGATTAAGCGTGACTACACGTTGCGTGTCCGCATGAAGCTTTGCGGCTTGTTCAAGAAAGTGATATCGTTGTGCCATCACCGCTCCATTCTACACCCTACCTTTGCGACCAAACCCAAGCCCGCAACTACTCTGATTGCTAGAGCAAAGAGACTTCTGAAGGCAAAGAACATAGTGGTTACTCGGCATACTGTTCAGTTTCTACTGGAAGGTGGAGCTAGCCGTCCAAGTGAATTTCGTTGTCGTAGTTTGATCGACCCTGAAGATAACGCCAGAAATGCTGAGGAAGGCGAGCGGAACAACCGTCGCATGGAGCGGCTTGGACAACCTATGGTTGGATGGACAGTAAACCTCAGCACTCAAACCTGTGGGTGCAGAGCATTCTACAAGTTGGGCGCCTGCGTTCACCTACTGGCCTCTCTTAAGCACGCAAACCGAAAGAATGCTGGATGGCCAGGAACTGAGCGTCGGTTTGTCGATAGGCGCGTGAAGCGCTCGAAACCTTCGACGGGGGCGCAGCGAGGAAGACCAGCTCGTGTTTCCCACGCTCTTAGCGTGGACTAGTTTAGTCGTTTGCTTATAGATCGTAAGACACTTTTTTTGAAAGTAATACGAAAAGCCTCTCTAGACTTCACTATTCAACTAAGTCGCTCTATCGAACACACTAGCGCACTAGTAAGCACATTGCATGTTTCTTCAGCACGTATTTTCAAGATTTGCAATGAGGGCTGCAAATGTGCGGTAGCGCACGGGTCAAATGTTTTTTCTTACTGCAAGGCCAGAATGTATTGAGACTGATAGAAGCTATGAAGTGCTCTATAGATAATGTAGAGCAGCATTTGTAAAACACTTGGATGGCTTTACTTGCGCGCAGATCTTAAAATTCTTGTCAGGGCTGCAAAATGTCGGTAGATTTTTAATAAATAGCCAATCCCAACAGAAATTGAAACTTGTCAACAACTGCAATAAACAGTTAATTGCTCTATAAAGCTAGTAGGGAAATATGTGTAGATCATGAAACTGGTTTTGCGTTTTCGTAGATCACAAAACTAACCCAGGGCTGCATATATCCGGCAAAAGTGGAGCTGAAAACCAATAGCGTTGATTGACGTTCCTATCTTCAGTAAGACTGTCGTGCTATGTTATTTACTCTGTAAATTGTCTTGTATAGCCTAAATAGAGAACAAACGTGACCTAAGTGAAGCTTAGAACAGTTAAATGGAGTGGGGGCTGCACATTTTCTGAATATTTTTAATGAAACTAAAGATATCTTCTAGCCCCAGTATGCATTTGCTTCAACGATGACTTAGCCAACGCCTGCCGTTTTATTATTGCGGTGGTATATGCTACGCTATATCACTCTATGCCTTGTTTTCTGCTTCTTAGCCTCTCGTGCAGCTTTTAATCTCTCGACGAGGCGCTTTTTCTTGTCCCACTTACCTGCGGCGGCTTTGCTTGCTCGAATCGTTTCTTCCGGAGCTTGTAGTTTTTCCATGAACATACGTTTCTCCTCCTTGTAGTTTGCGTAATGCCACTCCCGTCCTTCCTTTACACAATACGCCGACAATAATGCGACCCATGCATCTTTTGATCCCCTCTGTGACCCTGAGGCAATTTTCGTCGCGTAGGTAAACGAGTCGACCCGATCCTTTTCGATGACTATAACTTCTCCAAAAATTGCCCCCCCCCCCCCCCACACACACACACACACTTGTCAATCTCTGCGGTTTCCGGCTGATATCCCAGCAGCACAGAATGCTGCAACAGATTGTTGAGGTAGACAACATCGCCTGGATACTGAACCAGTACATCTGCAAAAATGCAGTCCAACATTCGATTAAAGGAATTATTTTTATTCCCCCACTTCAACAGCCGGTGGTGTTGGGTTTGGGACGAAAGAATACTCAAACCTTGAAGCAGTGCCGAGCGCTAGGCGGAATGTAGGAAACCACACGCCCGTGGTCCACATGCACAGGCGTTTCTCGGTTGTCAACTTGAAACCAGAATTCAGGCTCGAAAATATAACCTTGGTCTGAAGGAATTCGAATTTTTGAGTAATATCCAGGTAGCTCGACAGATAGCTGGTCCAGTGGACTAGCACTGTTTTCAAGCCATCTCTGATTCACACCTTCCCGGACATAAGACGGGATATTATCAGTCATCAAGATGTCGTAAAGATGCTCGGGATCTTTAGGTATTTTCGTAATCCCCTGCATCCAGCCACATCGTTGCAGGCCTGCCGGTATACTAGAGCAGGCGCTTCACTTTGTACTGCCTCTTCCCATGAGAACTTGTCCGTAATATATCGGTCACGGGACCTTGGAATCTTTTTGTACACCTCTGAAAGACGGTACGTATTAGGCCCTAAATCTCCAGCAACAGTACTACGCAGTTCGTCAACAAAATTGGACGTCATATTTCCGTTACACAAGTCACAGATCTCCTTGGCGGCGAGGGCAGCGGACACCGGACAGCGGCTCGCGAACGCCGGCCAGACAGCGGGATCAGCGGTCAGCGACACCAGCGGCAGCGACACCAGCGGACAGCAACACTAGCAGACAGCGGGACCAGCGAACAGGGGCAGCGGGTTTAGCAGATGCTTGTGTTTTGATAAGTGTGGCCAACCCACTCGTTGGGTGTGACAGCCTTGTGTGAAATACATAATCTGGGACACGCATGCTACCCTAAACTACCCCAGTTCAAAATTCAGTCGTTGTATGAAATGTCATACATCCATGTACAAAAATCAGTTTTTCTCGTACAGGTCCCGCTCGCCAAATTAGTAGCTGAGAACTTAATATTCTATTAAAACTGATACCATCAGACATCCACCGACTCTGTTCCCCTTATTTGTATGCACGAAGATTTAATAGCTGGCAAGTTTCATCTCTAATAACCTTTTATCCCTATTTACTGGATTTGTATTCAAAGAACGCTGCTAGTGGTACCAAATGAGTGTGTGAAAGTCGTGTTAAGTGGCACCAAACATTTGTAGAGGTACCAAGCGTCCCCTATCGTATTGTATTTGGTACACGAAATACCAAACAATTCGCAAAACAAAAATAAATAACCGCCGTGAATTCAAAACTTTCACACCACCTTTGTCGGTATTTAGACAGCTTTTCAGCCACGTGTAGCACGAACGCAGCAAGCTGAGTACCGATGTTGACCGATGGTACAATGGACTTAGTCGGATTTGAGCACCACTGTATGGTGCAGAGGCTTTTAACGGAGTCGCCGTGACCTACACCATTCTATGCCATCGGTGACTCCGATGTAGCAGTGACTTCAAGCATCAAGTACCATGGCCAAATGCTATGACACACGTAGTGGATGGACAACAGTAGCATTAGACCGGCAATACAGAAGAACTTGTCTAAGATGAGCTCGTCTATGAATATATCCTGTCGTACTTGATGCAATAGATTCCACCAAGTTGGTAGACAGTAAGTTTGTATACTTTCAAAATATATCTGTCTAACTTGAAAAGTGATAGTTGGTCATGATAATTTTGATCTAAATTATCACAAAGTCAGACATCAGCTTTTGTTTCTTGGATCGGCCATTCTCATCCCGCAGCTCGTCTCGCAATCGCCTCTGCAGCCGAAGTAAGGGCCGTCACGCATCGACTTCTACATCTGCGTGCTCAGCTAAGAGCATCATCACCACTCCAATGGCTTCCACCTTCTCTTTGCATGTGATCATAGACAACACTGTGTTGCTATCGGCGTCAGTAGGCGCGTGCTGGACATTCACTTCATCCAAATCTTCTAGACCGACAGATTCCAACATTGCATCGTCGTTCTCCTCGCTTAGAAGCTTGTCCGTTGTATACTCCTCCATAGTAACGTCGTCATTTTCTTCATCGCAGCATACAAACTCGTCAATGATCATTGGGTCTCGAACCCGGAGCAGCCGCATGTACTCGACTAAACTGTCGTTGATCATTTTATCAGTCTACTTCATTGAGCGGCGAGAGGTCGATCGACCCAGAACCATTCTCCCGTGTGGCGAAAACAGTTTAGTATTGTGTCGCTCGATACCTCTCGCCAACAGGACTTAACCCAACGTATCGCAGTAAGCTGATCCACATTGTAAATGTCGTGTACCAAGCCGCGTTCTTCAACATCAAGTGCTTGTTGAAGCTGGAGCTGTCGGTAACGCCGCTTTAGTGATGCAATTATTCCCGCATCTAAAGGCTGAATCTTAGACGTAGTATTGGGAGATAAAACCACCACCTTGACGTTGCTCAACTCCATGTTGCTGGCTGTATGTGGCGAGGCGTTGTCCAACAGCAATGCAATATGACGGCGACATGCACGCATCTCTTCATCCAGCTTGTGTAGCTACTCCTGAAACAGCACGCCCGCCATCCAGGCCTTCTCGTTGAAGCGGTAATAGAAGCCCAATTCCTCACCGGACTTTTTCTTAAAAGCCCGTGATTTGCATGCGTGTCCAATAATGAAGGGTTCTCGCTTACCAGATCCGTCCGCGTTGCATGCCAAAGCAACTGTAATCCGCGTATTGTTCTTTTCTACCCCTCTTTCTGTCGTTGAGCAATATTCTTGTCAGGACACATTTTAAGAAATAGTCCCGTTTCGTCCATTTTATAGATGTCCTGTAGCGCGTAGAGCTTCAGAACATCACGGACGGAAGCGATCTGATTCGGTATATCTTGTGTACAAACGGAGCCACTCTCCCCGTGCAGCTTGAACTCCTTGAAGTTATGACGAGCCTTGAACGCGTCAAGCCATCCGTTGGAGAAAGCTAGCATTTCTTGTGGGGCTACACCACTCTTGGCAGCAAATCGCTGGACTTTCATTCGAATAAGATCGCCACTAACTGCGACGTGGCGAGCTTAGCACAAAAGTACCCAGTTCGCCAGAGCCTTGTCGACATTAGGGAACGTGGCGGCCCTGAGCCGCTTGGACTTAAGATCTTCCGCTCTCGTTGTTAAAATGTTCTTGGCGTCCTTAAGGATAGTCGAGATTGTTCCTTGGGCTGGAGCTCTTGTCAGGGCAAACTCACGTGTTGCTCGTTCAGCCAGTTTACGCTGAGGAAGAGAGGGGTCACGGCCATGCCACAGGCAGATTGCCATATTTGGCTCGTAGGTTAGGCTGCCAGGTGTCTGGCGGCGAGATGATTGGATAGTTGCCGTTGGTCTGTTGGTAGCAAGTCCGGAAATGAAGTAGAGTGCTTAGATGAATTGTCGGTTGGTGGGTGGAGCTCGCCACGTGGATGGTTAGTATTCAATTCCGGGCTAACTTAATCAACTTGCTATACTTGATAAATAATTTGTCCACGAGCCATACTAGCTACGAGAGGTTAATCTGTAGAATTTGGACGCACGGAACGCATGGAGAGCGATCAAATCCAAATGTATTTTGTGCACGCAAGTTAGTAATCTCCGTCGTTGACAGCACTAACTCTCATTGCTTTGACGAGATTTCGAAACCTCGACTATGATAGCGCTGTCTTCAATGGGTTTGGTATTGGTGCTCCCAGCACGTATGACTAAAAAACGAGCAGCGTCAACAAACTACAGCTGCATAAGTCGGACTGGCGCGGAGTATTCTGCCTGTGGAAGGTCATATTGGAGGTTTGACTCGGGAACAGGTTCGACACGCTTTCTTCAATCGCATCGTTTTTCTTTCGCTTCTGCATAGGGCGTACATCGTCACTTTCCAGACTCGGAAGTCAAACACTACACCGCACCAGTGTGCTGCCTTGAACACTTGTAGTAGCACGATCTGATTTCCTTCGTCAAAGGGTCTTGTTCCACTAATTATCTGGTCTCGCAGACTGGGATCCGATGCTTGTGCAAACAGTCGGTTTACCGCTCCAACGCACACTGGTTAATTGTTTTGAATACGGCAAGTGTCCGCGGTATAATCCATGATCAGCTTCAAACTGTGGTCTTCAAGCCACTCGGATCGGCGAAATGTAGCGAGACGGTAGGATTCAACGCTGCCAAACCAGGTCGGTATCTCTTCATCTAATTTCCATCGTTCTAACCGGTCTGCAACCCCTATATCAGCACCAAATACCCCAAAGCAAATATTAGCATCAGTTAGTATCAGATTCCTCAATTTAAGACATGCATAATGGTTGTACAGGACCAAATACATCTTGTACCATGAAACTAAAGAGTTTTTAGCGCGAGGAGTTCGTGTTATGGGTAGAATCTAACACCACAACCTGCAGGAACGTAAGAAAGAGCGTCGCATTTGATGCGTTTGCAGGATAATTGTCTGTGCGGTGCGCGCGTCATCCACACAGACTTATGCACAGTTGCCTTGGACACGACAAAACTTGCGAAGAACAAGCTCCAGACGCTCTTCCCTCGTTCCAGTGCCGAGCCGCTCCTGCTTGAGATTTGTACGAGGTTATGGACATCCTTCAGGGTCACTTGTATGTCTGACATTCCATCATTTACAAAACATACATTCCATCATTTACAAAACATACCAAACGTACAAAAGGTTCAAACAAACACACAGAACAAACCAGCGTTAGCTCACATGCTTCCTTCGCTACTGCTAACGACGCATACCGGTAGTCTTATGAAGGTACGACAGAATAAGCTTGGGATTTGATCCCGTCAAACGAAGCTCATTGACGACATCCACGACGGCTTCATCTGTTTCCTTGTGATTCGACGCGTAGTTTCGAAATACCCTCTTCTTCACGGCGTAATTGTGCACAGCCTTACAGCTGGTGACCTTAACTTGATATGCCAGCGCATTGGGATCCGGGTTAAACTTCACGGCAGCCGTTATTGTGGCAGGACACTCAGTACTTCGAATAGTATGCCAGTTCGTTAACCATTCCTGCGCGAACGCCCGTCAAGGGCGTGCGTACACCCAACCTTTTGTAGTACGGGCAAAGCTCGAGTGGAATGAGCTCTGAAGCGCTCCATTTCGCCCTCTTCTTGATGTTTGAATTCTGGTTTGATGCCTTGGTAGTTGTTCGTGTTCTGAAAAGCTAGGATATCCGCTCTTGGTATTGCGCAAGGTACTCGTCCAATTTATCCCAATTTGAATGCCACAATTGCTCGATTGAAGGACACCTCTGCTTCTCCGCTGGAGGTGTCTGCCATGCTTAGCGCAAAGCAAGCTAGCAGAAGGTTCTGGGTGTGTGTGGATGCTGGTCTGGAAGAGAGAATTGCGCGGCTTGGGCGTAGAGGCTTTCGCAGCGGGGGGAGGCGAGCCCGAAATGAACGGTCCGCGTGACGCGCGCAAGTTTTAGTAAAAAGAGTGTCAAGGATTTAGAAATTCTCGTAATTTACGAGCCATAAATTACGACTTCATTTGGTATCACTAATCAGTTCCAATATCAAAAGTTCATACCGTATTCCTTATGTGATTGGCGACGCTCAGTCATTAGCGACAAATCCTTCAGCCAATCAAAGTGATTTAAAATTCGTGTTGTCGTGCTTTATGTGCTTGGCGACAAATCAGTGCGCGCATAGCCATTAAATTATATTGCGATATTCGGCGACGATGCCACAGCACGAAGGGCGCCTGCGCACCAACGGAACCGGGCGCAAGAAGCCCAATCACAACCGTAGCAGCTTCACTAACCGACACAAGCTCGAGGTAGCCAATCACTTTATTAGTGGCGGGAGCATGAAGCATACGATGCAAACTGGTCTACAAATGGCGGAACATGATTTCGGTGTTGGAGGAGAGTTGTCAATCGACAGCTGTGGCAGACATGAAGTATGTTATGGCGCCTGGCATCGTAACAATACTGCATCGAGAGGCTGAGGCGGCCATTGTGCAGTGGATAAATTTGTTTCGAAAGGAAGGAGTGCCTATCAGCTCGGCAATGCTGCGTTTGAAGGGCGACGAAATAGCAGATGACCTGGGAATTGCGGCCTTCCGGGGGTCTTGGCACTAGCACGAGGGCTTCCTCAGACAGCACCGACTCAGCATTCGCGCGCGCACACGCCAAGGACGGGTGGCGCCAGAGAAGGCGGACGAGGCCGCCGTTAGGTTTGGTACTGAAAAGCAGCAAAAGATGCTAGAGCTAATCGTACGAAAGGTATTTAACGCCGATCAGACTGGTACGACTCCATTGCAATTTTTTGCTATTTATTTTTACTAACTACTCTAATAATTGACGCATGTGCATGTGTTTTTTTTAATAAATACCAAAGCGTACTATTAATTCACGCGGCTCAAAAACTGTGTGGGTGCGTCATGGCGGCAAGGACAAGGAGCGAGTGACCGCCATGCTTTTAGGCGACTCAGGCGGAGGAAAGTACTCTTCCTTTCTGGTGCTTAAATCGAATCGCTCAACTGTATCGGGCGGGGACCAAGCCAATTGGGAGAAGCGGCATGGATTTGGTATTCATGTATGGAAGGAAACAAAAGCGATCATGGAGACTAGCGATTTGGAGCTATATGCTAATCCATCGGCTTGGTGGAGTGAGCTGATCCATATCGAGTGGCTAAAGGCAATGTTCGGCGACCGCCCACGCCCTTGGCAACCTGTTATCTTGCTGGTGGACGCCTTTTCTGGGCATTGGACCCCTGCTGTGAAAGACTACGCTATCGCGGTCGAAGTGCACCTCATGCCTGTACCGCCGTCCTGTACAGTAACCTGTCAGCCAGCAGATACTGTGTGGAATAGACCCTTTAAGGCTTATCTACGTGGCGAGTGGGTGGCTATGATACGCCATCAGCTGCAAGATCACGAGGGATCTACAAGCGCTTTCGAGTTTAAACCACCGAAGCGACCTACACTATGTGAATGGGTACGTACGAGCTAGAACAAGCTCTCTGTGTCGACGATCAAGAACGGTTTCCGGCGTGCCCACATTTTAGCGCCTCCACGACCAGCAGCAAGGTAAGCACGCCGTTCACGCTTACACCTAACGTGCGTGGTACACATGCGAACAAACGGCCAACATTGTGTGTTCGCGTGCAGCCGGGCTGCACGACGAAGCGGAATACAATCAAGCCGGGCTTGATTATGCGCGTCCGCGAAAAGAATCCGCCGATGGTTACGAAAATAACGTAAACTCGTCCAAGGCCGGGCCTGGACGAGGAACAAGTGGAGCCGGGCCCCATAAGATGAAAAAAAAACACAGCGGAAGCAACACAAGCTCCGCAACCCTCGACCTGGGACCGAGACGCTACAAAGGATGTCTGCCGGGCAGATTTTGGAAACGACGTCGAGTGTCGAGACGGTGAACGTACCGGTCCATGCAACTGGAAAACCCTCCTACGAGTGTGTCGGAGTTGACGTCACTCCCAGTCATGAGCTAGATGCGCTTCTTGAAGAACCTGTACGATGGACGCATGGAACAGATATACATCGTTTCGGATGCCGAAAGGATGAAGAGCAAAGCGGAGGAGTTGAAGACACTCTCAGTGCGAAGAGGAGGAAGGAGCGCTTTGACGAGAACAGCTGGGATTCGCTGAAGGCGAGTCCCTTCTACGATGTTTTGTGGGAGCACGAGGATGTGCTCCCGGACGAGATTCCTGCGGAGCTTTCGTAGGATAAGGGCATACAGCACGAGATTGATCTCGTGCCGGGTACAAAGTACTATGTGGCGCGGCAGTGGGTACTGTCGCGGAATCAAGTGAGGGCGATCGACGACTTCTTCGAAATTCGTCGTCAGCCAGGGCAAGTGCGGGGATCACAGCCCCGCACAGTGCACCAACGTTCTGTGCCAAGAAGCCACAGTGCGAATGGTGCATCGTTCATACGTACAACCAGCTGAACGATGCGACGATGCCGGCGTAGAAGCCGATACCACGAAAAGAATATCGATTATACGACTAGGAGCACCATTTGCAGTGCTCTTGATCTGCGCGACGGGCTCTATCATATCCTAATGTGTGAGAGCGATATCCCTCTTACGGCGGTGTTCACTTCAAGCGGTATGCTTTGGCAATGGATCGTAATGCTGCAGGGAATGAATATCCCCCCCCCCTGCTACCTTCAATAGATGCGTGACGCATCTATGCGTTCGGTGCACGACGTTGCACTGAGCTACTTCGACGATGTGTTCGTCCACAGCCGGGCCGTGAACGGGAAGACTAACGCTGATGTGCACAAGGAGCACCTGCGTGAGCGGCTAGGGCTCATGCGTAAGCATAACATCTAAGCGAACCTGAAGAAGTGTATCATCAGGGCGAGCGAAATACTCATGCTTGGGTGTCTCGTCCGAAAGAACAGCGTACGCCCTGACCCAGAAAATGTCATAGTGATCAATGAATGGCGTACGCTATCCAATGTCAAGGTACTGAGGCAGTTTCTTAGACTTGCAACGTACCTGTTCAAGTACGTTGAAAACAAGGGGGGCAAGATTCGTCCACTGTCACCGCTCCTGACGAAACGAAGCTAAGTGGAAATGGGCTACTGAGTGCCAACAGTCCTTCGAAGCAGTCAAGTAGGGATTGACTTAAGCGCCGATCTTGGCAGTGGCCGACCAAGATTGTGCGCTCCACTTCGTGTGTGACGCATTCGACTTTGCGATCGGATGCGCGTTAAAGCAGTACGATAGCGAGGGCCGTGACCATACCGGTCGCGTCGGCGGGATCCACCTGAGCGTAACTATCCCATACCTGACAAGGAAACCATGCCATGAAGTATACACTCGCGAAGTTCCGATGCACTTACCTAGGCGTGGACCGTTCGTGGTATACACCGGCCACGCTGCACGGCGGACTGCAGTGAAGTCGCCACACTTCTCGCAACGAGTGGCGAGATGGTTGTCGCTCTACGCGGAGTACGACTTCTGGGTTGAATACAAACCCGGAAAGGTTGAACGTGGTGGCCGACGCGTTGTCACGTCGGCCGGGTTACGCTGTGAAGACAGCTGACGCAAATCGGGTTGGCGTCGAATGAGTGAGTGCTCCGTCGTCATCATTGATCGACGACGTGAAAGCCGTGTATGCGAGTGACGCAGACGCGAAGCAGTTGCTGAGCTATGTCTCAAAACCTTCCGACAAGGCGTATCGGAAATCGGCACCACACCTCCGTGCTCATTAACATCGTTATCGTGTGCACGAAGGACTACCGCTTTACAGGACTGCCGCTTTACAGCGCAGTGGAGGACGATGCGGATCGCATCGTCGTACCGAATGATTATGACCTGCGAATGCGGATCATGTACACGTACAAGTACCACGATACCCCTACGGCAGGGCCTCCTGGTCGCGAGGAGACATACTTGATTCTCATGTGTGACTTCTACTGGAATCACCAGTACAAGTGGGTGCGCAACTACGTACGTGGGGTAGCAATATCAGCCTCACCCCTGGACAATAATCGACTCACCCCGTGCCCACGGTTTGGTAAACCATCCACATCGCTTCTATCTCTTTTTCTGCTTGGCGATAGGCAAAACTATTGTTGTCGAACAGCGGCACTCTTTATTGTACAGTAAGGCAGATTGACAAAACTTCAGTGACGTTAACTTTAACTCCAACAGATTCTGAGGAATGGCCACACGTAGTATTACAATAATATAGTGCCTCTAGTGGATGATGGACATCAGGTAGTAATATTCGTTTTTTATGGTTAGATATACCAAGTTTTCTACGCCACTCGTTTCTGAATCACCATTGCTATAAAGCCAATATTCTTACCTGCAGGTGCACCGCGTAGACTGACCAGCGACAAGTTGCCATTAAAGGCTTCTCATGAGTATTTTATACATTTCCCGTATTGTTGCTGCCGGGGGTCTCTGTATGCGGTACTGGGCGCGGTCAGCCAACATTTCATTTAATTTCATTCCAATGACTGCGCAAGCAATTGCCGCGGGGCGGACCCGTAGAAGAAACCGGTTTCTTCTTAATGAACATCACGTTGATTTTGTAACAATTCTGCAATATGGGTTCGGTATGTCGAAGCCAAGGTGGTGGCGGTGGCTGGTCTCCACCGCTATTCTCGATCTTCATATTTATCATGCAATCCAGGTAAAGCCCTTGCGTTAATGAATACATGTATCACCATAGCCAGAAGTTAGAAATCATAGCCGAATTTAGAAATAGTGGATTGCTGTATTATCGAAGTTCATGCTGAAAACTACCTTCCTGACCGCTTTATCGAGAAAGCTTCGGCTCGACGGCTATTCGAGCTGCTATGTCCTGGGATTTCAGGCATTCTGCCATCTCGCTCCGCGCTAGGAAAGCGTATTCGACAAGAACGTGCTCGTCGATGCAAAACGATGAATACCGAAGCTCTCAAATCGATGATGGAAACCACAGAGGGCTGGGTCAACTTGCTTTCCGATGTGTGAGTAAAGATCATCTGCTGGGATGTCAGCTGTCTTTGTTTGGAGTGATTCTCACTTTTGGATTGATACCTGCTGGAGACGAACATCACGGAATAGTTATTGCCAAACAACTGGAGCAAGTACTGGAGCAAGCACAACTAGAGGATTGGCGCATTGGTGCAATCATCACCGACAACGACGGACAATCTGGGCGCGCTCGTCGGATTTTAGCAATTCGCTGGTCTAATATTGTTTTTCTGTTTTGCTTCGCGCACGACGTGAACAATCTGGTTAAAGCAGTGTTGCGATCTTCATTTAAGGACGTGGCATCCCGATCCGCAACAGCAGTCAATGTTTTGAATGCTTCATCTAACAAATGGCTACCACGCGCACAAAAAATGATGCAGAAATGCTACGGAAAAGCATTAGGAGTGCGTACGCTTTGTGAAACGAGGTGGAACTCGATGCAAGGGTGTTTTGCATCGTTGTTGCGCGTTCAATCTGCTCTGCAGATGTTCTACCGCCGGTACAAGAGCTATGACGATTTCCCGGTCCGATTGCGCGCCTTGGGTGATCCTCTGTTTTGGGATGAGCTTAAAGAAGCTGAAGCAGTTATCGCACCACTGGCTTACGCATCTTATCGACTACAGTGCGATGAGAATACGCTTGGCGATGTTGTTTTGTCATTTCATGATATCCGCACAGGATTTCAGCAGCATCTTGTTCGCTATAACGCACTAGTTGAGTGCGTCGAAGCTCGTTGGGCACAGTGTGAGCAACCGTTGTTCATGTTGAGGTTTGCATTGCACCCGTTGTATGCCGAAACCGCGAGAGAGCTTCCTGATACTGCCGTGCCTGGAATTGGTGCATTAGGCAAGGCTGCTGTGTACTACTACCGTCGGTTATTTAGCGGTGGGATATCGGCCAGATAAGACGTGACATGCTGGCGTGGTTGAAGGGGCGATTTACACGAACGAAGCCTAGCGAGTTCCCGGGGGCTTCGTGGGAGTTCTGGGAGAGTGTTGCAACACAACGCCCCAAGATCATGCTGCCAAAGCTCGCCATGCGAGTGCTATCGATTGCGGTTAACACAGCGACGTGTGAGCGACTTTTCAGTGAACTTGGAGCTATAAACGTAATCGCCTAGACGCGAATAGGCTCTTGACCTTCAGATCATTGCTCAGCATGTCCAACAGCGGGAGTTGAAGGAGGAGGCTTGTGATGCAAGAAAAAACCTCCTCATATCTGCGCGTGAGCGACAAATAATTAGTGATGTGGCGAACTGCGCTGGCTTATTCACACCATCCCCCAGCGTGACGCGGTGAA
This sequence comes from Phytophthora cactorum, assembly GCA_016864655.1. Lineage (NCBI taxonomy): Eukaryota > Oomycota > Peronosporomycetes > Peronosporales > Peronosporaceae > Phytophthora > Phytophthora cactorum. The sequence goes on along the minus strand of NHQK01000014.1, from coordinate 75,593 downwards.
TAGAGACGAAGATCGCGACGATGAAGATCCTGGTGACAACGTTGATGGTGATACAACTCTGTCAATGTTGGGTGAATATCTAGATGAGGTATTTGAGGATGACGAATTGATGCAGCCTACACAGCAACTAGAACCAACGCGTCAAACAACGGGGTGACTGTGTCAAGAAATTCAGATGAAGAGTATTCTGACGACGAGGACAGCAAAGAATTCGAAGAAATTGCCGAGGCAGTCAAGCAGAATTTCCCTGACCATAATGATCGAAACTTTCCGCAGGAAGACTTGGTCCTTCACGAATTTCGAGGTCAAAAGGTAACGCTGACAGATGAAGGGGTATTTGAAAAGCAAGAGGCAGGAGCCGTGCTGCCATGGTAATGCGTTAAAAAAGTTATACCAGTAGCTGCATCTTTGCGGGTTAACAGTAATAACACGAGTATGCACCATCTCAATCTCACCGATTTTCACGTGTAGTTGTAAGCCCTGGTGAAGTAAGTCAGTTAGTAAGTGTATGGGCTTCTACTACAACAGCACCACTTCACCATGCACGGCGTCAGCACCACTTCGACCGCGTTGCACGTCGGCAATTTGCCTGCACTCGTGCCACCCATGTAGACCATGCCGACGAGCTGTCCAGCAACGTTGGAGTTAACCGTCGACACCATGACCACTTCCACCACCGGCTCAAACATTGTAGTAAAACTGGAGACCGGGGATCCGACGTTATCACAACTACTACCCGATTCGACACTAGTCCACCCTCGTCATACTCTTCAGCGTTATCGTGCGCTACAGCAGCACCACATCGACAGCTCAGCAAACTCCACTGCAACTCGCCAGTAATCATCCGCTGGCAACCGCTCTCCGCTCGCTGTAGCAGCACGAACGCGCTCCACTGCTCTCCACATCCCCAAGCGACACCAGCCAGCAACCAAGACGCACAGCTTAGTACTATAAACGCAATCCTCCTCAGCCACATCAGTACCGTCTTGCCCGCGAACACCACCATGTGCAACAGTAGTCAGCTACAAGCTCTTCGGATGGTACGAGCTGTTGAGCTGGTCGTGGTCCAGGTTGGTCTAGCCCAATACGGTTGAGCTCCTTCATGCGTTGACTGTAGCTCGCCCCCAAGTCGCGCAGCTGCAGGCCGGACGGCCGAACTGCAATAGCGCTGTGCTTCGGGCGATTCGCGCGAACTTACTCGATCAGCTCCTCCGTCGGCCGGTCCATCAAGGACTCGTCAAATGCCGACACGCACAACTCGTCCAGGGTGTTCACAGACGTCATGGCTGCTGTACTCGTTGCGTTTGTGTTCAAGATTACCGTACTGATACGGACCACACTGCTGGACAGCGTACTCATCGACACGCACTGCTCGCAAGCACATTGCTGGTGACCACGCTGGCAAGTGGTGGCCAGGTTGATCGTCTTCCCGAAGTGATAATCTAAAACTGTCCATAATGATCTAATTCATGATTATTTAGATAAATAGGCACTATTGAAGATATGGTCTTAAAGGTGCCTTTTCGACCGGCCTGGCCTTTTTGCAGTTGGCTGAAAACCAGGGACTTTGCCAACACTGCTGATGTGGGCTGTGAATAAGGGTGTACAAAACACCCAGTGCTACTAACGAGAGGTGCAGATGTCAATATACGAGGCCCAGAAGGGATGACGGCTCTTCAAATGGCATGTCATAATGGACACCTACTTGCTGCTCAAGATCTTGCAAAACATCCGTTCGTGTGGGACGCTTTTTTTTTTATTGATTCAGCGTTGTTTCCAGGATGCAGGTAATCTGCTTTTTGCGGCCTACGACAAGCCAGACGAATTAATGAAAAACGCATCTTCGCTTTTCTGACTGACAAAGTCGTGCCTCAGGCCCGAAGAAGCCGTAAAATTTCGCTCCTTTATAAAAGGGTTCATTCTTAACTCTTAAATAAATGTCAGAGAACTTAGCATGTCCATGTAATACCGGTACTGAAGTAGTCGTTTATCACGTTAATGCTTTTGATGTCACCGTTACGAGATTAATAGTTAATCTATGCCCTCAGTTGAGCTTATCCACTACCTTCTCCATTAAAGCCATGAGCCGCTCCTGCATGTTCATCGCCTACTCCTGAATATCCAGTGCTCGATTTTGCAATTTGATCGTTTGACGCTGAAAGTCCTGTTGTTCGCTATGTCTGATGTTCAAACTGCTCGTGTTGGCGTTCCTTTTGATCGGCTAGAAAGCGTTCCAGAATGGTCTCCAGTCCCAGCTTCTGTCTTTTTGACGCAGGTTCCGCGACTTCCCTTTCTTCGGTAAGTGGTGGAGACCGAACCAGTGGAGTGCAAAGTACTGAAGTTGTCTCTGACGCGTGAACTGAGGTGTTCATGACCTCACGACTTCGCGGTTTGGCGGACTCAGCAGAGGACATCGCAATTTCGATACGATTCGTTTCAATACGACGGACAAACTCGACGATCTGGCTGCTCATCCTGCTCCGATTGTGCTGCTCCCACTCATCTAGTTTCTTGCAGTACTTCCTCACTAGCTGTTTCTTCTCCGACAACTCGAGCTGATCCGAGCCCAACCTTCTTTCCTCCCTTCGGTGGGCTTTCGCGAACAACCGGAGATGCTCTCGAATGGTGTTAACATTCACAGGCAACCCTTGACTACTCACGGAATCCTCGATATTTTTTCACGAAGGCTTTCTCATTCCAGTGCCAAAGAACCCTCGCCCCCCCCCCCCCCCCCCCCCCCCCCCCCCCCCGGTCGGCTAGCACCACCTTCAGTAGCAACACGCCATGTCGTTCCTCGAAGCAGAAGCGTGTTCTCTTTGGCTTTTTGGTGGCCACTGGAGTCGACAGCGATATTGTAGACGGAATTGAAGGCTGATCGGTTACTGGAACTGTTGTAGCCAACACGACTGGTTCCACTGCGGTAGTGGCAGTAGTCGGCTCATCCCCGGACTCGGTATCGACTGAACTATCAACCGCGACCCGACTACTCATATTCTTGATCTTTTGCAGCCTGTAGAGTTGCCTGGTGACCAACTGTCTTTCTCCTCTGCTCTGCCTCTGCGTACTGGGCCATTAGCTTCTCCACTGTGAACTCGGTCAAAATCATAGAAATCATACCAACGTCATATCACCACATTAATCCCATCATATCATACTGCATTTAGATAAGTCTAAAAACAAAATCAGCAGCGTACCTGACGTCTGCTTCCCTTTATCTGGAACGTATTAACGAACGACTTCACAGCGAGTCGAAGGTTGCTAACACCCCCTAGAGCGTCCGTTATGTCCTCCCACGCGATGATTCGCCAATGTAGACCATTGGAGAAAGCGTCGCGGTTGTTGAGCACCGTCTGAAGCAGCAGCACGATATTACCGACTGCCCAAACAAACACGCAAATGTTTTAGGCAAAATACTAAAGTTTTCTATTACCAGCACCTAGCACACTTAGTCTTCGAAGCTGTAGTACTCCCACGGCTCGAACGGGTCTTCCCACTCTTCGAACTCTCCAGCCTTGTACTCCTTCATCTCCTCGTCCGTGAGTAAGCACGAGTCCAGCGCCGCTCGGATCTTTGCGATCTCGTCGTCCTCCTGCGAGAATCGGCCGATGAACACGAGCTCCTGACCGCGGTCACCGTACTCACGCGCCATGAGCTCCTTGTAGTTAGGCAGTTCTTTCATCGTACGCGTGCGCTCCTCCTCGGGAATGGCAGCGATCCACATGCCTCCATTAGCCAGAGTGCAGTACAAACCTGCCTGGGACCACGTGGCGTAGTTGTGAGGCCGAGTGCCGAGCCAGAAGACGCCCTTACTGCGCAGAAGGTTCTTGAACAGACCATTCTGCTTGCCTTCCAGACGCTTGGCGATCTCCTGCTCACCGAGAGGCTCGCCATCCTCCTCGGTCTCCATTTCCTGGTCCTCGTCTGCGGTTTCTTCTTCTTCCTCCTCCTCTTGGGCTTCTTCCTCGTGGTCGTGATCGTGACCATCGTCGTCGTCAGAAGGGAACGGAGGCAACGTCGGGGACTCGACGATCACGAACTCGTCCTGAATGATTCCCGTCAGGCGTGCAGGATGGAACGGACGCGCAGCCTTATACAGGAACGACCCAATGCCGTACTCGACCGTCTCCGGAGTGTGAGGAACCGTGAGCGACTCGAGCCAACCCGTTTGCTGCGACGCACGCTCGAACGAGAAGAGCTTGGTGCCGAGGATCATCTTGGGGTCCACACGGCCCTTGACTGTGCGTTCGATCTTGGCGTACGAGTTGAGACGACGCAGAACCTTTTCGATCGCTTCCACGTCCTTCGCAGACACCAGGTCCGTCTTGTTGAGGAGAATGATGTCTGCGAACTCGATCTGATCGATCAGAAGGTCAGTGATCGTACGGGTGTCGCCCTCGGGGAGCTGACTGCGGTTCTCTTCAACATCGGCAAGCATGCGGGGGTCGTCGAAGACGTGGAAGAAGGTGGCGGCGTCTACAACCGTCACGCACGTGTCGAGCAGCGCAATGTCGCGCAGCAGCGGCAGCTTCTCGCCGTCACGCACGAGAAGCTCATCAAGCTGAACGGTACGGATGCCAGCCGAAGCAGAGGGCGAGGCACTGGCACTGGTAGCACTGGTGTCGTCTCCCGACGATGCTCCGGATTCCGTGCGAGAGCGCTTGGAGCTGCTCGGCGACAGTGCAGGGTCGGCCTTAACCTCTTCCTCCACGCCTTCAGGCAGTTCGAAGACGAACGTCTCGGCCACTTGCATGGGTTCACTGATACCGGAGCTCTCGATCACAATGTAGTCCACTTCACCCTGCTGGGCGATACGGGCGATCTGCTCGAGCAGATCCACACGAAGCGTACAGCAGATGCAGCCGTTCTCGAGTCGAACCAGCTGCTCCTCGCGCTGGAGAACACCGGCGGACGCCACGAGGTTGGCGTCGATGTTGAGCTCGCCCATATCATTGACGATCACAGCCACACGCAGTGCGTGGTCCTTGTTCTTGAGAATGTGCTGCAGCAAAGTGGTCTTGCCAGTGCCCAGGAAACCCGAGAGCAGCGTTACGGGGATACGGTTGCCGTCCTTCTTGTCGGTCTCGGTCAAGAGCGGCCGCTTGTTGGTCGGAGAGTCAGTCACAGCGCCAGCCATTGCAGAAGATGAAGACGTGATGGTCGGATGCACTTGAGCTGGCAAATTCGAGAATGAGCATTTAACCAGGAGACCCCGTCGACAGGTAAGATCCAGTAGCGGGGCCCAATCCTACAAGTACATGTAGTACATGTTTCCGGCGTTCTCCGACGGATTTTCGCCGTCGGCCAAAGGTGGTGACCATGTTGAAGCGATTCTGGTGGTGTCGACGTGTTTGGGTATCTCCGACGACGGCATAAATCCGAAGGCGATATTTGATCGTTCGGATGGGTTTATAGCCGTCGTCGGAAATACTTGTATACCATTGGCTGTCACAAGTGAAGCCATTTCGGCTCGGCGAATCAGAATCAGAATCGTCCGACGTACTGCACTACGGTACTTCGAAGCATGAGCTTCCTGGAGCCAGACGACGGCCAGACGCTGGACGACGCGCTGGCGTTTATCGACAGCTTCGATGACATCCAAACAGCACCGAAGCCCAAGAAGAAGCGCGTGCGCAGCGCTCGGAGCACGTCTACGGCGCTGCAGAGGCGACAGAAGGCCGAGACGCTGCAATTGCGAGAACAAGTTGCCGAGCTGCTCGAGCAACTTCAGCGATTGAGAGATATTCAATCGCAGAATGATGGGCATAGATGTAGTGCTATGACGGAAGATGAAGGATACGCTCAGAAAATAACGAGAAAAATAAGATATGACCAAGCTATGACGGAATATCTCGGGAGACTGCAGGCAGAGAAGGACAACCGAAAGCTGCGAGAAATGCTGGCGAGTCAGGTGAAAGCCAGTACTGCTTTAAGAGGGTTGCTGCAGAAGCAATCGGTGACGGAGGTGGGATATGAAATCCAGCTCAAATTTTCAGTACTTCGAAGTCTTACTGGTGTGGCTGTGTCGTACGTGTAGGGGTTGGATTTCGTTAACAAGAGGCCGCAGGTGCAGAGACCTCTGACTGATGCGAGTCAGTGTAGCATTCAGCTGGAGAAAAAAGTGGAGGATCTGTACTGTCGGTCCGATATGCTGTTTCAAGATGGATCAGCGTCGATTAGCTCGCACACGGTGATCAGGAATGACGAGCAGAAAGGGACAGTGATTGAAATTGTTATGGTCACTCCGATGGCATGCTCGATCAAGGAGGCGGGGAACCTAGTGTGGGAGTATTTCAAAGAGAAATGGGTATGGACTGATGATGTAGCTTTGTGTTGTTCGGTTAATTTAACATTTTGCATTGTTTTTCGCAGGACCAGGGGAGTCATCCGAACTCTCTGGAGAAGAATTACGTGGCAAGAGCGACGAGTTCTATTGGTCTGCTTGAGCTCGAGAAGTGGAACTATATTCGCAAGTTTGAGGAGCCTGAGCGCACTGTTATCGTGTGGACAAACCTCATCTTTCAGCCGGAACACAATGTGAAGGTTCATCTACAGTCGTCGACAGTAGTGTCGCATTCAAAAGGTGGCACATCGGTAGCACGTTCGTTTGTGCAGCTGTATTCAGAAGAGCTTCACGAAGACCACGAAAACTCAAGCACCCGAGAAGCTATCCTTGCGTTTGCAGGTGACGCATTTCGCCAGCATCTTCAATCGCAACAGAACCAGTTGCTTCAGAACGTTGGACGAATGGAGAGGACGTTGCCGCTTTTAGTGTAGCATTACTCCATGTACATCGTGTGAAAGCGGTCGCCTTTTGCAATATTCAAGCAGAATTGCAATATTCAAGCAGAAGAAAAGAGCGTTGTCTTTGGAGAGAGAAGGAATCAAAGTCCTAAATGGGAGTGGAGCTTCTTTTATCGTGTATTGTCCAGATAGATCGCCTGCTGTCATATGGCGGAAATTCCGAAGTCATCAACGGGCGTCGGCACCAGATCATTGTAACCAGTGCTGAAGATTGCTGCCATGGAAAAAAGTGCCATCTTGCCTCCTAAAGGGGGTATCACGATGGAGAGGTATAACATTATACAACTTTACACCTACTGTAAACCGTTTTAATTCCACCACGGTGTTCCTGGATCAATGAAAAAAACAAAACAGTTTACGTGTCATCCAGCTCTTCGTAAACCGTATGCAAAGTCTAGAACTGCAATACCACCATCTCAACATTCCTGTTCTTGGAAGCAGTACCTGGGCCCTTGTGCCATTATCAGTGACGACCCAGCAGCGTCCTCAAATGCACCCGTATTGGCATGCCCGTCCTATCCACTAAGTGGGTTGTTGTCAACATCAGTTCTTTTTCCAGCCAACATCGCCACAATCTTTGCATACCCTTTAGAAGAAGAAGCCGTCAGCGGGGTAGCTCCGGCGTTGTTGATAATATCAACTCGAGCACCATTCTCTAGGAGAATCTTCACAATCTCCACATGTCCTTGATCACATGCAATTCCAAGTGCTGTATTTCCGTCCGAGTGCTGCAGGTCGATACTCGCCCCCATCTTCAAAAGTAACGCAACCATGTCGCTGTTATTTGTCCAAGTCGCGCTCATAAGAGAGGCTGTACCTTCAGCATTAGCAGCATCAATCCAGGCTCCACCCTCGACCAACGTGTCTGTAACATCCGTGGCAAACGCTTTCTCGATCAGGAGCTTAGCAACTTCAAGATGCCCATTGTAACTCGCCAGTAGTAGAGCAGTTGATCCGTCTCCAAGTCTCAAACGGAGATTAGCACCCTTTTCCAACAAGAGCTTCACCGTCGCAATCTCTCCTTTCTCTGTAGCGCACAGTAGCGGCGTGCACCCAGCGTTGTTTGCCGAATCAATCGCCGCTCCATGCTCAATCAGATACCGAACAACAGTGCTATGGCCGTTGAATGCTGCAAGCATAAGTGAACTGTTACCTTCGGTATTCTGTGCGTTGATTATGGCCTCACCAGAAAGGTTCTTGGTCGGATCTGCTGCCGTTTCCAGCAGCAAAGCTACCACAGCAATGTGCCCATTGTAAGAAGCAGTCATCAATGGGGTGAACCCTTTCTTGTTGGTCCTGTCCATCGGCTCGCCATGTTCTAATAGAAATTTCACCACAACAACGTGGCCACTTGCAGCAGCGGAGAGAAGCGCTCTATTCCCAAAATCATCCGTCAAGTCAATCGTAGCTCCGTGCTTTACAAGATCTTGAGCAGCAAGTAGGTGTCCATTATGACACGCCATTTGAAGAGCCGTCATCCCTTCTGGGCCTCGTATATTGACATCTGCACCTCTCGTCAATAGCAAAGTAACCAGCTGGGTGTTTTGAACACCCTTATTCACAGCCCACATCAGTGGCGTCTTGCCTTCTGCGTCTGCTAAGTCAACGGCTGCACCATTATCAAGCAGAACGCGACCGATACCAACATCGCCCATAAAACCGGCCACATGCAGAGCCGTAAGTCCCATTTGGTGCTTCTGGTTGACGTTTGCTCCCTTCGAAAGGAGCAACTTCACTATCTCAATGTGCCTATTTTGAACGGCACTCATCAGCGGCGTGAACCCATTGGCATCTGGAATGTTCACGTCGTCTGTACACTCCAACAGACCTTCGGCAAGTTTTACATCTCCATTCTCACATGCGATTCGCAACGCTGTGTCTTCGTTACGTTGTTTTTGGTCCACTTCAGAGCTCGGTATCACAATCTCTACATCCGCTTTGACGGCAGATAATTCGTTTCGAACTTGTGCATTCTCGTCAGATCGCTCTCGTTCGTAGATCAGCTGCACGAATTCAGGATATCCACTAAAATACGCCACAGTCAACGCCGGCCACCGGTGGAAGTCGCCACACTTTGTAATATCCGCGCCTCGATCGAGAAAAATCCGAACTACAGCCAGTCGTTTGTGCCAGACTGCAGTGGGCAAGGCTGTTCCTCCACTTGGTAGTCGCGCATCCATATTTGCACCTCGGATCAGCAGGAATTCCACAATGTCGGCGTATCCCAACTGTGCCGCTGTGATCAGTGGCGTGTAGCCATCATTGTCGGCCAACTCTAGGGCGGCTCCACTGTCCACAAGCTGTGTAACTACGTCAAGATGGCCATACTCACACGCAATGTTCAGCGCAGTAGCTCCGTTAGGTCTCTGTCTATCGATGGAAACCTTGTCATCCAGTAGAACGTGTACAGCATCACAATGGCCTCGTTCAGCAGCTCTCATAAGAGGAGACCAGCCCTGGTTGTCAACGAAGTCAGAGTGTGTGCCATTGCGAATCAGACTCTGGATAACATCCACCTTTCCGTTCCTACACGCGACGATCAAGCTAGTGTTACCGTCGGAGCGATTGTCGTTGCCACTTGATCCTTTCTCCATCAATAGCAGAGCCGCTTCCGTGTGTCCTGTAGAGGAAGCATGCATCAGTGCTGTCCACCCTAATCCGTTCTCTATGTCCACAGAAGCTCCACATTCGAGAAGTATTTGCACCAGATCTGTATGTCCATTCATAGCTGCCCACATAAGCGCCGAGTTGCCACAGCCGTCAGCTGAATCAATGGCAGCACCATGTTCAATGAGAACTTTACCAGCATCAATCTGCCCCAACTGGCAGGCCAAATGCAGAGCAGTCAACCCATGCGCCTCCTTCGCGTCGATTCTCGCCCCGTCATGAAGAAGCAGTGTCACAATCTCAGTATAACCTTTCCAAGAAGCTGTCATAAGACAAGTCTCACCAACGCTGTTAGCCAATTCCAGAGATGCTCCGTTGAGGACAAGAGTTTGCACAACCTTAATGTGTCCTCCATCGCACGCCAATCCTAGCGCAGTAGCTCCATTAGATCGTTGCTGGTTGACATTTGCTCCCTCCTCCACCAGTAACATGGCAATATCGGCGACTCCTTTCCACGCAGCGATCATGAGCGGTGTTGCACCCGCAGTATCCGTCGTATCAACAGAAGCACCGTGTTCGAGAAGGATTTTTACGATCATGAATTGCTGGCAGTGGCATGCGATAGCAAGAGCGGAGGATCCAGTGCAATTGAGTGTGTTAGCACTTGCCCCGTTCTCCAAAAGTGATATGACAATTTCCCTATGACCTTTAAAACACGCACCCATCAGCGCAGTGCGGTCCTTGCTGTCGGTCAGATCGATCGACGCACCACTCTCTATAAGGAAACTCACCACCGAGACGTGTCCGTGGAAAGCTGCGACTTTGAGTGGACTATTTCCCTCTGCGTCAGGTGCGTCAATCGCAGCTCCAGACTTGATAATCGTGCGAACAGTGTCGATCATACCGCGCTTACAAGCAACGTGCAAGTCATTGTCGCTGAAACGTTTTGCCTTTGATACGTGGGTCTCTGAAACTTCATTGGGTCTTGGAGTCTGCTCACGTGCTGCATCTCCGACTCCGACTGGCATCCTTCCTGCTCAAAGCACAATGACAAAATCACATCGGCAAAAACACTGATATGTAGCCATCCAGTCGCTGCAACTTGCCCTTCATTTGACTGGACATAAAATACAGAATAAAAAAAAATCACATGTCTAATAAATTAGTTTGATCTTAGCCGTTGTGCTAATTCCGAATCATCACTATGAGCGACAGCACGCGCGACCGGCGTCCCTCAAGACGCGTAAGACGCGCTACTGCTTCCGACCAGGCGACGACGAGCTGCTTCTTGAGACAGCGCTCGATAATCCCGACACTTTCTCCCCTGCTCGAGGTCGGCGCACTAATGCGTGGGAGGACATGAGGACCATTCTCCATCGCGAAGGAATATACGCCACCACCCACGGGCTGCGCTGTCGTCTGCAGCGGGTTGCTGAGACGTTCCAGAAAGAGGTAGCCAAAGGGAAGCAGACAGTGGGTATGCTATCTATATGAAGTATTATATGATGGATTTAATGTGGTTGTGATATGAAACTGGTATGATTGACGCAGAGTTCATGGAGCTGGAGAAGCTACTGGCTAAGTACGTAAAGGCAGAGGCTGAATACCTGCAAAGGAGAGCGATTTCTCAGTACACACAGGCAGAGGCCGAATACATGCAGAGGAAGGCGAAGGTTGATGTATTGTAAGAAACTGGAGGATAGCAACATGGACACTACGAACGACCAGTCTTTCGAGCCAGCACGTGAATCCGATGCTCCAGACAACGACCACATTGAAACGAATCGTATGGAAACTGCCGAGTCTTTTGCTGAGCCGACTTCTACTAACACGCTAGCTTCCTCAACGAGTAGTAGGCCCGTCTTTGCCCGGGACGTCGTCGCTACAACTACCCAGCCAGCAGAAGCAGCTTTCACTTCTCCAGCTAGTCGAAGATTGCCCCTTACTCGAACTCGTGAGATCATCACCACTTCAGGGACAACTTCAGCACCGGTAGTCCAGTCTCCATTAGTTTCCGAAGAACGAGATGTCTCGGAATCTTCGTCAAAAAGACAGAAGCTGGAACTGGAGACCACTTTAGAACGCTTCCTAGCAGATCAAAAGGAACGTCAACAAGAGCAGCGTGAACACAAGCGCACTAGACTCAGCGAGCAACAGGACTTACAGCGTCAAACGATCGATTTACAAAAACGAGCACTGGATATTCAGGAGAAGGCGATGAACATGCAGGAGCGGCTCATGGCGCTGATGGAAAAGGTGATGGATAAGCTTAACTAAAGACTCAATGCAACATGCGTGATCCATGAGCAAAATTTCGAGCAATAGTAAATTGCTATTCTACGTTTTTTCTCTTTCATTCTTGATTACTTATTTGTACTAGGTACCAGTACCCGCAAAAGTCGTAATGATAGAGCACCCCTGCCTGCACTACGTTATTAGTTATGCTGAGGTTTTTAAATATAGTGTATGCAATGAAGTGGCGCTAATCCCTCACAAAATGAAAGATTTATAAGGTTCCATCTGCGCTAGCATCTCAGAATTAATACCTGTATTAATATTAATACATTAGCTCGCAAAAATGTCCTCTGTGAGCGCATCGATTACCCTTAAGTGAGTTCTTCAGCTCAACAGAAAGATTCAACAAACGAAGATAATCCGCGTACAAACGTAATGCCCGTAGCGATGCCCCTGACACGATCTATTTGTTTAATAGGACGGAGAGCTTTCTAAACATCCAAATGTCGGAATCAACGTTAAATAACGACCGTTTTGTTTCAATTATACTGTACATGTATTATTCCTTCAAATTACCATGAAAGATACCTAGAAAATTAAGGATACCGGTATACATGTACAGTATAATACCGGTAGAACGAAATGTTTTCATGAATCCTATCCCCATATTTGACCGACATAATCGAGACTGCAAATTGTTGAGTCCTGGCTACGATTGTGTGTCGTCAAAAGAATACTTCGAAGTACTGTACTAGAATACTCCAACACAAGCGCCAGGTAATGTAATCCGCGGTCGGGGCACTCCGAGTGGGACCATGACTCGATAACCCTTGCTGTTAATCAGGCAAGCTGCCGCTGACCTCGTAGTCACTCGGTGAGCGGCTCACATGACCGACTCTGAACTCGGTAGGGTGTACAATACGTACTGTATATCGGTTGATGACAAGAAGGATTTGTTGAGTCGTTTTTCCGACCTGACCTTGGCGCTCAGGTTTAGGTAACTCTGGAATGACGAACTTCGAACACCGAGTCAGCAAAATTTCAAGAAGATGTTCGGAGCTTTGAGCAGTTTTACTGCTCGAAGGTTGTACGCTTGATCCGACCCCATTGAGATGAATGCGCCAGTAGCACGACGCCTAAAAGGTAACACCCAGGTGGACTGGTTCAATGATTATTAGGAATAAAGACGATAGCAACAAGGTGTCGAAAGACAAAAAATGCCGTTTGCAACCCAAGCAGAACGAACGTGTTTGTTGTTGGCCCAACACCAACACGAAAAATTTAGGATTGTGTCGTGCGGCCTGCCAATCTGTATATCGATTCGGCTCTCGAATGAAATTTTCGTTTACGAACAACAGCTGTTGTTATGTCCGATTTTCACCAATAATGCTGTTTTTTCAGGAACATTGTTGAAATGATGTGGTCAGGATTGTGGCGGTGGTGGCATGGTTAAAATATTCCGTCGTGGATGAATTACTTGGCATATTCATTGTAGGCAGGGATCTTGGAGCTCAAAATGGATTTTTGCAGAACTGCAATTTTTCTAATTTGGAAAAAGGAGAGAGCGAGATTAGCAGGAAACGATGCAGTTTTGTCAAAATTTGGCGCCCCTACTATAACTAACAGCTCGATCACTGCAACGATCTAGGGTATCCAACGGGCAGACCACAGCAGGGGAAATGAGTCAAACTTTTTCACGTAAATAAGTGAGGGATTGTTTCGTGGGTTTTGTTTGACAAACCTCTTTGTTCAAACAAAGTCTATACTGTATTTTCGAGTTGAGAAAGTGAATTTCTTACGCTTTCCAGTTGTTTTCACCGCTTGTTGACGTGCCACACGTGTTGAATTTGTCCTTTTTCATCGAAACTGGTGCTGTCTGCCTGCCTCCTTCGTTTCTCGGAGGTCTCAAATCTTGACCCGTTTTCCACCTCTCCTCACCGAGCCTGTCAAGCCGCTGCCACTCGCCCACCCGTGTCATTTACAAAAAAGAACTCAGACTCAACATAACGCGTCGTTGACCTCATTTCTTGCTTTCGTCTCGCCCCCTCAGCTGATTTTGGGTCCCTATGGTGCATCCCCCGGACCCAGTGACGTCGGTCACCGTTGTTTGCAACACCAACTGTCGAGTAGTGGCCCTCCCCCGAGTTCTGGACACTGTCAGCGAATTTCTGGACCACTCTGTCCGTTGGTCCCTCCCAGATGCCTGTGGGTTTGATTTTCAGAATGGAGCGCTCCGTTTAGCACAGCGAGTGATGATTCACGAAGCGGTTGAAGCCGAGAAAGCTGAGACGATTGTCGCGAACGAGGCAAAAGCGAAAAACAAGTCAAAAGGGAAAGCGATCGTTCCTCACAACACGAATGCGGCGTTAGTTCTCCGAAAAAGAGACGATTCGTTCTTCCGACAGCGAAAATTTACACTTGCGATGGCGAAGGCGGCCGCGAGAGGAGACTTGCGAGTGATCAAGTGGCTTGTGCAGCAGTTTCCAGGATGCTACGTGACGTTCGCGGTCGAAGAAGCAGCGAAACACGGCCACTTAGAGGTGCTGAAATGGCTCCATCGACCGAGTCTTGATGGGAATCTGCGTGATCCAGGAGGGGGGATCCATCTTGACGTTTTCTGGGGTTCAAGAGAGCTCTTCTACGCCGGTCAAAACGGTCATTTGCACGTCGTGGAGTGGCTGCAGGAGCACACGAACCCTACTCCAACGCATATGTTCTTCGTCACACTCGAAGAAGCAGCCAAGAATGGCGATCTGGCCATGGTCAAGTGGCTTTGCGAAGTGCGTGGCGAGCAGTCGTCGTATGCTTCGGTTCTCGCAGCTAGCGAAGGGCATTTGGATGTGCTCAAGTGGCTTAGAGGCAACGTATTCAACCCCACACCGTCGGCATCGATGGACGATGCAGCCGCAAATGGCTACCTTGACGTTCTCAAATGGATGCAGACGAATTCGGGTTACGCTACTACCGCAGCGATGAACAAGGCGGCGGGTAATGGCCACTTTGCCGTAGTAAAGTGGCTGCATCAAAACCGGAAAGAAGGCTGCACGACCGCGGCGATGGACCTCGCTGCTGCCAACGGACACCTCGAAGTCGTGCAATGGCTACATGGTGTTCGTCGAGAAGGATGTACAAAGGCTGCGATTGATGAAGCTGCGGCAAATGGCCACCTGTCCGTAGTTCAGTTACTGCATCAGAGTCGTAAAGAGGGATGCACGACGCGAGCAATGGACGGGGCTGCTACTAATGGCTACTTGTCAGTGGTACAATGGCTACATCAAAACCGTAAAGAGGGCTGTACTACAGCAGCGATGGATGGTGCAGCACGGGCGAACCATCTTAAGGTAGTCGAGTGGTTGCAGACGAACCGTAAAGAGGGCTGTACACTCGCGGCCATGAACCTTGCAGCTCGCAACGGACACTTGGAGGTGGTGCAGTGGCTTCATCGTTATCGTACAGAAGGATGTACAACCGATGCGATGGACCAAGCCGCGGCTCACGGTCATTTGCACGTCGTACAATGGCTACACAAGAATCGTAAAGAGGGGTGCACGTTCAACGCAATGGACCGTGCTGCGGGTGCCGGACATCTTGACGTCGTGCAATGGCTACATGAGAACCGAACTGAAGGCTGCACGAAGGCGGCGATGGACAATGCTGCAGCTAGAGGCCACTTGAAGGTGGTCCAATGGCTTCATGTGCACCGCAGCGAAGGATGCACTGGCGTTGCGATGGATGGAGCTGCAGAAGGCGGTCACTTTGAGGTGTTGTTGTTTCTGCATATCGAGAGATCCGAGGGTTGTACGTCAAAGGCGTTCGTGAACGCGACGACAGCGGACGAACTCACGATCTTGCAGTGGCTCTTTGAGCACTACAGCAAGCAATTCGGACGAGACCCTCTTCAGTTGTATGCTTTTGACAAGTTCTACACCTTGCGGTGGCTGAAACAGAAAGCAAAGACGGGTGGCAATGCTCAAGGGAGACGTTAGATGAGAAGGCTGTGGTAGACTTGAGTTGGATAGAGGAAAAAGAAATAGTGTTTTGATCGCGTGTATAAGCGACAGTTAGATGAATAGTGGAATGAAAGAAAGGGAACCCATGTAGTGATTAATCACCTGCATGTGTCGCGAATAGAAATAGATGTTTATCAGAATGGTCCGCCACTTAGCGCACAACTGCTGCCTTTCTGCCTTGTTAGAGGTCAATCACCATGGCCCATTCATTGTATCACGAAACAGTCGGCAGCATTCGAACGCGACGCCGTACAGGAGGACATTTGCTGCTGATCATGGCTTCACTTCTGCCGTTCCCGATTTGTATTCCCCAAAATTTGAGTTTTTTTAAAGACAGGCGTCGAATAATTCGGGATCATGCGGATAAGTATTCCTCCGGATATACGCTCGCTCGAAAGATGGCGTTCAGTCACTGAGCATCAGTGAACGGTCACGCTATCTATCGGCTGGCTGCACACATGGGCCCGCTGCTCCAGTTTCGGTCTAACAATGTTATGGAAGACTTGCCATTCATCAGCAGAACGGTAAGCATCACAGTGAAAGCATTGCGGCATGGGTTGAATACCGTCGCCCTGATGAAATTAAAGTCGCTGCAGTAAATTCAAGGCAGGATACATGTATTCGATTCGTTTCGTTCTGAAACGATTGCCCATTTCGATGGGCGAATTTCATTCGAGCCGTCCATCGTATGGCTGGGGATGGGGTTTCGTTGAAATTCCCGTGTTCAATATCGGATTTGAACACGAAATTCAGCAACCGTTTTCACCGTAAATGTGAAAGTTTGATGAGTGAAGTGCAGTAAAATTCAACTTTGCTATGCTCATCAAACTTTCGCGAATTTCTCACAGGCTCACATCCCGGTATGTTACTATTTGGACACGATTTGGCAAGTGCTAGGACCCTGCACCACATATTCCGATACTTTGCCAGCATCATTGACAGTCCTGGCAAGTATATTTACACCTACAACTAAAACTAAGCATAGCAGCGTCGCTATGTCTTTGGATAGATCAACCGACTTTCTCAAAGTTTCTTGAATATTTATGCATGTACTCGTGACTTCCATGCATACTAAAATATGAAAACTTTTGATTTCGTGCTGATAATTGTGTCACTTGTAAAACTTCCCTAACAAATAAATACCATCTTACTTGTCCATACCAACTAGACACAGTTACTCAAAGTGGCGCTCGCTCTCGGGTAGATCTTCGAGAATGGACTCGTGTTTGAGCCACTGGAGCGTATAGAATTTGCCCAAAGCAAAGAGCTGCAGACGATCGTGTCCAAACTGGTCACGGTAGTGCTCAAAAAGCCATTGCAAAATCTCCAACTCGTCTGCAGTCGTCGCGTTGACAAACGCCTTGGCCGTGCAGCCCTCCGATCGCTCACTTTGCAAAAATAACAGAACATTAAAATGGCCACTGGACGCCGCTCCATCCATCGCAACGCCAGTGCATCCTTCGCTGCGGTGCACATGAAGCCATTGGACCACCTTCAAGTGGCCTCTAGCTGCAGCATTGTCCATCGCCGCCTTCGTGCAGCCTTCAGTTCGGTTCTCATGTAGCCATTGCACGACGTCAAGATGTCCGGCACCCGCAGCACGGTCCATTGCGTTGAACGTGCACCCCTCTTTACGATTCTTGTGTAGCCATTGTACGACGTGCAAATGACCGTGAGCCGCGGCTTGGTCCATCGCATCGGTTGTACATCCTTCTGTACGATAACGATGAAGCCACTGCACCACCTCCAAGTGTCCGTTGCGAGCTGCAAGGTTCATGGCCGCGAGTGTACAGCCCTCTTTACGGTTCGTCTGCAACCACTCGACTACCTTAAGATGGTTCGCCCGTGCTGCACCATCCATCGCTGCTGTAGTACAGCCCTCTTTACGGTTTTGATGTAGCCATTGTACCACTTCCACGTGTCCGTTCATCGCAGCGCCGTCCATAGCGCGCATGGTGCACCCTTCTTTACGGTTTATTTGCAGCCATTGTACAATATTGAGATGCCCATGTGTGGCCGCCTCATCCATCGCTGCCTTGGTGCATCCTTCAGTGCGATTCGAATGTAGCCATTTGACAATGTAAAAATATCCATTAGCAGCAGCTCTGTCCATGGCTACAGTTGTGCAACCTTCTCTTCGAGTGTTTTGAAGCCACTTGACGATCTCCAAATGTCCATTTCCCGCTGCTTTATTCATAGCTGCATGGGTAGCATACCCGGAGTTCACCTGTAGCCATTTTAGCACATGCATATGTCCATTTGCCGCTGCGTCGTCCATGGATGCAGACGGTGAGGAGCTGAAAATGTTGTTTTTCAGCCACTTTAGCACGTCCAAATGCCCCCCACTAGCCGCCAGAATCCCCGCATAGGGCGACCATTCTCCTCTGACGTTACAGAGCCACTTAACCATTGGCAGATCTCCGTTCTTGGCAGCTTCCTCAAGCGTCACGAAGAACATATGCGTCGGCGTCGGGTTCGTATGCTCTTGTAGCCATTGAACCACCCTCAAGTGGCCATTTAACCCAGCGTAAAACAGCTCCTTTGCACCCCAGAACACGTCGAGTCCTGTGTCATTTCTCCCGCCACCTTCGTCTCGTATGTGACCCAATCGGCTGTTCCTATGGAGCCATTGTAGTACCTTTAAGTGGCCGTGTTTGGCTGCTTCTTCGACTGCGAGGGTCACGTAGCAACCGGGGAATTCCTGTACGAGCCACTGCATAACGCTCAAGTCTCCGCGTGCAGCGGCGCGTGCCATGCCGAGTGTGAACAGCTTTTGGCGGTAAAAAGGATCTTCCTTCTGGCGGAGCACCAAAATCGCCTCACTTCTCTGAATTTTGGACTTGGAAATGCGAAATTTCGGGTGTTGATGCAGAAATTCCTCGGATCTCCTATCGTCAATCGCTTGGTGCGCCGTGACGCGCTGTACGAGCCGGAGAGCGCCGTCCTGGAAGGCGAAGCCGCAGGCGGCAGGAAGCGACCAGTGCACGGAGCAGTCGAGGAACGCGCTGATGGTCTCGGCGATGTGAGGCAGCGCGGCGATGTCCAGGTGCGAGCGACTCACCACTATCGCGGAGGTTAAGGGGGCTGGCAACTTCATCTGGGAGGGACCTCTGTGCCACGAAGAAGAAGTGTGAATGAACTGATTGGATACTGCGAAAATAGCGACTTTGAAAACCCTGTGATAAATGATGCCATGAGTTGAAATAGCTTAAATGACAGATGCATTTGTGCTGAAATGTATGCAGATATATAAAAGATTGGTTCTGGATTTATTGATATAAAGAGGGATGAGATGCGACGTTAGTAAGGGGTAGGTCTTTTCCGAAATCAGACCTAAATAAATGGGAATAAATGGGATGGAAGATTGGGACCTTGGTACAACATGAATGCGCAATTTGCAGACTGGGTGTTTTTGCGAAAGACAGCGGTAGCATTCGTTCGGTAGATTGGTTTGGTGAATCTCTAAACTGTGCTTTAGTTGAGCGTGTGTACTCCAAAGAACAAACTAACTTCTGGATTTCCACTAGATAATCTTGGCGTTCTTTGTAGCCACTAAGGCTGTACGCAAGACAAACCGCTACCTAGTAGGTAGTACCTACTGGGCAATTGCTAGCAGAATGATCTACGTGCAACGAAACATCACTGCTTTTTAGAGATTGGTCCGTTTCAAAAGCATAAAAAACTAACGGAAAAAACGTTTTTATAGTTTGGTATTTTCAAGCTAAGACGTAAAAGACCAATAGAAGATAGAGGCTGAAGTTGAAGATGTCGTCGTGCTCTAAAAGCGAGCTATCAATGCTGATCTGGGGCCTGCATCGTGCTGATTCAGCACTGTTTAAGACAAATTCTGATGTCTTATTCAAGGGGATCTAGAACCCTTCAAAACCAACCATTATTGTCACCTGAGAGGACTGCAGCCGAGGTGTCAGTGTTGAACAATGTTGAAGTGCGTGGTCAAAAAGACCATGTTTTGGACCAATAAAAAACATTTCTGACGTTTTTTTCGGTCTGATTGGCTAAAAAGTATGGAAGACAAATCCGGATTAAAAGTTAATCTTCAAATTGTCTCCGCGAGCGAGAAACTTCTGAAAGGAACGAAACAGATCACGACGTAGGCAGTATTCGAAGAATAGCAAGGATGGCAAACGCGATCATCGGACTGCGTTTTAAACGTTCAACTTTTATTATGAAACGTAACACTTTAGATCTTTATGAATTTGAATTTGTTGCAGTTAACGGCTACCTACGCCCGAGTTCGCGTACAATCTCGCCTGCAGATCACGTACGGATGTCGCCACACGACCCGTGGTAGGAGCCCAAAGATCTTAACAAAACTCCTCTTAACCGGCAGTCAAGAAGCTAAATTTCATATTTTATTTTCACATCAATCGTAAACACTTGGGAAGTAACCCTACGTCCACTGTGCTAGCCCTCTGCTGTGGTTCATTTATCTCAATTTGTGGTGGACCTTGGATCTTTCTTTGCCCACGTTGGCTCCCCTTGACAACCATGCGGGATGCCTGTTGCAAAAATTCAGGTTGCCCTTGTGTGGTAACAGTTACTGTCTTCGAAGAGACTAGTAAGTCTCTGTGAATAAGCAATGACGCAGATTAACATGCCGACGAGCGGCACTTACTGTAAGACGCGAGGATATGCGGATTACACCATACAAACCACTTAAAAAACGTCCGGCCAAAACCGCTTACTCAAAATGAAACCAAATGAAAAAGGTAGTTCTTGGCCCGGCTGTGCAAACCGACCCAATTGCTAGGACCTTTGCAAGCAGTTGCAATTGTTGCAGTTGTTGCAGCCGCTTGTCCTGTGGAACGTCCCACGCAAGTGAGCCCTTGGAATAATAGGCATGGATGGTTGGATGGCAGAGCATTGCTGCAAGAGGTTTAGCCACACGCCCAAGGATTGACTCGCGTTATAATAGCATGAGACAGAGGTGACAAGGCGGTTGACTTAGCTAACACCTCGCCCCCGTCTGTAACAGCATTCGGGAACGGATTTGTTGCCGCGTGTGCCTCGACGATCAAGCGAGGTGATGATTAGCTCCTCGGGCATTTCGCTGGTAAGCACTCGATCCAAAGGCGACTAGAGAGAGCCCAGTGCCCTTGATCTACATGAGGCACCAACATGAGATACCAGACGCCACATACGCTTGTTGTACCGGTACACAGGTCCACATTCGGCAGTCAGTGATTCGCAAAGAGACTGAGACGTTGAAGTGTACATGTATGTGTTGTTTACTGCTAAAGAAATCGGTTTTTACGTTGCTTCAATCAATTTTCCATTTGACAGGCAAGAATACTTTGATAATCGTAAACTTTTCGAGAAATATATCCAACGTGTGTGTATTACGGAGAGAATGGGCGTGCGTAGTTGCTGGAACACGATTTTCGTTTTAGGAATCTTCTAGGTCGAACACGAAGCGAGTAGCAGTCCGAGACGATGATCACTGAGCAGCGTCTCCATGAGTTGCTTCAGTGCGCGGTTTGGGTGGAGTTGCGACTTGGTTAGTGGTGCTCGGGTCAAAGGATCGAAGCAGCCGTTAACTTCAAGGTGTTGCTCGATCATTGAGCGCTCGTACGTGTTGCCGTCGGGTGTCGTGACAGGGTCATCCATCAGCTCCAAACTCAGCGGACAGTGGAAGATTTCCATCATTTGCGTTAGCGTTTTCTCTGCATCTCCACTGGTTACAAGTCCGCTGTCTTCCGTGGTATCGTTCCCATTAGCTACGGCCCCAATTTCGTCCGTAGACAGTAAGGTATCGTAGACTCCTTGACGCAATAGCCCCACGACCTTCATTTCCATCAGGATAGAGCGCTTCAGCACCGCAGCTGACATCGGTGCACCCGCTGCTGCCGATGATAAGCCCACAGAAGCTGCCGATGCTGCACTCGCTCGATCAAAAGCCTTCTCTAGTAGTTCCAATGATTCATCATAAGATTTCTGAGCTCGACGACACTTGCCTTTCCAGAGGAAAATCGCAGCTTCGCCCTCAACAGAGACGCCTGTAATATCGTGTGCTATACTCAAGTATTGCCACGCATTCTCGCTTTCATCCAACGCGAAGAAACACTTGGCACATGACACGTAAGCGCGAACGCGTTGCCGCGTTGTCTCGGGGTCTTCCATACTGTTTTCGGATGAAGAGGACGTAGTAGTGGGGGTGCAGGTTGCAGCCTCTTGGTAGCATACAATAGCAGCTTGAAAATCTCGACGAACGAAATAGTCATCACCTTTGGAGAGCTGGTGGCGCATGAAGAAGGGATTATCAGGCGATGTCGAGATCTCAATTGCCTGGATCTGAAGATCTGGAGACGAAGTTGCCATAGCTGCCAGGTAACTGGCGTTTTCCTCCCATAAATGTGCAAGGCCATGGAAAATCGCCGCCTTATCGCCTCCAAGCGCCTGAATCGCTTGGAAATCGGGCGCTACCAGGTCGAATCTACGCAAACGAAGGTTCGCTGTCATGCGGTATGCAAAGCACTTGACGTGTTCTGTGTTGTCCGGCAGGTCCTGCAGTGCCTGAGTCAATTGTTCCACTGCTACGGGGTATTTCTTGGCGAAAAAAGCCTCCACACCTCGTTCCATTGAAGATTGCTGCGCCGGGGCGATACGCCACGCACACCACATGGGTCCACCTTCCGTATTGGACGCCTCACGAGCTCCATCCGGCGCTGCTCGCGTCAAAACATGTCGTCTTTTGCTGTCCATTAGATCCGCCGTCGGTGAATACAAAAACTCTCGCTGGTAGGGATTATACAAGGCAAACACATCTCTCTCCTCCACACTTAACGACACCAACTGCCACTTTCCAGCGGGCCCAGCAGATTCCCCTTGTTTCCGCCACGTGAACACTCGACTTCTCGTTTTTCCTCTCGCATCTTTCTTAAACTTTGCATAGTCCGCAGAGTACAAATACTCCTCGAAGCGAACACTTTGGACCAGAAATGTGTCCGTATGCACATCCGAAGGGATGAGTCGCCACTGCGCCTTGGTGCGATCTTTGTCATCCGGCCAGGCTGATACTTCACTCTCGCTACCTTCTTCCACCCAGCACAAGGCGTTGCGTCGGTCATTATCGAAGGTTCCGGCATTGCCAGGTGCATACAGTAGCTCTTCCTTGCTGGCATCTCCCTGTCTGTACTCGCTGCGTCCAGTTCTAGAGAGGATCTTGAGCTCCAGCGGCTGTCCGCTAGCCACTGCACGCAGCGTAGGACTCACCCACGCGTACCAGTAGCTCTCAGCCCGTACGCGAGCGCTGCCTTCCAAGTGGCTCATGAGTTTCAGCAGGAAAAAAGCCAATGGCATCTGAGGAAACTTGCGTTGTCTGACTTCGAGCGCTCTTAGAGCGTTGCCGCCTCCCCCGGCGTCGCTGCTGGGCGCTCGCAACGCGGAGCTCACGTTATGCAGCACAGCGCACCCGTCTAGTGTCCAGTGCCAGCTGGGAAGCGCTTCCAGGAACGTGAGCAGCACGGGGACGTCGAACAGCCCGGCGGCGTAGAAGTCGCGCAGTGTCGCCTCCAGATACGCTTTGCGACGCGATTCCAGCTCGGGTAGACGCAGGAAACTCGCTCGCGCACGGTCGGGCTCCTTGTGCAGCAGATGCGCTCGCGTCTCGGCCAGCAGAGGCTCCACGTTGGACGCCAGGCGAGTCGCCGTGTCGTCGTGTGGAGTTCCTCCATGCATTTTGGCAAAAGAGTTCTTTTCTGAGAATGGACGGGAGATTTGTGTGGGTTCTTTGGCAAAACTTGGCAATGGAATAGTGAAAACTGCGCAAACGAATATGCGTCATTAAACTTCACCTTTTCGAGAATCAATAATCTGCAACTTTACGGTCTATCATGACTTGGGCGACAGGGCCACGTAGAGGAAGCCGTCAGCGTAGGCGAAGTTTCGGTACAGCTCGACGATGGATACATCGGCAGGAATGGGGATACCGTGCACTAAGAGCTGGAATTCCTGTGTTTCTGTTTGTGCAGCAGCGTCGGATGTAGTGGATGGAAAGAGGTCCGGCAACAAATAATTTAGCACTTCCAGCAATGTTTTCTCGCGACCTGAACATCACAGCAACAATAATCAATAAGGCAACTTAAAGAAAACCCCATTGCAACACCACCGTACCATTTTGTAGCGGGGTGATTGGCATCTGAATCGCGGGTGCGTTGTCAAGATGCACTCGCAGCGGCAGATGTCGCAACGCCGAGGCGTCCACCCCTCCGTCCAACTGCAGCTCACGTGTAGCTTGCCGATAGCTCTCATAGTCATCTATCAAAACACCATCGCATTAGTCTCAACTCCACACTTCATTTCTTTCCAATACCTCAACGTACTCTGTGATATACTGGTCCAGATCTGCGTCTGCTGTGCCTCAGGCAGTGCCATCACGGCCTTCGTGGAACCCATGCGCAGGAACGTGGCTTGCTTAAGACTGTGCATGAAGTGCGACTCGACGCTCTGCTCGTTATCACAGGGCAGTAGAACGTCCTTAGGGAAGTTCAGGAAGTGCACCGTAATGGTCCAGGGTAGATCAGCGTCACTGTCAACCCCAGGACCGCACAGAAGGTCCCTGAGCAGGCCGAAGGGCAGGTGCCAGTGCAGCGGGACACTCTTAGCCTCGAACCAGATGGACGCGCCTTGCATGGCGGACATGGGCGGCGCTGCGTCCCGGAAATACTCGACGACGTCCCGTGTTTGAGACACTAAGTAGCTCATCCGGGGCACCATGGCCTGGATACAGATTTAGTTAGATACGTCTGCGGCATTGCATTGTGGGGTGCACAGACTCACGTAGAACGGACGCGGCGCGTGGAGAGTGGTGACCTCATTCGGGTCGAGAGAGAACACGACGGGGATGAGGCCGGCCCACACGCGTTGCTTGAGAAGAGTCCCGAGGCTCGAGGAAGGCACTTCCGTCATGGTTTCTCAATCTATTACCGCACAAGTTGCGGACAGGCAACTTTATCTTAGAGCAACATATTATGAAGTTGCTGGATGAATGTCAACTTTTTCGAAGCATGACGAAAGTACGATGAATGCGTATGTCTGTAGTTCCAGCAGCGGCGCACAAGTACATTGTAGGCCTGACAAGTTGAGTTAGCATTTGATACCAGAACTGTGAATCCACCAAACTTTGATCTACGACATGTTGTCTCAGCAAAAAGCACTCAGTATGATTACTTGCTGCAAGTAAAGTACCTACAGACATCGGCGCAAAAGAAGAATTGCTGTACCGGTACCAGTTACTTAGTAAGTCGCACTACAGCAGTACTAGTAAGATTGAACCTTCCGCCGGAAGTTCCGGGGCTCCAGTGGTGGCATCGTGACATTGTTTTCTGGCGTGCTACAGAATCCATCATGGCCTGATTCAGATCTGGATGAGGTGGGGTCGTTTTTCACAGGAAATGCAAAGGTGGCCTATCTTATCAGAGTGTTGTGAGAATTCCTGAAAAATCTGCGTAGATTGGACTCCAATTTGGAGGTAAACTTACGGACGCATCGCGCCAGACGACATCGTACGGCACTTCACTTCGTTTTCGTTCGCAGTTTCTGCTTTTGGCGTCCCGATTGACGGACGATCCACACTAAAGATTTTATGCTAGTTGAAGTGCTGGAATCAAGGCGGCGAGCCTCACCGCGAGGTCCTACCGTTGAACCACGTAGCGTTTGTAAACGTGGTATCGATAGGTACTTCGAAGTATGCTTGGAGTTTACTCGTCCAACTTGGACATGTCGTGGATCGTAGAATTTGTTGACAACATCCTGTTGTAAAGCACATCCTCAGGATCGATATTTCGCTCGATCGCTGCCACCGGGACCGCGCACCACAGTCCAGTGGTCATTCCCGAATTCTCTTGAAGCTGCCAAGTTGACGCTCAGTACAAGCTGTACAATGGTCGCTTTGCAGAACTTGGCTGTCTTCGCTGTCGCCTCCACCCTCGCCGTAGGTGCCGACGCAAAGAAACTCTCATCTGGTGTTTGCTACGCCCCGTGGCACCACCCGAATGTCAACTGGGACGTACTTGCTGGCGATATGGCGCAGGTGTCCCAGCATTTCTCCAGTATCCGCACGTATCAAGCACAGTTCAACGGCGTGAACGCCATCAGCATGGCAGCAGCTGCTGGTCTCCACATCGCCGTTGGCGTGCAGCTTACAGACCCTCGCTGGATTGACGCCGAGATCCAGGCAGTTTGCGACGGCTACACCAAGAACTCGTGGGCTGTCGAGGCTGTTTACGTTGGAAATGAGGATCTCAAGAACGGGAACTTTGGCACGTATACGGCCGATCAGATCGCAGGTTACATCCGCCGCGTGAAGAACTGCGTTGGAAACACGCCCGTAGGCTCAGCTCAGCGTATTAACGAGTGGCTTGGTGCCGATAGCGCATGGACATTGGCCAATGCCTGCGATGTCATTGGTGTCAACATTCACCCATTCTTCACGCCTGGCTCGCAACCGTCGGTGAAGAAGTTGGAGGCCCAGTGGCAGCAAATGGTGTCCAAGTTCGGCTCGGCCAAGGTCCGCCTCACTGAGACGGGCTGGCCCTACGCAGGTGAAAGCTATGCAGGCAACGTCCCGTCGACCGGCGCTATGACGCAATTCTTCTACGACTACGTCTATGGATGGTGCCCCGGCAAGACGCAGTCGTTCTGGTTCATGATGTACGACACGACGGTGAGCTACACGGGCGCGGAGCACGAGAAACACTGGGGTCTCTTCGGAACGGACAAGTCCCAGCACATTAGCTTGCCCTAATTTGGATGACTTCTCTTTCTGTATTTGTAAATTTCATCTAGAAAGTAAGGGTATTTTGTGAAAAATACGACTGCAGAAGGACGAAAAAAACGAAGTGGGAAAAAGTTAACTGACTTTCGTTCACTTGCCATGTTGTGTTGGTTTAACAACGATGCGTTCAGCTTTGGCATCCAGCCATACTATCTACGGCATGCTGATGTGCTGCGACATATCCGTGCCGAAGAGACCAAAGTGCTTCTCGTACTCCGCACCCGAGTAGCTCACCGTCGTATCGTACATCATGAACCAGTACGACTGGCCTTTGCCGCCAGCGAAACCATACACGTAGTCCCAGAAGTACTGCGTCATGGCACCGATCGAAGGGACGTTTCCAGCATAAGGTTCGCCAGCGTACGGGAAACCAGTCTCAGTCAGGTGAAGCTTGTTGGGGCCGAACTTCGACACCATTTGCTGCCACTGGGCCTCCAGTTTCTTCAGCGAAGGCTGCGAACCGGGAGTGAAGAACGGGTAGATGTTGACGCCGATGATGTCACACGCGTTAGCAAGCGTCCACGCTCCGGGGGCACCCAACCACTCATTAACTCGTTGGGCTGAACCGACTGGGGTGTTACCCACGCAGCTTTTAACTCGACGAATGTAACCAGCAATCTGCTCGGCGGAGTACTGGCCGAATCCGCCGTTTTGGAGATCCTCGTTGCCGACGTAGACGGCCTCGACTGCCCACGCATTCCTGCGGTAGCCGTCACAAACTGCTTGGATTTCAGCGTCAATTTGTTGCGGGTTGCCTAGCTGCACACCCACCGCAACGCGGAGGTTGGCTGCAGCGGCCATGTCAACGACATTCACGCCGCTCATCCGTGCTTCATAGGTGCGAATACTGGAAAAGTGCTGGGATACCTGGGCCATGTCCTTGGCCAGTACATCCCAGTTGACATACGGGTGGTGCCACGGAGCGTAACATACGCCAGTGGAAAGTTTTCCAGCATCGACGGTGCTGACGGCGAACGTGGAGGCAACAGCGAAGGCAGCCAGAGTCAGGGAAGAAACCATGGCGACGTGGTCACAGTGGTTGTCTTGCGCTGCGCAAGGAGAAAGTCGGAATGAGCTTTCAAAGCTCTCGAGTCAAGTGGTGTTCGAGGGATCCGAATCCTTGGTTGGCGTGGCAGCAGACGTTTCTTAAGTCACGGTGACCTACCAGGAAGTAATGTCTATCCATCTGTTTGGCTCCAGTGCTTACAAACGTAGCGTGATTCATTTACAACTCGACAAGAAGTTTACATGGACATAAAATGCTGTTGTTTACGTACAACAGTGGTCACGCAACGCAACAAACCCGTTCAGAAAAATTAGGACAATAACCAGCCAAAACCTTTCCAATTTACGTTTGATTTGCACCAATCAAAGCTTGCAACGTTACCTTTTTTAGACAAGGGCAGCATTGTCACGTCAGCTATTCCATTTCATTAAATCAAATTTTGGACCTGCCACATTGGTACAGCACTAGCTACGCCAGCCGAAGTATTCACAAGAGCAGTTAAACGTCATGATTTGGCGTGTAACTTACTGTAGCCGTTTAAAGCTTCTAAAAAAGACGGAGAACTGCCTCGTGGTGCCAAGGCATTACATTATTGGCGCTAATCCATCTTTCTGGAAGCAGATTGACCAAGACAATCGGGTGAAGGTGAAGCGACTTGCCTAGAATTTTAGTAGCACAATCAGATAAATATGTTTGCAAACATCACTAACAGTTAGTTAGTGTGTAGTAAGAATCACAACTATGTCTGCGGAGTACACTGTGCTCGTAGGATTGTAGCCGTGGTAGTGGTATGCTTACGTCGGGGGGGGGGAGAAAAACTTACTTTTTTATAGATATCTTTTCTACTTTAGATTAATCTATTAATCTTTTGGGTAATTAAGCTGTAAAACAAGCATGACGGTCGAATGTTTTCGTGAACAGCCTCAGTCCCGGAAGTCCAGAGGCGATAGCTCTCAAGTTGACTGAATTGATTTCGTGATACCTATCATAATCGAAAAGGCCTAAGCTAGGAGGTACAGAACATGTTGATGATACTCCAGATTACACCACTGCACTGCTAGTTTGATGTGCACCTATTATCTCGATGTTACATACTTCGTAAGTAAGTGCCATAGAGAGAATAGGCGCACATCAAAGCATCGTGAAATAATCATAAGTTGTGATTATTCCACGATGCTTCAGTTATTTTAAGAACTAATTGTGTGTTTTATATTTGCATGTGTATTATTATATATAGCAACGGTGTAACCACAACATCAACGATCACACCAATGCATCTACTACCTCTATTAATAACATAGTTTGCTGTCCTTGTGTAGTCGGTCCGTCGCCGCACTGTCGGTTTAAAAACAATTATGATTGTCTAAAACTTGCTGCCGAGCGAAGCGAAGGCGGCCCCCATTGGCTAATAAGTATCACGCGCCAAGTAAGTGATTCAAGCAGGCCAAGACCGCAGGGAAGATCAACAACGAAAAACAAACTTACTCTTGGATTCCGGTGCGGAGGTTTCCATACTGGATGCCGCCTTTGATCGTAAGGTTGGGTGCTACACAGACGAAAGTCAAAGACAAGAGTGTGTCGGTATTGGAGAGAGCGTGTACGTGACAAGCGGGCGTACCAAGATCAAGGTTACCCTGGCTGGATCGCTGGTGAACTTCTTCGATGTGTGGGTCGGCGAGATGTCGGTCCAAGATGCGATTTTTGGCATGGACTTTATAGTGCCCACCGGAATTCGCTTGATTTGGTCGACGGACCGCTATGTCTGCCAGACGAGGTTCGCATTCAACTGACTGGGCGGCGGCCGCTGTATGGCGAGCATGTGCGGTCAGTGGAACTCGAGCGAATGATAAGTGTGGACGCAGCGCAATCCATTGCGGCCCCGCTTCGTCCCAAACCGCCGGAGACTCTGTGGCTCACGCGCGGAGAACGTTGGATGTCAGTGATCGCACAATGTACCTGCCTGCCCATGCCCAACTGGGGTGTGTGGCTAACAGGAGATCGCGTACCTAGGCGTCAAGGTCTCGTCACGGTCGGGTTGGGCTGATACGCTGAGTGTCAGAACTTGGTGTTTCAAGTGACCATGGATGAGCAGGACGTGGCGGAAGACCAAAGCGAGGAGTCGTCCGAGCCTTTGGTCAACCAATCTCAGTACGACCCGCCGAAGCGGATTCTGAAGCACCCAAGCAACCAACTGGCCGTAATAAACCAGATCACGGCGTTGTCCACACACGAAGAAGCGGAGATCGCCGATGAAGAGCCAGGGGAGACGCAAGTCACACTGGCGGATGAGTCGGGAGCCAGAGCACGGAGCCAACGGAGCGTGCATCCAATCAGGCTATGAGGACGCCGAAGCGTGACGAAGTCGGGGAGGCCAAGGAACCAGCTGCGAGTACGCAAGTCTTACCCGATCGGCCGCCGGCCGGTCCATGGAAGACGGAGTCACAGTCACATGAACCGAGCGCGACATCACCAGACCGAGACGTCGGGGAAGAACAAGTCTGCATCAGCGAAGGGCCGCACTATTTGCGGAAGACGTGGAGATCCAGATGGCGGCCCTGCTTGAGGTGATGACGACAGCGGACGAAGTGAAGTTCGAAGATATCCCGATCGAGAACGCTGGAAGGAGTACCTCGGAAGATGTCGAACGTCTGAGGCGGATCATCGGGAGCCGACGGCACCTCTTGCTCGGAAAAGGCAACGCTTTGCCACTGGCAACACGAGGCGTCGTCTGCGATATCGACGTCAAACCCGTGGATCAGCGCGTACGTAGAGTAGCACCGCCGCCGAAGAATTTGGAGTCGCTGCAAACCTGCCTTTCCCGCTCTCGCTCCGGTCGATGCAGTCGTTCCTTGGTAGCATCAACTACTACAGTCACTTCGTCGAGGACTTCGCAATCTACGCGTCGATCTTGTACGAGCTCCGAGAAGTGGATGAAAAGGCTGACAAATGGTACCGGGGACGGGAGGCAGATTGACCTCACAGACGAAGATGATAAGTGGGTCCGAGCCCCGTTGGCTTTCGAGATGCTGAAGAACAAGATCGTAGCCGCAGCTGTGCTATGACACTTTGATCCAGATCGGACTCCGGTAGTGGTAGTCTATGCGAGCGATTGGGCAATCTCTGGGGCCTTGATGCATGTGCACGACGGCGTGTACATGCCCGTGAACTTCACCAGCCGTATGTTGAAGTCCAATGCGTTGAACTACGGCACAGGCGAGAAAGAAGTCCTGGCTCGTGTGTTACACGCTGTAGGCCACGAGGTCGGACAAGGTATTGACTCGATACTCGACCTTGGCATGGCTGGTGCGATCATCCGGCCTGCAAGGTAGGCTGGGCAACTGGATCGCCCTTCTGTCGCCTTGGACACTAGAGATCATCAAGTGCACGCGCGGTGAGGACGAGATACTGGGTCTCATCGCAGTAAGCATCACGCCACGGGAGAATGTGGACTCGATCTTGACGGCGATCGCTCCGAGGAAACAGCCGCAGCAATCGGTCACGGCGATTCCACCAACGGTGGAACCAAGTGAAGAGGTGTTAGTCATAAGCATCGATGGATCGGCCCGCGTCAAGCGTGGAGGAGGTGCGTGCAGTGCTGTTGTCTGCAGGTTACCTGGGTGGACAGTGGTAGCTGCGGAGTCGAAGTATATGGCCGATCTGACCGTCAACGACGCGGTGGCCTGCTGTTGGGTTTCGATCGACAGTTCAAAATGGACAGGGGGCCCTTGATCATCTGCGGAGACTCCAGTTTGCTAATACGGCAGATGAGAGGTGAGATAGAGTGTAATGCCCCGGGCCTTACACCGCTCCGTAAACGAGCGTTGGATCGACTGAGATCTTGGCCGACGCATGAACTGCTGCACGTCAAGAGAAGTCGGAACCAGAGCGCTGATCGATTAGCCAGCACCGCGTTGCAGCAACAGAAAGGAACAACCGTTACCTCGGAAGTAGATTGGGAGGACTTGATCACTCTCAATCGGCTACCGGAACTTCTCCTGCCGAAGGACAAAGAGCCGATCACGCGCGTGGTTGCGGCGACCAGGTTGCGGAGCCGCTGGAAGGACTTTCCGGAAGTGCTACAGTCAGACGTGGTACAGCGAGTGAGAACCGATCGTATACAACAAGCTCAGAACGAGGAGAAATGAATCGCGGATCTCAAAGCGTACCTGTCGGGTGAATTGGATAAGCTGGATGCGAATGAAGCGCAGATGTGTGGCAAGATCGCAGACGAATACAAAGTTGACAAGAGCGGCCTGCTCCTCTACTGCCCGCGAACGAAGAAGACCGATGGCGAACGCGATCTGATTGCGAAGCTGGTTGTGCCCGAAGAACTACAGCAAGATGTACTCCATCATTATCACTCGAGTCTAGAAGGAGGACAACAAGGGATCGGGAGTACGTGTCAGCGGATTAGGTCGCACTTCCCCTAGCGTGACCTGTTCAAGAGTGTCCAACGGTATGTGGGAAAATGTACGGATTGTGAGACAGGAAAGGGCGCCCGACGCTTCAAGGAGAGTCGCCGGGTAACATACAGGCGACATACCCCCTTCCAATATATCACGATGGACCATAACCCAGCTCTGCCGCGATCTCACAAATGGAAGACGGAGCTACTCCTATGGATCGACTTATTCACCGGGTATGTGTTGGCCAAGGCTAGTGCGTCGAGGACAGCGCAGACGATCGCTGAAAATTACGAGGAGTGCGTCTTCTGCTGGTTCGGGGCGAGCGAAGCCATCCGACATGACCGAAAGCCGGGATTCATGTCTGATTTTTTTCGTGCATTCAACCGGATTGTGGGACAGAGACAGCGCGTATCGTCCGCAGGCCAACGGTACAGCGGAATGGATGGTGCAGACGCTGACGAGAGCACTGAAGCGGTACGTCGCAGACGTGAATCAGAAGCACTGGGACGAGTACGCGGAGCGCTTGACGTTCGCACTCAACACGGCTCATGATCGCAATCGAGGTTACACCCCGTTCTATTTGGCCCACAACTGGGACACTCGATCTCCACTGGAGGCGTCACTACCGCTGGGTAGTACTCGACGGCGAGCGTGTGAGCCGCGTCGTTGGAGGTACATCATCCAGAGGCAGTACCAACAGGCACGAGTGCAGGTCAGCGAGTTGCTACGTGAGGTGATCGAAGAGCGAGTAGACCAATATAACGAAGGTGTGCATCCGCCGGTCTACAAAGACCACGACACCAGTCCTCCGCTAACTGTCAGGCGGAAGACCAAAGACAAAGTCCATAGAGATGGACTGCCAACACTCCGACGGTGTCGGAAGTGATTGAAGCGGAGCCTGCGAAAACGCAGCAGGCTTCACGCGTTGACACACCTCGCAAGCACGTACGTACTTGCGCACCCACTTGTACTGGTGATTCCAGTAGACGTCACGCGTGAGAAGCAAGTATGTCTTCTCACGACCAGGATGCCCTGCCGTAGGGGCATCGTGGTACTCGTACGTGATCCGCATCCGCAGATCATAGTCGTTCGGCATGACGATGCGATTCACATCGTCGTCCACTGCGCTGTATAGCAGCAGTTATTCATCCACACGATAACGATGTGCACGAGCACGAAGGTGTGGTGCCAACTTCCGACGCGCCTCGTCGGAAGGGGCTGAGGCGTAGCTCAGCAACTGCTTCGCGTCTGCGTCACTCGCATACGCGGCCTTCACGTCGTCGATCAACGTCGACGACGGAGCACTCACACTCTCGACGCCAATCCTATTGGCGTCGGCTGTGTTCACAGCGTAATCTGGCCGACGTGACAATGCGTCGGCTACGACGTTCAACCTTCCGGGTTTGTACTCAACCCGGAAGTCGTACTCTGCGAAGAGCGACAACCATCTCGCCATCTGTTGCGAGATGTGCGGCGACTTTACTGCAGTTTGCCGTGAACCGTGGTCGGTGTAAACCACGAACGGTCCACTCCCAAGTAGATACACTCGGAACTTCGCGAGTGCATACTTCATGGCAAGGAGCTCCTTGTCATGTACGGGATAGTTACGCTCAGCTGGCTTCAGCTGACGCGACCGATAGTAGACCACACGATCACGACCCTCGTGATCGTGTTGCATCAACGCGCATCCGATCGCAATGTCGGATGCGTCACACACGACGTGGAACGGACGATCTTGGTCAGCCACTGCTATGATCAGCGCTTCAGTCAAGCCCTGCTTGACTGCATCGAAGGCCTGCTGACACTCAGAAGTCCACTTCCACTCAGCTTCCTTCTTTAGAAGCTGCGACAGCGGGCGAATCTCGCCCGCGTAGTTCTCAACGTGCTTGCACAAGTGCGTTGCAAGCCCAAGGAACTGCCTCAGTCTCTTGACATTGGATAGCGTAGGCCATTCACTTATCACTCGGACCTTCTCTGGGTCAGGGCGTGCGGCGCTCTTCCCGACGAGACACCCGAGAATGGGTATCTCGCTCGCTCCGAAGATACACTTCTTCAGGTTCGCATAGAGCTTATGCTTACGCATGAGCGCTAGCAGCTTACGGAGGTGCTCCTTGTGCACCTCAACGTCAGTCTTCCCGTTCACAGCCGGGCTGTGAACGAACACATCGTCGACGTAACTCGGTGCGAAGTCGGGCACCGAGCGCAGTAGATGCGTCACGCATCTATTGAATGTAGCAGGGGCGTTCTTCACTCCCTGTGGCATTACGAGCCACTCCCAAAGCATACCGCTTGAAGTGCTCACCGCCGTGAGAGCGATGTCGCTCTCACGCATCAGGATTTGATAGAATCCGTCGCGCAGATCAAGAGGACTGTTCCTGGTCATCTAATCGATGATGTCATTTTTTCGTGGTATTGGCGTCTGCGCTGGTATCATCGCATCGTTCGGCTTGTTGTACGCATGAACGATGCGCCATCCGCCCTTTGGCTTCTTGACATAGAACGTTGGTGCACTGTGCGGGGACTTTGATTCCCGCACTTGCCCTGCCTGACGACGACTCTCGAAAAAGTCGTCGATCGCCTTGACTTGATCTCGCGGCAGTGGCCACTGCCGCGTCACACAGTACTTCGTGCCCGGCACGAGGTCAATCTCGTGCTGTATTCCTTTGTCCTGCGGAAGATCCGCAGGAATCTCGTCCGGGAGCACATCCTAATGTTCCCGCATAACATCGTAGAAGGGACTCATCTTCAGCGAGTCCCAGCTCTGCCCGTCGAAGCGCTCTTTCTTCGTCTTCGCACTGAGAGTATCCTCACTCTCAGTGGTACTCGCAGCGTGGAGTTGCCTCAACTCCTCCACTTCGCTCTTCATCTTTTCGAGGTCCGAAAGGATGCATATCTGTTCGGTGCGTCCATCGTACAGGTCTTTCGCGAAGCGCATCCAGCTCATGGCTGGAAGCGACGTCAACTCCGGCGCACTCGTCGGAGGATTATCCACCTCCATTGACCGGTACTGGAGACCAGTACGGGTCCGTGTCAAGACGTTGAACGTCTTGACACTCGACGTCGTGTTCGATATCTGCCCGGCAGACATCTCTTGTAGCGTCTCGGTCCCGGACCGAGACTTGCGCAGCTTGTGTTGCTTGCGCTGTCGTTTCTTTTTGTGGAGCCCGGCGCCACTTGTTCCTCGTCCAGGCCCGACCTTGGACGTTGTCGTAACCGTCGGAGGATTCTTTCCGCGGACGCACACAATCAAGCCCGGCTTGATTGCATATCGCTTCGTCGTGCAGCCCGGCTGCACGCGAGCACGCAAGGTTTTCCGGTGTTGGACGTTTGCAACCGCCAACACTGCTTGGCGCGTCATCAACTCCCGGAGTTGATGCGCTCTTGACACCTCGACGCCTTGCGGCGGAGCCTTCCGTGATTTTCGAACAAATCACGGCCGTGTCGACTCCCGGAGCTGACACGCCGACTTCACAGCTACTGCTTGTGGCTGGAGTCCCTTGCATACTTGATGCATCAGTTCCGGGAACTGACGCACTATCGTCACAGACACTGTCTGTGACTGAAAGGGCTTTCATACTTAATCGACCAACTCCTAGAGTTGATACGCGCATTGAAGTAGGAATTCATTTCAAATCTGATTTCTGATTTGAGACAGACTCAACGACTGCCTCAGTCGTTGTGACGTGTGTGTAGGCACCGGAGGCTGCAACACATGGTGCTGCCTCAACGGTGTGATCGGATGCACCTTGTGGTGAATGCGCGACACTGACAGGGCCATCGCTCTTTGTCGCGTTGCGTCCGTAGCGGACAAGCGTACGCTTCTCCCAGTTGACCACTGGATCATGCCGTGCAAGCCACGGCATGCCCAATACCAAGTCAAACTTATCATCTAAGTCTAAGACGATAAGGTTATCCACAAACACCCGGTGTTTGTACGAGAAGCGCCCGCGTACGACGTGCTTCTCAGTCCTCACGGTGGCACTCGTTGCCAACCGCACTTCCAACACACTTCGGTAGACTTTGCTGTCGAACAAAGTTGTTCGACGCACCCGAGTCTACCAGAGCACGAAGAGAGTTCTCTCTCTTCGACCTTATTTTCAGGATGACAAGATTCGGCTTGTCATCTTGCTTCTTGCAGTGAGAGTCTCTCTCACTGGGGGCTGCAGTCTTCAGTGTCGCGTGTCCGTTGTAGACACGCGTGACTGCACTACCAGTAGGTCACCCCGCGCCTACTGGTTCCGCGCGTTTTTTTTATTGATCGCGGCGATGCCCGGCATCGTCACGTCGGCCCCCGGCCTTTTGCACAGCCGCTGTGCACTCACGCGCATAGTGTCCGGTGTATCCACATCGGAAACACCGCACGCTACTGTTGTTCCGCTGCTGGTGTCCAGCAGCCGTAGCGTTCGAGAGGTCCATAGGTTCCGGACTGCCCGTTCTCATCACCGGACGTGCCATCCTCGGCACGTTCACATGCAATTTAGCCTGCTGCAGGCTAAATTCCTCTTGCATGGCAAGGGTGATCGCAGCTTCGAGAGTACTTGGGTACTCTCGGAAGAGGTAGGTCTTGACAGGTCCATCCCTCAAGCCCTTCATGAACGTGACGACCTTGGTCGCCTCGTCATCGGGTTGGTCACGATGTTCGAGACCAAGTACCGCGCACATTGGGCGTAAGCATGAACGTCATGCTTACCTTGCTGCAGGTCGAGGAACTCAGCCCTCGACTGGAACTCGTTCTTAGGAGGCTCAAAAGCTTGTCTGAGCTCCTCCTTGAACTCCGCGTACGTCCCGAAGCACGTAGCGTCCATGAGCCGGCGTCCATACGCCCAGCTCCTCGCTCGTCCGCCAAGACATGACATGGCGAACGCAACCTTCGACGGATCGTCGAAGATGCGTCGAGCTGCAATGGCAGTGTCGACCTCGACAGGCCATCGGAGAAGAGGTTCCCCCTCTTTTCCCACATAATTGCTCACGTGCAGTTTCAATGACTGCACGCGCGTTGTCGTCCCGGACGACGCCGTCGTAGTCGTAGCGGTAACAGCATCTCGCTGCTCCTTGACTATGAAGCCCAGAGCAACACCGTGTTGCTCTGTCGGTGACAACGTCCGAAGCATCGTCGCTACGGTCGCCTCCCCAATGACTGTTGCCAGTCTTTGGAGAGCTTCCCACTCTGGATCCGACAGGTGGGGGCAGTCTGCACGCGCAATGTGCGTTGCAGACTCGCTCGGGCCACGCATGGACGGATTACCGTCCATGGGCTGGTTCTCGGCCCCATGTTCGTATTCCATACGAACACGTCAAGTAGTCGGTCGTTGGACGGACTACTAAGTGCTACCAGGTGTAATGGGCCAACTCTGTGCCCACTACTTTGGCTTACACGTTAGCGCACGTGTACGAGGAAGCGTAGTTTGCTTAAACTTAGATTAACTATACTTTCGTCCGAAAGTATAGATTTACTAAAACAAGAAAAGCTAAAAGCCGTTTTGGGTTAAAATGAGAACTGTTATTTATGATTTATGTCAGGACTGGGTTTCCTCCTAAAACTGATATCCTATATGAAAGGTATTCTGCCATCCGATGGCTGTCAGAACCCTGCTAATCTAATTGGTAGAAAGAAATGCTTATCTACCAATAGGAAGCCTAAATGCATACAGACCAGTGGTCTGCAAAGTGTAACCATTGGTGTGTCTTACACCAACGTTCGAGAACCCTCCATGTAACCAAGTGGCTACGTGTAGCCACTTGCGTTTATCCCCGTTCGAGTACCCTGTAGCCGAAGTGTAACTAGCGGTATTTGCTCATTGGTACCATTCCTATGGCACACCGATTTATAGTGATGATCGATGCCCAACTAGTCAAAACATCAATCACGACAAACCCACCAATGGCTGGTGGTGGCAAATGCACAGGGGCTATCTGTACGTTTTCTCAGACCCACAAGACCACGGCGACACAGAAGTTTAAACAGCACTTCGCCTGACACCTGGGGGAGTATGACCTTCCGCACCCGTGGGCGCTACGAGTACGCGCTCGATAACCCAAGGCTGGTCTCTGGTAATGGCTAGCACCTCACCTTTGAACGCAGGCGACCCACCATCAAGTGCGAATCCAGTCGGTAGAAAAACACCATGTAGCCTGGGGTGTGTCTAAGCTCGTACAGCGTTGCCTTCTTTTACAGAGCGTGCGGCATACACACGACTCGGCTGTTAACCACTCGTGCGAGACCACTGAAAGCGACTACGAGTGTTTGGCAGGCCTGCTGTGCTGTATGCGGGGGACAAGATTGGTTGGAAGATGATGCTTTTGAGCCCGTCTGCTCGCTTGATTTCTAAGTGCCTAACGATGGGCCCAACGGCGCCTCAACAGGTAACAATCGCTCGTCTCTACACTTTTTTTTGCAGGATTTTCAGACTAATCTGCTCAAACTGACGCTTCTCGAGGACCAGCACCGCCGAGGTTTGGGTGTCGCTGTCGTTGGGCTTGTTAATATCTGGAGATAGGGTGAAGGCGCGCCGGATCGTGTCTGTCCACACCAGTACTTCCTTTTCTTCAACGCCTCGTGCGGACATAACTTTCCGCATTCTGGCAACAAATGCTTTATAGGCCGACAACAGCAGCATGTCAGGATAGTGCATAACGAGGGTGGCCGTCAAACCCTCCGCGACACCCCCCTAAAGGATTAATGCTGCGTCGGCAAACCCCAGCTAGCTCGCAAAGAGCAGTACCTGGAGCGTTCGAGCGCGTGCGAGTACTGCATCGTCCAAGGCATGTAAAGACGAAACCGAGGCCTGTCCTTTGGCTGCCAACCGCTCAGCGCGCTTGCAACTTTCTGATCAGCCTGCGTCGTCCCCGGTGTGTGTTTGAAGGCGTTTTTGACGCGTTCCTGCTGACAGTGACCCATCTAAATCATCCATTTTTCAGTCAAATTTCAATCGTTTGTGTGGCTTGCATCGCCACGCGGAACGAGTGCGAGGAAACTCCATCCGTGAACCTACCCTGTTTCTGTTTTGCAAATTGCTTAACGCTACCCAACAACCGGTTCCAATATGCTTGTGTCCCAGGGACGGGCTGATTGGCTGACGATTGCAGCACGTCTTGTGAGGGCGTTTGGTCGTCATCTCCTCACATCATCCACGTTCGCTGCGGTATGCCTTGTTGTGAGGTCCTAGTTTTGCATGGAGAACTCTGCATTGATAGTGAGGCGGCTAATGCAAATAGCGAACAGGTAAAATAAAAAATAAAAACGCTGGTTGAGTTTTTGAACAAGAATATGCATTGTAATCAAGCTGTTTTAACCCTCCTAAAGCGAAGGAGGGGTGCTACAACTTTTTAAACGAGTATCAGATCGACATAATTCACAGCCATATTAACTATTAAACGTACCCAGTAGTTATGAGAGCTGCTGTTTCTCGAGTTGCTCGACATCCAAGCTGCACCCGTAAACATATCACATCATCACGATCAGGGCAGTATCAGGATAGACCAACCTCTTGCTGTGAAAACTTACCAATGAGCCAGTTGTTCAGGTTTCTGAAATAGGCAAGATATGCATTTGTAGATCAAGCTTTGTCTGTCGGCCTAGCTAGTGAATATACATATTTATCTAATATGATTAGAAGCACCTTACCGGTCTTGTCAGCGTCGATAAGCTGCATCAAGTGTAATGTTCTCTGACGAAAGAAACGTGGAGAAGGAGTTAATTACCGTCATCCGGCCTTATTACTGTTAGCGGCAGCCTACGATGCAATAGGCATGGTCGCAGCTCCGCAAACTGTTCTTTCCTGTAAAACAACTACTACCGGCACCTCGGTTGGAAACCTTATGATATTTTTAAAGTATGCATTTATTTGGGGTTTTGTAATGAATGAAATATACTCCGAAAAAATCCAACTTAATATAGTCGGATTAGTTGAAATGCGGTAATAATTCTCAAAACCCAATCGCTGGATAAAATGCGACAAATTATGCAATCGCATTAGTGGACTTATATGTCAGGGATTTTCACGAACGAGACTTGGTTGGAATAGAGTGGGTATTATACCATACAGTAAAAATTCCAGTCGCGACTCCAACCAATACCGGTTTAAACCCCTGCTTGAAATTCGGACCTGGTCACGACCCGCGGGCCAGCGGGGATATGTGGTGGAGTGGGTATCGCAAAATCGCGTTGCGACCCGACCTCACACACAGTGCCTGAACTGCCGACTAACGGAGGGGGTACTCCGATAACCGTGGGGTTGCTGAGGGCTCACGTTGTGTACCCGTCGGCGGGGCTGGTTACACTCCTCTGGTGGACTTGAAGGGAAGTCTTACTGGGGTTGGTTCCGTCTTGCGGGACGTAGCGTGGAAGTTCTTCAAGCTACGGACCAGGTAGGTTGTCGACCTTTATCGCCTTGGGGTGTGGGTTCCTTTACCTGGGGGTCCTTTTCCTTTCCTTGTTTGCTTGCCGCTTCCGATAGCGGGGAAGTTGGGGGCGAGAGAGACCCCAGTCGTACGGCCAAGCTGCTAACTCTGGCGACTGACATGTGTCATGGATGTGTATGACTTGATTACTGCATGGACCTTATATATCTTCCCGCTACAGCATTCTTGAGCACTTCCCAAAGTAAACCACTCGATGCTTACAAGGCAAATTCTACTCTGTTAATCCTGAAGACTTAAGGATTAACAGAGTAGAATTTGACTTTGTGGTTCACTACCTCTTGCCTATCCTATGATATCCCGAACTAGTCTTGTCGCGTAATCCTTGGTGGGTACAAATCAGGCGATCTACCGAGAGTAGATCGCATATCGGAATGATAGCACCATGCCGATCTAGTCCGAGATGTTTGCGTCATCTGTCTCAGATTTGATTACGTCACCATAATTCCCAGTTTAGCCCACGGTAGTTCGATCGGTCGATCCCCATCAATCTCTCAGTTGCCAAACCTAACGGGCGCTTCATCACAATCACCCCCTGCGTGAAAACTCACTCCACAAACGATTTGACTTCACGCACGTCAGCGCCCACTTCGTCACTCGCTTCGCTGGCCTCCCTTCACAACTGCTACTGCTTTCCGTAGCCCCATGCCTGCATCCGATCTATCTCCGGGCGCGGCCTTCCCCGCGCACATTTCAGGTACGTACAGCGCCTAGTGCTCCCTTTGCGGTCGGGACGGGCCCGACTCACGGACGCTCCGGACTTGTCGACTCGTTCTGCGTCAGCTCCTAGCGCTGCGGTACACACAAACTCCGTGAGGTCGCCCAGTGAGTCGTCCACGGTAGACCTAGCTTCGGCTGGTGGATCGCCCAGGGAAGGCGTCGCGGGTCCACCGGCATCGTCTCCTTCGACAGTCGTCCCCACGCTTGACGTCGAGACTCCTGTTCACGATTTTGCTGGGGTTCGTGCTTCGTTGGACGCCCTCCGTCCTTCGGTCGATTGGGCAGATGAGCTCCAAACCCTCCGCCCGAACCACGCGATCTTGCAGCGTGCTTACCTGGCCGCTCGTCAGCGTGAGGACGACTTGGACCGCCAACTCGCTGACGCCACCGATTCCGCGTCTCCGTTTGTGCTCTGCTGTCAGTACCGCTACGATCTTGTGCGGCACCTGTTGAAGCCATCTCAAGTCGCGCTAGCGAAGTGCAAAAACGCTCTTCAGCAACGCCGCGACAGCTCCCTAGAGATCGAGACCGTCCACCTCCGTCATCGCAATCTACAGATCCAGTACAACGAAGCTGTCGAAGACTCCCAGAACCGGATCACCGGCCTCGAAACTCAGCTGATGGCTGCCACTTCGATCGGCATCGTCGGAGTTGCGTCGCCTGACGCCTCTCACCGCCTACTTGCTATGGAGGCTCTCTTGGCGCAAGATTGATCCGATCGTGACATGGCCGTGACCGACCGACAGCTAACCAAGTCTAAGTTGCGCGACTCGGATAGTGCCAAACCATATTTCGAGAAAAAAGCGCATTGCCTGCAAGGGGCTGTGACTGTCAAGGGGCGACTTATCCGCGAGCTCAAGCCTGACTTCAAGTAGCGCTCGACCCGAGCCAGCGACACGATCACGTCCCAGGGAGAGGAATGCGGCCGTTTGCAGGAGCAGGTGGACCTCCTCCAGGAGGCCTCCGATGTATCCGTCATGCAGCTTCAAAATGAGAAATCGGCTTTGCAGACCGATCTATCTGCATCTCGCGACGCGTGTGACGACCGCGCAGG
This sequence comes from Phytophthora cactorum, assembly GCA_016864655.1. NCBI lineage: Eukaryota > Oomycota > Peronosporomycetes > Peronosporales > Peronosporaceae > Phytophthora > Phytophthora cactorum. The sequence goes on along the minus strand of NHQK01000014.1, from coordinate 33,541 downwards.
CCAGGTGGATCGCCTCATCACCGTGAACGCGGACCTGCGGACGGAGAGGGGCTAAGCGCGCGATCGACTTACCGGGATCGCTTCTTTGCAACCGCCCAGCGTTCCGACAACTCAGGCTTTACCTAGTTGATCATCGCCTGCTCGCAAACGCGCCCGTTCGCCGGTCGCATCCCAGCCCCGTCTTCCCGTCAAACGGTCGCGATCAGTGGCAGCCTCGTCGAGGCCTCCTCCTTCAACTCCGGCATCGGTTTCTCCTCCGGTTCTTCGCCCGATCGACGTCCTCTCGGCTACAGCCGCCACACAGGCAGCTCAGTCTGAGCCAGCTGACAACCGAGGGTCGACGCCTCGTCGTTGATTGCGGTAGCGACCCATGTCGTCCCCTGTAGAGGGGTCGGAGTATTCCGAGTGTCCGGAGCAGCAATCGTCCTCTGCTAGTGAGGACAAAGTGTTCTTCGCCGTGCTAGCCCAATCACGATCCACTCGCCGACGGTCCAACAGCAGCCAGTCTCCTCACGCAATCGGGACCCCTGTCGTAACGCCGCGAGAGCCACTAATCCAACCAGTCGAGCTCCCACGTCCGGCTCTCCGGGTAATCTAATTATTCCCGCTGAAGATTCGTCGTCCAGTGATACGGGCAGTGATAGCACCGTCCATAGACCATCCGAGAGTGCCAGTTGCAGTAGCAACAACGGCGACCAAGATCAAGCTGGAGCTTCCGGAATCGCTCATACTGCCCCGGAAGGTCCCGACGGTCCTCTCCCAAGCACCCAACTGGCTGCGTTGCCGCCGACCCGAGTCCCGCGGGTTCATTGGATCCCTGGCTACCGCGATCACCGGAGCTTCGTCGCTCGGGACGTCGCTCCTTGGGCTCTGGCAGACATCACGGATACGACCATCCTTCAAATGGGTCGATATCTTCTGTTCCGGCGTTTCTCCTAGCCTCCGGAATGGTTGTTTCCTCGTCGTGGACCTACTCCTCCCGCACTCGAGAGGCACGACGACCTGATCGATGAGGGTCCCGTGCGCGTTTTGAAGGATGCCGCGCCTAGGGATGTGCTTAATACTCCCGTTGATCGGTTCACGTTCGAAGATGGCGGGTGGTTTGCCCACCTCGTTCGTACCTATTCGAACTACGAAGACGAGCATCACCGCCCACACTGGGATTCCACTCACGCCTTCCCGATCAGCATCGCCAAACGTCGTCAGAGCGCTACCTGTCCGGTTTCTATACCAATCACAAGCAGCGTCGATCCCGGGCTGGAGCTCGCAGGAAAGTGTTCCTCCAGTGGGTGTTCGAAGGCATGCGCCGTGGTCTATGCGATCTCGATCTATTGCTAGATCCCTTCTTTCTCCATTTCCCCCGCAGCGGGGAAGCTGGCAACTGGTATCCCGGCCTCGAGGATGGGGCCAACCCTGCCGACCTCCTGGAGGCTTTGGTGATTACCGACAACGCGGATCGCTGGCGCAATCACTACTGCGACGAGCCAACCATGCATCCCGCGCTCCGGATCGCGCATCTGACGGGCAAATTCATGGCTTCTACCGCCTAGTTTCCGGGCGGTCTTGACGTCTCTCTTGTGTCTTCCGAACAACAGCCGCTGAGCTGCATCGTTCGTGGAGCAGGCCGTTGCCGATCTAATCCAATATGTGTTCCCACTCCGACCTTCGGTATCTCCATAGTAGCTTCCTTGTTTTTATGTGGGTCCTTCCCGGATCACTGACCCACTACCTTGTCTCTGGGTTGTGTCTCCATTCGGTCCGGACCCGATGGATAGGTTCGCACCTCCGACCTAGATACTTCACACATACATCTCCTCCTCCTTGAAACCTGCAGCCATCCTGCAGGGCCTCCTTCTGTCTCACTCCTCCACGGCGGCCAGTCCACCGCAGATTCCCCACCACTTACTTCTCGTGTGACTGCATCGCCTCAAACAGTTGCGGTCAGTACGATCTCGTTCGAAGTCTATCAGCAACGCTCCACAGTTGAGATCAGCTTCGTCGATCCACGGCGGCTCGGCGTAGCCCTCCCAGTAAACAAGATATTCGCGCTGGGCGCGGCCGTACTTAGTACGTCTGGCTGAGCGCAGTTGGTGGTCCAGTCCACTTCAAATTCGTTGTCGTCCAACTCGCGCTCCCAACTGTCCTCGGGCAGCAGGCTCTCGTCAAAATCCACACGATTTGCCCCATCGCTCGTCAGTGTAGTAGTCGGACGGTCCGGGTAAGTCTTCACTAGCTTGAGTTTCGATACATGGACAGGCGGGAAAAGCCGATACTCGATGCCCTCGGTTTCCAGCCGCACGGCATGTCGATTTGCCATCTTGCCACCCTAAAGGGTCCATGCCACATGTGAGCTAACTTCCTATCATAGCCCTCATCCAAATACAACCAAACTCGACCTTCCTGCCATGATGCCGTATTCAGCAAGATGGTGCATCTTGCTGCAGTGCCGGCTGAAGTTGCTCTTGCGCGAAGTTCTCTTCGACGCATGCCATCGGAGCTCATGGAAGAGTCCGATGAAATAGTCACGCCTTTGATTCGTCATCGGATCAAGTGCTGAGCTGCAGCCTCAGCGTCATCAACGATGGCGCTGCACACGTACAGCGGAATCGGGTTCGGTGGTGAAGTCGCATCGAACCTGAAAGCAATCTCGGATGCACTTGGCATCCACGGAGCGCGTTCTGTCGGGACAGAACGCGGAGAAGAAGGAGTAACCGTCGTTGGTGCCTTCTCTTCTTCATCATTACGCGAGCGCTTCGAACTTGAAGCGCTCAGATCGTCTTCACGGGGTCGACGCGACCCTGTGACCGGCTCATGCGCGACTGCGGCCGACTCGGAGTCGGCTGCTGAGGATAGGACTTCCCCGTCCTCCATGGGGGCATCACTGATGTCCGACCCATAGTCGGTAGGCATGCTACCGTCGGTGTTCCACACCGACGAACCCTCGAGAATCGTCTCGGGGGCAGCAGCCTTACCCCCCACACGCTTCTTGTACTGTAGCGCGTGGTATTCGTCGACAGAGAGTGTAGACTCTGTCGTGGAGGTGCTTGCTTGCGGAGGCACCGAGGTAGTGTTGCCTGCAGATGCAGGCACGGACGTAGCAGAGTATGCAGAAGCAGGCTCTTGCGCTGGCGTCATTGTTAGCGAGCTCATTGCGGAATGAACTCAAATTTCCCGGAAAGTTGACGGTCTCGTCAATTCTTGATTGACGTGTTAAGACTAGCACATCTTATCATAACGGGGGGGGGGGGGGTAACGGGGTTACACGCAAGTGGCTACACGTAGCCACTTGGTTACATGGAGGGTTCTCGAACGTTGGTGTAAGACACACCAATGGTTACACTTTGCAGACCGCTGGTCTGTATGCATTTAGGCTTCCTATTGGTAGATAAGCATTTCTTTCTACCAATTAGATTAGCAGGGTTCTGACAGCCATCGGATGGCAGAATACCTTTCATATAGGATATCAGTTTTAGGAGGAAACCCAGTCCTGACATAAATCATAAATAACAGTTCTCATTTTAACCCAAAACGGCTTTTAGCTTTTCTTATTTTAGTAAATCTATACTTTCGGACGAAAGTATAGTTAATCTAAGTTTAAGCAAACTACGCTTCCTCGTACACGTGCACTAGCGTGTAAGCCGAAGTAGTGGGCACAGAGTTGGCCCATTATAGGTACACTTTGATAATCTCAAAGCACATGGGCTTTCAATCAAAAGGTAAGTATCCGAAACAGGATTTCCCCTATTATTAATAAGAGGAGGACGGTACTTTTTCATTTCGACAAAAAAAAACTCCGGTTAAGAGTCAACCATTCTGGGTTGACTAACTATGGGGAAAGTCCTGATTACACAGGACGCGCGATGTAATCTGGTTAAGGAATGGGTGACTTCCGAAAATAGCACATGTGGTGTTTCAAACTGATGACTAACGCAAATTTGTGCACTGTTTGCTCCTCGGATTGTGTCAAGTTTGTGCATGGCCTGACCTCCAAAAATGGCATAAAGCTGCGGGATAGAAACTCATAACTTGCGAGGTATCATCGTACCAGTCTCCATTTTGCAGTCACAGCTACGTTCTAATGGGCCGCTACGTCCAAGCCATCGCTATTATACATTCAGAGCAATGCCGCCTGGAGCATCGTCAGAAGAAGGCCAGACTGAAGAAGATATGCGCACTGATGCGTGTTCGTGTGACGTTGGGTGAGCGGCAATACCTCACGGCTAGCGTTCTTATTTCGCCTTCCAAGAGTCCATGGTCCTTTATGTACGCTGCGGGAGATGATAGCGCCTTCGTGGTGACTGTGGCGCTTCCAGTATTGGAGTTCAATATCCTGTTGGCTGCATTTGCTCGACACTATACCGTAAAAGTGGTCCAGGGAAAACGCGGGCGACCTCCACGACTCCAAAACAAAAAACAACGTTTTAGCTTGTCTACTCCATTTTTACACTGCCGCAGTGGAGGGGAAAACTCTGTGCGTGCTGTTTGGAGTCCCGCCAGCCACCTTATCGCGCGTGTTAAAAAATGCAGGGAGCGCTTTACAAGGCGCTTTACGAGAAGTTCCAGCAGCCCGTATACGTTGACCATCTTTATCATCGCAGAGATCATGGGCCACAAGCGTTAAACGCAAAGAACCTCTTGTTTGTGGGTGTTTTGCGTTGCGGATGGAAATAATTACCCTGTTCGAGCGCCTACCGCAAGTGATCTTCAGAATGCTTATTTTAATGGTACGTACATTATAGTGTAATATATTAGGGTCGATATAATTTCGCTGACCGGGCTTTCGCTGCGTAGGTTGGTTGCATGCTGTGAACGTTACTGGTGTATTATGCTACGGATTTTACGGGACTTAATTTGGGGAAGGCATGATTTTCCAGGGTCGTGAAACGACGGTGAGATGAGCCGTCGACTGCAAACGCGCCTAGGTGACCCCGCGCGAACGCTCTCATTCGGGTGTTGTGCTACGGACTCTGCTTTTCCGGTAAGCAATGAAATGATGGGTAAAATTATAATCCCTCGGAAGGATGGATATTTGGAGAAGACCAGCCCTGCTTGCCGTGCAGGTCTTATAGCGATGAGCAGTGGAATTACTGCATTTCGCCAGGCCGCAGAATGGGGCATGGGGTGTGCTCCAAAGGTATACAGACAGTTGTTGTTGCCTCTTCCTTACGATCCAACTCGACGTGGTCTCCGTCTCGAGAACATCTACCATTTATACAACTTCCGCGTTCGGACTATAGGTATCAGCCAGATTAGGAGTGTGTATATGGTCTAACTTGTAAAATATTCATTCTGTTTTATAGTTTGTCGTTTGTCTTTCTACTTGGTATGAAGTATCATTTCAAGTGCAGTAGATATTATTTTTAAAGTAGCTGTCGCGTCAAGATCAAGGCTTTTATTACTGCTTAGTCTGGTACAATCCCGTTTCATTGTGATCAGCTTCAGCTTATTAAATAGAGAAGATGTAGAAAGTAAGTTCCCCAGCGTGTCATGCTGTTTGCTGTATTTTTCAAAAGTTAATGCATTACACTCGTACGTGATGACCTTGGACTTTACCAGCTTCTTCACCACGGCGACCGCGCTGTATATAGATTTCTGAAAGGAACAGAAGAAATTCGTGAGCTGCACAAAAGTAAAGGCTAACTCTGTGGCCTCGAAAAGCTGACGAAGAGTTAATTTTCAGTGCCATTCATGGGTGGCTGGACTCCAAACAGCTTTGCCATAACCATCAGCATCATCTGCTGGTTGTGTTCATTGCGAGATCTTTGACTCTGTGCCATCTCCAGCCGAAACGGACGTTCTCGTTCCTCGCGTGCTGCTTTGCTCTCTTCTCGTTCACGTCGGAGCTGGGCTTCACGAGAGGACTGACGCTCGTCCATCATCATCAACAATCCGAACCAACTTGGGTCATCGCATTTCTTCGACGACGAGCTTGCTTCCATTGCCAACTTGTCCATCCTTTATCCAATCGTATTCGGCGCTATGCGCTGTGACTCAAGTAAGTGGTCGTATTGCCGATGTCATGGGTGGAGGGTCGCCTTGAAAGTCTACTCGATAGCCTTGCCAACTCGTTAGGACTGAGCCCAACCCGTGAGGTCGCTGTAAGCGGCGCAGGAGGACCCCTGGAAGCTGGAATAGCAGTACCAGAACCAGCAGCAACATTGGTCTGTGTAGGGCTCAGAACTCCGAGAGTGAGAGACTCTGATTCGTTCGCACTGGCATCCAGCTTCAACACTGAGTTAGTGTCGACGAGAGACGTGCCAGACCTCGCATCAGAGGTCTCAATGTCCTGCGCTTCCTCAGTCACATGACCGACACTTTCAGCGACGTCTGACTCGTCTTCGTGCAGTGTGCTAACTGCACAGCGGGCCTCAATTGGTCTGAACGTAATCTTGGCGTGTTTCATCTCCGACGGGCAGTCCGGATCTCCGATTGGCTTGCGCTTATATTTTAAAGCCATGAACTTCCGCTTTAGACTATCTCCGTCGCGGGCAGGCCATCCGGACGGCAGCTGATCGTTGTTTGCAGAAGCAAGGCCAACCCACTGCTCGGAACCGAAGGGTAGTCGGTCTTCTACTAGACAAAGCATACCTATCAAACCATACACTTTGTGTCAGACAACAGTGGATTCTCTACCTCGTTCCAAAGGTCTAGAACGATGCATATACGGTCTATCTCCGTTGCCCGGAAGTTCTTTCCTTTCTTCTTTTTACCTCCTAAAGACATGGCGCTGGTGTCAAGAGCTGTCGACGTCGTAATCGGTTCAAAGTTGGTCGGTTTGCGAAGTGAGTCTGCTGCGCGGTAGACGACGCAGGCGGTCAAGGATGGTCAGTCTGAGAAGTGAGTCTGCGGGTGTGGCGAGAAACACAGCGTCTACATGCACCAGGCAACGTCTTCAAAACTGAGCGGACTTCGAAGCTGAGGGCTGGCTTTATATTGATGTGTTTGTGTTGTGAGACGCACAAGCATTGCTCAGACTGTTTTTGCGTCTGAGCATCATTTGTGTCAGATTTTTGCCAAGTTTGTGCCACCACTTGGGTCAAGCTTGTGTGAACACACATGTTGCCGTTTAAGTGATTTTTGGAAGTCACCCAATAACGACTATTGCTTGTTTCGAACTTAGATTTTCACGAAGCGTATCGCAACCCTATCACTAATCTGACTAACTGACACCAGTAACATCCATAAACGAAAATTAGAGAAAGTTTGCAAAATGCGTATGATAGTGGAAATTCGATCTTGTGATTCTAAAAGCACGTCAAGACAGCTCTAGTTTGGTAATATATAGTTACTGGCTTTTTATTCCTGTTTAAGGGGTTTCCTAACGCGGGATGTATTAAAACAATGGATCATCAAAGTGTATCATTATCTCGGCACATTCGCGTATAGACTCTATGAGTTGGCAAAATTGTAGCTGGCGTTTTCACCGATTCTTGTTAGCGTTCGATTCGCCTCGCCATCGCATGTCTTCTTCCCCACCCCTGTCGCCCCACACCACGCCTATTATCACGAACCGGTTGCAGCGTGGTCTAGTGGCGGATTGGTAAGCTTTTCATATTTCATACTTGTACTCACGCTCCTGGAGTGATGCTCCGGGTCGTTATTTCGTTTGTGATATTCAATTCATTGGATCGACACACTTGATATCTTGATATAATTTTACATGGAACAATAAAAGTTGAACAAGCAGTTTGGTGACAACAACGCGATTCTTCAAGTGAAATCGATCACTGTCATATTTCAGCATATATTAGCTGATCGACGAGATTACTTCATTTTTTTTTTTTGAGGAAAAGAGATTGGCGCAGACCGCCGCTTCCACCATTTCCGACTGGGATGACAGCGGGTCGAGAAGAATGGTCTCTAGCTGTGGCGGAGAAGGAAGCATCGTCAATTTCAGCATAGAATTGCCACAAACTTTTTAACATTTTCGCTATCGACTTGGGAAGGTGTCACTATGCCCACTGAATTCTACGCTTCATAAACTCGTACCACGGTTTCTTACCATACTCTTTCACCTGAGAGCTGCGGATCCTCCAGGCCACCGGCCCGGTTCCCTAATGCCGAGCGTAGCTGCCTAACGACAAACTCGAGGCGTTGATGAATTTGAGAAGCTATGATACAAAATACTACAGTACATGTATTGCAGGAATGTTGCGTTTATTGGCCACAAAACACTGTTCTTTAAACTGCGAAGATGTCCAAGACGAACTGCTGCAACGACATAGTGTGCCCGGAAGACGACCCTCCTGTCTGCGGCTCCGACGGAGTCACCTACCCGAACACGTGCGAGTTGAGTTTTGCGAATTGCAACAACCCCGAACGCAACATTACGCAGATTGCCGACGGTGTTTGCGCGGTTCCGCAAGTGTCGGCCTGAGCTTGACTTTAACAGCGACCAAGGTTTTTCTTTTTCTTTCTTCTTTGCAAATAACACAGCTTCTTCTTTTTACCTTTCTTTACATTTCTCAAAATTTCAACATTTCTGTTTCCTTCGTTTTTTATTGAGTTATGTGTTACCCATTCTGTGTTATCTGCACAGACGAAAAGGAAACAACTTGGTCGCAGTTTGGAGCCGTTGCCATGAGTCAGTATCTGGAGCGACGACAAGTCAAGCTCAGGTCGACACCTGCGGAACCGCGCAAACACCGTCGGCAATCTGCGTAATGTTGCGTTCGGGGTTGTTGCAATTCGCAAAACTCAACTCGCACGTGTTCGGGTAGGTGACTCCGTCGGAGCCGCAGACAGGAGGGTCGTCTTCCGGGCACACTATGTCGTTGCAGCAGTTCGTCTTGGAGCCAGGAGTCAGCGCACACATTAGCTTTCTGGAGGAGGCCACGGGGAAATCGGCAACCGTCGACGAGATCGTCACCACTAGGAGCGCGAGGTAGAAAGCAATCTTCATCGTGCGACAGTTGGCTGGGAAGTGGTGCTGGGTGGCAAATTGCAGAATGACTGCGAACAACTGCGCGCTGTCCTTTGCTGCTTCTTATGAATTACTACGACTGCGTACAGTTACTGTGCGCAGTTGTTGTTTACTGTAACAGTATGATTAGTGCAACGCACCAATCAACTCATTGGCAGCAATCAAGATTCAGATGCTTACAGGACATGTTTTAGTTTTAATAAACCAACATCTTGGAATCTTTACAGACAATCCTCTCGACCGTGATATATCAAATAGTGATACACTCTACTCAGGAATAGAATGTTGGTTTCTGATGATCGACGGTTTAGAAACTCAAGTCAAATATCCCTCCATCTTCTTGTTAGTGTTTAGTGATATGAAAATCTGTATCATCACTAATCAAATGTAGTTAACTATGGAAATGAACCGTATGCAGAAGGAAGGCCAATGAAGTCCAGCATTGACTTATGCAGCTTGCGGTCCTGCTTGCGTCCTAACTCCTTCTGAAATTCTCGCTGCATTGATCGAAGCCCAATAAGATTCCCATCACATCGGCGCTGACGAATAGCTGCGCCATTGACTTCAGGCGCTGCTTTTCCGCAGAGAGATTTTCAGGCGTTTGTGTGGAACCAGCTGCATCTTCGTCGTCCACCCCGGTTGCGTCCGCGCTACTCAACTCTTTCAGAATTGGTATCAACGTGGCAGAAGTCTTCGTCCGTGGGGTCCTCCATAAGGATGTTCTCCTCCGGCGGATTCAGCACTGACATGTAGGACGCATGAAGGTGTGGCAACATCGCCATGAGCTCCTCCGTATGTCATATTCCTCACCCGGATCCGCATACTCGGACGTGTAGTAGTCTAGAAGCCCTGCTTTCTTCCAGCAGTTAGCGAAATTGGTGCTCCAATGGCCAGCGATCAGATTGTACCATCGCTCTGGTACACTCTGGATTGTGATAACTCCAGTTTGCGATACTGTGGTGGTCCATGTGCCCGACACTACATGTATCACGGTCGAGAGGATTGTCTGTACCGTAAACTTCTAGAGCAAGCTTACGGTCAGGTGACCGTCAGCATTGTCACTCAGCAAGCTCAAGTGTCCGTTTATATTATCTGGATTTTATGTCGAGAGTCAACCCAGTTTCCACCCCACACTTGAATCTGCAGACATCGCATACTGTACCTTCCAAAAGTCGATTGAGCACCTTTCCAAAGACACTGTTTACAACCTTACTATTGCAAAGCCTGTCGGATGGTTTCACCTGATTTCGACATTATTTTAACCTTCCTTCCTAAACAATAAAGTGGATTTCCGTCTGACTGTCTGTCATGTCCCCCATTTCCAGCCTTGTGATTGGCTGACAAAAAGAGCTTACTGGTACATGTATTTCACTATAGCTGAGACAAGTTGCGGAGTCGCTTGCGGCGTAGCGAGCTCGATCGTAAACAATAAAAAGAATGTGTGTCGTCGTGTAACGCTTTTCCACACTTTGGATTGGCTGAAAACATACCATATGTCAGTACAGTACAACTGAGACATGTTCTGAGTGGCCGCTATGCGGCGCAGGGAGCTCGCACGTATTTTAAAATAACAACCCAAACTGAAGTCAATATGTGCTGTGTCGGGTAAACGGACGTTGTGCTCGGTGTTTTTCCCGGTAGGCCGTCAAGTCCTAGGCACCAGGAAGCTATGATCTACTTACGAGTCGTGCTGGTATTTTATCATCGGATTCCTAAAAATATATATGTATATGGTTTTCACCAGGTAGCAAGTCACTATAACGCCTCCGTACAACCCAAATCAGATAAAACAAACTAGAGCTTCGCGGGGACTGAGATAGCTGTCTTCAAAACAAAATACTGTAGAAAGTAAACAAGCAACCCATGTAAAACGTATTGTAAATGTCTTTTTTATCTTGTGCTGACTCTCGTCGAGATATACTATCCTTGCACACTGGTTGTGATCCTGTGATGTACGTTACTCCAGTTCGGTTGCTCTCGTTCGGGAACGAAGCGATGTAGTCGACATATTCCAGGTAGGCAACAAGGTTCACATTGGCGTAAGGAACGTTGCGTACTGGTCAGCCAGAGGCAAGTGATCGTGGGAGTACATTGGACGCAGACCGAAGAGATGGTCCAACATTCCAGCGCGAAACCGCATCTAGTGTTGGCTTGACGGTGACATTGTGGGTCTCCTCGCTCTTCTCAATCTTCAGTTCGGCGGCCACGAAGTCGACTCCTTCCAGCGGTGGTGCGCCATAGTAAAGTAGTGCGCAGGGAGTTTGCCCTCGATCTTGGCGATCTTGCGCCGGTTAGTATGCATGTGGCGATCGAAGAAACGACTCACTTCGTCCGCTTCGACTGAGCGAAACGGATCGGCACTATCGACACCAGCGTGACTCCAAGGTCCAAGTGTGAGCCGGTGGTGAGTACTGTCGATCTCAGTGGCTTCCAACGCTACCGAAGCCGAGAGTGTTGGTCAGGTATTGCTTTGCAGTTGACAGATAATACGCATACCATTTTGAAAACCCTTACCCGTTTGATGTAAAATGGGCAATTTGGAAAACTCCCGGGTATTCTATACTGAAATGTATGGTGACCTGCCAGATTCTAGAAATGGGTACTATAAATGACGACTTCGAAAATGTATGCACTAAACTGTCCGAATCAAGAGTGGCTATCCACGTCCGAGTCTACTACGTTGCAGCTTCCTGTATCTTATTAACCACCGGATTCAGGCCGAAATGCTGTCTTTACACTGAGACGACGACGATGCGGTCCTTCTTTCGCTTAAATGTGTTGAAGTCAGCTTGGACAGTTAAATCCCCAGCGAAATGCTGTCAAAGTTATTAATAGTAATAGAGGACAACAATGGAAACCCTGCGTACGACGTTAACCATCGAGAACATATTATGTTCATGTGGCAAACGGATGTATTGCACTTGCCCCCCATTCGACGGTAGTATTGCATTTTTGAGGGATGAAAATCATGTGTGTTTCATCGGTCAGGTGTTTTGACAACATCGGTCAAAAAGAGCTTAGACGCATTATTATTCTGAGCATGCAGTAATGTTCGACCGTGTATAAATGTAAAAATCATACGTATTCAGCGTTGAGCAACCAAATGAAAGCTTAGGGCCGAGTTAAGCTGTTGTGTTCATCTCTCCATGCAGGGAATTTGGATCACGTCATGTCTCGAGTAACGTTAGTGTCGAATACCCTACTGCAACCCTCAGTCTATGCTATTTGCAAAGAAGAAAAGAAAACAACTTGGTCGCCGTTTGGAGCCGTTGCCATGAGTCAGTATCTGGAGCGACGACAAGTCAAGCACAGGCCGACACCTGCGGAACCGCGCAAACACCGTCGGCAATCTGCGTAATGTTGCGTTCGGGGTTGTTGCAATTCGCAAAACTCAACTCGCACGAGTTCGGGTAGGTGACTCCGTCGGAGCCGCAGACAGGAGGGTCGTCTTCCGGGCACACTATGTCGTTGCAGCAGTTCGTCTTGGAGCCAGGAGTCAGCGCACACATTAGCTTTCTGGAGGAGGCCACGGGGAAATCGGCAACCGTCGACGAGATCGTCACCACTAGGAGCGCGAGGTAGAAAGCAATCTTCATCGTGCGACAGTTGGCTGGGAAGTGGTGCTGGGTGGCAAATTGCAGAATGACTGCGAACAACTGCGCGCTGTCCTTTGCTGCTTCTTATGAATTACTACGACTGCGTACAGTTACTGTGCGCAGTTGTTGTTTACTGTAACAGTATGATTAGTGCAACGCACCAATCAACTCATTGGCAGCAATCAAGATTCAGATCGTTACAGTAGGAACCAACCTTCTATTCCTGACTAGAGTGTATCACTATTTGGGATATCACGGTTGAGAGGATTGTCTGTACCTGTTTTAGTTTTAATAATAAACTTCTTGGAACTCCTACCGTAAACTTCTAGAGCAAGCTTACGGTCAGGTGACCGTCAGCACTGTCACTCAGCAAGCTCAAGTGTCCATTTATATTATCTGGATTTATGTCGAGAGTCAACCCAGTTTCCACCCCACACTTGAATCTGCAGACATCGCATACTGTACCTTCCAAAAGTCGATTGAGCACCTTTCCAAAGACACTGTTTACAACCTTACTATTGCAAAGCCTGTCGGATGGCTTCACCTGATTTCGATATTATTTTAATATTTTAAGTATCAACCCAAACTGAAGTCAACAATATTGACTTCAGTTTGGGTTTGAGACAACACAGAACGAAATGATACTAAGCGAAAAAACTATTTTTCAAGCTACCAAGTGCATTTTAAAGAGCTCGTCGTCGTCTTTCGATTCATATACTTGTTGCCGTCCTACTGCAACTTCGCGCAAAGATATGAACATTTGAATATTTAAAAGTTCAAAAAAATTCTTAAGTTCGGTTTTTCGTTTATTGGCTACTCTCGGTTAAATTTGGTGGGGAATCCGAATTTGGCTACTCTGGGGTAAAATATGGTGGGGAATCCGAATTTGCCATTGGTTTTATCCGATGAAGTACCTACGTTAGGCTTTCAAAAACGCGATTTGGATTAAGTTCGCATGTTGTTCTGCTCCTTATTGATCTCTTGCATACATGAGTGCACAATCACCTCACCCATGGCAAATCAAACGCAAGCTTCCTACTAAATGTTTCTCTTCACCACAACAAATAGATTCAGAAGCCGTCATACCGCTTCCACGATGACCCTCGGGTGATTCGCAGCCACATCTTCATTGTATCTATCCCCTCCAGCTTGGCATGGCGAAGGAGGACTCGGCTACCACTTTCTTGGCGTCCAAGCTCCCTTCGATGCGTCCTCTGCGCTACGGTAGCGCTCCTGCAAGATAGCGTCGGGGTCGACTCGATGTGCGTACTTAGGGCCTGGTTCGCGCGTCGGGGTCAGGTTATGTAGGGATCTGATTGGCTGCTCGACCAATTAAAAAGTTCATATATTTTAAAAATTGACCAAAACGACTTTCCATTTTACTCGATAGAGAATCAAGTTAAAGGAAAATGGTGATGGTTTGCCCTAGCCCTCTAGATAACCTGACCCCGACGCGCGAACCAGACCCTTTCGGTAACATGCTTTGATTGGCTGCAAAAATGGTTTCTTTCTCCGCTATTCACTTACTTAAGTAAGTCCGAACCAGATGGTCAAATCTTTAAACCTCTTTTACAAAAAAAACTCAAGATGATGGCTTAGTATCATTTCGTTCTGTGTGGTCTCACACAGCACATATAATAATAGTAATAACCCTGTCAGGGTTGTTATTAGAGGCTTTCAGAAGCACCGCTTTTTAGGGGAAAAACGGTATGCAACTTCACGTAGCACAAGTTTGAATGATCACAGCAGTTGATAGAAGGCAGTCGCTGCGCTCCTGCGATAAAAAGATTTTCTCCCCTGGAGAGTGCAGTGCTCGCCTCGCTGAGGAGCTCGGCGCTACGACTTGAAGAGTTTTGAGCTGGCGTGGCGACCGTGAAAGCTATTCGTTAGAGAGATTACTGACTGACCTACCTGGAGCGACTGCTCTCTGTTTATAATGTGCCATCGTCGCGTTGCTTGACGTGTCCGGTGCGACGTCAAAACCTATCGCCTCGCCGCGAGAATTCTGTTGGTGCAAAAGCACGTTTACCAGGCCATAATATGAGTCCCATCATACATTTCGTAATCAAAATTGATTACCAGGCAATATATATTGCGTCCAGCAATCATTACAATTGGCCCCATCGAAAAGGTCACATTTCATTTTGCATCCGCCCTGCAACATCTACGAGGCAGCTAGGGGCATCAGATGCACGAACCGGTTTCTTTGATGAACACAGACAGAGGCACGAAGCCACTCTGCCCAGCGATCGGATATGACGATGGGAAGACGTTGATGGCTCGAGGACCATTGGCACTACACGAGCACGTGGCATCTCGCTTGGAGACGTCGCTGGGCAAGGCTCTTCCTCAGATGGAGGTGCGTTTCAAAGACGTATCCATCTCAGCGGACATCGTGGTCAAGGACGCGAGTGACCTGGAGGTGCAACTGCCCACGCTTCCGAACGAGATGATGAAGACGCTTCATGGTCTGGTTGCTAAGAAGCACACGGTTACCAAGCGCATCTTGAGAGGTATAAGTGGCGTACTGAAGTCTGGAACCGTCACGCTAGTGCTGGGCCAGCCTGGGTCGGGCAAGTCGTCGTTGATGAAGCTACTGAGCGGACGCTTCCCGAAGGACAAGAGCGTCTCGATCGAGGGCGAGGTGGCGTACAATGGTACGTCGACGGAAGAGCTGCACAACCGACTGCCGCAGCTGGTGTCGTATGTGCCCCAGCGTGACAAGCACTATCCCGAACTGACGGTGAAGGAGACACTGGAGTTCGCACATGCTGCGTGTGGTGGAGAGCTGTCCGAACGCGATGCGAGTCACTTGGTGAATGGAACTCCAGACGAGAACGCCGAGGCGTTGAAGGCAGCTCAGGCACTGGCGAAACACTATCCAGACGTTGTGATCCAGCAGCTTGGACTGGAGAACTGTCAGAATACAATTGTGGGTGACGCCATGCTACGTGGTGTGTCTGGTGGAGAGCGTAAGCGCGTGACAACAGGTGAGTTGTCCTTCGGTAACAAGTACGTGATGATGATGGACGAGATCAGCACGGGGCTGGACAGTGCGGCGACGTTCGACATCATCACGACGCAGCGCAGTCTGGCCAAGAAGTTCCATAAGACAGTGGTGATCTCGCTTCTGCAGCCGTCGCCCGAGGTGTTCGCTCTTTTCGACGATGTGATGATTCTGAACGGCGGTCATCTCATGTACCATGGACCGTGCAAGGAAGCTTTGGGTTACTTTGAAACCCTCGGGTTCAAGTGTCCTCCGTCTCGTGATGTGGCCGATTTCTTACTGGATATCGGTACCAACAAACAGTACCAGTACGAAGTGAAACTCGAGCGTGGAGGTGCGATCCCTCGTACTCCCAGTGAGTTCGCAGATGCGTTTAAACTCTCGACAATTTACAGTCAAACTCTAAGAGAACTAGAAGATCCAGTGAAGCCCAGTCTCGTTGAGGATATGAAGACACGGATGGATGTTCAACCGGAATTCTGTCAGTGTTTCTGGGCAAGCACGCTGCTGCTGATGAAACGAGAGATCACTATCACAAGACGCGAAACGTCAGCCATGGTAGGACGAATGATCATGAGTACAGTCATCGCTTTACTGTGTTCGAGTGTCTACTACCAGTTCGACACGACCGACGCGCAGTTGGCCATGGGGATCATTTTTGAATCCATTCTAAACTTATCAGTGGGTCAGGCTGCTCAAATCCCGACGGTGATGGCTGCGCGAGAGGTTTTCTACAAGCAACGAGGTGCCAACTTCTTCCGGACAGCGTCATACGTGCTGTCCAGCTCCGTGGTTCAACTACCAGCTATTGTATTGGAGACAGTGGTGTTCAGTGCGATTGTCTACTGGATGTGCGGTTTCTTAAACTCGTTTTGGAGCTTCTTCGTCTTCGTGGTGGTTCTGTGTCTGATAAACATCGCACTCGCGGCTTTCTTCTTCTTCCTGGCCGCTGCGTCTCCCAATCTGAACGTTGCTAATCCGCTTTCCAGCGTTTCGATCGTGTTTTTCGTCATGTTTGCAGGCTACACGATCACAAAAGACCAGATCCCAGACTATCTCATCTGGATGTACTGGGCTAATCCGACGTCGTGGGGTATACGCTCGCTGGGTATCAACCAGTACATCAACTCCCACTTTGACAAGTGTGTGTACGACGGTAGGGATTACTGTACCAAGTATGGGATGACGATGGGCGAGTACTCACTCAGCACCTACGAGGTGCCGTCGGACAAATTTTGGCTTTGGTACGGGATGGTCTTCATGGTTGCCACGTACGTTTTCTTCCTGTTCCTGTCGTGTATCGCTCTGGAATACCACCGATTCGAGCGTCCAGAAAATGTAGTACTTACAACTCAGACGAACACGAAGGCTTCTGACAGCTACACCATCACTCGAACGCCGCGAGGGTCACAGAAACCGCATGAATCGGTGATATCGGTCGACCACGCAAGAGAAAAATACTTTGTGCCGGTCACGGTGGCGTTCAAGGATTTGTGGTACACGGTTCCAGACCCCACGAACCCGAAGAAAATCATCGACTTACTCAAGGGCATCTCCGGATACGCACTACCAGGCACCATTACAGCACTCATGGGGTCATCTGGAGCAGGCAAGACGACGTTGATGGACGTGATTGCTGGACGGAAGACTGGCGGTCAGATTCGAGGTCAGATTCTGCTGAATGGCCACCCTGCTACAGATCTGGCAATTCGTCGCTCGACGGGGTACTGCGAGCAGATGGACATCCACTCGGAGTCGTCTACTATTCGTGAGGCCTTGACATTCAGTGCATTCCTGCGCCAAGGAGCCGACGTTCCAGACAGCCACAAGTACGATTCAGTGAACGAATGTTTGGATCTTCTAGATCTAAATCTGATCGCAGACCAGATCATCCGAGGCAGTTCCGTGGAGCAAATGAAGAGACTGACGATCGGTGTGGAGCTCGCTGCGCAGCCGAGTGTGTTGTTCCTGGACGAACCGACGAGTGGGTTGGACGCTCGATCGGCCAAGTTGATCATGGACGGCGTGCGCAAGGTGGCGGATACTGGACGCACCATCGTGTGTACGATTCACCAGCCGTCTTCAGAAGTTTTCAGCGTCTTCGACAGTCTGTTGCTGTTGAAACGTGGTGGCGAGACGGTCTTTGCTGGTGATTTGGGCGAGAACGCACGTGAAATGATCGAGTACTTCGAGTCGATTGAAGGTGTGACGAAACTCGAGACAGACTACAACCCAGCCACGTGGATGTTGGAGGTGATCGGAGCTGGTGTGGGTAACAGCAATGGAGACCAGACGGACTTTGTGGAAACCTTCAAAGCGAGCGCCCACTTCAAGCGTCTACAATCGAGTCTAGACCGAGAAGGTGTGACTCGACCATCTCCGTCATTGCCGGCGCTGGCATTCAGCGACAAACGAGCAGCTTCGGAGCTCACCCAGGCCAAATTCCTGTTGAAACGCTTCTGCGATCTATACTGGCGTACACCGTCCTTCAACTTGACCCGGTATGCCATTTCGTTGGGCTTGGGGTTACTCTTCGGTATTTCGTACGCTGGTGCGGAGTACACGTCGTACTCGGGTGTGAATTCCGGGTTGGGAATGGTGTACTTGGCTGTGGGGTTCATTGGTCTGGTGTCTTTCAACGGGTTGATCCCTGTTGTAGCCGACGAGCGCGCCGCGTTCTACCGTGAACGAGCATCACAGACCTACAACGCATTGTGGTACTTCGTGGGTCTGAGCGTCATAGAGATCCCGTACGTCTTCACAGCAGTGTTGCTGTTTCTGATCCCGTTCTTCCCCCTCGTGGGTTTTACTGGAGTGGGTGCTTTCTTCACGTGCTGGCTGGTGTTGTCACTGCATGTATTACACCAAGCGTACATGGCGGAGCTTCTCGTTTTCTTGCTTCCGAACTTGGAAGTTGCAGAGATCGTGGGCGTGTTGGTGACGCTAATTTCGTACTTGTTTTCGGGCTTCAGTCCTCCGGCTTCAACGCTACCGTCAGCGACTGTGTGGCTCTATGATATCACGCCGATGACCTACAGCATGACAGCTTTCTCAGCGGTCGTGTTTGGAGCCTGCAGCAGTGGTGGAGACCTCGGGTGTACGCAGATGACGAATATCCCGCCATCTCTGCCGGACGGGATCACCGTGCAGCAATATTTGGAGGACAACTTCTTGATGAAACACAGCGAGATTTGGAGGAATTGCGCCGTCCTGGTCGGATTCGTGCTTATCTTCTGTGTGCTCACGCTGCTGGCCATGCGGTTTGTCAACTACCAGAAGAGATAGAGCTTGATGTGACCATTTTAATATGATACGATTTCTAATTCCCAATCGGTTGTTTTCAGATACGCACTTAGTTTAGCTTAGATTCGGAGTTGAAAGATGTACTTGTTGCGTAACTTGGTAACGCTACCATAATACAATACAATCAGTTGTTCTGTACGGTGTCTTCCGCCAGCTACTAGCAGCTTTATATTAGTATCGGGCCAATGCATGTACTGCCCGTTTGTTTAAAAAAAATCTTCGTTTAGTATTAGAGTAGTATTGGTAATACTAATTTAATAGTAGTATTGTAATACTTCCTCTAGTAGTACTAGAATGGGAATCTGTACTAATACATATAGCACCCATACGTACTGAAACAGAAGTACTATGTGCTCAAAACATTGTTTGAAAGTAGCAGCTACCGCTGGTAAGTACTTCGAAGTAAAGGATTTGCGAGTGTCATGGCCCCGCTTGCCCCGCGATTTCCCTGGATAGCAGTGTAAGATATATATACGACAACTCAAGAAGTAACCCCGTGCTTTACGTTTATTGACCCAATTCTACTTCGCGTAAATGAGCAGATGAAAGCTGAGCCTCTAAGCAGTGTAGTGAATCAGTTCACTTGGTGTGTTCTGGAATTGTTATATTCTCCAGTGCCATTCAAAACAAAGTGATGACGGTGTGAGTTCAGTCATCACATTTGACCCCCACCGATGGAGATGCTCTAGGTGCTTAGTCTCGGCGAAGACGCTGCTGCTGGTTCGGGTTCGGGCATTGCGGGATGTTCACGTGCTGGTTCATGCCCGTGCCGAAGAGACCGAAGTGCTTCTCGTACTCGGCGCCCGTGTAGCTCACGGTCGTGTCGTACATCATGAACCAGTACGACTGACCCTTGTCGGCAGACCACTTCACGTAATCATTCAGGTACTGCTGCATGCCCTCGTACGACGGCTGGTTGTTCTGGTAGTTCTCACCGGCGTACGGCCAGCCAGTCTCCGTGAGGTGGAGCTTGTTGGGGCCGAACTTGGACACCATTTGCTGCCACTGCGCTTGTAGCTTCTCCACTGAAGGCTGCGAGCCCTGCGTGAAGAACGGGTAGATGTTGACACCGATGTTGTCACACGCGTTTGCGAGCTTCCACGCGCCGTCGCACAGCCACTCGTTGATGCGCTGCACCGAGCCGACTGGCGTGTTTCCCACACAGGCACGCACACGGTTGATGTAGCCGACGAGCTGGTCCGGAGAGAACTTGCCGAAGCCACCGTTTTGCATGTCCTCGTTACCGACGTAGACGGCTTCGACGGCCCACGGGTTCCGAGCGTAGCCGTCACAGACAGCCTGAATCTCAGCGTCGATACGGTTGGGGTTGCCCAGCTGCACCCCCACAGCGACACGAATGCCGGCGGCAGCAGCCATGTCGACCGCGTTCACACCGGCCAGCGATGCCTCGTAGGTACGGATGCTCGAGAAGTACTGGGCCACCTGCCTCATGTCGTTCTGCAGCACGTCCCAGTTCACGTTCTGGTGGTGCCACGGAGCGTAGCAGACACCAGTCTTGAGTTTTGCAGCATCGGCGGAGCTGACAGCCACAGCGGTGGCAACAGCGAAGGCGGTAGCGAATTTCATCACTGCTTTAGTAGCTGCAGAGAGGCTTAGAAGTTGTTGGTAGGTCCTTGCGTTCGACAAGGAAGATTGGAGAATGAGGCTCGGACAAGCACCAAAGCAATGTAGACGAGGGCAATTGGGTGGTGCTCGAAGGCGAGTCTTGGAGTACTAACGCAAAATCTTGTTTGACATCGTGTCGTTAATCTTCGGATCTGCTTTCGCCTCCTATTGACTCGACTACGGCAGCGAATAGGGGCCGGCACTTCATCTTACCTACATGTACTATTTCGATTGAATTCGCGCTTTTTCGGTGGATAACCGTTTTCGACACGATTAGATTTTCATTTCGCAGGGAACTGCAGCAGATCAATATTTTTTTTTCGTGTCGTATTCTACGGCTTGCCTGTCTCTTTTGCTCGTGGTAGTAAAACTTGACGCTCTATGCTCCGCCCGTGAGCGTTAAAATCCGGGGGGAAATCGATTGTAGAATTGTTCTTCGTTACTGTAGGCAGTGCTTTTTCGCCCACGTCCAGAGTTGGGACCGCTGGGGGGATCACCATGAAAACTTCAATGCCGAGCGTTCATCCTGATGTGACGACAATGTTAACCCACGCCTGGCTGTTTGTTCGCCCATTCCAACCAACCTCAACCTCTACATGTAGACTACAGTGAGTCACGGTAGTCACGGTCAGTGACTCGCGTTACAGCACCGATAATGACAACAGCACAACAATCTTCCAGCACCGATACGGCGCCGATAACAGATCTTGGCGATGCTGCAGTGTATAGTAATGTTGTACCATACGGGGATAGAACCAAATCTACTTCTCAACGAGATCGTCTGAGACTATCCCTACAGCATGTGAGCCATGCTATACCTGTAATGAGTTAATAGTATGAGTTTCAGCAGCTGAACTCGGCGTCAGAACTGCACAATATAGGTATAGAACTCGGGGGTTCGCAGCTACCGCGGCAAACACGCCCGTCGCAATGGTGATCTCGATAGTACTGCAGCTTTCGCTTCATCAAAGTACTTAAACGCTCCACTTCTTTTCTCTTACTAGTATACTGAAGAGGTTATCCCCTAGAGTCTATTCTACTCATCAGTGATGTGGTCAGGGAGGAATCCTCCCTCCCGGAGGATGGACTTCGTTTGCAATCTTGCAACTTAACACCAGTCACCACAACTCTACGCCAGTTGCACATCTTCCCTGCAGTGAGAAGGCATAATGAAGCGCTAAGCAGTCTCGGATATCGATTGATATAAGTAAGGATTATGCCATAGCTGGTTAACGACATCTTAGTATTTGTCAATCACTGTGAAAAGTCCATTGCCGAAGATGGCGAGATGCGATTAAAAAAGTTGCCAATAACAACAGGCCATGCATTATATGGTATTGTGAGTACGGCTATTCAGCACTGCATAAGTTCGAGTACTGAATGTGCAGCACCAGCCTGTTCTATATTAAAATCGCGTCGGTCAGACCATGGTGGTTAAAGATAAGCGTAGCCCCTAGCGTCGGTTGCGAGGGACCTGTCTGGGGCTCCCAAATCTACGGCCGTTCAACCTAGCACAATGGAATATGGGCTATCATGTATTCGTGGTGCTTTCCAGGGGCCCCCAAAATGCAATTGTTAGATTGGGGGATTCCAATGTACTCATTAATGAGCTTCATTTTTGGGTAACTATTACTCTCATTTCTTGTCGTGTCTCATCCACTGTTGCAATTGCTGCATCTATGATATTTTAAGTAAATCCAAGCACGGCATTGTGATAGTAGATTATCATAGTTGACATGAATGCATATTCAATGCATCGTTCGCCCTGATCTTTGCTCTTCTAGGGAGGTGAGTCTTCGCTGTGGCAAGGTTGACAGGTACGAATTCAGTGCACGCAGTATGTACTTTTTTATGTTACTGGGCTCTGCACTTTGCGCTCCCTTGTTGTACCCGAGTCAGCAAGTACTACAGTAGCATTGCAAAGTAGTAGTTGAATAATATTTTATTCTGAGAATATGCTACAACGTGTAGCCTACAAGGTTTCAAGCAAGGCGATCTTTAAATTATATTATAAATGTTCAAGATAAATTTAATTAATCTATTAACAGACCCTCTACTATGATACTAAAATAGAGTGATACGAAGCGATCAAATGTCTCATGAGAAAAGTACTTGAGAGGAAGCGACCAATTCTTGCAGAAGCTTCATAACCAACCACTGAGCAGCCAACCGACCGACGTACCCACGTTCAGCACTCCAGGCATGCGGGCTTCGCCTTCGCCGCAGTTCACCCCGTTATGCTGCTACGCAACTACCCCCCCCCCCCCCCCAGCGCATCAGGCGTTGCTGCGGCAGCCCCCTACCAGTAGTATGACATGGAACATTACGCCGGCAGTTTTTTTTTACTTACCGTAATTTACCAACGAGAACCATACTGGAACATTCTTTTGAGCCAGCTGTTGTTTTCCTCGACCACCTGAGAGCTCAAGGAGACATCCTTCTAATCTTGAGGTAGCTTTAGAACCGCTCGACCACTGAGAACGCACAGCTGTCGGTTTCGACGACGCAACCTTTCGACCAGCTGAGAGCTCGAGGAGGCGTCCTTTGGATCTTAGGATAGTTTTTGAACCGCTCCACCGACAACATTCAAACTATATATTGATAAAAGCAATAGAACATTACGCCAACAGTATTTTTACATCCCTTTAATTTATTTTTTTCTCAGAAATTAAAGTGGCTATGTATATAGATACACCCCAACTAATACCATGTCGTTCGAACTCACTTTTGGAAAATACAAGAACAAGCCAATTGAGGAGGTATATGCTTCCGACCCTGGCTATTGTCGATGGATGCACAACCAACCCAGCCTCAACATCAGTGATGGTATTAAAACATTTCTACGTACGAAGTTTCTCAATAATGATAACTCTTACTTGATGAGCTGGGGTAAATACGAGGGAAAGACGCTCAAACAGATCAGTAACATGGACACTAACTACATCGATTGGCTTCGCAAGAGTCAGTTTGTAATTGAGAAGTGCCCCAAGCTACTCAAGGAACTTAAATAAGAGATAAAAAAAGAAGATTTTTTTTGTCAAAATTGTATTTAGAACCTATGCGGTAGAGAACCCTAGAACCTCTCCGATTAGTCTATCGTAGGATAGTTCTTGTTCGCTAATTACGAGGACCAACAGATTCACACCTTGACATCCCGCGTTGGTACCCTGGATCTGAATCGACTGTGGAATATCCTTCTCAGTCAAACGACTAACATCAGCGATAAGCATGCGGTTACATAGCGACCACGTCTGGTAATCAAGCAGTCCCTTAACAAGCTCAAGAGTCAGATCAGCGTTAATAGCTCCAATCTTTGCGATCTCGTTAGTGAAGTGGTGAAAGTCATAATCATGACTGATATCAAATACCTGCGACGAACCGATGCGGACATTGAAGTTGCGAATCGACGAGCTAGGCTGTAGCGTCCAAGGAGCCGAATTGAAGGGGCTTTGGAACTCCTGTACCGCTGCGGTAGTGAAGCGGCTTGTCTGCTCAGCGAAAGGAAGTACTACTACATACTTAGCGTTCTTAAAACTCGCCGACAGTTGTAGGTCGAAAGAAGAATTGAACTGAGTCGATTGCTTACCGATACCGGCTCGCTGGTAAAACCACTGAGCATAGCAGTCATTGTAGCGAATCTTCTTGACGGGCTTGGAAATGATAGACTGAGGGTTCTCGAGATGAACGAAAGGTACGTAGAGACGAGCCGTGGTGAAAAGCATGTAAGTACCATCAATAGTGGGCTCAAGAGCATTAACTACCGCACCCCACGAAATACTGAAGCCAGCAGAAGCAGCAAGAACGCCCGCCATAGGATTACCAGCAGCAGCACTTGCGATCATTACTGGGCAAGTATTACCACTCGCAAGGGTAGTAGAAGTTAGCGACATATTCTTAGAAGCATCAACGGCAACGACAGAAGTACCCTGATTCACACGGAAACGGAGACGAATCTGAGGATTAGCCATGAGGTCAAGCTCGCGAAAGATCGGGTGGAGATCAGTCAGCTTCACCTTGAGCAAGTAGTTCCAATACCCATAATTCCATTAGCAGTAGCTACACCGGAAACGAAGGCACCACGAGCTGTTTGGTTGGAAATGGTAGTAGAAGCAGAAGCACCACCAACCGAAGGCCAACTGGTAGAGAAATCCGTACCTGAGGTAGGAGGGTTCGACAGAAGACGGCGAACAAAACCATCATTAGGGATAGTAGCACCACCTTGAGCCTGTACTCCGAGCGAGTTCGTGAATGCGGTGTTGTTAGAGTTTGCATCACCAACTGTAGCAGCAGCAGCGTTGTAAAGTACTGATTGAGCAGCATCAGGGAATAGGAAAGACTCAGCTCCATGCTTTTCAACATACTGAGGGCTGTATCCAGTCTGAGCACGAACATTGTTCCAGAAAAGTTTGTAATTCACCATAGAGACAAGGTCTTGCCATTGAGTTCAAGCGACATCGAGTCAATAACATTCCAGTTGCCACACTTCAAGGTAGTACAGAGGCGATTTGCGGGTAGGGTCTGCGCATTACCACCATTCTTCATCGAGACCGTGTGTGGGAGCATGATGTAAGCATCATGGAGCGAAGCAAATCCTTCAGAACCGTTAAGCTGAGCCGTAACATCGATCGTGATAACACCATTCTGGTACGAGCCCTGGTTCAGGTCAATAACGAAAGGCGTACGCTTGCTGGAGGATACCGTGATCTCCGGGTCGCTCTTCAGCGAGCTCTGGTACAAATACTGGTCGGATAGTTGAGTTTCACTCATCGTTGAATCTATATGGATCCTAATATACTTTGCGCAAATTAATTATTATGTCTCACCTCATCAAGCCCATTACCAGCGATCATGATCTCATTGAGCTCGCAGAGCGATTGAATGTGCATCTGGATGATAGATTTGAGTCGAGTGAGATAACAAAGCCACTCTCGAAGAAAGGTACATATCTGATTCTACTTAGACCACCTAATCTTGATGTAGGCCACTGGACGTGTGTTCATGATGGTGAATTCTTTGATTCAATGGGTGAGGCAGCCCCAACAAAGTACGGGATCGGTAAGTACAACCCTAAACAATATCAGGGGACATACGGAGATTATTGTGGGATATGGTGTATGCTTTGGTTGTATTGCAAACAAAAAAATAAGATGAAACTATTAAATAGGTTCAAAGATCTGAATTTGACTATTCTTGAATAAATGTGTTTCAAGCTATATAGGAATAATGTATCGCGAACAAACTATTTCAAGCGACGTACCAGCTCCAAAGCTGACCAAAGCTTTCAAGACTGGTAAGCTCAGTCTAACATCCAGCGAGCTGAAGGGTAGCGGCTCCGTTTCCATCTCCACCCTGCTTCGTATGAGAAGGCACTCAAGGCTCGTAAAGCTGGACGCGGTGTTCGACTTGACATCACCCGACACGAGGTCAAGAAGGGGTACAAGAAGGCCCAAGGTGGCTCTATCTGGTCTAAGGTATGGGGAGGTATCAAATCCGCCTTCAAATTCGCGAAGAACACTGGATTGCTATACAAAGCAGCGGATGTAGCTGTACCAGCCATCGAAACTGCACTTGGGGCTCCACAAGGTGCTATCCCAGCGCGAGCTGCTATTCGTTCTATGACCGGTATCGGTGTTTATGACAGTGATAGTGATGAGGAAAAGGAAGGAGGTTGTGTCTCAGTAGGTGATGTTAAGAAGGCTGCTAATTCAGTTCTTGGTTATGCTAAGCGGAAAGGAATTATTACTGATGTAGTTGATGCTGGAGAGAAGTACCTCCTGAGCAAAGCTACCAAACCAGAACATGAACATCTCATCAAGTCCCTCCGTGGTGAAGTCCGTCGTCGCTATGGTGTTGGTGTAGCTAAGAAGGGGAGAAAATTCAACAAGGGTTCGCAAGAAGCAAAGGATCATATGGCAAAGCTCCGGGCTATGCGGAAGAAGGGTAAGAGTGGAGGAAGCTTTAGATTGTAAGAAAAATGACATCAACTATTAGCTTATTTGTTTGGTCTCAGTAAGAGCATGATCGATACGGAAGTATCACGGAAGATTACCTTTTTGTCGTTTTGGTTGAAGATACTGACTGTAATCATTGATCTCAAGCCATTGTGGCAATTCACCCAATCATACTGACTCGGTTTGTATGAGATTAATTTACAGATTTCAGCATCACCTCTATCAAATGCACTGACAATATCACCAGATGCAACGTACTCGTTTTTGATCAAATCACAACGAACAATGTATGAACTGGTGGGGTGAATCTGTGGAATGATGTTCGACAGCTGAGCGCTGGCTACTGTAGCAGAAGCTGATGGGTAAGTACCCGCAGTCAAACCTAATACCTTTCCAAATTCAGCATTATCGATGATTAGTCGAGGAACACGAGTAGTAGTTGGCAGTCCAGAACCTCCAGTGGAGTATAGTCCTGTAACAGGTCTTGTCCAAGTACCACCGGTCGTTGGCAAAGTTGTTGGAGTCGGAGAGAAATCAACCTGGCACGCGTAATAAACACTGTTTTCGCTTACTTTTAGATAGGATACATTTTCCCCTGATGGATTGATCAAATAGGCCCCAGCATTGACGAGAGCAGTCTGGATGCTTCGGTTAATATCATCATAAGAGTAAATACCGTCTTGAAGACTGATGCTTATGGTAGAAGTAGTAGCAGCAGTAGAAACTTCGACTTTGAATGTAGTGTTTTGGAACTGGAACGAATCAATATTGTACTCACTGTTGTACATTGTAATCGATTGAATAGCGCAAACTACGCCGCGGAAGTCAGCAGCCGAACCAGGAAATGAATACTTCCAAGTTGAATTCGTTCCATCTTGAACGAGATTAGTACTGTCAAGTTTCAGAAAGCTTGCCATTGTAATAGTATATTTGTAAGATCATATTTAAGCGACGATTTTTAAAACCGGGATAAATCGATAACTCTATCAAAGTTATAACGGATTTGACCCTTAATAGAGTCTATAAGCAGGATCTGACCCTTGGATGACATGGCCTTGTTATATGCAACCATAATGTTCCGATCATTTAATCCATCTATGTTGAAGTCTTTGACAACCATCTGAAGATCACGCTTCGAATTAGCCTTTAGAATCGCTACATACTCCGAATTCAACCTAATCATTTTATCTGTTGCGAAGTAGCTGTGGCTCAAGAAGATGGTTGATAGCTTGAAATGTCGGCCTCTTGTCATGTAATGAGAGAACAGATTCTTCTGAAGTAGCTTATCGTTGCTGTAGTGATCTATAATGATGAGCTCGGGTTTGTTAGAACTGATTGGGGTATGACGCACTTGATCAACACTTGGTGGAGTATTGGGATCCGCAAAAGTGATGAATCCATCCAACTTATCACGGAGATACTCATAGAGCTCTTGAGGAGGATTACGAGCAATGATAAAGAGATGGGCAAATACGTGAGGGGAATGCTTGAGAATGAACATACATAGGTTGTTCTTCCCACTGAACGATGGTCCAAGGACCACCATTCTAAAACGTGCCTTGATGTCCAAGGCAGGGATATCACCCATCGAAGCGGACTTAAACTTCTTTGGGATCGAAGCACCAAAATCTGGAATAGTACTCATGATTGAAAATAGCTGGATCTATATAGCTCGAGACAAAACAAACATGAGCTCTGGTTTCTCATACCCTCAGCCAATATTTACCTCTCCTATTTATAACCCTGTATTCTATCTGACGTTGGACGCCAGTGGCTATCTGACTTACGATTATGCACAAACACTGTATCTCAGTAAGAATGATTATCGTTTAACTTATCTTACAGGTATTACACAAGGAATTGCAACTCCTGGGGTTGCGCTGGTTCCTGGAACAGGCGGTAATATCAGTGGTATCGGAACTCTTAGCTGTAGCAGCCTGACCTTAAATTCAGGAGGGTCAGGTCTTGACGTTCCATCTCTCAAGTTCTCTGGAACCACTTTCAATCAAAACTATTACATCAATATCACAGAAGGGGCAGCTGGTATATTTCAAGCAGTAGTATTGAACTCATTGAAAGACTTTAATGGCATCCGCAACCTCACTTGTTCTGGTACGATTACAGGATCTACCGCAATGGCAACGCCAACTCTGACTTGTGATACAATATCCAAAACAGAAACGCAGACGATGAATGCTACAACTCTTAATATCAATCCTACTACCCTTCAGCTACGAGGGGTGGCAATTACAGCATCAGCGAGTGAGCTTAACTCATAATCAGGAGTTGTTGCTGGATCAGCAGGAAATAGCAAGGCATTAGTACTTGGTTCAACAGGGAGAATTAGTGGTATTGGTGCAATATCAGCATCAATTGTTTCAACAACCGGAGATATCACGTGTGGAGGAGTAATAAATGGATTCCTGGCTTATGGCAATCAAGCAAACATCACGACAGTAGAATCACTGACAGAGCTCGGTATTCATTCTACGCCTACGAATGAGTATTTTTCGATCACTGGTTCGGGATCTGATTATCTGGACGGTTCTTACACTCGAATGCTTACCTTTTCTGGATCGAATCTTGCTCCCGTCCAGTTTCAAATAGTGGTCCATAATGGTACTAATGCCACAAGTAGCAACGCGACATGGATCGGAAATATCACAAACAACGACCTCAGATTTGGAATCAATAACTTGACTTCGATGATCCTAACGACTACAGGTCGCCTCGGGATAGGGACGACAACACCATCCGCTCCCGGGCAGCAACAATTTTGTATTCGGAGCAGGAGGGACGACAGTGTATCGCCTCAGAACAGATAGCGGAGCTACAGAATCCGCTCTTGGTCCGATCACATATTCTGTAGCGGCTATATTCGGAGGATACATCGCTTGTACCGCGATGGCGATAACCAGCGACCGACGATTGAAGCGGAGCATTCAATCATGTCCCATTGATCGAGCAAAACGGCTCTATGATCAATGCGAGGTCAAGTTATACGAGTGGAACGAGTCAGAGAATCGTCAAGGTCAGGAGGTGGGCCTAATCGCGCAAGACTTCGTATCGGCTCACCTAACTGATCTAATCAGTGTCTTTTATCGCGATGATATCCAAGAGGGAGACGATTCAGTGCTTGAACCGGCTAAAACGCAGCTCAATGTTGATTATTCAAGGATAGATGCATACAACATGAAGATGATCCAGCATCGCTTGGGTGAGATTGATGAACTAAAGAATCTAATAGCTAATATACGATGATGAAATTTGTAGATCTCCAATCATTGCTGTGATTGATACATTTTTTGCCGAGGGACCCACCGAGGCTAGCAGCGAATTATACGTCACGATCGATGGATATGGAGATAGATTTTGGTGTAAATATGTCAGCTTAGATAACGGGGTGTATCATCTTAGAGCAAATAATGTTGTCATCCCCGAGCACCATCCATTCCGGTTTGGTGATGAGCTAATTATCTCCGAGCGTATATAGTTCAACCATGAGCATTGAACGTTGGGAGTTAAGTCCATAGATCTCGAAAATATATCTCTGGTAGTGATATAACCATGGGTTGCGGACCGAGTAAATATCTCAAAACGATTTTAACTACCGATGAACCGAGTCAGATTGTTGGATCGACCATGCTCCAGGCTGATAAAATTATTGTTCTTGGCGATAGTGTTTTCCTCCCAACCAAACCCCCCGAAGGAGAGTCTGCCATACTTGAAGTTAGTATCAGCGACAAAAAAAATTAACATGTATCGAGGATATCGAAATAAACTCGTGAGGAATGGTATTGCTTAAATAGCAAACGTCTTCACACTCTTTTTTTTCTTGGGTTGGTAAGCTCATACGCGACCGCCTTCAGTCTGAGTTGAAGCATCTACTTTCTTGATAAGCTTACCGAGGTCAGTAGCCTATACAGCAGCCTGAGTCTTCTGGGGACGATCATGAATGATCAGATTCTTCATAATGGCTTTAAGCTCGGCGACGTTGAGATCAGCGTTATCGCCATAGCTACCACCTGAACTTGAAATAATGCGGGGGTTGAAGAAGAACATGGTTTATATTACCCCGAATATTATAATAGACCACCAAATAATTAGTGTGGATTTTCATAGTTTATAGTAGTCGAGTGATAATTTCCTTGAACTCTTTATCATCAATCATTCGATTGCTGTACATGTCTACAGTGAGAGACTTGAGCTGCTTGATGATGCTCGGATTGTCGTTTCCTAACTCCACCTCTCCTTTCAGCTTACCATACTCAGCACGAAGAGTCTCAAGTGGGTCCGTTAGCTTATCATGGAAATTGTACTGGAGGTGAGTGATCGCAAGGATCTCTTTGAACAGCTTTTTACCATCGATAGATAGCTTATCATAAGAAGCTTGATCGATATGGTTCTTATATACAAGAGTCCTGATCATGGTTTGGAGACTATCGCTGATTTGACACTTAGGACTACATTTGCGTCGGTTTGGTTGAACGATGACAAGGGTCTTAGCATCAAGGTCAGGCAAACGAATGTATTTGCTACCAAGCTGACGATAGACATAAGCACTTGGTGTAGCTAAACCCTGGATTTCGTTGAGATTATAGGTTCTTCCTCGTCGGATAACACCATCAAGCGGAGCTACGCCCGCGCCTCTTAGACCACGACCTTGGAGGCGCATCCCGCGACCCATTTCAACATTACCTTGCTTCGCAAACTCGTCGGCGGCACGCTCACGTTCTTCTTCTTCCTCGATCTCCTGAACCAGTTCGCTGTATTTTTTATACTTGACGGTATAAACGGATTTTGTCGCTCTTACAGCTGATAACGCTGCTCGTAGCGCAAATCTTGATGCCTTTAGAGCTGACTTGTTTCGCACGGTGTTAGATTTGCGTGCTTCTTTTTCGGCCGCAACCACCTGCTTTTGTATGATTTTAGCTTGTTTCTGAGCTTCTCCATATTTCAGGTAAGCACGTTCAGCGTCGTCATGAAGCTTGTCCAACTCACTCTCCGCATAGCCTTCCGCACTTTCTTGCTTTACATCATCCGCATTGCTGAAGATGATTTTGCGGATAATCCTTAGGTTATCATTAACGTTTTTGATCATCTTTTCCTCTGCTTCAGTTGCAGGACCTTCGATATCGCTTGCAGTACGGTACGCATCTTCTAATCCACTAAGTAGTGCAAGGAAAGTATCCATCCAGCGAATTGTTTTCATTAAATCGGACAAAGCTTTTCCAGAAACAGGTTTATGCTCCTTGTTTCTAATATTGAGATAGCGTCCCTCACTTGGAACACCAAAATAATACGTGTCTTGAGCTTTTATACCATTCTTATAGCTTACAACCGGTTGCAGACGGAAAGGGATAACAACCTTATTATCAAAAAGACTCTTATAATATTCATACAGCATTTTCTTAGCATCAGTATCAGGGATAGAGAGGTTCTGATCCATATCTTCATCAAATCCAGTTTTAATTCCATGTCGTGCTTCACACTCTTCAGCGTTTTCATCCGCTTCGTAAGGCTTGTAATCCCTAATCGTTTTCTCGACATCGCTTGCTCCAACCATAGTTAGCTCTAAGCCCTTGCTTTTAACCATTTTTAAAAACGCTCTCAATGTGGATTGCCAATCAACCTTTCTCACTGCTGCTGTATGCTTAAGATTTGATTCCTTTCCAAACACATCTATCGATCCGTTTTTAACCCAAACATATTGTTCTAAAGCACTTTCATCAGCCTTATATTTGTCTTTGTAAATCGGCAAAATGCTCTTCATAAGACCATTCGATTCGAGCATTTCAATGTTTTTGGAAATAATCCATGGCAGCTGAAATCTACTTCTCTCATCGTCAGAAGTGGTAGATGTTGGTTTCTTTGAGAACTCCAAATCCTTAAGTCTGCGATCTTTTAGAGCAACATCAAGGTCTTCCAATACATCACCAGTTCGCTTCTTTGCTAAGCTTGTAAGGGTTTGCGTTAGATATCTTCATCGCGCATCGCACCAACTTTATCAATTGATCGACTTTCGCCCTCATACCAAATATCTCTGATTTTGCTTTCAGACGCTACCCAGTCAATTGAACCGTAGTTTTTGTATTTCTTTCCCGCCTTCACCGAGCGTAGAGATCCTTTCTCACCAATAACATATCTTGGATCATCTTTACCCGTTTTCTTACGAATTGGGTGAATTCTAAGAGCAATCCAGTTCGGATATTGTTTGAAGAAAGCTTTGATTCATTCACGCGAAAACACTTGCTCCTCAGTATCAACATTGGTTGAATTTGTAGCTCGATTAGAAGTTGTATTAGTTTGTGCATCTGTCGTTGAAGGCTTGCTCTCCACCCCAACATCCGATGTCGTAGGATTAGCCTGAACGTTCTGTCAGTTCTATCGACACGATTTGTGTTCGTTGCATTGTCGGACGTTCTCACATCATTATCTACTCCAACATCCACCGTACGAGCACTATTATCGACTTCAGCATCTACCAAAACTGGGCTAACTTTTACTTCAGGATCAGTTGATAACTCAGGGTGGGTTACGGAGTTTTCATCACTCAGATTTTTTTTAAGTCTGACTGAGCATTTACTTCTGATGGAATAGCCTCATCAGATCCAACACTCGCATCAGTCTGAGTTGTTGCAGTTGTTTTTCTTAGGGACTGTAGTAATTCCATTGGAATGTCAGTAGCCCACGAAGCACCTTCATACATCTCACGCTTCGCTTTAGCTTGACGAACGCGACGCGCTGAGCTCGTTCAAAAAGCTCCTGTCGTTTTTGCTCTCTCTGAGCGAGGGATGTGAAATTTGGAAACATATTGAACCTATATGTTGTGAGCCATAAAAAAAATGAGTAGTCATATATACTATGGTAGGGTCGCAAGACCCTGCCTACGTCCGAGTCTCGCTCGATACACTACCAGTAGCTCGGCATAACTGAGTCATGAACGGAAAGTAGATATGTATGGCAGATTCGATTTCGCTCATTTAGAAGATTCAAATATCGGTTCTTTGATACAATGGAACGGAAACGCCAAAGATTGCTTCCAATTTTGCTTGTACTTTTGATTTGACTACCGTTTTGCGGAAATTCGCAGTTGCATCAAGATTCATTAAATTCATTTTTGATTCGGGCTTAA